>JAJHZJ010000735.1:1200000-1850000 GCA_023548195.1 Bettongia penicillata ogilbyi
TTTTCATATAGTTTTTGATAGCTTGGATTTGTTCCTTTGAAAATTGCTTGTTCATATCCTTTTACCATTTGTCTATTGGGGATTGACTCTTAGTTGTATAAATTTGAATCAATCTTTTATCCATGTTGGATATGAGATCTTTATAAGAGAAATTTACTGCAATTTTTCAGTTACTTCTAATTCCAACTGCTTTAGATTTGTGTAAAAAATTTTCAATCTTATATTAGTAGAATTTCTGTTTAGTCACAAACTCAAACTCTCCTATTCATTTATCTAAAAGATAATTTCATCCTTCTTTCTTTAATTTACTTGTGATGTCACCTCTAACTGTTTTGTATCCATTTGAAGTTTTTGTGGTACGCAGATGAGATGTTGGTCTATGCCAGTTTCCACGAAACTACTTTCTATAAAACTACTTTTGCAATATTGCAACACAAGAAATTTCTATTAGTAAAATTTGATTCACAGAAAGTGTACCCCTAATCTCTTCAGCTGAAGTGAATGGAACAGTAATAAGCTTATCTTAGTAGTAACTTTGAACTGATTAGGTACCTTTTAAGCCCCAATCTAATCATCTAAATAGCTGAAGAATTCCTGCAGTCATCAGGACCCTTCTCCTTCTCTACCCCATGGTGTAAATACCCTGCCTTGAATTTACCTACTCAAGAAAAAACATTTAATTTTCTGTTACAGCAAATCACTGACTTAAAGAAAGAAAATTTCAACTTGAAGCTTCGCATCTATTTTCTTGAGGAACGAATACAGCAGAAATTTGACAGCCCCAATGAAGATGTCTATAAAATTGTAAGCATTTGAAATAGAAAATTCTCATCTGTTTTTTCTCATAGTTAATTTAATCAGACGTTTCTGCTTGAATCATATTTGTTCCCCGAATTAGTATGATTCATACAATGATTCTCATTTTATTTTAATTGATTATGGGCAGTGTGAAGAGATTAGCATGACCTTAATATTAAATAGCCATATGGAAGATTAATTTTATTTAAGGAGGGCTTTTTGTGCACAGTAAAATAAAACAAGACTAGTAAGTCATAGCAGTGCCTTCTCATCCTCATTTCTTTCTCTAATTATTGTCTACATTTTATTGAGGCTTTCTGAAGAAGCCTGAAGTTAAGACTGTAGCAGTGTCAGTTTTTCCATTATGCAACACTTCTTTATTCCTTCTGCACTTATAACTGTCACAGAAGTTGGCTCTTGTCTGAAAGTTTGACCCAGAGGTCTCTAGCTGAGAACAAACTTCTGTTACAGGATTTGGAAAAAAAAAAGCTCTTGACTGTCTTGAAAAGAAACAAGTACAAACAGTATTTCAGAGTACATTTCTTTGTCTTTTTCTAGCAGTTAGTCTTATGTCTGGGAATTATTCCTTCCTTTTACTGTAGAAGTTTTTGAAACAGGGAAAATAACCCCTATTACTGAGTTTCAGCCAGTCAATTATAAATTGATGTCTTGAAGAGAGAGTGTACTTGCTATGGTTCTGGTTCCCCCTCCTTTTTTTTAAAGAATGAAAAGCACCCTTGTTTTTGATGGCCTTTCCCTCCCTTCCTTATCATAGAGTTAATCATAAGAAAATGACGTTGCTTCTGTCTGATAACTTTGTTAATACATTATAACTAAACCTCATTGTCATGGGCGTTAGCAGTTATTTAGGGCAATATCATTTAGAAGTATCTCCAGATGTTTAAATGACTGTGTCCTGTAACTTTTTGTCAAGTACCCTGTTTTTGTGAAATAGTAATAAATCAGTTTTTTGTTGTAGCTTAAGTTTATATGACAATTTTCTCATGAGAGCCCTGTGAAGTAGGGAGTACAAGTTAACATGTGTCTTACTTTGACATGAATGATTGAAAAATAATTTATTTAATGCTTACTCTGTACTGAGCATTATGTGTTGAGGATAAAAATAGAAAAATACCCAAATAAACTTACATTCTAATAAGGGAAGAGAACATGTATGAGGGAGTGGTGGCCTGGGATGAGTATTTTGGAAGGGAGAGTCTATAGGGATAGTTTGTGAAACCATATTGATTGACGTGTCTTTCAGGAATGGTAGTGTTGATTTGATTATTATTCTGTAAACTAGATGTGGAAAGGGGTCAGCTGTGACATAGCATGAAACAGGCCAGAGAAACACACACTCTGGGATGGGTCTCAGCTTTGTAAGTTGTGGGTAATTTTTGTTAATCTGGAGCTTTGACCCAGTATAGGTGGGGTAGATTGATCTAATTATGGGGATTTTTTATTATTCTGAAGCTCCTAACTCCAGGAAGGGAACTGGAAAGCCTGAGAGAGTGAGGAGTTATGGCATGAAGGTGGCTGGAGAGCAGCTAGCTCAGAGAGGTTATGACTTTACAAATATCACAGAATTAACATGTTTCAGTGCCAGTACTTGAATCATCATTTGAAGTAAAGATCAGCTCTCTTTCCATTCTATATTTAAAGCAGATTAGGGTTGTATTAAAATTGATATTTTGAAGGAAAATAATAATTTTGATAAAAATGATGTCTGTTATTTGACATTGTTGAACTGTACATCTCAGTCAGTCAGAAAACACTTATTAAGAATTTATTATGAGTGAGGTAGCTCTGAGGATATAAAGAAAGGCAAAAGACAGGTGATGCTGGCCAGGTGGAGGAGACAACATGGAAACAACTATGTACAAATAAGATCCATATAGGAAAATTTGGAGATAATTAGTAGTAGACAGGCACTAAAATTAAGGGGAACTGGGAATGCTTTCCTGTAGAAGGTGGAACTTTAACTGGGACTTGAAGAAAGCTAGGAGGTGAAGATGCATTTCAGACATGAGAGACAGCTAAGAGACAGCTGAGAGTCAGGACATGAGAGTGAGGAGATGGAACATCTTTGTGCAAAGAACATCACGGAGGCCAGTGTCATCAGATCAGAATATATGTGGGGGGTGGAGGGTCTGAGAAGTCTGTCCGCTGGTGGTTGTGGAACAGGTTGTGAAGGGCTTTGAATGCCAAACACAAGATTTTATATTTGATCCCAGAGATGATAGGGAGCCACTGGAGTTTGGTAAGGGGGAGGTGAGGCATGCTGGGAGGGGTGACATGGTCAGATCTGCACTTTAAGGAGGTCTCTCTGACAACTGAGTGAAGGACAGACAAGAATGTGGAGAGATTTGTGGCAGGGAGATCAACCAGCAGACTTTTGTGATAATCTAGGAGTGAGGTGATGAGGGCCTGTGGCAAAGGACAGGAGGAGGCACATGTGAGGGATCTTATGAAGGTAAAGTTGATAGACAGGTCTTGTCAATAGTTTGCATATGGAGAATGAGAGAGAGTGAGAGACTGGAGATGACACCTAGGTTTTGAGCCTGGGTGACTGGGAATGTGTTGGGAGCCTTGGCAGAAATAGAAGTTGGCAGGAGGAGAAGGTTTAGGGTTGGGGGTGGGGGAAAAACAAGTTTATCTAGATTTAGCACATTCTCTTTCTGTGTTAAGTGAGAGCAGTGGTTCTTATTGTGATCTAAGGGTCCCTGAGACCTTTTCAGAGAATCCATGAGATAAAAACCATTTTCACAATAACATGTTTTAATTTCTAATATTTTGTTGTTCAGTTGTTTCAGTCATGTCCGACTCTTTGTGACTCCATATGGGGTTTTCTTGGCAAAGATGCTTGACAAAGATATAGTTGTTTGCTATTTCCTCCTCCAGCTTATTTTATAGACATGAGGAGCTGAGGCAGACAGGGTGAGGTGACTTGGCCAGGGTCACACAGCTAGTAAGTGTGTGAGACCAGATTTGAATTCGGGAAGATGAGTCTCTCTGACTTCAGGCCCAGCTCTTTATCCACTGACCCATCTAGCTACCCAGTTTCTAATATGGTTAAATGTCAATAAATAAAACTTACATAAGCTGAAGCTTTTGGCGGGAGGATTCCAGGACGAAAACTTGGAGAATGGCTGAATTGTAGCATCAGAAAGCAAAATACCTCCCATTATTGTGTGAAAAGGTCCTCCTATTTTATCTTCCTGGCTTTTCCTGAGTTATGATTTAATAGTATGCTTTTTGCCTTTTTTAGAGGGTCAGTACAAGAATCCAATCTAAACAGTGTTTCTATAAAACTTTGTTGTAGATATTGACCACCGTGCTCCTTAGTATTTTCTATATAAGAACTACATGATAAATGCTTTTGAATTAGGTTCCTGAGGAGAACAGGAACCTTCCTTTGAGGGCAGGGATCATGTTGTATCTTTCCCGGCATCTAGGACAGTACTGCACATAGTATTTACTCAGATTACACCTTAACCAGTATTTGACATCAAGCTGGGGCCTATATTATATTATACCTAGGTGTCTTATTTTTCATTGTGTTTTAATATAAATTCTCTCAAATACTCATGGATCAGTATTCAAAGTCTAAATTGTAAATATATAATTAGGGCTTGAATTAACCCAAAATTTTAAAACTAGAAGTGACCTTAGACATATTTGGTCTAGTCCCTTCATTTTGTAGATGAGGAAACTGAGGCCCAGAGATGTTGTCTGACTTCCACAGTCATAGGAATTGTTTGTGAAAAATCAAATTTGAATTCTAATCCTCTGACTTCTGAACCATACTTCTCCTCATGGGGACTCTGGCATCATCATAAAGGTCTGGAAGTTAGGCCCTCATGGTTCTAGGTCTAATTATCATGGAACCTTGGGCAAGACATTTAATTTTTCAGTTTTTTGATCTTTAAAATGAACAGGGTCAGATTAGGTGATTTCAAGTTCCCCTTCAACTTGAATGTTTCATACTCTAATACTGTACATTTTAGGGTCCCTCCTCAATCTAATAGCTTTTGTTCTGGGATCCCTTTGTGCTGCAATATTCCATTTCCCAAGATTTGGATGTTGTATTAGACTTAAATCATTTCACAAAGAAGCTTTTGTCTTTGACTTCAAGGACGGTGAAGACGCAAAACTTGTCATGGTCAGCACCGTGCTAGCTGTTACTTTTCCAGGCATGATCTGTCACTTGCAGCCCATGTCATCATCTGCAGTGTTTCAGGGTTTGCTTTTTTGGACATAATAGGTTTTATTTTGCTCTTTAATCAACTGTTGTCTTCTATATCAGTACAACTTTGGAAACTTTTTGCAGGTCAAGGTTGTCTTTTCTTATGCTTTTATCTCAGTCTTGAGCACTTTATAGACCATCTCTCATTTGTATTTGTAGCTCATTTTGCAGGTAGGGAAAATGGAAATGCCAGAGGTTGATATAACTTACCCATTGTGCTCTGTGAAATCAGTGACAGGTTTAAACATCAAAAGTGCAAATTTCTTGTTTTTCCAAATTGTAATAGTTCAGTCAGTAACAAAAACAATAATAGCCCACATTTACCTGTAACTTTATAATTTGTGAGTTTTCTCACAAAAGCTCTGAGATGGGTGCTATAAATATGAGTATTTTTATTTTACCACTGGACAAATTAACTCGGATCCATTATTGTCTAAAGCCACGAGACTAGCTAGTGGCAGAGCTAGGCACTTGAGCACAGATTTTGGGATAGAGTGAAAGAACACAATTTTGGAGTCAAAGATTTGAGTTTGAGTTCCAGTTCTGTTGCTTCTTGTTTGACTATTGTCATTTCACTTCCTTCCTTCCTTCCTTCCTTCCTTCCTTCCTTCCTTCCTTCCTTCCTTCCTTCCTTCCTTCCTTCCTTCCTTCCTTCCTTCCTTCCTTCCTTCCTTTTCCTTCCTTTTCCTTCCTTCCTTCCTTCCTTCCTTCCTTCCTTCCTTCCTTCCTTCCTTCCTTCCTTCCTTCCTTCCTTCCTTCCTTCCTTCCTTCCTTCCTTCCTTCCTTTTCCTTCCTTCCTTCCTTCCTTCCTTCCTTCCTTCCTTCCTTCCTTCCTTCCTTCCTTCCTTCCTTCCTTCCTTCCTTTTCCTTCCTTCCTTCCTTCCTTCCTTCCTTCCTTCCTTCCTTCCTTCCTTCCTTCCTTCCTTCCTTCCTTCCTTCCTTCCTTCCTTCCAACATTCATTTAAAAAACTTTGCCATTCCAAATTTTCTCTCTCCTTCCTGGCCCTCATACGTTCAGGAGGCATTGATTATACATTATTACATATGAAGTCATGCAAAATATATTTTGATTTTAGCCATGTTGAAAAAGAAAATGTACACACAAAAACAAGAAAAATAAAGTTTTAAAAAAAGTATGCTTCAGTCTGCAGTCAGAGATTACCAGTTCTCTCTCTGGATAGCATATTTCACCATGGGTCCTTTGGAATTGTCTTGACTCATTGGACAAGGTGATTTCTGAGGTCCTTTCCAACTTTAAATGTAATGTTTCTCTGATTCTAAATCCATGTTCTTTCTACTACACAGTACAGATGTCCTTATTTTCTTGTGGCGTCATGCTTATCCCAGAAAGAAAAGATGTCCTTAAAGAGACTATATTCCAAAGAAAAAGAGACTGTATCCCCCAAAATAAATAGTAACCAACATGCATATGTTAAGGGATAGTCTTGAGTCGTTCAAAATTTTCTTGAGTATTTCATTGTAGGCAACTGCTTAAGACTTCTGGCACAAAACATTGGGAAAGAAGATAAGCATTTATAAAGAGCCTGCTATGTGGCAGACACTTTGCTGAGTGCTTTAAGAATATTATCTCACTTAATCTTTGCAATAACCCTGTGAGATGGGAAGAGAGAGAGAGGTTTGGGAGATGGAAGGATGGTTCATAATTGTTAGAGGAATAAAAAACCCACAGGTGGAAGAGAGAAGGTAAGAAGAGGGTTTGATGAGGACTGGAAGGTGGGGTGTGAGACCCCTACAAAGACCAGGGTATCAGGGGCAGGTCGTCTGGAGAAGAATTCCCAGACTCAAGCATTGTTGAGGTCAAATTAAAGATTTATTATGCTTTTTAGTGGGCAAGAGTTCTTAGGGAACCTGTAACCTTAAGGGGTACAGGAAAAGTTTACATAGGATATTCTATAGTATCACTTGTGTCAAATATGCTACCTGTTTTGGGGTGGGATTAGGGAGTGGTTAAAGAATGGTTAGTTTTTACAGGAACATACACTTTTGGTATCTACTGTGCAGGTATTTTACCCAGAAGTCATCGGGAAATAACCCAAGGGGGTTGCTATCTGGAGGTGTGGTTTTAGGCCTGAAACATCACTAAGTCATCTAGCAGTCAGGATTGGCTTAGAAATACCAGGTTGTTCTCATCAACGTGTTGTTAGACATTGTCATTGTTAGACAAGATAAATGTAAGGGAATATATGTATGTCTAAGTCCAGGATACATATGATCAGTCAGTAAGTAGTGAATGTTGTTTTGACCCAGTACACAGCCAATTCAACCAGTATACAGCTGGTTCAGACTAATGAGTTTTATAGGTGCAGCTGGCTACTATAGCAGAAGGGAGATAACGGTTGTTACTATGGCAGGCTGTGTCCTTGGGCTGGGGAGAAACTACGTGGATAGTGTTTTAAGACTAGAGAGAAATGGGATTTTTAAAGAGAAATGTGATTTTAGAATTGGGGCCCAAGCACATGTACCCAATCACCCCATCAGGTTCTGATGGAGGGAACAGAGAAAAAGCCTTTGAAACAAGGTGATAAGGTTGCATGAAGTGGCAATCTTAAGAAAATTCTCTTCGGTAATTTTATGCCATTGAAATGACCAAATAGAACTTTGGCAAGATTACATAGCTGGATTGGGAATTATAGAAGTCTTTCAGGTCAGGGTTTGATGATTAATCTATTAAGCATGTTGTAATGTGAATGGAGCAATATAGTCATCTTTTTCCCATCAAGTCAAACCATTTTTTTTTGAAGGAGAAGGGCTCAACTAAAAGTGGATAAAGTTAAAAAAATTTTTTTTCATTTAAAAAAGTGTCATCCATTCAGAGGAATCGTGCTGTATGATAACTACATAGAGTCTTAGAACTGGAAGGAGACTTAATGGATCTAGTCCGTTCTCTCCGTGAAGCATGCTTCTTCTCCACAGCGTTCTTGCCAAGTGACCACCTAGTTTATGCTTCTGGTAAGGCTCCCACTATCTCCAGAAGCCATTCTGTTAAGCCATCATTTTTAATGGTATGGATTTTATATGTAAGGTTATATATATTGTCAGCAGAGTACATTGCCATATTTTTTGTTTACTCAGCTCATTAAATTTTCCAGATATTCCTGTATTAATCCTATTTGTTGAGAGTTGTATGTCTCATGCCACATTTGAATCAGGACATTTTGATTTACCTAATGAGTAAAGAAAACTGGGTAGAGAGCCTGTGTTTGTTGCTGATGGATCATATCACACCATTGTATCTTCTTGTGTTTGTATTCTGTAATGTGATTTGTTGAAAGTAGTAGATTAGAGCTTGCTATTTTTCTCCCCTCTTCTCCTGAATTTGTTTTTTAAGCTTAAACACATTCCCACGGCTGTGACAACCATATGCAGGATTGTAAACAACCAGAAGTAATTGCTTTGGAATGGTAAAAACAAACTGCAGAATTGCCCATAAATTTGGTTGGCAAAGGGCAAACAATTTTTAAATCAACTTCACTTGAATGACATTTATGTGGTGATGTTTAAATGCTTTGGATTTCTAGAAGGTTGGAAAATTTACATGATTATTCTGAGACATGAGTAGTTCCAATCTTCCTTTTTCGCGATAGAATCTTTAATAAATTCCCTTTCTAGTGTGCCCTAAGGCTAATGAGGTTTTGAGCATACCTTCTGCCTACCATAAGCAATGCATAGTGAAAATGTACTGGAAACATTGCTTGGTGGATGGATTTTGTGTACTTTCTTGTATTTTAATAATGTACTCTTTCTGACATTTGTCTTGAAGAACATTGAGCTGAAGGTGGAGCTGGAAAGCCTGAAACGTGAACTACTGGAGAGGGAACATCTCCTCATCAAAGCCTCGTAAGTGCTGCCTCTTATATAAAATTTTGTAACTTTTTCGGTGATTTTGGCTGTGAGGTCTTGACCAAGCAGATGTTTTGATAATTTTTTTATGTAGCATATTAACCACTGTGTACTCAACCAAGCTTGTGTATATGAAAAGACATCATTTACCTCTGAAGTGCAATCCTTTCTGGTATAAAATGGGGTGATTAATGGTGGAAAGCCCTCCTCTAACAGAAGAGGCTAGAAGTTCAGAGTGAGTGTGCCACAGTATCGAGAGCTGGAACTGGGGTTTGATCCAGGCTCCTCTTTGCTTCTGGAGGTGAGACGCATGCCTCTTTGATGCCCTGGGTCCTAGTTTCCCTGCTTGTAAAGTGAGGGGATATGTGAGGTAGTTGATCTCTAAGGTCCTATATGACCAATAAAATCCTAGGTTTAAAATTATGGAAGCACATCAGAAGATATCAATTAATCACTTTCTCAGCAGGTATTTATTAAAAACACCTACCATGTTCCAGGCACTGCTAATTACCAGTAATACAAAGACCAAATGAATAGGCCCTGGCCTCAAGGAGCCCTCATGCTCTGGGGTTTGGGAAGACAGTCTGAAAGAGGAAGACAGAATGATAAAGAGTGGTGCAGATGGACCAATCATGTATAGAAGAAATGAAGGGACTCCTTCCTGCATTGGCTGCAGTTTGGAAGAGCTAGCAATGGCTTGTCTAGTTAGTACTTTAAAGTTTACAAAACAGTGTAATCACAACATCCCTATTATGTTGGTGTAAAAATATTTTTATTCCCATTTTATAAATAAGGAAACTAAGGAACTGGGGTGAAATTAGTTGATTATATGGCTAGTAATGGCAGCTGTGAGTATGTTAGAAACACGCTTGACACTAATAAGGTATCAAGGAAAATTTATTACAGCAGAGTTCATAATTGAACACTTTGGCCAAAGTGGGCCCTCACCCTCTTTTCAGTAGGAGGGACCACTGAATACAGAAGTGAGATGAGCTATATACCGGTAGTTCAAGACAGATCCTCCCACCAGGAGATGGATTGATCTGTTCTCCATTGTCACCATCTTGTCTTACATGCCCATTATATAACCCCCCGTAGTTTGATTCCCCCTCCCAAACATGCTTTAACATAGGTTCCATGATCAGAAAATTGAGGGGTAATTTTATGCGGGATGTGTCTGCTTAGATACATGAGGTTCATTAAGCAAGTGCAGTGAAGAAAAGCCTTCTCCAGGTAGCTCTAGGTCTTTTTCTTGGCTAGTTCCAGCTAGCTTTAGATTTGCTTCCTTTATCAAAAACTTTGTAATTTTCTGAGGTCCACTGTCTTTTGATTGGTTGAGTCCAACTGCAGTCTGCTGGTCTTCCTGTTATCTAACTTATTCTCAATGACTTCATCAATTAACAGTAACATACCGTGGAAATTTAACCTTTGCTGTCTCTCACAAGTAGAACTCATTTTCCTGATTTCCTGATGTCCTAGGCTGTATACTATAAACCTTCAGCGTATTAAGATTATGTTTTTTGAAGATTCAGCCATTAGAGCATGGGAGACAGACATCAGAAAAAAATTCAGATACATTTCCTTTATTATTATGTTTGCTATAAACCTAAGCTGCAGTGGGGAAGGGAGGATTTTTAAGGAGTGTTCAGAATATGTTTCTCATGTATTCATAATCAGTATAATTTTTCTTAAAAAGAAATAAGGATTTGTGTTTGGAATCACAGCAGCATGACTTTGGTGCACAAATCTCATTTACAATTAATCAAGCAGAGAACACATTCCTAGTGTTGTAGAAGTAATAACTTTGGCATTTTGTGTTTTGAATGACACATAGCTATAGGATGTGTAAGCAGACTGATTTTGTTTTGCTTGCACAATCTCCTATCTCAAATAGATCGATTGTGCTGTGTTTAAAATTCTTTGCCTATGAGTTGGCAGAATATATTGCGTCAAACCTCCCTTAATTTCTCCCGATTTATTTTTATTGGTTTTGGCTCAGTCACCCTCTTTTCCAGTTACAAAAGAAGCTGTATATGTTACATTGGAAAGGTGGTTGTCAATATCTCATATCTCATGTCTTCAGTCTGCTTGTTCATGGTCAGAATTAGACCTACCTTCTCCTCAATGTTTGTGTTTTCCCTACATCTTTGCAGCAAAGCAGTGGAAAGCCTGGCAGAAGGGGGTGGCTCAGAAATTCAGCGTGTGAAAGAGGATGCTCGTAAAAAGATGCAGCAAGTTGAAGACCACCTAACAAGGAAAATCTTCCATTTAGAAGAGGCAAGTGTAAACCCTGGAGGAATAATGCTGCTTTCCCAGAACCTTTGGGGAGGGAGAAGAATCTAAGATTACTCTTTTGCTTAGATGCTTGTTTTTTGTTAATGACTTGGATTTGAAGATGGTCTGTAATGAGTTTATTCATCTGTGGCCTAGATTATCTCTAAAGGTTTCTTCTATCTACAGATTTAGTTTCTACTGATTGATAGAAAATTACTATATTACACTTTTAAATATTTCACCCATTTTAAATAAAATCTTACACTATCAAATTCTTGAAGTTATTTGTTTTTCCTATTGTTTACACTGCCAGAACAAATGTCTCTTTGCAAATGTGTAAGAACAGAGTATGGGTAGTGATAATGGTTTATTTAGAGTTACAATACATATTCACATATGTCATCTCATCTGATCCTTGAAATAATCTGCTAAGCTAGGTTGTACAAATGTTATTAAGCCCATTTAATAAGAAACTAAGGCCCAGAGGGCAGAAGTGACTTGCTCAGTGTTAAACAACAAGTAGATGGCAAGAGCCTTGATTTACACATGCAAGTCCTCTGACTTTGGGTTTTGAATATTTTCCACATGGCTTCTTAATACTATAACCTGTTAAAATATTGGGCTTGTACTGGAATGGGAGGAGGTGGTCCTTCCCTTTACTCAGAGTTAGCATTATAGTTCTCAGTATAGAATGAGAAATGGTTTTATATAAACACCATTGTCTTTGAGATCATGAGGCAAAACCCTATTTGGGTAGACAGTAATGTGATATATTACAGAGAATAACACCACATCTTTCATTGTTGTATATATAGAAATAGCAAAGAACTTTGTGTAAGCAGCTGTGAGATCCAGTTCACTTCCAAGTCATTTTGATTAACACTGATGTGTATTCCTGTGTTATAGACCTAGGCTTAGAATATTTCCTTTGGTGATACAAATAATTTCCCTGTTGGCTTCCTTGAGCTTTGAGAAGGAAGTGTGTTGTATTTATCACCACCTAAATCACTTCAGAGATTTAGAAAATGTGGGTTCAGATTTTCTAGTTCCTAGTTACTATGAGGGGGTGAAATTTGTATGTGATTTACTGTATGGTTCTTGTTTGGAATTTCTTTATAAATATGCCATATTGTGGGGAGCATTTCGTTTTCATTGAAATTGTAGATATTGATTTGATTCAGAAAAAATTAGAAAAAGAGCTCTTTGTGAGTTAATTGAGTCTTTTCCTTTAGAAATGCTTATAACTCTTCAATATATAAGAGGTAATGGAAAAAAAATGGTTGGCAAATGTATTTATTACCAATTCTCAGTGTGTGTATAGCACAATTCAGGGAGGGAGAACTGCTGGAGAAGAAATCATAAATATTTATATTTTAATCCAATTTCCTTTCAAAATGTTCCCACTTGTATTGAAAAATCACATTGGATGCATTTAATTTAACTCCAGGACGTCAAAGCAGCCCAGGCGGAAGTGGAAAAGGCCTTTGCAATGGTAGAGAAGGAAAAGGTTCTCAGAATGAGTTTGGAAGAAAAACTTTCATCTCAGAAGATAGTGCAGCAGGGAGAACTGGAGGCCACAGCTGAGGAAGAAAAAGACAGGTCTGACCTTTATCACTCTAATACAGTGACACTTCATTTATCCAGCATCAGTAGGGAAGAAGGCATTGTACATTAATGATTACCTGATAACTGGTGCTTTCCAATACTTTGTTATTTGTAACTGCTTTAGTTGGAAAGCTTTTGGAAACATGCCATTTCCCTAGAGCATTCTTAAAGTACAGTGAGCATCCTTTACCTTTTATGGAGTCCTTACTCCTACCAGTAATTGCATGGGGCTATAATTCTGTGATGCCATGGGGGTTAGCAAACTGCCAAAGCAGTTCTAATAAAGCTTTGGCACAGGAAACTATGGTTATCTTGGAAATTCATTTATGTATAATATCTTCTTCATTAAAATCTGCTTTTATGCTAGATGTTCTCAGATTGCTGTGCTTGGTGAGTTCTTGTCTACTCTTTGTAGTTTACCTATCTCTTTTGTTTCTGACAGCTGTCATTTCTTTTAGACTTAATTATATCTGCTTTTAGCAGCACCCACCTCTCTTTTAATTGCTGTTTCTAATCTGTGGGCTAGGAGACTATGTAACCAAGCTTATGTGCTTCATTTTAGCCTAATAGGCTCTGAATATCTTGTGGGCCTGAGGGTGGTCTGAAGATCTTGTGTGTGAGCTGTGCTACGTGGATTTTGTGATATCTGTATTAATTTCCCTCTCTTTTTTTTGTTTCTGGGTTATTAGCTGTTTTCTAGGTATTTGGAATTGTGGTTGCTGAATATTAAAAAAAAGTAATTGTTTACTGTTAATTAAAAACTTCAGAAACTTGGCTACTCATTTTTGCTGTGGGGAGTGCTTTTGCTTACTTCTAACTTCTTTATCTCTCTGCTGGTAAGGTGAGCAGTTCCTTCCAGCTTTCCTATGGCTAGAATATAATAATAATTTTTGGCATTTATATAGAAGGCTTTACATTTGGAAGGTACTTTGCACATATCCACTTATTTTATTCCAGACATCCCTGTGAGCTACGGTGTATGAGTATTTTCCTCATTTTACAGATGAAAAAACTGAGGATCAGGGTGGTCAAAGGATCTTCTTCAAGGTCCCAGCTAGGATATGGCAGAAGTAGGACTTGAATCCAGTTCTTCTGACTCCTTTCCCATTATAGTTTCCTAGCTCCCTGTGGTGATGTTGTGTGACTAAGGAACAGCCAACTGTTGGACTGAAGGCAAGATGTTTGTATTTTGAACATCATGCTCATCCCTGCTTCATCCCTGCTCTGACATGCTTGTTCTGCATTTTTTGGGGCTATTTTAACTGCTGAATGTGTTGGTTTTCTTTTGTTCAGTGTAAGAAATTCCATGTATATATAAGGTGGTCAATCTTATCATTACCTTGGAAATGGAACTCTTTTGTAGTGCCTTCTCCAGGTACTTGTAGTAGCTGGGCTATGATCTCTTCTTATTTGTGATTGTAGATGATGTGATCAAATTGGGGGAATTGTGCCTAATGAGATTCTTGAGCTTAATATTGTGGGGATCACAATAATAAGGTGAGCAGAATGTTGCAACTTTGTTTTTTTAGGAGTGCTTGATTGAGGTGTCAGAGCTATAACTTTTTGCATGCAAAGTAATCTAGGGCCAGATGCACTATCCTGTAAACAAGAAGCAGTTGCTTTATAACTTCGGGTAAATCAGTTCACCTCTGTGGGCCTCAGTTTCTTCATCTGCACAATATTGGGAATGGACTGAGTATTACCTAAAGTTCGTAGTGACTCTAGCTAGCATCCTGTGTTCTAGAGGTCCCTTCCAGCTTTAATATTTTGTATTCTGAAGTTCTCTGTAGTACTTATGAGAGAAGCGGTGTACCACAGTGGTAGAGAGGTCTCTAAACCAGGAAGGTTCAGGTCCTACATGATAAACACTGGTTGTGTGACCCTGGTCAAGTTGCTGAATCTCTCAGTTCTCAAGACAACTCTTGTGAAGAAGATACTGATCTGTATTGGTAGAAGGAGTTTTCTCACATTGGAGTTCCCCATGGTAATGAAATCTGAGGTCCAGGCTTTGTCCTTTTCTAGTATTAACATTGTGTTAAAGAATGGATGTCCTTCATTTGCTGTTTAAAGATGCAGTGTCTTGGCTAACATGGACTTTTGTGCCATCCTCTTTCCCTAGTGTATTTGTCCTAAATGGAGCATGTTCTGGTCATTGACCCTGTTTCTGTAGAAAGTGATTTCATTTATTCTGGTGTATAGGAATTGTCCACTTGGAAGATGTCTGGCACTATTTATTTCTTAGTTGCTTTTGTCCCACTGAGCTGTGTATAATATAAAATTAATATTTACATCTTGTTCTGTTTTAGGCTGATAGAGGACTTGAGGCAGACTTTGAAGAAAAAAGATGCTTTAATTCAGGGACTTGAAGAGGCAAAATCTCAAATGGGATCTCTTGATGAGAACTTGTCATCTGGAAAACTCCGAGAAGTTACTGCTGCTTTCAGGGAAGAAAAGCAATTTGAGATAGAGGTGAGACAGTGGTGCACAAATGGAAACTTTAATTAGCATTCATGGCTCTTCTATGGAGGATGCATATACATTTCCCATATTTTGTGTGTATACACAGATAAGCAAATACAGTATTTAACTGCTCACAGCTTCCTGTGAGCTGAACGGTAGCAGAAATGGCTACTGTCATGGCATTCTGGGAACTGTTAAAAATCAAGAGTTTTTGAAATAAGTGGCTGTGAGAACAGACAACCTTACTATTAATTTTTGAATTACCTATGAATGAATTAATATGGAGGAGTTTTTTCAGATTTTCTCTCTTCCCCTCTATTCTTTGATTCCTACAGTATGTGGTCTGTTGTTCTTGACTATTCCAACATTATAGTTAGAAGCAGATATTCTTTATCTGAAGCTTTAGAAGCACTGGTGAAAAAATAGATTATAAAAAGAATGACTTGGAAAGTTTAAGGCTTGGCTGTGATCTTCTGTTCTTATGCAATGGAGGCTTCTTCATCCAAGTTGCAATATATTAGGTGACATTTAAAGTGGATTGATTATCTGTAATATTTATTTAGATTCTCTGTTTCCATATTAAGAAAGATCATTGACCTGACTAACAATTGTACATTTTTAGCATTATAGATTAGGTTTAGTCTGGACTTTTAATAGCTTAGAATATTGTTCCCATGGTTAGTTACTTTGAAGTTTTTTCCTGGAACTCATTTTTGCATTCTTCATAATCTTTCATCTGTCTTTTTATTTATACCCTCTGGGGCTGAATAAGCCACAATCTGTGATCACTTCTTGTCATGCCTGGCTCACTGTGTCAGCTCACTTTTCCCCTGCTTTGTTTTTAAGCTTTGTTAACTTGACTGGAGAGATGGAGTGTATTAGGGTGGGGGGAAACATACACTTTTGTTTTAATGAGATCCAAATGAAATGTTGTAAATTAAGTATATGAAGCTTTGTTCTAATTGATTATGATGCTTAGCGAAAGTACTTTTGGGGGAAATATTTTTAGTGCATTTTTCTTTGGAGTTAACATTTATTTTGTTTTGTTAGGCTGTTCAAATGGAACTTAAAAATGAGAGAAATTGCTTTGAAAAGAGAATTCTGGTATGTTTAAATCATATTTTAATTAATCTAAGATTTATAAACTTAGTACCTTATTTTTTATTCTAAATATAAATAACTTGAGTTAAAATTTGACCAAACTCATTGTACTCTGCCATAGCCAGGGTATTTCTGGAGTGTTGTAGTCATCTTTAGGTACTGTGTTTGAGAAGAGACATTGATAAGCTAGGGTATATGTAGGATTGTGGTGAGGGGATTTGAAATCATGTCAAGAGGACTGATTGAAGAAAATGAAGATTTTTTTTAAAGAGAAGACTGAGGTTGGGGGATAGAAAAGAGGGAAAGACATATTTATTTAGTACCTAATTTGTGCCAGGCAAAGCTTTGCAAATATTAACTCATTTGGTCCTCACAGCAATCTGCAAGATAGGTGCTATTATACTCTCTTTCTTACAGTTGAGGAAAACTGACACAAATAGAGATTAGGTGATTTGCTTAGGTTCACATAGACAGTATCTGAGGTCATATTTGAATTCAGATTTTCCTGACACCAGGCCTAAGCATTCTGTGCCACGTAGCTGCCTTGACGATATGTTGCCTTTAAATATAAAGGGAATCAGGGGATCATAGACTTAGAGTTGAAAGAAACCTTAGAATTAATCTGTAGACAAGCATTAGTTAGCACTTATGTGCTAGGCACTGGAAGTTACCAGAGATTATTCAGCCCCCCTCATTTTAGAAATAAGCAGACTTGAGGTCCAAAGAAATATAGTGAACTTGCTCAAGGTCAAACTAGTAGTAGGAAGCCCAGATTTGAACCTTATCCTGGGCATTCAGTACTCTTTATACTCTACCCATGCATAGATTGACATTCAATGAATCCAGAAGAAAGATCAGGCAGATGGAAGAGGACAGAGAAGGAGGGATGGAGAGAAATCTGAATTTATTATAAGAACTTCTCAGAAGTTTGAGCTGCTGAGAAATGTGATGGGAAGTCTGGGAGACTGTTTTGTTTTTTTCTTTTGTTTTTTTTTTTTAGCATTTGAGTTATTGGAAGCTGGATGATGACTTTGTAGGCTTGTTGTGGAGAGGATTCATGTTTTAGAGAGGAGTTTTGCTAGATGCACTTGCTCCAAGATCCCTTCCAGCTCAAGAGTCTAGCATTCTATTAAATTCAAATCCTTTGGAAATTTCTGTGGCATCACAGGATTCAGTTGGCAGTACCATTTGGTGTTCTCTCCACTGCTTGGATGTGACCCTATGCAAATTCAAGAAGGCATTGGTGTTCTTCCCATGGGGATGACTACTCTTACAACAGGCTCCTTTGCTTTCACTGTGCCCTCTTGCTGGGAGATGCAGTATTGTAACTTAGAGCTGATTCCTTTATATTTGATTTCACTTGGAAGCATTAAACACAGTCTGACATGAATAAAAGTAGCACCTAAATAAATAAAACAGCATTTAAATACATGTTTAAAGATTTATTAACAATGCATTACAGTTAAGACTGGTTAACTTAGTGATTCCTCTTCTCTAATTTAGTCTTTTCAGGAGGACATAAAAGAAAAAGAAAAAGAAATTGCTCTTGAAAGGAAAAATGGTTTGAAGAGGGATAAAGCAATTCAGGGTCTAACTGTGGCCTTAAAAACAAAAGATAAAGAGGTATGTCTCTGTACTTTAATTTAGATTTATTCAGAATAGATACTATAAATTAAAATGGTTGCTTTTAGCCTCTTTCATCTTGAATTTTCAGCCCTTTATAAAATACTTGTGATGGAACCAAAGTATAGTGGCATGAGAACTTTTCTCCATGGTTACCTTCTATACTAGTAGATTACTGGTTAAGTCAGGCTAGGCCATGTATGTGTGATACCCATTTTGATATGCTTGAAAACAGAAATTCATTTTGTTTACTGGAGGATATTTCACTGCTTCTGGGCTTTATGATGGTATATTGCTGGTATCATTATACCTTTCTCTTCCCATTATGTGGGGTTTGATCTGTGGATTTTCTTTCCCTGTCAGATCATTGACTGTTTTGTGTAGTTTACATTATAAACGACCCACATTGCAGATAGGGAAATTTTTAAGTTTCTTTAAAGAAGCACAACTTATTATTTATCATTAAGTACTGTTTTTTAGGGTATTGTAATAGCCAACTTGACTTACATAGAAAATCATCTAATACAACCACAGAGGACTGTTCAGGGAAGAACTTGTTGGAGGTAGAATATAATTGGATTCTTGCTCTTTTTTTTTTTTTTTTGCTATGATTTGATTCCTCAAAGATTGAAGAACTTACATCCAAAAATGAAGAGTTGACTACTTCCTTGGCTAAAGCAAGAGAAGCTACCCACAGTGCCAAGATAGAAAAAATCAAGGTAAGCTGTTGAAGAAAGCTGGTTAGGTTAGATTGATTTTCAGTTTATACATAGAGGCAGCAATATTTTCTAGCACAGAGTTGTCAAACATGCTGCCTGAGGAGCTCACAACACCCCCCCGTGCTGCCAGAACCAGATTAAAATGTAATTGGGAAATATTGAACAAAATTAAAATACAATAAACTATAGATAACATCACATTTTAAAAGTCACTATATAGTCCACAGGGATCCTTATGTACAGATTTCTAGCCCATGTTTCTATTTGGATTTGACCTCAATGTACTTTGAGCCAGTGGGGATGGTAATATTTACACCACTTCTTCACAAGAGTAGTGAGACTCAAATTCAAATGAGAGAATGTATGTGAAGCACTTTGCAAACTGTAAAGTGCTTTATCAAGCTATTTATGGTATACTGGGAAAGCTCTAGATTTGCAGTTGGAGAACCTGAATTTGAATTCCAGCTGGGCTGCTGGCCAGGTTACTGTAAAAGGAAGAGGTCAGACTAGGTGGTAGCCAAGGTGTTTTCTAGTTTGAAATCCTTTGATCCTTTGATTATTAATACGCGAGGTTTACCTTGCAAAGTATATCATTATTGACAGCCATATTTGCTCATATTTCTTGATATCACTGTGAGACAGATTCTAGGTAAGTTGGACCAGGCAAGTTCGGACAAATATAGCATATTCTGTTTTCTTACCATCACTGAGACCAATTAGGTAAGAGAAAATGATTTCAGATATATGTGAATTTTTTTTAAAGCATTTGTATGTTCAGAAAAGCAAATGAGGTACAACCGTTATAAGGTTAACAGAGTTGACTGTCTTCTGTATATTTTTTTTTTGAAACAAACTCCTTAAGAGTTAGTTGAACTATTTTAGAGAGAGATTAATAATTAGTATAACACATTTCACATCAATTACTTTCTTTTTATTAATACAGTCTCCTCTAGTTCAGGCCATTATTACCTGTAACCTAGATTTTTGGCCCCCATCCCTGCAGTCTTTCTTTTATATTGTATTTTCTTCCTAAAGAACAGGTCTGATCCTTCCCTTCCCCCATAAACAAATCTTCTATACTTCCCTGTTACCTCCATGATGAAGTATAAACTGCTCAGCCTTGTATTTAAAGCTCACTGCAACTGAATCCTTATCTACCTTTCCTAACTTTGTGAAGTCTGTTCTTCGTGCATCATTGATTCCAGTCACACTGGCCTTCTAACTATTGGCCCTTTGACTAGGAGTGGGAAACCTATGGAGGCTACTTGTGGCCCTCCAGTCCTCATGTGCGGTCCTTTGACTAAATTAAAATTTCACTGAACAAATCCCCTTTTATTAAATATTTGTCCTGTAAAATTTGAACTCAGTCAAAAGGCTGCACCCAAGGCCCTAGAAGGCTGCATGCGACCTTGAAGCCGAAGGTTTCTCACTCCTGCCTTAGACCATATTCTGTCTTGCCTCTCTTTGCTTTCACAAATGGCTCTTCATGTCTAGGATGTATTCCCCACCTTCCTCAAAGAGTCTAGCTTAGATGCCACTTCCTATAGGAGATCTTTTCTCATCCTCTTAAGTTAAGAGCCCTCTCTCTTTTGAAATTATTTCATGTTTACTAACCTGTCTACTTGTATATTCCCCTGTCCCTTGGAATGTAAATTCCTTGAGGGCAGAGGTGGTTACATCTGTGCTTGTACAAATATCTGTATGAAATGTGTGTGCGAGTGCCTTAAACTGAGGAGAGACTCTGAGTACCTAGTATAACCAGCAGATGGCTAAGGAGCTCCACTGTAGTTCATGATGGAGGATTAAGTTAAAAAAAAAAGGAAATATAATGAGCCACAGTGAGTTTTATGACAAAAATCAACCTACTATTAAAACAAATGATTAAATTAATAAACCTTTGTGACAAATCTCAATAAGTATTCCAATTTATAGTCTTTTCCTTCTTCCACAACTCATTTTGAAAAGGAAAAAAGTCACAAGAATACCTCTTCCCTTTCAGTTATAACTTTAACAAGTGATTATTTGATTTCCTATGCAAGGTGAAATATACCACTTCAGCCTTAAAAACATAAGTTTTGTATAGAAAAAATAAAATTCATGTATTAAGTGTAATGTTAGTTCTTTGACCAATCTATTAAAAAAAAAGGAGAAAAAAAGTGAATTAGAGAATCCAAAGTTAAAATGAATTTATACTTCCAAAGCCTTATGATCTTGACCCATTATTTTTACTGTGAACCAAATTTGTAGTCTGGATTTCATTTTTACCTCTTAATATACACAGTAAAAACCATCGGAGGAGTTGCAGGGCAGTTGTTCTCATAGCAAGGAATTATGTATTCATTTATACTTAGTCACTATGCCACTCTCCTGCTCAGCAAACTTGAGCATCTCTCTGCTTCTTAAGTTAGGAACACCCCAATTTAGCATTTAAAGCCCTTCGCAATCTAATTCAAGACTATTTTTCCAGGCTGATAAGACTTCACTCTCCCTTGCAAAATTCTCTATTCCAGCAAACACAGACTATTTGCTGTTTTCTTTACATATCATTCTCTCATATCTATGCTTTTGCATGAGCAGTCTCTTAATACCTGGAATGCTCTCCCTCCTTACCTCCATGGCTTGAAGCCCCTAACTTCCTTCACTGCTAGGCTCTAGTACCTCCTCCTAGAAGAGGCCTTTCCTCATGCCCCAAATTGTTACTCCTTTCCATCCCTCCCCCCATTATTCTCTGTTATTTTGTATCTACTTACTTATGTCATCTGGGTTGCTCTTCCTCCCTTTATCCCCATTACCTGGATATAAGCTCTTTGAGGAAAGAAATGTTCTCATTTTTGTATTATTTTTCCAGCATTAGCCCAGAGTCTGGCTCACAGGAGGAACTTAATAAATATTTAACGAATGAACTTGAACTTCTTGTATACCCTTTGTAGACAGACAGTGAATGTGAAATTGTAACACTGAAGCTTACTTCCCTTTAAAATGGGAATATAACTTCTATTTAATTCAATTCAACAAACATTTATTTATCTTTACCTTTGTGCAAGGCTCTATCCTGAATGGAATATTGTGTAAGGGCAATGATAGTTAGATGGCTTAGTGACCAGACTCAAGAGAGCATGAAGGACAGATAGGAAAGGTAGGTGGGATTCAGTTGCAGAGGGCTTTAAATACAAGGTTTAACAGTTTATACTTTTTATATGTGTGTGTGTGTGTCTCACATTGATAGGTCTATCTTGCCACAGATGCTTGCTTCCATAAAACTTGGTTTTCACCTTTAACAGTGCTAACACATTCTCCACTGATGCATTTTAAGTTATGGCTCAAGTAAACATATGCCAAAATTGTTGTGCCTTTTGAAAGCAGGCCTCTCACAGCAGACTTCTCTTTTTAGATAATAGTCCTTTAAAGGGTTAACTGTAAATTAACCTTTTCTGTGGAAAACTGACAGCTTCATATTG
Organism: Bettongia penicillata ogilbyi; assembly: GCA_023548195.1. Lineage (NCBI taxonomy): Eukaryota > Metazoa > Chordata > Mammalia > Diprotodontia > Potoroidae > Bettongia > Bettongia penicillata. The sequence continues at coordinate 1,222,146 of JAJHZJ010000735.1, forward strand.
GTGGAGGCTGCGGTCAGCTACTCCCATAAGCTGTATATATAGCCTAGACCACTGCCTCAGCCTTCCTGACTGTCTCCATTGTGACCTTAGGTTCTTTGTACCTTTCTGTCTCCTATGAGTATGTAGAATCCCAAGTGTCAGTCTGCTTTCTCAAGGACAGATATTCTTACCACACTTAGCTGTCATCTTTTCATTTCACTTAGGTCCTTTGACGTTGACAACTGCTCTCCTCAGAACCTTTGACCTTTCCTGGTTGGCCCCAAGCTCATCACAAAGTGATATTGTTAGAGCCTAAATCTGTCTCTGTTCTTCAGATGACAGTCCACTCTATTAATATCAATACATGGCATTTTTGTAGCACCTTTTGATTTACTTAATAAAGTGCTTTACATACTTCTTGATCCTGTCAACAGTCTTAGTACAGTGTTTTGTATGTAATAGGTGCATAATTTAATATATTGGTTTGAAAACCCACCTTTGGTGGCCAGTAGAGTGAGCATCCCTATTTTGTAAATGTGGAGACTAGTGCAGAGAAAGTGGCTTGTTCAGGGTCACCTAGGGCTGCCTCCTCTTATGTGGAAGGGCTTGTGAAAATTTGGTGCTTTTCCCACTCTCTCCCTTTCTGATCTTAAATTCTGTGGGAGGATAAAGCTAACCTTACAGCTCCCCTGTACACTTTTTCCTGCTCCTTTCTGGTGTACAGTGGAAAGACACTAGGCTTGTAGTAAGAAGATCCAACTTCAAATTTCTGCTCAGCTTCTTATACCTGCATTGGCTTAGTCATTTCCCTATTTTGAACCTCAGATAGTAAAATTGAGGATGTTGGACTAGATACCCCTAATTTTGTCCCTTCAGTTCCTAAATCCTTTGAAATAATGTAAAGTATGAGCTTAGATTGGTTTGTCTAATACTAATTGTGGATATTTCTTTGCCTCTTTCAGGGGACTGAAGATTTTGAGACCACTTTGCTGGAAAAAGAAACCCTTTTAGCACAGCTGCATGCTGAAAATCGGAGGAAAGATACTGAGAACCATAAGCTACAAAGAACGATTGAAAAACTTAATGAAGAGATAGACGATTTTCAACATGAGAGGGAGAAATTGGAGAAAGAGTTGGATGAAGCCCGACGACAGAAGAGTCATGGAGACAAAACAATCAATGTGGTTATCACTTCTTGCTTATTAGTGGGGGTGCAGTCACTAGTGGGTTTTTACATTGTTTTATCCTTATGCCGTGTTTTAGAATTTCTTAACATAGGCTTATTGAGCACCAACAAATAGTAACTTGCATTTCTAGAACATGTTAAGATTTACAGTGTTTTCTTTACAATAACCATATGAGAGAGGTAGTATATATTAATTTTTTTATCTTACAAATGAATTATCTGAGGCTGGAAACAGAGCAGATCCTTGAACCACTTAAGTGATTTTTGATATTGTCAAGTAGGATATGATTGCACTAAGAAATATCAGTATCATTGTCTTGTTGTATAGTATCTCTCATCACATCAGTAGCTCTTAAAGGGTGTGCTATAAAATTTTGGAAATATATTATTGCAGATAAAAAGAAATTTGTAAAAAATTTAATATACATTTTACTTACCACTTGACATGTAGTATGGTGAGACTAATATTAGAAAAAATATAAATGAAACACTTTTTACACTTAAATACTTGCCTAAAAACCCATCAGATCTTAAACTCAAAGAAAACTCAACAAAAGTTGGTATTATTATTGTAGGAAAGCTGTGCCTATGCAAGTCTCCAGACTCTCATAGTATGACTAGCAAGTTGGAGAGCTTCTGTGTTACAGAAGTCCTGGAAAGAATCAGCAAAATGCAAATGACCCAGGTGGCAGCCTGATGCTGTGAAACAGCATAGGAATGATATCTGGGAGACTTGAAGTTAAGTCGTGGACTTGTCTCTAGAACCCTGAGTAAAAGCTCACTGATTGTTCTAAGTCTCAGTTTCTTCATTTGTGAAATGAACTGGTTGGACTAGATCAGGCTTTGGCAAATTATGGCAGCCAGTTTTTCTGTGGCCCACAAGCTGAGAAATGTTTTTATATTTTAAAATAGAGTAAGACTATATTAAAATACATAGAAACCATTCTTATCTCCCAGCTGGATTTGGCTAGTGAACTGTAGTTTGTGAATCCCTGTGCTCAATGTCTGCAGGCTATTGTGATCTCTCTTCTTTATGTTTGACTCTTTTTTTACCTTTCCATCTCTAGGAGTCTATAATTCCCAAAAGAATAAAAAAAGTACTAATAGTTTCTGATATTTTTTATTGTCATTGGTTCACATGTATCTAATTTGAAATAATATTTCAGACCAAAATACCCCCAACAATCTGAATGCAAATACTTGTGTTCTTTTAAAATGGTTTTTCTTGATTATCTGTGTTTTAGTTAGTACTTAAGCTCTCTGAACCTCAGTTTCCTCATCTATGAAGTGAGTATTAGAATATTTTCACTGTGTCACTCAGATGGATGTTGTAAGGGACAGATGAAAAGATGTAAAGCACATGTAAAAGTGCTTTGTAATAAATAGAAAAGTGCCACTCAAATTTCCCTGTTATCAGGAGGGAGTTTGTGAGCCTCCAAAGTGAGGGTGTCCATTATTGTGTGATTTTCTGAGGATAAGATATATATGTGAAAACATTAGTGAATGGTACAAAATCGTATGTAAAATAAAGAGATTATTTGGTCCCATAAAAGTTGAGAAAGGCAAGACCTCTGTGGGCTACAGTAGTTGGGAATGTGGGTTCTGCATTAGTCCTGGCAGGGTGGAAGAGATCAGTACATATGCATTTACTGGCCTAGGTAGAGAAATGCAAAAATACTTCATCAGAGCATCCATAGTAGTTGTTTTTTGAGTTCTTTATTATATTGTTTGGTGAAAGGCCTTATGGTTTAGTGGAAAGAGCACTTGCCAAGAACCAGAATAACTGTTCTACACCCAGCCCTGCCATGAACATGTGTTAACTCTGTGGGAAGCTCTCTTCTTTGGTTCTCAGTTTCCTTATCTCTAATGAGGAATTGGGTTCAGTGGCTTCCAAGGTCTCTTTCAGCTGTAAGTTTTTGTCTTTTTATTGTTCTAATATTCTGTATTTTAAGGTTGCTTTAAGTAACCATTTCTGTTTTCTGAGGTTCCTTCTAGCCCTACAAATCTGAAAGCTTGATAGAATGTTTTTACAGGAAGATGGAATTTGCACTTTATTTTCTGTTTTGAATAAGTTTTCTTACAGTGTAGGTTAATACTAAGATTTTTACTTAACTTCTGCTGACCTAGTATTTTCTGAGTTTGCTCATGTCTAGAACAGTTTGGTATTTCATCCCATTTCAGCAGTTCTGCATCTGTCTAAAGCAGAACTGCTTAGTCTTTTTGTCAGTCTGGTGAAGTTTATGGACCCCTTCTCAGAATATTTTTAAATCCGTAAAATCAAGTACATAAGATTATCAAGGAAACCACTTAATGTTGAAATAGTTATCATAGTATTAAAAGAACAAACAAATTCATGAACTTGAGGTTAAGAATCTCTGTAGTGTCCAGGAATCTTATGTTGACCAAGCTGAGAATTGAGACCCAGCGATTTGTGCTTGGGAAATGGCATGGAATCTTTCCATTCAGCCAAGGTTTTTGTTTTGCATGCTGAATTTAGCAGGAGAACACAGTTCTTTAGATTTATCTGTCTTATCAGCTTGTTTCAGTTAACTAGGCACTTTAATTAACTAAAGAGCCTCCTACTCACCAGATGTTGCTGCATGTGGATTAAAGGCAAGACCTTTGAATGACCTATCCTGTTGTAGGCAAAGGAAAAGAGGGATTTGTTTCTTTTATATGCCAAGAAAGGCCTTATAGATTCTTCTTGGAGTGATGTCTATAATGCCCTGTAATGACATTCTTGTCTACTAGTATAGAAACAAGGAGAAAAGGAGAGGAGAGGTCTCTTTTCCCTTGTAATGCATGTATTTCTATGTTAACTTCAATATAGGTTGTGAGAACTTCCAAAAGCTAGGATTAGAGCATGTCTCCTGATTTCCAGTCCTTCTTACTTTCCATTCTACCATGCTGTTGCATATACTGCAGTAAAACTTGCATTGTAACATCCTCTGTTCACAGGCTCTCTTCTTTGTAACCCACAGAGGCAAATGATAAGGAAGCAAGTCAATTATCAATTTCTTAAATGTGTCCTAGATTCAGTACACATTCATTGTCAGTGCACGCAGCCATGGACAGTGCACGTGTTTAGCAGTTAGGGGACCCAGATTCTTGTCCTAGCTTTATAACTAACTAGCTGTGCCAGTTACTTCTCTTTCAAATGTTAAATGAGCTTTCATTAGATAATCTTGAAGGACCCTTCTATGTAGTTTGTGTTCAGAGATCCCATCCAGATCTAACATTCTCTGATTCACCTTTGATTTTTACATGCTGTCTTGGATATTATGATCTAATTTCCATTACAATGACGCTGAAGCCCTGCAATGACCATTAGTGTGCAGTGTTCAAGAAGCAGAGTGAACTTATGTATGCTAGGATTATTTTCAGTAGCCCCAAGTTTAAACAAACAACAAAAAATCCAATTAACTTAAACCATTTTATCTAAATTAAATTTGATTTTATCAAGCTGGCAGGTTTCTAGCCATTAGGTCAATATATGACTATCTTTCCTTATGATCTCTGTTTTGAACCAACCTGTAAAATAATATGGCAGTATTTCTCTTGAAAAGACTCTTCTTAAAAAGAAAATTTAAAATTTAAATTTTGTTATGTAATTTTATACCACCAGAGGGACCCAAATCCTTGTAAGCAAGTTCAGGAACCTTCTTTTCATTCAGCATTTCCTGATCTGTTTCTTAGCGTCACTTAGTGTCACAGCTTCTTTGTGTTGGAAATGGGGAGCTGCCAGAAATCACACGTCCTCGGCTCCCTCTGAAACTTCCACTTGCCTCTTTGCTCTGATGTCTGGAACGAGAGAGCAAGGACGAATGTTGCTTATCCTGTGTGAGTGAAGGGGAGGGCCTCAGCTCTCTCAGATGTGTGGTCTTTTACTGTGGTTCTCAGTATTTGGTGCCGGATGGGAGCAAGTCACGTTGTGTGTCTTCTCCTTTTTAAGCAGCATTTATTAGAAATCAGTTTAGAGAGTATTCCCTTGACTGCCTTATAATGCCCTCATCTGTCACTGGAGCCTTTGTCATCTTACCTGACAAGTTCGTTCTTCACTACTTGGCTGTTTTTGCTCTGGAGAGGCATATCTGTTGGCTGAAGACCAGCAATCTAATTAAAGTTGTACCCTTCACCTGGCTGGCTAATCTAGTGTACTTTGACGGGGAGCAGTTTTAATTTTAGGGTGGTTAGACTCAAAACACCTCCAGTGTGCATTTCTCACACTCCTGCTGGTTGATGGATTTCTGGAAATAAGATCGTGACAACATTAGGAACATCTTTTGGCAAATAATCATCTAAACATGCTACCTTAAAACGTATTTTTGCATTTCTATTAACTGTATATCAGACCACAAACCTGAGGAAATGAGCTTTAACAAAGGTTAAAACCTTCCTTGGCTATTTATATGAGGTATGAATGTAGCTATGGCAATCAGCATTTTTCTAGAGTAAAGTGGTTTTTAATGATAAATTGGAGGAGTTTCACTTAGCAAATCCTAGCCTCTTTTAAGAGGCACCTTGCTATTTCTTAGTTACTGAGTACCAGGTTAGGTACATATTAAATGTATGGTAATTGCTAACTCCAAACAACAACCACTGCTACTACTGCTACTATTACTACTGCTACTGCTACCACCATTACTACTACTTCCAGTAATGATAGTAACCAACATTTTGGTAGTACTTTAATGTTCACAAAAAATTTTCTTCACAATAGCCTCATAATTTAAATAGTATAAGTGAAATTAAGGGTCACAGAGGTGAAGTGCCTTGCTTGTGGTTATTCATGCCATGAAAGTCAATGTCATATTGACTTGAACCTACTATATCTCTTAAATTCCAATGGAAGTGCAGTTGTCTTTCTTGTGGCAGATCACCTATAAGTCTATCATTGCCCTGCTCTGTGCTAAAGCTGGAGTTACAAAGCAAGGCAAAAAGCACAAAACCAGTCCTTGTCTTTAACGGGGGGCACCAGCCTACCATCATCTAGTCAGCACATCTAATTAATAAGTAAGATTTCCTGAGGTCTGCATTCACTAGTTGACAAGAAAAAGTAAATTTCCTGCCCCAGCATCCATGGTAACCTCTGTTCTTCACAAAAAGGCCTGTCTGTGCCTTTCAAGCTGTTTTTTCCCCAGACTGAACTAGTCAAAAGCACTCTTCTTTGGAGTAATGCTGAAGTGTTTCATTGGCCTGTAAGAAGGGATCAGCAGGCACTTCAGATGCCAATATCATCTTTGAAGAGTCTCCCATCAGCTAATGCCATCTCAAGTTGGAATAGCATCTTTTGGGGCATAGTGGGACATTGAAGACTGGAATCTTGTTTCAGGTTTTTATTTCTGAATATTGTTATAGTAGAGGAGCTTCAGAATGACCAGTGCAAGATTGTTGGATAGTGAATTTTTAAGTTAGAAGATACTTTAGAGGCCATTTGTTCTAATCTTCTCCTTTTATAGAGCAATAAACTCAGGTCCAGAAATGTTAAATGAACTGTAGGAAACCTCAGAATCTTTCTAGTCTAGACCTGATCAAGCATTCCTCCTTATAGAATTGACAATTGGTTATTTAGCCACTGCTTAAATATCTCCATCAGAGGTATAAGTAGTAGAGCCATGATTCAGGCCCAAGTTCTCTGTTAGTTTTCCTTTTTATAAGCCTTGTTGATCTCCCTTTTCTCTACCTCTATCATATTCATGATCTTTCTTACACAGTCGGTTTTATTCTAGCCCTGTATACCACTGAGATCTTACTCTAGGACTTCTCATAGTGGTGTGCAGATGGGCTTGTGTTCTTAGATGCTGTGAAGGTGGAATGGAAGCTCTGGCAGGTTCTACAAACTGGAAGGGCTTTGGATGTAGGCCAGCGATGGACTGATGAACTGTGTGTCACCTGAGGACCAGCTTAGCGCAGTTCAGAGAGGCTGTCACAAAGGTGGTTGCAGGGTGTTGACTTTTTCAATCACAACTATCTTGAAGATCATCTGCTAAGTCATAGTGAGGTTGTAGTCTGTACTGGAGGGCTTATGGGGGTGCTCACATTGAGGAACTCTCTTATCTTTGAAGAATTCTGGCTGTTTGTTTTTGTTTTGTGTGTTAGTCTTCTCTCCCAAATCACCTTGTAAGCTTCTTGAGGTCAGGAGCCTTATCTGACAGTTCTTCCACGTAATAGTTCACATTTTAATGATATCTGTAGATTGCTTTCTTCTTTTCAGTTCTATGTGGTCAGTGATGTTTTATTATTCCCAGTTTACAAATGAAGAAGCTGAGGCTGGGGGTGGTGGTGACTATAATTGGCCAATAGAAACATTGCTGGTAAGTAGCAGAGTTGGGGTTTGAACTATTAGGTCTCTTGCTCTTTCCCTTTCACAATGCTGCCTTTTCTTGTCTTCTAGAGGATGATGTTCACTAAAGACTTATGGACAGACTGATTTATTTCCTACTGGTTAGGTGGGGATAATTTCAGAGGGTGTCTTAGAATCAGTGATTGTTCTACAGAGTGAATTTATGTGCAAATATTTGAAGGCAATTCCTGAGAAGAATGGCCAACTTTCTGACAGAGAAACTTGATAAGATAAAATTTGATGGATGAAAAACTTCCTCTTCTTTACCTGACCAAAGATAAAGTTTAACAAATTCAGTTTAGAAAGAAATCATGGATATGGCCTTTTCTTTCTTATGTAAATATACAAGACTCCAGGAACCTATATGTATGTATGATCTCTTCAGATTCTGTCTAGAGTTCCAATTTTTATTATTATTATTATTTTATTTGTTTTCAGTGTTCTACAGTCACTTGCATATATCTTAGATTTTTTTCCCTTCCCTTGCCCCCTATCCCCCACTCCCTCCCTGAGATGGCATACAGTTTTATATAGGTTCTACACATATATTCTTATTAAATACATTTTCACCTTAGTCATGTTGCATAGAAGAATGAACAGGAATGGGAGAAATCATAAAACAAGCCAAAAGAAAATGATCTGCTTCATTCTGCGATCGATTTCCATTGTTGTTTCTCTGGATGTGGAAGGCATTTTGCCTTGGAAGACCATTGGGAATCTTTTCAAGTCCTTGCATTGCAATGAAGTATTCAGTCTACCAGAAAAATTCCTCGCACATTGTGGTTATTGCTGTGTATAAAGTTCTTCTGGTTCTGCTCCCTTCACTCAGCATCAGTTCATATGCCTTTCCAGGCCTCTCTGAAGTTTTCCTGTACATCATTTCTTATAGCACAGTAGTATTCCATTACATTCATACACCACAGTTTGTTCAGCCATTCCTCAATTGATGGGCATCCCCTAGATTTCCAGTTTTTGGCCACCACAAAGAGAGCTGCTATAAATATTTCTGTACATGTAGGACCTTTTCCCATTTTTATGATCTCTTGGGGATGCAGTCCTAGAGTGATATTGCTGGGTCAAAAGGTATGCACATTTTTGTAGCCCTTTGGGCATAGTTCCAAATTGCTCTCCAGAGTGGTTGGATCAGCCCATAGCTCCACCAACAATGAATTAGTATTCCAACTTTCCCACATCTTCTTCAACATTTATCATCTTCCTGTTTTGTCATGTTAGCCAATCTGATAGGTGTGGTATCTCAGAGTTGTTTTGCATCTCTTTAATCAATAGTGATTTAGAAAATTTTTTCATATGACCATATTTTTCCTCTGAAAATTTTTGAATAATTTTTTCCTCTGAAAACTGCCTCTTCATATCCTTTGACCATTTATTAATTGGGGAATGACTTGTATTCTTGTACATTTGTAGAGTTCCAGTTTTGTTAAGGGACAGATATAGCATTCAAAACTTTTTCTGTTGTGGTCTTGAGTTTTCTAATAGGGTATTGAAATGGAATTTCTAGGGACCATGGGAAATTTCAGTTGTTCAGTTAATGTTATTTTCCTGAAATCTTGGTATAACATTCATTGCTCTGGAGAGAAATTTAGGAATGAAATCCTCTTGGATAAGGCCCAAAATAGGCCAACTTTACATCAAAGTATCAGAAGGTCCTGTTTGATGTATGGGCTGACTTTTAAAGTCCAGGCTAGTTTCCATTAATCTCCCAGAATTTCACTTTATAAATTAGTTAGGTATTTATTAAGAACTTACTATAGACTCATCCCTAGGTTTGCTATTGTTGGGATGAGTAGGATGACATAGAAAAAGTGCAAGATACGGCCTTAGCTTTTAAGTAATCACAGCTGAGGAAGTAAGATTAAGACACGTTAAAACAGTGAACTGTAGAAGACACTGAGTGTTGAAGAGCAGAAGTCTTGAAGAAAGGAAAATTGGTAAAAGGTGGAATAGTCAGAGAATGTTCCTGGGAAAAGTGGGGCTTGAATTGGGCCTTAAAACATGGTAAGGATTTGAATAGATAGAAAAGAAATGAGAGGGCATTCTGGGAAAAGGGATTATATTATAAATGAAGGCACAGTGGTTGGGAGGAACATGATGGTATGGCTTTTGGGTTAATTTTATAGTCATTATAGGAAAGTACATTGAGAGGAGTACTCGTAACATTGGTATAACTGGAGTCAATGAGAATATTGGCTCACATTTCTCTAGAGCTTTACAGTCAACATACAGCTTTTCTTGCCAGCACCTTTAGGAGATTGGTAGTTCAAATTTTTCCCCCCATTTTACTGGTAAGGCAACTGAATTCCAGAGAAGTGAAGGGACTTTTCCAAGTTCACTTAGCTGGTAAGTGGTACGAGTAAAACTTGAACCTAGGTGTTCAAATGATCATGAGAGCTGAAAGAGACTCTTGAGATCATTTAACCTGCTCGCCCCTCCCTCCCACCTATTTTATAGATTAGGAAACTCTAGTAGAAGGAAGGGGCAGTGACCTGCTTAGGGTCATAGATCTGGCAGAACTTAGATTCAAATGTAGATCTCCTGCCTCCTAGTCCAACTTTCTTTCCACTGTACCTCACCAAAAGAGAACATTTGATAGTAATCTGAGATTATCACCTTTTGACAGAAATGAGACTGATTATTGCTGTATATTTATTGAATGTAATTTCTCTTTTTTATCCGTTGAACAAATACTTACCAAGTCCCTACTTCGTACAGAGCATTGTGTTAGCCATTGGAGAAGATACAGAGTTTAGATAAAAAATGACTCCTGTATTAATGGAACATATTGTCTAGTGAGGAATCTCATTTTTAAGGAATTCTTTCTCCTTTTCCAAAATATTAAGTATCTACTATGTATTTTCTCATAGGGATATCTTTTGTTTTTATATCACTTTTGTTTCTGCATCTGTCTCTCCTCTACCTTCATGTAGTGAGTCATTTTATGTCATTAAAAATAAAAAAGAGAGAATAAAAGTAATCCAATAAAGTTTATCAGCACATCAACTGACACGTAATGTTCCCTACCCATGACCCTAACCTACGCAGAGAAGGGAATGAAGGAGCATCTGCTGTGTTAATAACACTTTAGTAGGCGCCTTAGGAGACACAAAGGTAAAACAGTAGTTTGCTTTTCGGGGGTGTGGCAGTATGTGGATGGAGGGCTCTTCTCAGAGTCAGGAAGACCTGAGTTCAAATCCAGCCTATTGCACTTGCTAGCTTTGTGTCCTTGGACAAATAACCTTTACTTGTCTCAGTTTACTTATCTGTAAAATGTGGATAATAACAGTACCTACCCTTCAAAGGGTTGTTTTGAGGATCAGATAAGACCGTATCTCTGAAGTGCCTGGCACATAGTAGGTTCTGTTTTAAATATTAGTGATGATGATGATGACGACAACCATGACTTAATTCTGCCTGTGGTATGGGAGTCTTCTGACTGAGTATAATCCAAACAAATTGCTGGGTACAATTTAGAAACCATTCTCTGTTATCATTTCCCAGTTCTCTTTCCTCTGAAGTCTCCGCACCTTCCGCTGAATCAGATTGCTTATTATAACTCCACCTGTGCAGAGCAGAAGAGGTGAGACAAGGCAGGCAGTATTAATGTTGCCATGGCAGTTGTTCTTTCTCTTTCATTAAGCCATCCTTACCTTCTCTTCATCACCTCCTTGGGCTACTAGACTCAAAGAATTTGTAGAAAAGGCCTAGGTCTCAGGTTTGATAATTTAAACTCTACTAATCTGCTTTTATACCAGGCCACTGTTATGCCCCCTTTAAGCACAAATATGGTGAACATAAGGAAGACAAATCTATGAATGGAAAACAAAATTAAACCTCTTTAGAGAAGGGTCAAGAAAATAGTGACCAAACCATCTGAAGTAGAAATAGTATAGTGGAAGAACACAGGATCTGGAGTCAGATGACTTGGGTTCAAAATAGAGCTCTGTCAACTTCCTGTTTGAATTGGAGCAAGTTACTTCTCTGGGTTCCATTTTCCTCACCCGTTGAATGAGGGGATTGGATGTGAAATCTCAGTGTGGTTTTGAGCATGATTCTTCAGTTGTGAGAAAATTATACTTTGTTTTGGCATTGATTGTTCTTGTTGGTTAATGAGCTCAGTTGTGATGGTGGCACTAATGGATCCAGGGTCATGGTGGGGAGGATGAAGGACTACAGTACATCTCTAGCAAGTATTTTTAAATTTTTCAATTATCTTTTTCTGCTCATTGATAAAATGGAATTTCTAGAATTTCAGTATTCAGATTGATTACTGGGAGCCTCAATTTAATTCAGAGTTGTTTATATATAAGTTTGAGATTGAAAAGGTAGTATGGCATAGTGGGAAGAACACTGACTGGGGAATTAGGAGACTTAAATAGACATCTAGCTATTTATTAATTTATGTGGCCTTGGATAAATTAGTTTTCCTCTATGGCCCTTAGTTTTCCCATTTGTAATGGAGGTGTTGGTCTAACAGATTTCTAAGACCTTTGCTAGCTCTAACATTAGGTGATTCTAGGTTTGATTAATTTTTCTCAGAAAAATCTTTTGTTAGACAATTATAGATTCCCCCTTTGACCTAGACAGCATTACTCATATGAATGTCTTTGGTCTATATATGTGACAGGAAAAAAAACAACATGAATATCTAATTTCAGTCTATATTCTCATTATTAGAAACAGAAGCTCAAAGTACAACTTCTGCATACAGTGGACAGTGTGTTACTCTATTATCAACAACACCTTGAAGAAGAAAACTTGTATGTCCCTGTTGTGAAAATTCTGATGATGGTGTGTTAATGAGAAAAGGGTAGCACTACAATAATGCATTTTATTTAAAAGGGATGAAGTTCCTTAATCTAAGTGGTTGAATTAAAATTTTAAAAATCAAATGAAAAGAAAGGAGGAACAAATTGGTACTGAATACCCACACAATAGAGGTTGAACCAGCCATCTAAAATAAGGCACTGATGTAAGTTTGCATAAAGAAAGGAATTGAGTTCAGAAAATTATTTAAGTGGATTTGTAATTACTGCACACATGAAGAGCACACATTCTTTATTTAATGTGTTATATAAACATTTTTAAAATAAAAGGCAAAAATTGAATGATCTTTCAAGGACAGCATACAAATTTATTGCAAATATAAAGAGCAACGTAAATTGCTTAATAAAGTATTTTGCATTCCTTTCAGTTCTTTCTAACAACTTTAGGAGAGGTAGATGTGAATGATTTCCAGTCTATTGCTAAGCAAATTGGGGGTCATCCTGCAAGTTGGTGACACAATGAAGAACTGAACCCATCCCTTTCTGACTTGTACCCTTTTAGATTATTGAATCTGTCTGTACTACTATCTTGGTTTTTAGTCAGAACAGTGTCCATTGGGATGTGGCATATTTTGAAGGGTTTGTGGTATTATGGATTTAAGATTGGATGTCTTAATTACAAAAGACTTTCTATCTAAGACATTTTGAGCACTCATTACAGAATATCTTTGGCTTTGAAGTGTGTGTATCTAAAAGACAACTGTTTATGGTAAGAAGAATATTTTTTCAATAGGAAAGAATTATTATTAGAAAAATTTGTTCATGAATTCTTTGCTTCTCATTCAACAAACATTTATTGAGTGTCAGAACAATACCTTGTACTATAGGTACTGACGATAACACAAAGATAACCCACCCTAGTGGGTAAAACAGACTACGGTGTTATCACTTAACAATGAGTTGTGTGCAAAAAGTGACATAAAAAAGCATACTAGAACATCTGTTTGGAAAAGGAAATGGGCCATGTAGGGAGAGTGAGGTATAGCCAATAGCTTAATGCTTCGCTGCTTCTTGTAGAAAGTTGAAGGATGTGGAGGAAAAGTGGATGCTTTAGAGGGTATGAGAGAGCATATGGGCAGGAATCCCATAGGAGGAGAAGAGGTAGATGGTTGATGATCTGCCTTTTGAACGAGTGCCCACATCAGGGAGATTATGGGTATGTTTAAAGTATTGAACCATCATAGTAAGCCATGCTTTTGCTGTAAAACAGTATTCCATAAAATTCCAATATTTGATTGAAAGCCTTCCAAGTGGCTCGAATGTTAGGGGATACATAGTTTGCTGAGTTGTGCGCTAGTTTTTTTTTTTTTTCCTTTTTAACCTTGCACATAACAACTGTTCCTTGTCCTTTGGAGTTTTCAGACCCTTTTGTGGCATGAATGGCATATATGATCAAAAAACTTTTGAGAAGAAACTTTTGAGAAATTTTTGAGAAAAAAAATCTGGAAGTAGTCAAGAACAGAAATTTCATGGTCAAAGCAATAGAAAAAATTATTTGACAGAGTTTCTCTTAATATTGCATAGAGAACAATCAAGCATGACTGTCTATTCCTTGCTCTTGTCACACAACCAGTCCACCTTCTTTTCCAATCACATGTCTCTGATGACATCTTTTATGTCCCTCTTTTGCACTGTTCTAGGTTGGTAATGTTTTGGCCTATCCAAAATTCACCTGATGCTTCTCTGTTGCTTCTTATGTTAACTTTCCTATTTATTTATTCAGAGGCTATAGTATTTCATGATTTATTGCTTTACAGTTTGCTGGTAGAATATTGTTAAAAAGTTGGGACTTTATTTTAGGAAGAAATTTGGAGTTATTAAAAGTGCATTGCAATTTCCCAAGATTAATCCAGTTCACCATTCTGTTTAATTCTGGGCTCATCTTCTTGTCCAAGCTCAATGTTTAATACATAACATCCTGTTGGGTAAACTCATTGGGTTGCCCATCTCTCTGCATATTGTAGACTGGAGAAGTGGTGTCAAATTTAAATAGAAACAGAACTCAGAGGGCTGCGTATGGACTTAACAAACCACAAATAGTGTCTCTGTGTGTTGTGGTGTATTTTAATTTTTTTTGGTTAAACATTCCCCAATAATTTTTATCTGGTCCAGTCTTATTAGTTTGACAATTTTGGTCTGGATAATAGGTCTTCTTCATCTACTTGAATGTTTTTTTTTCAGTGTGGAGAGCTATGTCCACTTCTTTTGAGAGAATGTGGACTTGTGCAGTGTTCTATGACTTGATACATCCAGTATCATGTCATTTGAAGACAGGGATTTCTAACGGACCTTGTCATCTACATGGAATCCTTCATTCATTTGGGCTCTGTGTCACCGTGTCAGTGGCACATACTTTTGGCATGCATACATCTCTTTGTTTTATGCCTCATTTGATTTGAATAATCAGAAAGTTGATGAACAAAATGATGAATGTTAAATGTTTAAAGTTAAATCTTTTTGATGTATGCACAGTGCATAATATGTTGGAGGAAGGCTGTGGCATTTCAACTCAAGCACCTTTTAAAAATAGGCAATAAGTAGTAAGCGCAGTGGGCTTTTTATATCCTCTAAACTTTCAGTTCATTTATGTGATAGTGGAACGTACAGACATACATTGTCGAGAGAAGTAGAAGAAGGCCCCTAGCATGTTGCATTGACACCTTCTTCTCTATCTTCTCCCCCGCTCATTTCACCCTCAGGATTTGTGAGAAGATATAAGATTCCAGCAGAGTAAGGGGCGCATGGAAGTGTGGCACTGTACCTTATGGGAGGGAGTACTCAAATAGATGAGATTACAGGGTCTTTGAAGTGGGAATAAGTATAGTTCAAGAAATTGGGGATAACATCAACTAAGGTGAAAGTCAGCTTATTAGTTTGGCAGTGTTCTTCTTTTCTTCATTTTTAAATTAATTTTCAGTTCTAAATTCTCTACTTCTGCCTTCCATACCTTTTGAAAAGACAAGAAAAACAAAGCCCCTTACAAATATGTATAGTCATACAAAACAAAATCCTGCATTAGCCAATGCTAATTGGCTCCCCCCCGAAAAAACTCCACCAAAAAAACCCAAACCAAACCAAATAAAAGGGTAGAAAGACAAAATGTATTTCAGTTTGAAGCACATTTGATGAGTTCGTCAGTTCATCTGTGTGGGGTTGGTTGGCATGATCCTGAATCTTTGGAATTGTGGTTGATTGCTATGTTGGTCAGTTACTAAGTCTTTAATAGTTTATTGCCTTTACAGTATTTGTTAATGTATAGATTATTCTCCTAGTTCTGCTCACTTCACTTTGCTTCAGTTCATACAACTCTTAACAAGTTTTTCCGAAATCATGCCCTTCGTCATTTCTTATATAGCACAATAGTATTCCATCACATTTATATACCATAACTTATTCAGCCATTCCCAAATTAATGGACATCTATCAGTTTCCAATTCTTTGCCACTGCAGACAGTTACTATAAATATTTTTATGCATATGTGTCCTATTTTTTTCCCCTGTCTGTTTTTTAAATAGTATTTCATTTTTTCCCCCAGTTGCAAGTCAAGAAGATTTTTAGCATTCATTTTTATAAGATTTTGAGTTCCAAATTTTTCTCCCTCTCTCCCTTCCCTCCCCTCCTCTGAAAATGGTAGGCAGTTTGATATAGTTTGTGCATGTACTGTCATGTAAAATATATTTCCATATTAGTCACAGTTGTGAAAGAAGAAACAGATAAGTACCTTGAGGGAATAAAGAAATATGCTTTGTCCTGCATTCAGAATCCATTAGTTCTTTATTTGGATATGGACAGCAAAATTTTTCCTTTGTGAGTCCTTTGTCCTTGTCTTGGATCATTGTGTTGCTGAGAAGACCTGAACCATTCATAGTTGATCATCATACAATGTTGCTGATACTATGTACAATGTTTTCTTGGTTCTGCTCATTTCACTTTGCATCAGTTCATACAAGTCTTTCCAGGATTTTCAGAAATCTGCCTGTTCATCATTTCTTATTGCATAGTAGTATTCTATTATATTCATTTACCACAGCTTCTTCAGTCATTCCCCAATTGATGGGCATCCTCTCAGTTTCCAATATTTTGCCACCATGGAAAGGGCTGCTATATTTTTGCACATGTAGATTCTTTTCCTTTTTTTATGATTTCTTTGTGATACAGACCTAGTTTGGTTGCCTTTTAGGCATGGTTCCAAATTGCTCTCCAGAATGGTTGGATCAGTTCACAACTCCATTAAAGAGTGCATCAGTGTCCCAAATTTTCCCATATCCTCTCCAACATTTATCCTCCCCAACATTTATCCTCCCCTTTCCTCTTTTTAATCTCTTTGAGTTATTGACCTAGTAGCAATATTACTATGTCAAGGAGTATGCACAATTTAATAACTTTTTGAGCATAGTTCCAAGAATAGTTGGAGTAGTTTACAGCTCCAGCGTGGCTTAGTGTAACTGTTTTCCTACAGCCACTCCAACCTTTGGCATTTTCCCTTTCTGTCATCTTCGCTAACCTGGTGGGTGTGAAGTGGTATCACAGAGTTGTTTCAGTTTACATTTCTCTAATTATTAGTGATTTAGAAAATTTTTTCGTATGGCTATTGATTGCTTGTATCTTTCCTTTGAAAACTGATAGGCAGTGTTTTTAACTGGTTAGTCCCTATCACCTAAATGGTTCTAAGAATAGCTTTTGTAGAGGAAGATACTGTTGCCATTCGTTCTGATTGCTAGGTTGGGAATGTAGGCCTCAAATGTGCTTTGGTGTTAATTTACTCTCTGTAGAAAGCTGATTTAACCTCTGTGGTTACAGATGATCAAGTCTAGAATGAGAGTACATTGAGGTAGCGGCCCTCATGCTGCTAATCGTACTGCTCTGGACATCATTTGTGACTCCTCTGTAAGACTGGGAGAGTACTGTGATTGTGGGGTAAGGAGAGGGGAGGAGAGGGAAGAAGGGTGAAGGGAGAAACAGAGAAAAAGAGAGAGACAGAGATTTCCCTTTGCTTATTCTGTTCTGTGGGACTAATAGAACTCTAGTCCTAGGAAGAGCTACAGAGTACCTCTTGTGGGGGGTCAGTATCCCCAACTGCACTTCTTAGAGTGAGTAGGTAGAGGAGTGAGCACCTTCATTCCAGCTGGAATGGGCATAAGTGTTTGCTACATACAAGTGCTAGAGATACAAAGACAAAAGTGAAACTTGGTCCCTACCCTTAAGGAGCTTACATTCTGTTGGGGATTGCATCATTTAACAATGAAGTAAATGCAAGATAATTTGAGGAGGAAGGGGACTGCGACTATGGAAAGTCAGGAGTGACTTCTAGAAAATAATTGAGGCCTATTTCTGAGAACTTACTTTGAGGGATGATTTTTAAGGTGATTTATGAAATAAAAATATATTACATTTTGCAGTGCTTTATATTTAGAAAGCACTTTCATCAATATTATATCATTTGATCCTCACTACAGTTATCAGTGGGATGGCCAGAAATTATGTTGCCCATTTTACCTGGTCAATGTCAGTAATATATGTTGGACTGAGTGATCATAAATAAACCATTGCAATATAAAATATGTTGATGATGATGCCTGGCATTTACATGGTGCTTTATGGTTTGTAAAACATTTCACAAATATCATCTCATCTAATCCTCACAACAGCTCTGTGAGGTAGGTGCTTTTATTATCCCCATTTTAATAAATGAAGAAATTGAGGCTTACAGGTTAAGTGACTTACCTAGCATTATACAACTAGAAAGTGTCTGAGGAAAGGTTTGAACTCAAGTTTTTCTGATTCTGGGCCCAGTGCTTTTATCTATTATACCATCTATGGAAGCATTTTATATTCATATATTGATAAAAATGTTAAGCCTAAAAGGGGACTTTAGAAATCATCTAATCCAGGTGTTGGCATGGCTAAATCCAGCAACAGCCAAGAAGGATTTTTACATTTTAAAATACAATATAACTTCATTTAAAAGTGAAAAAAAAAAAACCAAAACAAAACCTCTTAGCTCACTGGTGTATAAAAGCAGGTTGCAGGATGGTGAGCTGGATTTGACTGTCATGGAAAAGCTATTCTTAAGGCCTGGACCAGGCATTCAAAATCATGTGGAAGGCCAGATTTGACTGTTTTCAACTCCCGAGCTATTTTAGTTCTTTTGCTGTTTTTTTTGTGGAGGCAGTTGGGGTTAAGTGTCTTGTGCAGGGTCACATAGCCAGTAAGTTTCTGAGGCAAGATTTGAACTCCTGCCCTCCTGACTCCAGGGCTGGAACTCTATTCACTCCTCTACCTAGCTATCCCCAGTCCTTTCTTTTTGCAGGCAGTGAAGCTGAGGCCCAGAAAGGGAAGATAACTCCATCATCACGTGACTAGCAGGTGGTAGGACAGTAACAAAGCCAAATCTTCTTTCTCTTGGTCCAGTTTTGCTTTCTGTTGTAGCATGCCACCTCTCATGAATACACTGTAAATGTCAGGAGTATTAACAGTGCAACCTAGTGGGGAGAATACTTTCTTTGGAATTAGGAAGACCTGAATTGAAGGGAGCCTCTAACATACATGGCTGTATGACATTGTGCAAATTACTTAAACTCTGAGTCCTTCTCATTCTCACTTTTCCTCTGAAACTCCTTAAAATGATATTGTAGCATGATTGCTGATCTGCATTGGTTGGTTGAAGACGTTTGAGAGACAGAGCTGGATGGTTCCTTCCACCAATGAAATCACAGATCTAGAAAAAAACAATCTTTGGTACTAGTACTAATGAGTACTTTTTTCTTGGAATTTGGTTTTAACGTAATAAAACCTTTTGATCCTCATGTGTTGGGTTGCTGTTTATTGAATGTGACAATATGTGTATGACAAAGAAGTGGTAGTTGATGCATATCTCCAATTTGTTTTGAGTGGAAAGTGTTAATACTTATTTCTTAACATCTTTTTCTTAAAATTTTTAAGTAAAAAAAATCAAATAAATTCTTTAGACTACTGATTGAAAAGTGTAGAAAGTTAAGCTAATGCAAATTGTCACCTTGAAATTTTTGTAGAGTTAATTCCAGTTTTGTTTATTTTTCTGATAGGACCTTAGAAATCAAGTAGAGAAATTACATGGTGAAATGATTGAGAAAGAGAAGTCAGTGGAGCAGCGTTACAATATCCTTTTGAGTGAAAGTAATCAGAAATTGCAGAGCCAGGAACAAGTTATGAAATGCTTAACAGACAGTGTCAATCAGAAGGATGTCTTGCTACAGGTACAATGATTTGCTTTTCTTGTATATTTTATCTAATCTTTTTGTTTGTGTAAGGAATGGATTTGAAGATCAGAATACTGGGATGGGAGGTGAGATAGAGAAACTGTTCTCCTTCTCTGTCTTTTTTAAGAGAAATAAGTTTTCATTTCTTAGACCTCACATGGCACTTAGAACAGTTTTCAATACATGTATTGTGTTTTGTTTTTTATAATGTATTTCGTCCATATTCCTTATGCCTATTACTGTGGTCATATTTCCTTGTATTGCCTCAAACACTGTTGTTGCAGTATCTTTATCTCATATGTACAAACCTCACCATAACATCAGAAAACTGTCCTGTTGCTTCATTGGGCTGATTACCTCAGATCCAAGTAAGAATATTTTTATCATAGATCTTTAACCCCTATAACAGGGTTTGGCTAATCACCAATTTTTAACTTTTATAGTGTTGTTCCTTTGCCCTTTAATGCAATTGTACTTAATGATCTTTCCTTCTGGTTGAAGCAATTTGCAGTGTCAGAATATATCTATAAATTATAAGATCCATGATGGTAGGAACTGAACCATTTTTCTTTTTCTGTCACCCTCAGTGGCTAATCCAGTGCTGTGCAAAGTGCTTGTTTAATACCTGTTTGCTGAATTTGAATTTAACATTTTACATTACTTTATATTCTAAAGGCTTAGAGCCAGAAAGAATTTCATCCAGTTAATTAAGTCCATGTTCACATTAATGCAACCTCTTTTTGTTCTGTTTATGTAATACATCTGTAGAACTAGCTCACCCAGGGGACTAGTTATTGTGACATTTTGGGGTGGGGACAGAGGAAATCTATTTCACATGCTCACAAAGAATCATTCCTGCTATGACCAGAGGGGTCTGTGAAACATTAAATTTTCCTGCCTGGACCTCAGAACTTCTCAGCAGATAGGGAAAAGTTTAAGATAGTTTTTAATGTTCATAGACATATTTTTCTAATTTGAGTCAGGGTTTGCAATCTTCCAAAAGAGACATTTGCATTCATATAATGCAAGGAGTAAATCACAGATTTATCTTATTAGAAGCCTATATGACAAGGAATGAGTTTCTTGAAAACAAAGTAAGGCTGTGTTGGTAATATGGTGCAAAGGAGGTTTCTGTCTGTCACTCTCTGACCTTTTCTATACATTAATGGCATACTGCCATAGCCAGAGCTGTCCTTTGGGAAACCTTCACATTTGGTGAAGTCATTTAGTAAAAATAGAACAGAATTATGTTCACGTAATCTCACATTATTTGGTGAAGGGGAATTATTTTTAGAACAAGGTATCATTAAAAGAACAGCAAAATATTACATTCTTGTGACAGTTGCTTCATGTTTTTGCTGTGGTAAATACTTGCATTTGCAATCCTTGGTTCTTGTAGCGACTCGATGGGAAGATGAAAGAAAAAGATGCAGAACTTGAACAGCTTTTTAATAGGCTGAATCATCTTGTAAAAGCCAAGGAGGATCTTGAACTGAAGAATGAAGACTTAACAGAAAAGTATGCTTCTCAACAGCTGGCATTCAGAAAAGCCCTGTCCTCGGAGGTGAGCTCAGCTGAATTTTACTTTTTAATTCATTTGTATTTTTATAGGGAACATGCAGAAGCTGCTGTGATCCAAGGTGATCTCCAAGTGCCTTCTTGCCACTCATTAAACCTCACAATGTGTTAGTGGCATTATCTCCTTCATACAGATTAATAACCTTTAACCCAAGGCATTAGGACTTTCATTACATAACCTAGAAGCTGGAAAATCACCTCTTGATTAAAGAAGGAGGATACTACTTGTCCACATGCTCCTATTTTGGAAACTATATAAACTTAAAGGATTAGTGGGCTCCTAGGACAAGTTTTTAAACCCTTCAGTGTGAGAGGGTAGAATATAAAGGATATGTAGGAAATAGGATGACCTATAGCATTACATTGAATATGAAGAAATAGGAAACCCTGGAAAGGAAAGAATTATTTCAAAACAAAGCCATTTTCTAAGTTTCAGCTTTGTACTTTGATGTTAGTTTTCAAAGTTGAATTACTTAGAAAGTTGAGTTCCCAGCCTGGTCATATGTTGGTTTCTCTGATAAATCACTACGAAGCATGTGATTCTGTGTCTGAAATTTGTTTTAACTCAGACATGCTTGGGATTTTATATTTTTTTTTGTGCTTGTCTGTTTTTGTTCCGTAATAATTTTAATGTAACCTGGCTGATTTTGATTAAATTGGGTCAAATGCCAAAGAACAGTATTAGGACATGTCTTAATTGGTGTAGATGAGTCTGCCTCCTTGAAATAAAAATGTAGCTGATGATGGTTTTCAAATGGCATACCTTTTGGTCTCTCTAACAACGACCTGAATTTGATTCCTGGAGCTAACACTAATTTGTCATTAAAAACAAAAACAGACATACACCTCCAAAACAAATGTTTTATTGATGTCTTCTGTTTTTACTTTATGATCATTTCTAAGTATTTTCCCTGTCCTGGAATTTGAAACTGTTCTTGTAACAAAGAAAAACAACCCAAAATAATTACTGAAGTGACTATTTACAAAAGCTTAGGCTGCATCTTCTAGAGCTCTACCTTTCTGCAAAGAAAAGGGAGGTAGTATTTGGGGCCGCACACTGGTCGATGCAGTTATTCAGAATTGGGCTGTCTTTTAGTATTCTCTTAATTTACATTATTGGACTGTGATTATTGTTCTGGTTCTCTTACTTCACTCTGTAGCAATTCCTACAAGATGAATTCTTTATTTTGCAGGCTGGTTTGGATCAGATTAAAATTTTCATTGGGAGTTGTTCAAAATAAGTGAAAATATGATACACATAGATAATATAAATTTGTAGTTTTCTAAGTTGGTATATTCCCCATTTCTGTTTGACACCACTGAGGTAGATGATTGCCAAGGTCTCTTTCAGCTAGATCCTGGTGGGGGATCCTGGTGGGAGGGGGAAAAGGGAAGTGAAGGGGGACTTCTATTCTGGAGAGAGATAGAAGAATGAACTGGAGATGGCTTCATAGAGTGATGGCGGGCCCAGATCTGGATGTGGATGTAGCCATCTTGAAACAAAATAAGTTACTCAACTTGGTTAATAACTGATTCATTTGTAGTTAATCTAGTATTAGTATATAGTATATAGTAGTTAAAGTAGTTATTAGTTGTGTCTGTGATGTTTGCAGAATTTTTTGTCTTTTGATTTTTGTGTGTTTGCACTACGTTCCCTGTGAGAGTTACATTTCTACATTGTGGAAGTGACCCTGGACTTCTAATCGCTATGCTAGCAGAGTGCTGGCTCTGGTGAGCCCTAAGTTGGAAGGGCTTTACGTACAGACTTCGGATATAAGAGCCAGACTCACTAAATTCAGAGAGGCTCATCGTTAGATGTTTGGCCACCAGGGGATCATTTGTTTTTGGCTAGCGCAACTCGTGAACAATATGTCAAGTTGTGGAGTTGGAATATGAGAATGGAAGGGGAGTGCCCATTCCAGGGAAATTCACAGATCCTTGAAGTGTTGAAGGAAGTTAATGCTATGAGGTCTATAGTATATAGAACTAATTTACTGTCCTATTTCATGCTGTTCCATGTGAAACTTGGTGATATTTAGCTTTCTTGTTGTTTTTCTTATGTCCTCTGTTTCTATATCACTAATTTCTACATATGTTCTTTCCCCCCCAGTCTTATCCAACAAGCTATCCCTTGTAACAAAAATAAAAAGGAATAAAAATAAAACAAAAGAATAAAAATCAAAATTAAAAAAAAATTCATCTAAACCAACCAACACATTGACCATGTCTGATAATCTAAGCCTCATTCCCCACTTTGGCAATGAGAGAGAAATGCATTTTCTTAACTCTTCTTTGGGACCCAGCTTGATTCTTAGACTTACATTGGTATACAGAATTGTCTGACTTTTTTCAGTTGATGCTGTTCTGGATGTCATGTATATTGTTTTGGTGATTCTGCTGGTGTCCCCTTTTGTTCAGTTCATGTTCTGTGGTTCTCTGAATTCTTTGTATTCTCTGTTTTTTACTAGCATAGTAATATTCTATTACATTAGTGTGCCATGCTTTGCCATTCCCCAATCTGTGTACACTTATTTTGTTTCCAGTTCTTTACTACCACAAAATGTGTATCTAAGAATATATTTGTGTACTTGGAAACTTTCCTTTTGTCTCTCTCCTCCTTGGGATATGCACCCAACAGTAGGATCACTCGATCAAAAGGACATTTTAATAACTTTTTTTTAGTATCTCCACATTACTTTCCAGAATAGATGGACCATTTCATGACTCTATGGACTGTTTAGGATTATGTTTGTCTTTGCATAGTCCTTCCAACATACTGTTTTTCTCTTATCATATTTATTGATTTGCTGGTTGTGAGGTAAAACTCAGTTTTAATTTTTGTCTTATAAATGATTTGGACGAGTCTTTCATATGATTGTTACTAAATTGTTCAGGCATATTTGACTCTTTATGATCCCATGGACCATAGCATGCCAGTGCTGTCCATGAGGTTTTCTTGGCAAAGATCCTGGAGTGGTTTGCCACCCCCCTCTCCAGTAGATTAAGGCAGAGGTTAAAGGACTTGCCTAGGGTCACAGCTAGTAAGTGTCTGAGGACGAATTTGAACTCTGGTCTTCCTCCATTACTAGATAGCAATTGTTTATTCCTATCTATGGACCACTTATTTTCTGGGGTTGTGTTTCTTGGTCCATTTTATATTTTTGTTAATTCTTTCTTTGTCTTGAATGTTAAGACTCTTATCAGAGGTATTTGATGCAAACTTTTCCTAATCAACTATATATCCTAGCTGTATTGATTTTGTTTGTTCAAGAGCTTTTTCAGTTTCATGAAATTCAGAATACCAAATTTTTTTCTGATCTCTTCTTCTATGCCTTATTTGGTTAAGAATTCTTTCTCTAGTAATAGTTGTGCAAGATACCTCCATCTGTAATCATCCAGCTTTTTTATGATATGATCTTTCATACATGAGTTGAGTATCCATTTGGAACTTTGTTTATAATTTGAAGTCATGGTCTACCCGGAGTGGGGAATCTGTGGTTTTGAGGTCACATGTGGCTCTCCAGGTCCTCAGGTGTGACCCTTTGAGTCCAAACTTCACAGAACAATTGAGTTTGGATTCAGTCAAAAAAATGCACTTGAGGTTCCGCACCTCTGATTCTAGGTTTCCTAACAGTTCTTGTTAAGTAGGGATTTCTCTAAGTGGTATGTGTGTATTCTTGGCCATACTTAGTTTTAGAAAATCTATGAAGTTTCTGAGATTTATAGTAAAAATTCATGGTCAGACTAATTTTTTAAAAATTGTATATTTACAGAATCCTAATTTGTTACATTGTAGGGATTTTTTTTTGCGTGTATTTATTTTCCTTCCTTCAAAAATGTTATATTTCAGCTTGTCATAGAGGATGTTTGATGTCCTAAATGTTATATGTAAAGCAGTTTGTAAACCTTTAAGTGCCATACAAATATTTATTTTTTTTTATTATCATTATGATTGACATCTTTAGTGTCATTTGTTCTTTTATCTATGTGTTAATTATTGTAGAAACTTGAGGGTGAATGTTGGGTGATGAGGAATTGAAGAATAGAGAGCAAATATTTTTGTGATATTTAACTTGTAGTCAGTCATACACTAGTTATTGATATGGTTGAAACATTGTAGCTGATACATCCTCAGGATTGGAATTAATGCAGTTGTCACAAGGCTGCTTTAAATGTGTTTATTGACTGTCTTCTTCACTGCTGGGAAGTAATTCCCCTTTCTACTTGAGCTTTGTTTCTTAAGATTTATGTTGAACACATGGTAGTGGTTTCATTTTGGCCATTGAAGTTTGTACTGATGACAGACACTTGTCTCTTAGACTGGTTCATTTCCTGATTTTGATAAGGTGTAAATTCAACATCTCTTGTTCTTGCCTAAGCTTTTGGCACTTGAATCCTTTTGAGATGAGACCTTTGGTTTAATCAGCTGTTCTGAAGACACCAAGTGAATTTATTCTAATGGGGTATGATTTAGTGTGTTAGAATAGGGTAATTTATGAAATGGCATCCTACATTTCTGCAGTTAATTTAGCTAACATGGGTGAGCAATTTTCTCCTAGCAAGAGGTTTACTCACTGTGGCTTATCTTAGGGTAGGTAAAATATTCTCAGGAATTCCTCTTCTAAGCATTCATGTCATAAGTATTTTTTTGACCAGACTTGTTATGGGATTTTATCGGCTGACTATCTTCCCAGTGAGCAACTCTCTTTTCCAGTGCAGATCAATATCTGCTTTCAAACTTAAAAGTCTTAGAGTGTTTTTGAGGCCTGATAGTGTGAATGCTTATAGCTATGACATCGTAGAAGGAGCGAGCTTGAATCAATGTTTTCATGACTTTAAGATCCAGCTGTCTCTCTCTATCCATTTTGCCTTGCCAGTTTTCATATAATAAATTTATTCATAGAATCTGAATTTTTGACTTAGAAATAAACTTAGAGATCATTTAGCCTAATCTTTTCATTTTACAAATGGAGAAATTGAGGCCTAGAGAGGGGAAATGACTTGCTTCGACATACATCTCCTTTACTCACACAATCACCATCTTTGGTTTGGCCCCTCATCACCTCTGTTCTGGACTATTGCAATAGTCTGTTTGGTCACACCTAACTGAAATGACTCTTCCTCACTCCAGTCCATTCATTACACAGCCACCTAACTGATTTCCTAAAGACCATAAGTCCGACTCTGCCCACCTTGGGCACACTTTGGGGGGAATATTCCCCCCAATAAATAGGTCCCTTTTAGCTCTTAACATGACCTCTTTCTGCTTTTCAGTCTTCTTATGTGTTACTCTCCTCTATATATTCATTGATCCAACCATACCTATCTAATTAAATTACTCTTTCTCAGTTGTGAGGTCCCATCTTCTTTCTCTGCCTTTTCACTTGCTGTCCCTAAAGTCAGGAATGCTCCCTCTCCTCACCTTTGCTTCTTAGAATCTCTGGTTTCCCTCAAAATTCAACTTAACGCAACTTGATAAGTGAAACCTTTTCTGATCCCAGGATCCTAGTGCTTTACTTTCCAAAATTACCTGGAATTTATTTTGTTTTGCTAGGTTTTCTAGTACTTGACCCTTAAACTTTTCTGAGGAGGATGTATAGCCCAGGCAGTATTCAGAGCATTAAGGACGGCTGTGAATATGCTGGCATAGTTCTGAATTGCACAATATAAAAGACTTCCTATAGAAGGCAGAAGAAAAACATGTATTCAGATACCAGAAAGCTAAATCCATCAACGTAGCCAAAATCTTAATACCCATTAGCACTGCTGGAGACAAAGGCATTCCCAGGCTTTTCCCCCCATTCCACCCCAGCAAACACTCATGACCTTTGCTCATAATGTTTTCCCTCTAACTTTGCTGGACCTGCATCTTCTCTCTGCTCCAGTGATTCTCACTAACTTCCTCCCTCAGGGTTCTGTTCCACCCATTTGTCAAGCTTCTCCCACCACATGTGATTTAGGCTTCCAGGTGATTTAACAGGTCACATGGACCTATTAATGAATGGAGAAGATCTTTCCACTTAAATTACCATCTACTTTTTGTTTCCCTGAAGGCCATAGGTCTTCAGAGGTCTTCACAGGTCTTCTTTAGGTCACAGAGAATGGTTGTTGATAGTAAAACCCTGGAGTGGATCCAGGAGAGGGGACACCAGGGCCAACTCTGGTTTTCCTCTTCTCCTTTCAGGTAACCTGCAGATTGTGGAGAGGAAGGTGTGGTAGCAACAACTGACTTAGTCCACCTGGTCAGTCTTCAGGATCTGATCGTTTACTCTGCCTGGTTATGTATATGGTACGCTAAAGTAGAAGTATGCAGGTGGAAGATTGCAGAATATCATATGAAATGGCATTATTGAATATAGAGGCACTTAGGAACTATGACACTCACCATGATTTTCATAAGACTGTGATATTTCTAGTAGTTAGGGTAAGTCACTTATTATGCTGAAGCTGGTAGTTTAGCATTCTCAACACATAATTGGCAGCCAGTGCCTTTATTTTATCATGTAATCTTTTTGGACTAGAAATCAAATAGCATTTTTCTCCTAGAATATCTTGATTCTAGAAAAGCAGTAGTTTAACAGACATCCAAAGAGCATTTTCAGAGCTTTTCCCCCTAGTGAGCTAATCCTTTACATAAGGTCCTCAAAATACCTGTCTTGCCCATATCACTTTGGTTGGGTCGTTAATTTCCACACTTTCAAGAGTGAGGGGGCTGATAAAAAGCACTTTTTGTACTGTTGTAAAAATGATGAAAAACTGCTCAGATGGGTGAATGTTTCATGACAGGCAAATAACAGAACTATTAGTCTTCTTTAATAACAGCTGTTTATACGTTGGATGAATAGCTTTCAGCTTTAGTTCTGTACTAGATGATGGACAAGTGTTCCTCATTCCTCCTGCAGATGATGGTCTCTAACTGTTACTTAGTCAAAGATTGCCATAATAGTTTTTCTAAATATGTATTTTTCAAATCCTACATCTTTATATGTTTTCATGGATGTTGTATACAGATAAATACTTTTAACAATCCTACCTTAACATCATATATATGTCCATTGTTGTTTCAGGAAAAACAAGGATCTGAGTATGAAGAGCTGATTCATGCTTTGAAGAAAGAGCAGCACATTTATTCTGATTTAGTAAGAGCCCTGAAAGACTCAGACAGGTAAGTGTTTTAAAATCTCACACACAAAAAAATATCTTGGAAAAATCTTGTAGTGATAGCAGCAAATCTATGCCATTTGACATAGAAAAAGGACATGGAAAGTGATGGAAGTGGCTGGACAATTACCACTTTATAAGTTTATTTAGCAATCTGATTTTCTTTCTTTCTACCAAGAAGACTGTGTTCTGAATAGGATATCTTGTAACTTACAATAAAGTTATGATGCAGGCTTAATTTTTACATGAGATTTATTTTTGTCAGTTGTGGAATTCATACCTTTTAGTACAATGTCAAGGCAGTAATGTCAGCTGTTGAGAGACCCTGGTTCTGACCCTACTCTCCCATTAATTAATGATGGAACCTTAGACAAGTTACATTTTGTCTGTGGGCCTCCTTAAAAATAGAAGATTGAACTGGATTATTCTTGAGTTCCAATATTCTGTGCTGTAAAGTTCCTTCCATCTAAAAAATTCTAGAGATGTATGTTTCATGATCTGTAATAGAAGAACATTCTGGACAACTTTAAAACTTCAAATTTGGAGAAAGTGAAAGTATGAAAATATTCAGCTTAAATTGTGTTCATCCTCAATGTTGTCAACATTAAGTATGTCTTCCTGAATGTGAGCCTCTCTTAAAAGCCTTGTATACCATGGAGTTATCCCATCAGGGATTAAGGCAATCTTCAGGAATGTTAAGAGAAAAAGAGAAAATTTGATTTTAATTGTACAGTTTGTTCAACTAGCAGTTCAAATATATTTTAGAGGGCTACATAGTGAACTATGTTCACTACTGTGCTTGACCAGAATCACTTAAAACATTGGATTTTGCTACCAGTTCTATAAAAAGAAAAAACAGGTCTAGGTTAGCTGATGGGATTGTTTCTTAAATTGTAGTTGAATGCTGCCAAGGTTATTTACCAGGGGAATAACTACCAAGGATTCTTAAAAGCTTTTATGTTTATTGAATGTGTGTCTTGTGGTGCATTGCATAGTGTCTGCTAATGTCCTGTTATGCTTTGTAATTTATGCTTTCTATCTTGGATCACAAATATGGATGGGTCCATTCTTCCTGGGCTATATGAAAGAGGGTGGAAGAATCTCTTTTTCCCAGCTTGGCAGTGGCTATTGGGAAGACAGCTACAAAGAAAATGACTAATTTTTTTCAGTTCATGCCTTTTAGTAAAAAGAATATTACTAATAATAGCTAACATTTATATAGTGCTCTAACATTTGCAAAACACTTTACAGAGATCATTGTGTTTGATCCTCAAAGTGGTCTTGTGAAAGAGGCACTGTTGTTCTTGTTTTATAGCTGAGGAAATTGGAACTGAGAAAAGTTACATGATTTGCCCAGAATTAGATGGCCAGGGAATGTCTGGGCTTCAGAACCAAGTCTTCTGGACTCCCAAGGTTCGGTCCACTTACTACTTTCCTTGTGCTTTTTAATTGAACAAAAACTTTTCACCATTAGGACTGAAGATGTTCCTATCCCTTTAAGTCATCAGAATATGATCCTTTTAGAAGAGAGTGAGCTTGAAGGGACCTTAGAATGTAGGATATTAGAGAAGAGAAGCTGTTGGAACTCTTTCTTTTAGAGATCACTTAGCTCACCTTCTTCATTTTCAAGTGAAAAATAAGCCTGGAGAGGGGAGAGGTCTTGCCCCAAGTTCCATAACCAGTTAGGGGTCATAAAGAATTACTTTCCCTAGAGAAGAGAAAGAGGGGACCTTTGTATAGCTTTCAAAAAAGCATTACTATTTTTGTTTGGTGGGGAGCATTAACGTTAGATCTAGGTGTGCATACTTTTTACCTTGTCAAAAAGTAGAAGAGAAAATGAAGCAATCATTTCTCTCAGTGCCTAATAGCAGGAGTTTAGCAAATGTTTTGCTTTTTTTGGTAAGATTCCTCCTCAGTGCTGTGCTGTGACATGATGGTAAGAGTTTCTCTCTGCCTTCCAAATTGATCATTATTATTGTCACGAGATGGAACCAGGGAAGAGTTCTGAACAGAGTTCCCTTGTAGGGAAGGCTGCTTTACAACATACAGTTCTTCAACCAGTCAGCATAGAAGATTAGATATAATGGTTTATTTTCATCTCCATAGACATTGATTTATGTGTGTAACTCTGTGGATGAAGAGGAGAGAAATGTCAGAAGGGGGAAGTAGCAGTTGCTTCTGTGGAATACATCCTTTAGAGAAACCTTCCTATCAGACTATGGGCTATGGCATAAGAAAAAAATCTTTTTCTCTGTTTGGAAGGAAGACTTTCTAGATCTCTTAACATATAGTATATTTTATAATTATGAAGTAACAAAATGTGTTTGATTTTATGATTTTTTTGTATTTTGCTTCAAAGTATCAACAGTGTGCAGGCCGAATTAAACAACATTTTTTCACTGCGAAAGCAGCTAGAAGATGATGTTCTGTCTTACCAGACCTTGCGCAAGACACTGGAGGAGCAAATTAATGAAATTAAGAGGCAAGAAGGTACAGTGACTTGTAAATTCATGGTTAATTAGGCTTTTTCCTGTGTTCCATCCCTTTCACTTTGACTGATTTATGTGAACTTTGAGGTGGTGAGGACAAACACAGAATCTTTGAAAATTTTATTAATAACTCTGCTGGCCTCCATTTTATTTTTAATACAAGTACTCAGCTGCTTCAGCAGGCAACATGTGTATGTGCCTTCTTTTTTTTTTTTCCCCTCTTGCAGCATATTTTAGTATTTCAAGCTGCTTACAGTTCCTATCATCAGAATTTACTGTTTTCTGCATAAGTTAAGGATCCCTGGCTCTTTGTAATCCTGTGGCTGGAGGGTCACTTTCCCAGCTGGGGAATTTTCACATTTTTACTGTGATCTGAGTGACAGCTCTTGTTGAGAGGCACAGACTCTGTATACATGATACACACTTAGAAGAACTGATAGAGCCATGTCAGGGAGATCTTTTGTCAGTTCGAATTAAGCCAGTTCTAGTCATTTTATGGTTCCTTTACCTAAGAGCAGAGTGCCATCAGAGATTTAATTCTGTTGGGATGGAGGGGAGGATCTAATTTGACTTTGATTAAAGTTAAATTCCAAAGGTAGCTGTGTTTGCCCACATTTCTTTAAGGGTTTGAGATATCTGCTAGATGGACTATAACCTATTTGGAACAGATAATTATATAGTTGCTGCTATGTATAGATTTACCTTCATCTTAGACTCATGCTTAAGTCATTCATGGTCTCACTCCTCTGTGAAGAATGTGAGGCCAGTGAGTATAAGTTCTGCAGTGCAGTGTAAGCGCTGTAACTTGGTTTACCTAGCGTCTCCCCCTTGAGATTTGCAGCTAATATTCCCATTATCTTAACTAATTAGAATAACTTGAGGTCTTGCTTGCAGTGCATATTTTCAAACACAACATTTATTGTATAAGTTATAATTCAATTAGAAAACTGGTAAGCCCAATAGGATATGGCAGATGCCCCAAAGGAAAAGAGGGGAAAACAGTCTGTCACTCTAAAGGTAACGACTTCTTTCAAAGCGCTTCAGCTTGCCTTTACAGAGTTAAGTCCAAGGTTGGCTTTGTTAGAAGGTGTAAATTTTTTTTGGTGTCACTCATTAAAAAATATTTCTGACTTTCTTTTTTTCTCTTTTGACAGAAGAATCCATTTCATTTTATAGTGATCAGACGTCCTATTTGAGTATTTGCATTGGTGATCGTGATCGTTTCCAGACAGAACATTTGTCTCTAGAAGAACTTAAACAGAGGGTATTAACTAGTGGGCTAATTTGCTCCCTTTTAGAGCTGAGTTTTTTCTTCATTTCTAGCAGTAGTCTCAGAAAAAAGGCCCTGGATTCAGGAACTTATATTACTTTTCTCCCTCCTATTAAATAATTTTGCTAAAACAGTAAAGATTTACATCATCTTTAAAATGGAGGTAATCATGTTAGGTTGCCAATCAGTGTTAGCATTTCTGGAATTCCTTGATTTTAAATACCCTCAGAGTCTGTGTGACATTAAATTGGCCTGTAAAATTGGCATGATTTATGTGATTTCATTGCTTTGGAATCCATAGGTAACTGAGGGTAAGCGTGAGTATATTGAGCCCGGATCTTAGTTGAGTTCATACAGTGATGGTCAGTTCCACTAAATTAAAAAAGTCCATATATAGCATATATTTATTAAGTTCTGCTTGCATGCCCAGCACTGTTGTAGGTACTGTGGATTATATAAAAGAAATGGAAATACCAGCCAGGCAGAAAATATGGGTAATACTCGTGAGGAACTTAGTCTTGTTAGGATAGGCAAGATACAATACGCAGAAGAACAACGACGAATAGAAGCTAGTACTTGATAACTGGTGGTTCATACTTTGAGTTCAGCAAAAGGATAGATGAATCCATTTCTCTTCTGAATAGTGACACTAACCTCTTGCATTCATGAATAACTTGGTATGTGTGACTAATTTTTATGGCCCTGTAACTTCTTTTCTCTGGATCTTTGTGGTTTTTTTCCCCTCCAAAATGCCAAAAAGCAAAACTAAAAAAGTTCTTAACGAAAATGTACGAAAGGAGGAAGGGCACAGTGTCCTAA
This sequence comes from Bettongia penicillata ogilbyi, assembly GCA_023548195.1. Classification (NCBI taxonomy): domain Eukaryota; kingdom Metazoa; phylum Chordata; class Mammalia; order Diprotodontia; family Potoroidae; genus Bettongia; species Bettongia penicillata. The sequence continues at coordinate 1,255,051 of JAJHZJ010000735.1, forward strand.
TTCAGATGTACTTATTTGCTCAGTCCCCTCACTTCTTTTGTGAAAGAAGGCTTTTCGTTTTCGTTTGTTTCCATCTTCTAGGTTTTGTTCATACCATTTTCCTCTAATTTCTTTCACTGTCGTTTTCCACCTGTTGAGAATCTATTCATTCTTCTAGTCCTAGTTTTAGTGCCATTTTATCCATGAAGTGTTCCTTAGCTTTACAGTGAACTTCCCTCTTTCTGCATTCTTTTAGCACTTATTGCTTAAGCTATTTATTGACCCCTCAGGGTCTAAAGACATGATAAAGTAATGAGACTGAATTCTTAACAAGCAGACAAAAGTGGGGGAAGGACAGGAAAGAACTAAAAAGGGAAGGGTGTGTGGGGAGGGTTTGGGGAAAGACAGAGACACTGAAAGAAGTAGTGAGTGAGTGTGTTTCCAGTGTGTTAGTATGTGTCCAGAATCTCCTGTTCATCATCCACACTATTAATTCATTCTGCTTAGTCATGGTCAAGCTTAGGAGAGTCCCAGTTCCCATTTTGGCATTCTTAGGGAGCTAGAAAGGCCCTTGTTATTCTCTTTGATTTTTCTGATTTTCCTGCCACTTAATGGAGTAGAAAGATGAATCCAGTTCTGTGATAGTTTGATGTGGTCTGAGTATATGAGAAAGATAGAGCAGTTCTTAATAATTATGGCATTGCATAATTTGTTTAGTATTGGGCTCCACCTTAAAAAATTGATTCGTTAAAATGAAGTCTATAGCTCTTCTTTCTCTCTACTGCATTTAGGTTCATGAGCTAGTGATGCTTGTAAAGGCACTGCATTCGGATAACCAAGACCTCAGGAAGACGCTTTTTGAACGCTCCTGTTTGGGTGCACAGGAAAGTGGTACATTAGCCCAAAGTGAGGTAAGAATAAAGTCTTAGCTTGTTTAAGATTTGTTTCATTCAAAGTTAAAAATACACCGTGTTTTTAAAAAAGTCTCCATTTCTCTTATCTCCCCCAACCTGGGAGTGCAGGAGCTTCTCTCAGGACTGATCCCAGAATTGGTCAGCTCAGAAGCTTTGATCTGCTCCATTTTTCTGAGCTGGGTGGACTCAATCCTCCTTAAGCAGCCTGTTAGTTCTCTGTTCTTGGGGCTTAGGGGGAACACTTGATAGGCTTAGCCCAATGTAGTTCAGAACTCCTGAACTCAAATGATCTACCAACTTCAGACTGTCAAGTACTTGGGATTATAGGTGTGAACTGTTATGTCTGATTTATTAGAGCATTTTTTTTTCTTTTCAAAAGGCTAAATCTGTTGGGGGCTTCAGGAATTTAGCTCTTAAGTGGTAGTAGGATCAGCTTTTCAAACAGGCATTTTGCCATTGAAGTGATTCAGAGGGCTTGGTTTTGAATTCCCATGCCTCTTACGTAGAAACCAAAGCCCTCAGAATTTGAATCATGCTTATATATGGTGGTCACAGAGATGAATCCAGTTTCACAGTGCTGCCTTAGCAAATTGATGTGTAGTTATTGAGATACTTTGGTAGTATGAATGTAGCTTTTATCAATTGCCAGCTAAAAATGAATAAATAATTTATTTTGAGTTTTGGAAGGAAGACTTCATTGAATCATTTGTGTGGATTTATTTGTCATTAAAGGCATTGAAGATCATTTATCTCACCTCAGATTTAGTGAATGGAGGTCTCATTCACCTTGGGGACTCACCCTCATAAGATATTGTCAGTTTGAATGCTCATTCTGATGAACTTTTGTCCTTGTGAATTTTTTTTTCCTGGTATGTGATGAAGGTGAAGGTGAGGAAGATCATCATTTGCTTCCCTCTAATTTCTATACCTTCATCTAAGTGCCTGTGGAAGTATACTGCAGCTTGAAATGTATTCGTGTGTGTTGTTTCAAATACATCTGATCTGCAGAATGTGGCTGGCTCTTTCATTGTTAGCTGGTATTGTTACAGAAGATAGCTCTCTTCCCCGTGGAGAGTGTGGCAGGGTGCAACAGGCACTTCTCTTACTTCTGTCCCTTGAGGTGCTATATAAAATCTGTTCAGTTTATGTCAGCTTTAAGCAAGCCTAGACTGGAAAATAGATGAATGTAGGCCATGTCTCCATTTCCCCAATTTTGCCTCTTTTCCTTGGCTACAAGATCAAGAGAAGCTCAAAGGTAGTTTACGTCACTCTCGATCATCTGCTTTCTTTGAGGAAGAGAACATTATTGATTCTAACCTCTGGGGCACCAGATAATTTTGAAAACTAAGCATATTCTCAGCTTGTTGAGGAAAAAAGCAGTCAGGAAATGTTTTTAATAATGAGGTTATTCTCAGAGTTCATTTGATCTTGAAACTGTGGGATTTTATTTTTTGGTTATTGCCCTTTAAAAAAATAACTGTTAAATGTGGTTCTAATTCTTTAGAAAGCATCTTTCTCTTCCTATTCTGAGATCTTAATACTAAAAATATTCAAGTTAGAGAGATTTGTCCTACTGCATTTTAGGTCCTCGTCACCTCTCATCTAGCTATTACAGTAGCTTAGTTGGTCTCCTTAACTCTAGTTTCTACTCTCTCCCATTTGTCTTTCATGTGGATATTAAATTAATATTCCCAAAAGCAAAGGTCTTACCATTATGCTCCTCAACAAACTTCAATGGCTCCCTCTCATTGCTAAGATAAAATACAAACTCTTTTGGCATCTAAATCCTTTCACAATTTGACTTTATCTCATCTTTCCAGTCTCATTTCACATTTATACTCCCTGTCATACCTTCTATGTTCCACCCAAACTAGTGTGTTTCCTATTCTATATTCTTCTCATTTCATTTCCTTTCTCTGGCCTGTCATGATGTGATTCTCTTCCTTAGCTTCATTAAGAATTCCAAGCTCTCTTCAGGGCTCAGCCTGAGTGCTTTTCCCACACAAGACCTTTTCTGAAATCACTACTTGTTAGTGCTTAGTTAGGTCCCCAATCATCTTTTTATTTGCTTTGTACTTTTCCCTCTACATTGTGATATAAATTCTTTGAAGTCTGGAATTATTTTGTTTTTGTTTTTCTGTCTTCAGTATCTAGTAAAATGCCAAGCACACTGCATTAATAATGCTTAAGTTAAATTTTCAATATATGCTTCAGTTTGATATTGTCTGTGAATTGCCCTATCATTTATAGCTCTACTTCAAGTTGAAGTCCCTTTGTCCCCTAAAAATGGAATTTGAAGATTAGTGTGGAAAGGATGAGACATCAGAGAGTGATGTCATATTGATGATTATCTTTGGGAAAAAACAAAACAAAACAAAACCTTGCTTCCATGTACTTGCTTACCAGTATAAGAGAATTCTTTTTAGATGTGATGATCAGGCTAATTGGTGACTGGTAGAAACATACCTCCCAAGGGCTCAGTGAGTCAGTAGCATTTTTTTTTTAACGCAAGTACTAACCACTTGAGCATTTTGAGGAACTGTGTACCATCCTTCCCTTCAGGTAACTTATGATTAGAAACATTTTTTAAGTTTTAGGAAGATTTTCAATAGCTAACCATAAAGACAAATTGGAGCCTGTTTCCAGAGGAGGGCTACCAATATGGTGATGATACTCCAAGTATGATGCCATCTGAAAAAGAAATTGATGAATATTCTCTTCTAAAGAAGAGAAGACTCAGGGGAGACCTGTTTACTGTTATCGCATAGCTGTGGGAAAGAGGGGGCAGATTTATGGACAGAACAAGGGGGCAAGGCACAGGGAGGTAGATTTTGACTCAAAATAAGAAAGCATTTTTTAATTAGAGCTATTCAGCAATCAAATGAGAGACATTCAAGCAGAAGCAAAATGACCACCATCCCAAATATTTTAGAGAGGATTCCTGCTTGTTTTGGACTGGATGATTCTTTCCACTGCTATGATTCTATGAGTTTGTGCTTAATTCTAAACTGGCCAGATAGTTCAGTTTGCTGGATTATATTGACTCTATGGATATGCTGATACATTGCAAATTTTCATAAACGTGAATGGGAAGGATACTAATATATCACTACAGTTGAAAACGTTGCTTAATTAATCTTAGAAATTGGTTACCCTGGCATATGGAATATCATGGCCAACAATTATATTGAAAAACATTTTTGTTTAGTAGCTCACATTTTTAGAGTGATTTAAAATTTATAATGAGTTTTTCTCTACAACAACTTTCTGAGGTAGCTAGTGCAGGTGTAAGTATCTCTCTTTGATAGATGGGGTCACTGAGACTCAGAAGTTAAGTGAATAGTCCAAAGTTATGTAGCTGCTATGGGGTAGAGCCATGTCCAATGTGCTTTTCTCTATCTGATTCCTCACTTTTAGAAATCTTTCTTAAATTGTCTTACTCAGTAGAGTATATTGAATATAATTCAAGCTTGGTTTAATGGTTGAGGATCTTGCAGTACTTGAGGATCATCATTTTGAGTACCAATTCTCTCAAGTCTTGAATTGTAAATGCAGATGTAGAAGGTAGATGAAAATAAGTTACATGTGGGTTGATTCCAGGATTAGTTTTGACTAAATCCTAAACATCAGTTTATTTTCTTCTGTTGTGTCCCTTTTGGAAGTGGAATTCAGAAAACAAAATTGAATTGATTTGGGATTCCAGTGAATTGCTTTCCAGTCAAGGTTTGTTTATGGTAAATAGAGAATATAATATGTAGAAGATGAAAACTGAGCTTAGAGGGTCATAGAATTGACTGACTGACCAATGCGCAGGGATCCACTAAGTAAATCATTGGGGTATATTTCCACAGCTCTGAAAAGCTCTATCTTTTTCTGGGAATAACCAATTACATTTTTCACTTGGAATAGCCAAGCCCAAGTAGCTTGTGAACATAACTGCAAATCCGCTGGAGAGGCCATGGGATTGTTACCACAGCCCTCTAAAGAATCATTTTTTTTCCCAATTTATTTATTTTTAGTTTTCAACATTTATTTGCACAAGATTTTGAGTTCCAAGTTTTCTCCCCATCTCTCCCCTCCCGCACCCCAAAACACCATGCATTCTGATTACTCCTTCCTCTAATCTACCCTCCTTTCTATCACATCCCACCCTTCCCTTATCCCATCTTCTCTCTTTTCTTGTAGGGCAAGATAGATTTCTATAACCTATTACCTGTATTTCTTATTTCCCAGTTACATGCAAAAACAATTCTCAGCATTCATTCCTAAAACTTTGAGTTCCAATTTCTCTCCCTTCCACCCTCCTCACATACCCCCTGAGAAGGGAAGCCATTCAATATGGGCTATATAGGTGTAGTTTTGCTTAAAGACTTCCATAGTAGTCATGTTGTGGAAGACTAACTATATTTCCCTCCATCCTATCCTTCCCCCCATTTACTCTATTGTCTCTTTTGACCTTGTCCATCCCCAAAAGTTTTTACTTCTAATTACTTCCTCCTCCCATTTGCCCTCCCTTCTATCATCCCCTCCACACCCCACTTAACCCCTTCTCCCCTACTTTCCTGTAGAATAAGAGAGTTGAGTGTGCGTGTTATTCCCTCCTTACACCAGATGTGATGGGGGCAAGCTTCACTTTTTCTCTTACCTCTCCCTTTTCCCCTCTATTGAAAAAGCTTTTTCTTATCTTTCTTATGACAGATAATTTGCCCCATTCCATTTCTCCTTTTCTTCTCCCAGCATATTCCTCTCTCACCCCTTAATTTTATTTATTTAGATATCATCCCTTCGTATTCAACTCACTCTGGGCCCTCTGCCTATATGTATGTATGTATGTACGTATGAATGTATGTATGTATAATCCCTCCAACTATCCAAATACTGAGAAAAGTTTCAAGAGTTACAAATATTATCTTTCCATGTAGGAATATATAAATAGTTCAGCTTTAGTAAATCCCTTATGATTTCTCTTTCCTGTTAACCTTTTCATGCTTCTCTTGATTCTTGTGTTTGAAAGTCAGATTTTCTATTCACCTCTGGTCTTTTCATCAAGAATGCTTGAAAGTCCTCTATTTCATTGAGTGACCATTTTTTCCCTTGAAGTATTATACTCAGTTTTGCTGGGTAGGTAATTCTTGGTTTTAATCGTAATTCCTTTGACTTCTGGAATATCATATTCCAAGCCCTTTGATCCCTTAATGTAGAAGCTGCCAGATCCTGTATTATCCTGATTGTATTTCCACAATACTCATTTCTTTCTGGCTGCTTGCAGTATTTTCTCCTTGACCTGGGAATTCTGGATTTTGGCTACAATATTCCTAGGAATTTTTTTGTTCTGATCTCTTTCAGGAGATGATTGGTGGATTCTTTCAATATTTATTTTATCCTCTGGTTCCAGAATATCAGGGCAGTTTTCCTTGATAATTTCATGAAAGATGATGTCTAGGCCTGATCATGACTTTCAGGTCTCTCTTGGATCTATTTTCCAGGTCAATTATTTTTCCAGTGACATATTTCACATTGTCTTCTATTTTTTGCATTCTTTTGGTTTTGTTTTATAATTCCTTGATTTCTCATAAAGTCATTAGTTTCCATCTGCTCCATTCTAATTTTTAAAGAACTATTTTCTTCGGTGAACTTTTGAACCTCCTTTTCCATTTGGCTAATTCTGCTTTTTAAATCATTCTTCTCTTTGGCTTTTGGGCCTCTTTTGCTATTTGAGTTAGTCTATTTTTAAAGGTGTTAATTTCTTCAGCATTTTTTTATTTCTCCTTTAGCAAGCTGTGGACTCGCTTTTCATGATTTTCTTGCATTGCTCTCATTTCTCTTCCCAATTTTTCCTCCACCTCTCTTACTTGATTTTCAAAATTCTTTTTGAGCTCTTCCATCACTTGAGAGCATTGCGTATTTATTTTGGAGGTTTTGGATGCAGAAGCCAAGACTTTGATGTCTTTCTCTGATCTTCCTCATCTCAAAGGATGGAAGAAAATACCTGGTCACCAAGAAAGTAACCTTCTGTTGTCTTATTCTTTTTCCCTTTTTTGGGTATTTCCCCAGCCAGTTATATTGTCAGAGGAGGGCATACTCTGGGGACTCATAAGTTCTCAGTTCCTTCAGAGTGGCACAGTCAAGGGAGAGGAGTTTACTCCCCTCCTAACCTGTGCTCTGGTCTGGGAGCAGTTAAAAGCACTCTTCTGAGAATAGAATTCCCTCTCTAAAGCCTCTGCCAGCTCCACCAGCCAACCAGGGCTCCTCATCCCAAGGCCGTCACTCAGGGCTGAGATCCAGATCAGCTGCTCAATTCCCCCAGGGTCTTTTGGCTAGGGCTCCAACAATGGAAACTGCTGCTGCCTGGGGCTGGGGCCAAACTACTGCATTCCCTTCTTTCCCTTGTGAAAGAGCTTTCTCACTGACCTTTGAAGGTGTCTTTGGCATTTGTGACTTGAGGAATCTGGGATTCTCAGCTGCTGCTGATGGTGCCTTGAAACCTTTTCCAGTCCTATCCTTGCCACTGCACTCCCCACTCCCTGTGAAATAGATCTTTCCTGTCTGCCTTCCATGCTGCCTTGGGCTGGAAATCTCACTCTGTCATTTTGTGGCTTCTGCTGCTCTAGGATTTGTTTAGCTTCATTTTTTTACAGGTATTTTCTGGGCTGTGGGAGAAGAGCTTCTAGAGGTGAGTCCTTTTACTCTGCCATCTTGACTCTGCCCTAAAGAATCATTTTGTAATCTATTATATAATTACTATAGAAATTTCCTAAATATGACTTTTTAAAAAAAGCGTTGCAATTTAATGTGGTCTTTTTAAATAAAATGTCCTTCATTCTAAAACTAGACATATTCTTCTGACTTTTGTGCATTCATTAGTGATTATAAGTCTTTGTCAGCAAAGTGGTAGTATAACTGATACTGTCTCTTTCTCATTTTGGATATATGACATTTGAGAAAAGTGGTTTGTTTGTTCTCTATAAGTAGAAGTGATACGTTCATTTGGCATGTTGTAAATTTCCTTTAATACCTTCTTAGGATTTTATGTTTTTAATTCCATCAATAGTGGTCTCCTTAATTCTCTATACTTTTGTGTAATTTGTGAGGGAATTTAGCCTGCATAGAGTGAAGAAACATCAGCATAGCAAGAGAAAAAATACTTCAGTTTCAAACGATTTGATGAAAATATAGAGAGGTGGTAAGAAAATGTTTCTGACTTGTTTCCTAAGGAAAGGGGTCTATAAATTGTCCTTGGTTCTAGATAGCCTTTTTTGGTTTTATTGGAATTAATGAGCCTAACTGATTAATTTTTATTTTAGCATTTTAACTTTTTAAAAACTTTGCTTTTTATTATATGTTATCACCTTATAAAATATTCATGCAACACATTTTTTTTATTCTATTTTCACATCATTTTATCTTCTCTAGATCCTGGGGAGTAAAGAAGATGAGGAGGATGCTACAAAAGCTGAAGATGTTGATGATGATGATGATAAGAACTTACTGAGTTGTCCCCAATCAGTGTGGGGCAGTGAGGTAGGATTGTATTTGCAAGTCTGGAAGTTAACACCCTCTCCTATCCCTCCTCATACCCTTCCAACATCTTTATTTATAGCTGTATTTTCCACTTTTAATTTGCCCATAAGTTGTTACTACATAGAATATTAGCAGTTGAAAACTTAGAAATGGGGAAACTGAGACTCAGAGAAGTGAAGAGATTTGCCCATGTCACACAACACTGTGAAGTTGTTGAGTAGGGTACAGATCCTTGCCTTCTGCCTCCTAGGCTTGGGTTCTTCTCCTTGGTCTCACTGCCTCCCAAAATGGAGCTCACTTCAGTGACAAAACAGGACTCACCTTTGGCTTCCCCAGGACTTTCACCAGAATATATATAGTTATTTGTAGAGTTAGAAAAGGCAGTTTTAACCACATGAAGATTAGCTGCTACTCAGAACTTTTGGGTACAGCATTTTTCTGTATTTCCTTGAAACAGAACCCAAAAGATATTTAATTTTTCTGTGCCTAATCTCTGAAATGTTGGTATTGAACTGGATTTTGAAGTTCCCTGCTAGTTCTAACATTCTACATTCTGAGGTTCCTTCTAAATCTTAGATTCTTTGATTGTTCTGCATTTTGGAGTAAGAGATAGAGGGTTAGGGGAAGGGAAAGGTGAACCTATAGGTTTGTTTTTCATGGATGGTGCAAATTTAGATACAATTCTGTTGAAGAGATGAAGGGAAGGGACATTAAAATTAAGCTACTTTTTGCTCAGCTGAAGTCCCTGACTTCTACTTTGTATTAACTTTCCTAATCAGGAGTCTTTAAAGCTGGATAGTGATAAATAATTCATTATAAATAAGGGGATATATTTTTGAGAGGTTTCTCTTCGATTAAAAAAAAAAGCCCTTAGTATCAGAAGCAGTGAAATAGGAGGAAAATTGCCTATAGGAAATTTACAGCTTTACAATAAGAGAAAGAATATTAATTGCTGCACTTCAAGGCATGTCTAGTACAAGCCTTAACTAGATTCAACTTCCTGTAATTCCCAGGAGGACTCCAGTGACATAGGAAGGTGGATTGATAAATAACATCTTTGTGGGATTTATGAACTATCCACCTTCCTAATTAGACAAATTGAAGTGAAGTTAATTAGTATGTGTATATAAGGAATGAAGAATTATAAAATATAATGAAAGTCTAGATAAAATATTTAGTGGCTTACTTATACTACTCTCTTTAGTAGTTTTTCATAGTACCTATAAAGATCTCAAAGCATTTGCAGTTTGATTCATATAGAGAATGCTTAATAAGTGCCTGCTGTATTCAGTGCACTGTACTGGATATTGGAGGAAAGATAGAAAGATAAAGAAACGTATCTCTGCATTCCAGGAGCATACCCTCCAGTAGGGGAAGTAAAACACTTAAATAAATAAATATACAAATTAGAACACAGGAGTATAAAATGCTCTCACCTAGAGCCTTTTCTGATCTACTTAGTAATTAGTACTCTCTTCTTTCTCAGCTTAGCATGTATTTATATATTCATTGATAGTATAACCAAATTCCCCAGTAGAATGTAAGTCACTTGAGAGTGGGGACTGTTTTTTGTCTCTTTCTCCAGGGAGTAAGACAGGGCCTTGCACTTATGGCCTTAGTGAGTGGTTATTGAGTTAAGTGAGATCAGATGAAGACAAAATCACATTGGAGCTGATAACTCTTAGCTCTCTGTCCCTGAGACCTGCCTGGAATGGCCTTAAGTAAAATAAATTTTGACCATGTCCTTTGTTCGGCCCTCACAGAGATGCTAGAATACTCTGTATGAGGCACACAAGGAACTCTTCTATGGTCACTGAGCCAATCTGTGAGAGAATTGTTTGTGATAATGCATATAAAGAGCTACTTTGGTAAGGTTGTATAATGTATGTCAAGTGCTTTGCAAGCCTTAAAACTCTGGATAAATGTCAGCTGTTATTATTGTTGCTCTTGTTATTATTCGGACACACACCAGGTCTTAGTGCACCAGTTTGGGCATCACCTAGTAGACCAAGGATTGGCATTCTCTTGCAAGTGCTGTGCCAGACTTGTGACTTCTTTCCTTCCAGGATCGTGGAGTTCAGTTTAGTGATAGAAGCAGACTTGAACATGTATATGTCATTGATAAAAGCAGTTGATGGAGGGAATGATGCTGCTATTGGCGGGAACACTAATTATGCTCTTGAGAGCTCTCACAGATGGTCAGTCTAGAGATTCTCAAAACAGGAGCAACAGCTAAATGGCTCAGCAATCAGCCTTCATTATAATAAAAAGCCATCCTTGGCCTATGTGCTTGCAGGGTGCTGATATCTGTCAGTCAACTGTGGAAGAATGCATACTTTGGTTAATTGAATCGTTTTTCTCCTAAGGTTGCATTGGACTATCCTAAACCTTTCTGTAAAAATGGATATTCAAGGAACCAGGATGCTTCTCAACTGGATTTTGATGTAGTTGGTGACTCTTACAGCCCCGAAGACAAATGTCACCACGGAGGCGAGGAGATGAAGTTGTTCCCTTCGCCTTTAAATGAAAATAGAACATTATTGCTGGAGCCCAGGTATGTATGAGGTTTGTGCTTTGCTTTTGACAATGTTTCTAGTTGAAGGGAGAAAAAAGTAATTTTGCTGAATTGAATTTAGATAATGGCACTGTCTAATTTACCTGAGAGAGAGACTGAAGTGGTTCTGAAGGAATCTTGCCAATCATGCAATTAAGTAATTAGACTGCATGCTATCAGTAGTAAGAGAAAGACAAAAAACACATGTAAATCCATTACAGAGAAAAAAAAAGTTCTCCAAGTATTGTCTAGTTTTTGGAGAGAAGAATCAGTAGTACTTAAATCTTTTTGCTTTTAGAACATCTTTTTAATGTAAAACAGCTATGATTCTGGTGTTTAAAATCTTTAACTGTAAGTCTCTTCCTAGCAATTAGACCTGTCCAGGAATGGAACATGTGGCTTCATAAGGTAGTGATGTCATCATGGGTATTTAAATAGAGACTAGGTGATCATGTGACAGGAAAAAACATTGTAGAGCTTATTTCTTGATGGGAAAATGCCATAAGGTGTTTTTTTCTAAATTCATTTCAGTAAGAAACCGAAGCATATTTTAAGTTTCAGGCACCCTGTTCGGTGCTGGGGTTACAAAGACAAAAACTGTAAGAGTCCTTGTCCTTATGCCAGGAGGGAATATAACATTTGTACAAATACAGGGAAATTTGAGGAAAGAGAAAGAACGCTATCCAGTGAGGGAGTCAGGGAAGGCTTCTGATAGGACAGGGCACCTGAGTTGAGCCTTGAAAGATAAAGGCTGCTGAGAAGCATAAATGAGGAGGGAATGAAGTACTTGTGGAACTTCACAACTTTAGTAACATTTTAGAAGTTATCCCTTTAATACATGACTAAAAAAAAAAATCCTTCCATTTCAGCATGACAATAACAGTAGCCAGGCAGTATTCTGTCTCTTTTATAAATATAGAAAATGAGTACATGGAAAATTGCCCATGTCTCCTGGGATAAGGCAAGCTGGGAACAGATCTCCAGAGTTTTTCCTTGCTATTCGAGTGTGAAGATCTTCTTTCCTCTGTGGTTAATAAAGTCTTGGATTTTTGTGCATTAAGCAAAAATGTGGTTCTGCTTTCTAGATTAGCATAAACATGAACTCATTTCAGTTTTCATCTCTTGGAGGGAGCCCCAGTCCTTCCTCAGCTGTAAAATGAACTGATTGGTTTGGATGAGACAGACAGCATGACATAGTAGAGAGAGGACTGACCTCAGAGCCATAAAGACCTGAGCTAAAATTTGGCATTTGAAAAAAGCTGTGGCTGTATGACCCTGGGCAAGTTGCTTTTCAGTGCTTGAGGGAAATCTTAACACTAGGAGGTGCTAACCTGCACCAACCTGTGGAAGGAGTTTTTGTCTGAGGGTTTTTTATACCAATAAAACCACAAGTCTAGTCCCTAGTACCTATTTCCCTGATTTAGGTGACCTCTACAATCCCTTCTAATCTCTAGCATTCTATTTTTTTAAAACCAAGTCCCACACACTTAACTATATTTTCTTGGTAAAAGATTAGTTCTCAAACGTTGCCTGTATCGTTTTGTTAGAAGTCATTGACATGATTATATTTGTTAATTATTTTATAATTTGTAGTGTGTATGAAAACATACCTGCTTTCCTTTTCATTTATTTGAGAAAACAATTATTATGACTGGAAAAAAATGTTGCTAACTTTGTTCATAGTATAAGTCTTTTTCATTGTTACCTCAAGAGTATAAATATGAAAAAAAATTCTGACAAGTGAGAACTTTTTTTATTACAATAATCATGGGACAACATCAGAAAATAGTGAAACGTAATGATATTATATCTTAAAATGTACATTTTGCATAAGAGATATTCTTTGATCAAATATTCTTTGTGAGTTTTGTGGTAGCTGAAGCTAGTCTATTATATATCTCTGAAGCTTTGTAGCTAAAACTGTTACAAAATTATTTCATGTTGTTGAATGAACATCTCCTGAATCTGTTAGTCACCCTGGGATCCTGGATATAAGGACCTATCCCAGTTATGAAACTGTATTGTGGACCTTCTGTGAACATTTCAAACGTTTCACCCTGGTGAAAACCAATGAAAATGTAATTAACTGAAATGAAAAATAAAAGGTAAATGAGTTGGGGATGAATTTGGATCCTAACTATTAAAAACAAAACAAAAATAAGAACAAATCCTTGGTAGGAAAAACCTAGAATCTTAGAATTTGAGGATTTGTTTGCTGCTCTGATTTGCACTTAAAGCAAGGATTTCTTCTCCTGTCACATAATTATCCAGTTTCCACTTAAATACCTGTAGTGACATCACTACCTTATGAAATAGCACGTTCCCTTCTTGGATGAGTCTATTTGCTAGTGAGTTTCTTACATAAATTTTCCTCTCTGGCACATCTCTTCATTGGTCTGTTCTCTGGAACACAGCAGAATTAATCCAGTTCTTTGAAATATCAGCTTTGCAGATATTTGAACACTGAACATGTTTCTCTCCTTCCTTCCTCTTCCCCTATAGCCAGGCCTTCACTATCCTGATTGCCTTTCTGTGAATGCATACCAATTTGTTAGCATTCTTGCTGACAAATGTGATCACAGTATTCCAGACTGGGTATGACTAGGGTAGAATATAGTGGAATGGTCATTTCCTATGATTTAACTACTACACTTAATGTAGCCTAAGATTCTTATTTTTTTTAGCATCCACAGCACCCTGTTGGTTCATTCAGTTTTGTGCCACTTCACTGTATTTCCAGTTAGAAATATATCACATAATTTTAGATCTAAAGCTAAAGGTACCTGGCAGAAGAATGGGGTAAGCCAGTTCCATACGTAATGGCAGAGAGCTCCCCACTATTGGATTCTTGGACATTTATCTTCTACCAAAGGCACTGAATGTGCTGTAGTGAAAAAGGGAATGCATTCCTTAACATAAGTGACCACTTGTGCAGAAACACACAGAGGTTGGAGATGATCCATTTGATTAGAACAGAGAGTAGATGAAGGGATTAATACTTTGAAATGATACTGCAATGGTAGATGGAAGCCAGATTATAGGTGATTTTAAGTATCAGACTGAGGATTTTTTATTTTATCGTAGAAGCAAATTGGAGACATTGAATATTTTTGAATTGAGGGTGGGGTATGACATGGTCAGATCTGTGTTGTAGGAATAACAATTTGGCAGCTTTTTGGAGAGGGTAGAGCTGTTTGAAGGGGCAGAGACTTAATGAGGAAAACCAAGTAAGGGGCTAATGCAGAGGTTCAGATAAAATGTGATGAGGACCTGAAGGTAATGTAGAGGCTTGTGAGGACAGAGGGGATGGATGGAAGAAGTGTTAGGGTTGAGTTTTACTACTCAGGCCATAGAGATGGTATTTCCAATATGGAAACATTTTATGTAGACCACAGTTCATCAGGCTTAATTTTTTCCCTATTTGTCCCTTGGAGTTGGCATGATGCCTAAGTTTGTTATACTCTCTTGCCTCATATCCCTTTTCCAGAATTTTTTAACCCAAGGACCACCTTTTCTACCTTTCTCAGAGTTTCCCCAGAGCACCTTCTTTGACTTTCATTGTCTGCCCCACACCTCTCCTTGTGTCACACTTATTTTGTATACCTTTCACCCAGAAAAATGTACCATCCTTGAGAGTATAGATTGTTGTTTTAAAAATCTGAATCCACAGTGCCTGGGACAGTACTGTACATGAGGGGTTTTATGAATGTTGGATAAATGAAGCATAGTCTAATGGCGAGAGTACTTATTGGACTGGGCATCAGAACACCTGGGTTTGAGTTCCCTCTGATCTAAATTAATTGTGTGACTTTAGGGAGATCATTTTACCTGTCTGGGCCTCAGTTTCCTTGACTATAATATGAGTAGATGCTAGATCTTCCAGTTCTAAGGCTTATATGGAAGAGGGATTAAATTTATTTTGTTTGTTCATGGGGCAGAGCTAGGAGAGTTGGGTGGAAGTTACAGAGGCAGATTTCAGTGAAAGGAAAACTTTCCTAGAAATGAAAGCTGTCAAAATTGGAATAGATTTTTTGTAGGTGTTAGTGAGCACCCCATCGCTGGAGTTAGAAGGCATCATCCACATGCCTACTTTTTAGGAGTGTTGTAGAGGGGAAGTCCTGTTCATGGATGGGTTAGACAAGGTGACCTCTGAGGTCCTCTGCAATTCTCACATTCTGTGATATGAACTTGAATCTCAGGCCCCTTCCAACTGTAGCTTTTTATGCTACTATTGTCACTGTAGGGTATGTTGAGTTTTGCTGAAATGAGTACACAGTCCAACTTGTGTTCTGAAAAACTAACCTCAGCATTTTTCTCTCTGTGGTAATACAGACCAGAGCTTATGAAAGCTGTAAGTGAACTACTCATGGAGCATCTGGGCATGACTGAACAGGAACTTTCTGGCTGTGATCTGGAGGATAAGAATGAAAAGGCTCTTAAGCAAATAATTATTCAGCTAAGAACTGAACTCCGACGTTTTAAACAGGTCAATAAATTTTTAAGGCAGCATGTAGACCTGAAATCGGTATTTGATGGAAAGGAAAGATTTTATCCTTCTGCAACAGCACACCTTAATAAGGCAATTGAATTGTCTATGGTGGAAGTGAAAGATTCAGTTACACAAACAATGAACTCAGAGGGCTACACCATGAAATTCAAACATGAAGGGAAGAAAGATGCTGCAGAAGAAAAACCAAAATGTTCAGTATTAAATTCAGAACATCAGCACGAAAATGTGTGTAAGATGCCAGAGCAGCAGAATGTTACTCTTCCAAGTATAATACACAAAGTACGTCTTTTTTTCTTTTTCTTAAAAAATACTCATTTATCTGCATGTGTGTGTCCACTTGGGAGGTGGTGGGTGGTGGGTATGAAAATACATAAGCTGTTCCCCTATCCCCCCATCCCACAAATGAATTTTAGCATTATTTGGTAGCATGATTTGGGAATTGGATCTCCTGCTGTGCAAAATTCCCTTAGGACCATTTCAGTTGAAATGAAATCATATTTAAACATTGTGCCTTGGAAGTGGTTTCATTGTATGACATTCTCAATGTTGATTTTTAATTAGTGCAGTACTAAGATAAATGGACGGGGTTTCAGAGTCCTGGGGTCCTGTTCCTTTTGGAGTGGTTCTAGACCTGGCTAAGCCATTAAAAAATTCCCACGTGACTTTGGGACAGGTCCCTTTCCCTCTCTGAATTTCCACTTTCCTCATCTTTAAAATGATGGGGTTAGACTGCATCAGTGGCCCCCAATTTCAAGTTGTTCATTTGTTTTTGGTTTATATTACTAATCTGTTTTTGGTATTGCTATATAAATAATCATTTTTCTTTATAAGGATTTGTTAATAAAATTATACACTCTTCTGAACCAAAAGGTCATTGTTTCCATATGGGTTGGGTTCTAAGTTTCCTAAGGTTGCTTTGCACTGGCCCTCTCTAAAGTTCAAAATGTTATTTTCTGAGGTTTTACTTTTCAGCTGAGATTCACTTAATCTCACTGGGTCTTTTTTTTTTTCATCTGTGAAGTGGAAATAATACATTACCTGTAGATTTGTTGTGAGGACATCATTTATAAAACTTAGTACTAGAGAAACAAGAACTCTTTTTTGATAAAGGTCCCCCTCAGCCCCAATGTTTCATGTTCTAAGGACCCTTCAAGTTCTGATTATCTGTGTTGTATCAACAAGAGACTTTTATCCAAGTAGCTGTTTTTACTAATTTTTTAATATCTCAGAACATAGCAGTGTAGAAAGTTCTTGAGTGCCTCCTATTGATTTAGTGTCACAATCTTCTGATTTTCAAATTTTCCATTATATTTTAAGAAAAACATACATATATAAGTCTTCTAGTGCAAGAGTACTTATTTCCAAATTTGGTGCTTTGGTGATGACTTTTCCTATTTTATCTAGGATGGCTGTTTTGGATCTGAAAAATGAACTGTAACAGTGCTTCATAACACAGAAATAGAGAATTAGGTTTATTTTCTGACCACCAAATTACTGCTTTTATCCATACCAAAGAGAGTTAGCTATATCATTAGCAAAATTGCTTTTGATTGTTTTAAATTACGCACCAAAACTATAATTTCTGGAAAAGGGTTTTCTAAAGATATCTGAGTAGACAATAAAAAGACTTTGCTATGATATTAATGACAACTGAGATGAACATCTGTGTAATTTTGGCTGCTGTTTCAAATGTTCATTCTCATTTATATAACCAGCATATATCCATGTTTTCACACCTGTGTGAATGGAAAGGTAGTTCTTAACCCTGTTTTTGAGGTATAGAGCAGTAAGAGTATCTGTGTTCCCCCCTCCCAGGATATATAGTTTGGAATAATGTATATTGTTGGTCATTTAAGTGGGAAAAAATGTGAACAAAACTGGATCTCAGAATGCTCTTGATTTTATTTCAGTCAAATTTATCAGATGGAAAATTTGGAGGCTCACATAGATATTGCAAAATTGTATTTGGGCCAAAGGTGATTGTTTTTTATTTCTCTTAAAAAAATGCTTCATAGTGGCAAAAATAGAGCCACCTATTGAAATGGCATGTAGGCATTAGCTTAAGCAGTGTTACTGTGCAAGAGGGAAGATCAGGAGAGTTTTGACCACCTTCAACTTCAGTGTCTTGGTTATAAGGACTAAGCTGTAATGTGATCATGCTTCCAGAAGCTATTTATGTGTAGACTTGAGCTTTTTGGCCCTTCTGCTTATTAGCCCCTGACTGCTATGATTTCTGAATTCTTGTATCTGTTTTCCTTGTTAATCTCTTTTCTGTCTTAGTCTTTGGTGTCAACTCTCAAGTCTTCCGCTTTCATTATACTTCTTGTAGCTCCCTGCCTTCTCCTTTGCTTCTTCTAATCTCCTCTGTTTAGCTTTTAGAACTGTGTGTAGGCAGCACTGTAGAAAGGGTGCCGGACTGCTGTTTAGTAGAGATCTGAGTTTGAATGTTGCCTCTTACTTTATCCACTGAGCTTCAGTTTCCTCATCTGCAAAACGAGGGTGATAATGCTATGTAGTACCTCAGAGTGATTGTGGGGGTCAAATGAAATAATGTTTGTAAAGCACTTTGTAACTCTTAAAGCTTTATAAATGCTATTACTAATATTAGTTTTATTAATATTAATAATGTTAATATGACTAGCTGCTAGTAGCAATAATACTGATATTAGTAATATTAAGCAAACATTTCTCTAGCCTTAATATTTAATAATATTAATAATAGGAGTAGTAGAACTTAAGCAAGGGCCTGTGAACGCAATGTTAGAGTTTTGATGTATTAATTCCATGATATCTCCTTGACTTCTCAGAGGCCTTCTCTTTTTACTGTTGGATCCCAGGAGAAGTAACTTTCTAATAAATGAGGCATGTGTTTTATATAGCTTCTTTTCCTTACTAAAAAATAAATTCCACGAAAGAAGGGATTTTTCTCTTTCCTTAATAATGCCTCATAATGCCTAATTACAGTAGTACTGAGTATACAATGGTTGTTTCATAAATGTTGACTGACAAAAGGAAATGATTTTAACTAGTATGTGTAAAATTTTACAATGTTTTTTTCAGAGCACTAAGAAATCCCGTTTACCCATTCCATTAAAATCATCTAGATCATTAGGAAGTGTAAACTTAAACTCTGCTGCCCAGGAGACAGTTGTTTATCTACAGAACCAGCTAGCTGAGCTGCATGGAGATCTCAAGGAATGTAAAATTCAAAACAAACATCTTCAACAAAAGTTATCTTTGACTGAAGCTCTGAATGAAGAGAGACCAGTGCAAGACAAACTCTTGCTAAATGGTAAAATGAAAAAGAAAAATGTGTTTTAGAGAGCTAGGCAAATAACTGATAGAACTGCTTGAAATGTCAACCTTGTTGTTTAGAATTATAATGTTTGCTTATAAATTCTATGAATCACAGTGATTAATCTTGATTCCTGCTTCTCACGTGGTACAGAAAAGCACCAAGAGAAAACAAAATCTCTTATTTTCATTTCCTTTGGAGTTCTGTAGAGGTTGGGGTTGGTTTAGGTCACACTAGCATTGAAACAAAGGTCACTAGGATAGATGCCTTTGGGTGGGTAAACCTCATCTGACTTGGGTCTAGTACTACTTCTAGCTGACCCTTTATGACTTCCAAGAACCTGAAGTTGGGTATGGAATGATGGGTTCTTAAGGGTTGAACTGTCCTGGTACTCTGCTCACTTCCCAAGAATAGAGTGAACTAGATTCTCCCTGAGGAGAGCATAGTAACCTTTTGGAACCCATGGTGCCAATAAGGATTTCAGGTGCCCATTGGAGGTTTTTACCATTGGGCTATGAAGGTGGCCCCTTTTTGATTTTGAGAGACTGTGGGATCCCAAGAAATTCCTATTTCTAATGGCTAGAAGCCCATTAGAACATTTCTCTTCTCTTAGGAACAGTGGCCTTGACCCTGTAGAATTCATTTCCACATGCTTCTTTTTCAAAAGCAGGGACTTAAACCATTTGAGACAAGCTGAAGTATATTTATGCTTTTTATTTTTCGTTATGGCAGTTCTGTAGATTAATTTTGTCTTATAAATTGCATCTTGCATCCCCAGCGTTTTCATTTTCCCTATTGTGTCTTTGTGTTCTTTTCTGTTGCTTGGCTTGGTTTCAGTTTTGTGCTTTTATTTTTTCATTTTGTGGATCTCTCTAGCTGAGCCCTCGTCGAAAGCAGTTTGCCAGGAGAGCAAGGTGGAATTAAAGGAACCTGAAGGTGATGCCGATGGGAAGGAGGAAAAAGAGGAGGATGAGGATCAGAGCAGGAGTCCAGGTAGTTTGTGAATAGAAAACGAGAATGGGAGTGCTGTAGCTTGAACATTACTTAATAATTAGAAAGCAGATTGTTGAAGAGATGAAGAGTACAGTATGGTGAAGAAAGAACCTTAAACTGGCAGTTTTGAAATCTTAGTTCTAGCCCCTTATCTGAACCTCAGTTTCCAGATTTGTAAAACTCAAGGGGTTTGGACTGTGTAATTTTAATGGGTATTTCAGCTTTGCTATTCTATTGCTAGATAATCACTTTTGACCCTCTAAGTTCTATAAGTCATTCACCTTCTCTGGGCTTTAATTTCCTTATCTTTATAAGGGGAAGAGTTGGATTAGACAACATCTGATATCCCAAGTCCTTTGAGTTACTTCTGTCTGTAGCCTTGTGACTTAAAGAAAGAGGAGGGGAGTATACTTTATCATACCTAAGTTCCCTTTTAATTATAATATTTTGTGATCATTTTTTTAAAGGTTAATTGTCCTTTGCAATCTAATTTAACTAGAGCATACTTCAGTTAGTAAGAATTGATTCTCCTCAGAAATTTCATGTTAGTCTCCAGAGAAGCCCACTTGCTATAGGGTCACAACGATGCGTAAACACAGATCCTCATATAAATGGGTTAGGTGCTATCTTCTTTGTGCCAAAAACGTGGTTGAGGCCTCTGTTTGACTCAGAAAATTCAAGAGAAGCTTCTGCAGAGTTCTGGTCTTGGAAGAAGAAGTCAGAAAATGAAACTGATACTTTATCTGAATTGTGGAAAGGCATTTGACATAGTTTAAACTTAACTGAAGCATTGCTAAGAATGTAAATGTCATTGATAACAGGACAGCGTGTGATTTCACATGCTTTATTGGTATTTGCAAGAAGGCTTAATGACTTCTGCCTTCTTGCTTATAGAATACTGAATAAATATTTACTGTATTGATATCTGTGTGCATGAGCACACATATGAGCACACACACAAACACACATACACACGCACACATGCTTACATGCATGCACAAATGTATTCAGCTTTTTTTTCTGTGTGACTGAAGACAAAATGTCAGGTAAGAGTTGCCTCAGGGATGCATAATTGTTCATGAATCATGCTTAAGTTTATAGTTCTTTTCCTGTCATAATTATTTAACAAAGGGCTGCATGAATAACTACTACTTCTTGTGCCTCTCAACTACTTGCTGCCACAAGGGAAACCATGATGGAAAGAGCATTGGCCTTGTGTTCAAGTCCTGGCCCTGTGACATCTGTTTGTGTTGGTAAAGTCATTCTTCCTCCCTGGACCTCAGTTTTCTCATCTGTGAAAGGAGCTGACTAGACCAGATGATTTTACTGTGTTTTCCAGCTATGATACTATAAGTACAGACTCAGTCTTGCCACAATTAATACAAGAATTACCTTTCTTA
This sequence comes from Bettongia penicillata ogilbyi, assembly GCA_023548195.1. NCBI lineage: Eukaryota > Metazoa > Chordata > Mammalia > Diprotodontia > Potoroidae > Bettongia > Bettongia penicillata. The sequence continues at coordinate 1,276,217 of JAJHZJ010000735.1, forward strand.
ATGCCATTACATGGTTCCATGGAAATAGCATTACAGAGGGCATTTAGTTCCATCTAAATGATCACTTGACTGAATTATATTGTGTTGGAATTTACAACTTTGCCACATGAGTCAGTGGTCAGAGTCAGTAGGACTCTGGTCTGTGCAACCTTATGTAGAGTGCAGCTTTATATTCACAAACAGGTGAAGTGTGACAGAGCTTCTTCTCTTCGGTTGAATGGCTCACAGAAACCTTAGCTTGCTGTTAGAGCCTGGTTACAAAAGCCTGTCCTGTTAAAGGGTTGTGCAGGTAGCAATAGCAGTGGGTATCAATGACCTACCTGCCAAATCCAGTGGCCTTTTTTTAATCCCTGTCCTTGGCCTCTCTGCAGTATTTGACACTCTTGACTGCTCTCTCCTGAACACTCCTTCCTGTGTTTTCATAACATTGCCCTCCTGTTTTGTCTTGTGCCTGTTAGCCCACTGATATTCAGTCTTCCTTGCTGGATCATCATACCTATTCCATACCCTGTTTGTGGCTGTACCCTGAGGCTCTGCTCTATACCCTCTTCTTATACTCTCTCATGATATCATCAGCCCATAGGCATTCAGTTATTAGTTCTATGCATATGAATCTCAGATCTGAATATCCAGCTCCAATCCCAGTTTACCAGCTGCTTTTTGGACATTCCATTGGCATGTCCTATAGCCATCTCAGACTCAACAGAGCTAATCCTCACTTTTTCTCCTCTAACTCTTCTTCACTTTTTTATTCCTTTTTATGGTATCACCGTTCAAGTCACATAGGTTCAAGTTATCTCCAACTTTTCCTTCTCCCTCAGCCGTTCAGTTTCAAGTGTACCTTTACAATATATCTCCTATCTCTGGTCTGCTTTCTACAGAGCCACCATTCTAGTACGGGCTCTCAGAACTGCCTCTGCCCTGGACTGTTACAGTAGCCTTCTAGTACTCTTTATCTTCATCAAGGATTTTTCCTTTCCAATTCATCCTCTACTCAGCCACCAGCCAGGAGCACTGAATCTAGAGTTCGGAAAACCTGAGTTCAAATGTGAGCTCAGATAACTTAGTAGTTGTGTGACTCTGGGAAAATCACTTCACCTCTGTCTGCCTCAGTTCCCTTATCTGTAAAATGGGTATAATAATAGCACCTTTTTCGTAGGGGTGGTTGTGAGGATAAAAATGAACTAATATTTATAAAGCACTTTGCAGACCTTCAAGTGGTATATAAGTGCTTCTTCTTGTTGTTCCTAAAGCATTGATCTTACCATGTTATTCTTTCGTTCAGAAACTTCTGTAGGTCCATCTCACCTCTAGTTTCTAATACAAACTTCTCTGTTTGACTTTGAAAGTCCTTCACAACCCAGCTCCTTCATATATATACTCTTGTTGGTATTGCATTCCTCACTTCTGCCTTGTAGAATTCCAGGCTTCCTTCAGAGCTCAGTTTAGGTGTTGTGTTCATCCTTCGTTGCTGAAGAAGACCATGCCATCATGGTCTAGGAGCTAGGAGACCTTAGGCAGGGGCCCATTGGAGTCCTAGGTTCAGAGTTCATTAGATTTAAGGTGACAGGACAGGGGAGGGGAAGGGAGGGGAGCCAATCAAACCCAAGTCAACTGGGCATCTTTTGGCTATCCAAATTTGCCTTCCTTTAGAGAGGATTAGGAAGGGGAGGAGGAGGCAGACAGGAGAGACCATGCCATCAGAGAAAGGATGACATGACTTGCACTTGACTGTTTTGAGTGAGGGAGGGCTGTTCAGGTCACCAGTCTCACTTCTCCTCCAGAGGCATCTGAATCCAGTGACCTGATATTTCTCAGGATGACTAGAGATGACCCAGGATGCAGTGGGAAGCCTTGGGCCCTTTGGGCCAAGGTCTTTGCAGGTACTCACTTAGAGTAAGGCAGTGCCCATTCATTGAATAAGCCTGTCTAAGAAATATTCAGAGCATGGCCCCCTTAATGAGGTCAAGAAAAAGAAAGGTAACAGGCTGGGTGGGAAGCATCAACAGTTTATACTGATAATCACTTTATAGCTAGGAGGCCTTAGGCTGGGGCCCATTAGAGTCCTAGTTTCAGAGTGCATAGGTTAGGTGTTGACATCTGCAGGAATACCATCTTGATTTCTAGCGCTCTCACCCCTGAATTTACTTTGTCTATATTTTGTACTTAGATGTGTACCTCTTCTTTCCCCTGCTAGAATGTTTGCCTCTTGAGGCTAGATATTGTTTTTTTTTTTTTTTTTTTGTCCTTTTATCTATCATCAGTGCTTAAAACAGTTCTGGAACTTAGTAGATGCTCAATAGTGTTGTTTGAATGAATGAATGAATGTTGTCTTGAGAATTTGGAGATCTTGGTTCAAGCCTAGGGTCTGGTACTAGCCCTGTGTCCTTGGGCAAATCACTTTATCTTCCTAAGTTTGAGTTTTTTCTTTTGTAAAATGAAGGGGTTAGACTTAGATGATCTCTAAGGTCCTTTCCATTCCTAAGAATTTGTTTTTCCAATTTCTTTTCACTGGCTCACATGACAACTTCTTACTAAAATGAAAGAATCTGATTTTGGGTTGTTTGTAATGTAATCAGGGGAAGAATTGCTGGACTTTTTTGTTTCTTTGTCCTAATTTGTTAGTAAAATGACCTTCATATCTTTTTACCTCTTCTTACTTCAGGTGTATTAACCACGTAAACCAAAGTGCGTATATATTCATACTTCAGCAGAGCACTATGTCAAAGTATCTACCACTCTGGAACCAAGGCCATGTCACTTTATTTTTCTGGGTCTCCATTTCCTCTGTTGTGAAATTAGGCAGTAGGCCTAGATGCTCCTTAAAATCTTTTCTTCCTGATCTAAAATTTTCTGTTTTATTCAGTTTAGTTCTGAACTAAGTGGATGAAAGGGGACTGGTGCTACATGTGTGTGAGTGTAAGAGACGTAGTCTTCTTTCCCTTCTTCCTTTCCTTGCGCCTCCCTTCGTCCTAACTGCTGCATGCCACATGATGTTCTAGGTACAGGAAATACAGAATCAAAAATGAAATAGTACTATACTTAGTGTGCTTACATGTACAGAGATAAATATTCACCCCCTACTAGATTCAGTGCAGTTGCTCATTCACTAATGACAGCCTGAGTGGGCATGATCTCCATTCCTGAAGACTAGCATTGTTTTCATTTTTAACCTTTTGAGAGTGTTTGATGATAAAATAAAACAAAATTCATGAAAACAAATATGTACATAGGTAAGATTGTTAATTTTTAAATTTCCTGGTGGCTTTAATTAGGGCAAAGGGATTTTTCTAAACAGTTACCTTTGTGAAAAGAAATGCATTGAAATCACTATTGGCTTTTTTTCTTAGATATAGACATATTACTAAGGGACACAGATTTACCACTTATGTTCAGAGAGACCTTTTAATATTTCTGTAGTGTAACAAGTTGGAGTTTGCAAGACCATCTACCGATTAAGGTAGTTTATTTTTTCTCATTGCTTGTATTTAGAGCACCCTATCATTAAATGGGAGACTTGATTTTGGTTATGGCCTTGTAGTCGGAAAACCAAGGTTTCTAATGTTTTGGTTAACTTGAGATAATTTAGAATAATTCTCCAACTAGATTTATTAGTATTTTATTATTAACAACAGGGGTAGGAATTAGACTTGTGATTTCAATGAAGTAGGACTACCAGTGCAGGTTGGCACCTTCTCTGCAAATTATAGTCTTCAGTGCATTGGCCAGAGTCATATAATTGGTATGTATTAGAGATGAAACTTGAACCTGTGTTTTTCTGATTTCAGATCTGGCCTTCTGTCCACACTGTCATGATATATCATTAACAATAATGATAATAGATTAAAAAAGAGGTGTTATGTAAATATGCATTTGTGTACATATATTTAGACTGATGCATATATATTCCATATGTACATATATGTATACATACACATATATATGTATCTATATATGTAATATAGTTAATGCCATTTTATCACACAGATTATTCTTAGGTAAAGGTGAGGACTTAGATAAAATTAGGTGATTATTAGCTCATCCTATTAATGTAGGCCATATATTTCTCAGTTCTCTGGTGATTTAAACTTATGTAGGTTAACTTCACCTGTCTCAATTAATAGGAATAACACCTATGTCTCTCCATCCCCATGGGGGCCTAGAGTCATTGTGAGGATGATTAATAGTCCTGTGAACAACAATAACAGTAATAGTTCTCATTCCTGTAGTGTTTTTCACTTTGCAGAGGACTTTCCTCATAATTACCATGTGAGGCAGATGGTTTAAGTAGTATTATTTACAGTTATTTTCAGGAAACTGAACTTAAGTAAAGTGATATCTTCTTTTTGGTCTTTTAGCAAGTAAATGGTGTCAGGAGTTGAAGCTCGGCTTTCTGATTCTAAGTAGAGTGCTCTTTCCACAGGCCTTTGTTGCCTCAGAGATAACGTATATGAAAATGCTTTGTAAATTGCCAAATGCTGTACAGACGTAAGAGTTGTTTTTGTTACTTTGTGGATATGGTATTGATCACATGAACTCTGTTTTTGAAATTCTTAAAGGCAGGTCATTAATTTAACCCAATTTCATTTTTTCTCCATCTCTGCTAAGACCTGAGCACAGGCAAACAGATCAGAGATTTAGATTAGCTCTGAGAAAGTGCTTGTTGACAGTGATCACATTCTAGAACTATTTACTGAAGACCATGGTAGGGTCACTTCTGGAAATTTTGAAAAGTAAGTGAGCTCTGACTATGTCTCTGGGAGACTGGATAAAGTCTTTTCCTGAAGGAAAGGGGGATGTGTTAAAATAGATGATATATGAAGATCTTATTCTAGTGCTTCTGGAAAAAAACAGATACTAATGTTGAAGCATTCAATTTTTAGAACCTGAACCTCACCAGCTTAACAACTTTGACACCTTGCCCTCAAACAAAGAGAGTCATTGCGAAGATTTTATAGATGCAGCTTCAACTGCATCTTATACAAGTTCTAAGAATCTTTCTCTTCAAGTAAACGTGAATGGGACAGATCTTTCTGATGAATCTGATGTGGATGACACTGAACATTTAAAACAACAAATTAGAGATCTGAAAACTGAACTTGAAGGATACCAGAAATTCCTTTTTGAGTTGCAAGCTTCTCAACAGTCCCAGTGCAGTAAGGCTATTATCACAGTCTTGTGTGGGACTGAAGGGGCCCAGGAAGAACAGAATAAATCAAAGGGTAGCAGCAATGAGGGAGAAATGAAGACCTTCTCTAGTTTGCATCAAGTTCGTTATGTAAAACATACCAAAATCCTCCATCCGTTGACTTCAGAGTTGGCTGATGGGATAGTGGAAGACCTAAAGCAACAGCTGGAAGAGCAAGAATCTGAATTAAAGAGAGAGCAGAATGTGAATATGAACCTTCTTGAAGAAGTTCATAATCTTCAAAACAAACTCAGAGAATCATCCCCTACAAGGTAAGTTCTGGCACGGCTAGTTAGATCCTGCTTTTCTTTACATCACATTGTTGCTAACTGCATGGTTTTCTCCCAACTAACATTACTGGGGTTTGAGGAAACACAGTGGTAGACAAAAGAATGTTATTTCTATGGGGACAGTGGTATGTAAACAAACTGCCTCTCGTTATATTGTGGGGTGATGTTCTAGGATTTTTAGATTTGATTATAATATATCTCAGAACTGCAGTAGCTAGCAACTTGAGAAGCCATCAACTTCAATTCAGGGATAAACAAAAATCTCTACAATATGACCACAAAGTGGTCATCTAGCCACTCTTTGAAGATACTTGTTGAGGAGGGGGAATACACTGTTTCCAGAGGAAGGCTATTTTACTTTGAGACTTCTCTAAGCATTAGGAAATATTTCTTTATTTGAAGCTTAAATTTGGTTCTTTGTAACTTCGACTTCCATTGCTCCAAGTTCTGCCCTCTGGGATAAAACAGAAAAAGTTGAATCCTTCTTTTGTGGTAGCCCTGCAAATGCTTGAGGACAGTTCTCATCCAGGAGAGGTTTTTTGGAAAGGAGGTGTTGAAATATAGCATTTATAGAGCAGATTTTTGAATAGCATTTTCCACACCCCAAGTTTATTTGCCAGTAAAAACCTGCAATTGCCTTCTCACACCATGAGTTGGCACTCACTCATTCCTTGAGAAGTTCAAATATTGACTTAACATACTTCTATTTGTTCTCATGTTTCTAGACTAGTGGAAGTTGTTGAATTTGTAAAGAAATTCAGTAAATATTTATTAACCCCCTAGTATCTTTGAGGCACTGTGCTAATCACTGAATTTGCAAATAAAGAAATGAAGAACATTCCATATCTTCAAGGTGTTATTGTTTACTTTCTGTTTAGAATACAAAATGTACACAGATAAGTGAATACAGCCTAATATGAGGGGGGAAAGAGTGCTGACAGCTACATGTTTTAGAAAAAGTTTCTGTAAGAAGTAGAGCTGAACCCTGAAAAAAAAAATAAGGATTCTGAGAGATGGAATGTTGTGAGTAAGGCAGCAAGAAGTAGAGGGTAGGTGTTTTTGAGATATGGGTAGAGTCTGAAATATTACAAATGGGAATTTTCTTTTATTAATGATCAGTAGAACCTCTAAAAAAGCTTGTGGGAGAGATTTTCCTAGAACTTTCTTCAAGTCCCGTTTCGGTGACTATAGAGTAAAAGTTGTGGACCCATCACTGAGTGAATTATGTCCTTTACACACCTATGATGCTCATTTCCAGGCATGGTTATTGGCCTTAGCATTTCTGTGTAAGGTCATGTGACAATCAGGAGAGGATTACAAGCATTTTCTGTATCTGTGCTTCAAGGTCATTCCAGAAAAACAGGCTCCTGTTAAAAGTGGAGAATTTTTTATTCACAGATATTTTGTGGGTATAGGTGTATACAATTTTGTTCTCTGTGATACATTGGAAATAGGATTATTTATAAATCATACTCTTCTTTGCTTGTCACTAATTGGTGATAACCTGTTGTTAACTTGATAGAGGCAGAATTGAATTTTCCATGATTTAGCAAATGCTTGGATTACAGCTTTCAGAAAATAGCATTACATCATTATGATGGGGTTTGTGTACTTGTTGAATTGTTTCAAATATTACCCTCTTATGCATTTCAGTGTCACTTAAATGGAAAGATGACATGTGGCACAAGGAAGCATTTGAACTCTTTGCTTATACTGAGTACATATTTTTAAGATTTTTATATTCAGTTTTATTTTAAGTGGAATTTTAAATGGAATCTTGTATCATCATCTGCATAACTTTGTACTGGGAATGTAGTCGTGTAGCTTGACTTTCAAGGAATTTACATTCGACTAGGGAGAAGGCCATAACATCAAATTAGAAATATGACTCATGCATAAGAGAGGTAACTTGTGAGCTCTATGCCTCATCTATAAAGTGGAAATAGTGATCTGTTGTACTTTTGCCCTGTGGGCTTTAGCATAACATCTTCCTCTGCTCCCTGTAATACTGGTACTGAGTGGGGGAGGGGGCAGGCATGGCAGGGGGGGAAGTTTTTGTGTTTTCATATACTGGCTTAAAAATTTTGTATGCTTTTACATACCTGCTTACAAGTCAGGGCTATGACCCTGCTTTTTTCTCCTGCCTTCTAATTCTGTCATTTTTACCAGTATTTGCGGATTAGGTTCCTCAGGATTACTCTTTTGAAAAGTATATGGGATACTATAATCTGCCTTAATAGAGTACTTTATAAGGTTGAAAAATATTGCATGAAGTCCCTTCTCCCAGCATTTGTTAGCCATTTTGAAATATAAAAAAGTGACCTTGTATAGATGTCATTAAAAAATAGTGTATATACTTGCATAGCTTCAGGGTTTTGAAAAATGTGCTCAGTCATATTTTCAATTAGTGTTAAAGTCAAAAAATTCAGTTTGAAAATGATATCAGATGTTTTTCCCTCTTTTTACCAGATACGATTCATTAGTTCAGTCCCAAGCTAGGGAGCTCTCCTCCCAACGGCAGCAGATTAAAGACAGCCACAGCATCTGTGTCATTTATCGTCAACATATGACCAATCTTATTAAAGCTTTTGAGGAGTTGCTGCAGGCCAGTGATGTTGATTACTATGTAGCTGAAGGCTTCCGGGAGCAGCTGAATCAAAGCATTCAGTTGCTTGAGAAATTGGAAAGGATGTTTCTTAATGGTAAGTGGTAATATTTGCATTGTTTACTGTCTAAAATGCATAAATATTTTAAGTCAGACTTTCTGAGTGGTATATGTCTTGGGAGACAGAGAGGAGGTGGAACAAATTGGCTTTCCCTTCCCCTGTTCTGACCTGATGTGGATCACTACAGGGCCCATCTTGTACCGTTTTCATTTAGGAAGGCAGCCAGCAATTGTTGCCTCATGGCCGGTTGGGTCCTGGTGTTTGGAAATTATCATATAGCTACTTCTCTCTTTGTAGTGGCTGTGCCAGTGGCCGTACCTGTGAGCTATTCATTATACATTTCTCTAATTGCCCCTTAGACAGCTGGTTCAACAGAACTTCCGTGATAAACCATGCATATAGAGTGAGTTTGATGTGGAAGTGACCTGGCTTTTTTAGATTAGTGGAAAGGCCCCTGGACCAAGAGCTGGGAAACTGAGGCTCCAGGCCTGGCTCTGATGTTCATTACCTCTGTGATGTTGGGTAAATCATTTCCTCTCTTTATTCAGTTTCTTCTTCTTTAATAAAATGAGGGGCTTGGAGTTAATGACCCTCAAAGTACTTTCTAGCTCTGACATTTTGTGGTCTTTGGATTCTTATGATCTGTTTTTTGCTAGACTTTTTAGGATCTCGTTTGACTTGGGATATAAATACAGCTTATGAATAGGGTAGGAAGTGACACATTTCAGTTTACTTTCAGCTTTGCTTTTTGGATACATTTTTAACAGAGTGGAGGTACATGAAATACTTTTCCCATTCCTTTTCTTACCCAATTGTTACCCGTTGGCTCAACGGTTAGGTTTGCAATATCTCTCTGTCATCGTTCTTTTATTTAAAGGATCAGCAGTTTCATCAGTATGCTCCTCCACAGATATAGATTGCAACCCATTTCAGACTTAGCATAGACAGCTTTTTGAGAGTTCTTATTGCCAAAAAAATTTATAGAATTATGGTAATAGTTTAGAGTTTAGAGCTGGAGGGGATCTCAGAAGCCATGTAGTTCAATTTCCTTCTTTTCTTGATGAAGAACTGAGGGTGAAGGAAAGTAAATAAATTGCTCAAGGTCACCCAAATAGTAAGCAGCAGAACTGGAATTTAAACCCATGCCCTTGGAACTTCTTGTCCAGTATTCTCTCAGTTGAATTATTCTCCATCCTTTGACCAGCTAGACTGTTTCTTAGATAGTAGGCATACAGTCCATTTTTAAGCCCCTGTCCAGTTTGTTGTGAGATCTGCCATAGTTTGTGGTTGCCTTTGAATATCTAGGGTAACTTCTTTTCATGTCATTATGCGACATTGCAGTAAGAATTTAATGAAGGAATTTTTTTTTGGAGTAGATTTTATAAATTTTTCTTTTTACTATTCTGTCTTTTTTTCTGCCTCTTCTCTTACTATGGACTCAAGCTCAGTGAGGTGGGACGTGGGATAATAAAAGGCTGCTGTCTCCACTCATATTCCATGTCTTCTCAAGATGCTCACCTATAAGGGCCCAAAATGAAATGAAGTGCTATATAAATTCTGACTATTAAATGAGAGCAAGTATGCAAAAGCACTTTGTAAACTACAAAATGCTACACAGGTGTCAAGTAATTTTATTAGTATCACATGAACCCACTATTCCAGGCAAACCAGTTGATGCCTTCTTTCTGGTCTGTCTTGCATTTTCTTTATTCTAGGTTTTAGTTAAATTATTTTCCTTGCCTGAAACTTTTTCTTCAGCTTCTCTTCTTAAATTCTACTTGTTCTAACTCATATCCCACCTTTTTCATCTGTGGTCCACAGATCTTGATCCAGTGATCTTTCTCTTCCTCTGAATAGCTATGACATTGTCTGTAGTACTCATGTGATACATAAAATGTTACCTTATATGGTTTTTTCTTGAATGCATGGTTTATCTTTCCAGCTTACCACAGTGATTCAAATATAGGCTGTCTTTGAAAGGACAGAAGACAAGTAGATGCTGAAAAATAATACCAGTTACAGGTGACATTTAGCTTTTAGTCAAATTAGATTTTGGTAGAGAATGTGTACTCTACATAGATTCTTGATAGACAGACCAAAGCTTTAATTTCTTTTGTATTTCTCAAAGCTCAATGCTTTACATATAGTAAATACTCAAAATATTTGTCAATAATAACAACACAAGGTAACTTGCTGAATTAATGGTAGATTATAGGATCATTCAGATGGGAAATCCCATAAAAACTCAGAGGAATTTCTCTCACAGTGGGCTAAAGGGTTCTGAAGGCTCCATGGATGAACATAGGATTTGAGCTAGGCTCCAAAAGATAAAAAAAAATTCTGATATGTAGAAGAGAAATTTTAGGCAGGAGGGATGTGTATAATATTCTTGCAATGGTGAGAAATCAGTTTGGCTCCTGGAGTGTGTTTGATTCAGGTTGAGAAGAAGGTGGGACTAACACTGAATATGTGCAGCAGGTTATGGAAGACCTTGAATTCCACAGTAGGGAATTTGGATTTAGGTCCTGTAGAATTCATTTTTTCTTTTTTTAAGTTGATGAGCCCAATCTGATAAAAGTGATGTTTTACTTTCTTAATTGACAACAGGATGCAGGATGGATCAGAGGGTAAAGAGAGATGCCATTTAGAAGTGTTCCTGTGTACTTGTGAATGAAGCCAGAGAATTAGATGTTTAAGAAAGACTATTTTTTTTTTTGTTAACCATTTGGACTAGTATGACTTGCTTTCGCTCTATCGCAGTTTATCTAGAGACTGAGTGATTGGAGAAATACTTTAATGGCTCATATCGGCACGTTAGCACAGCTCAACAGCTGGTAGCCTATCACTTGTGCTCCTGCAACTTTAACCAAAACAGTTCTGTACATTGGTTGAAATGATCGCTCTTTGAATAACACTTTGTCACTTTGTTTTAAAGATCACTCTTATAGTAGAGAATTGGAATATAATTACTGTTAAATTATTGAAATCCCTTCAAAGACCTTTTACTAGAAGCAGTGGGAATAAACCAGTGTAGTACCAAATGACCAAATTCATCATGACATGGTGGCTTTGCTTTCTTGAATAGGGGACAACTTAGCACCACCTTCTTTTAAAAACCCCATCATATTATATATACTTGAGCCAGTCATGGTACATGTCGGCTAAACACCCATAGAGGTAGACTATGGTGGTTTCTTTCAAGTGGCAAGTTTATGTTTTACTTTGACCACTAGCCAGCCATTTAAAAAAGAATTAATTCATAAGTTGTTTTCTTAGCACCACTGTCTTTCAATATAACTTCGATGCAAAATTTTGTCTCTCTTGGCTCCTAATTGGGTCAGAGGAAAGATGTGGGAATAAGCTGCATTACTATTTTGAAAATCATACAACCAAGTCAAACTTGAGATTTTTCCCATGAGGAAATTAAAATTTTCTCATGAGGCAAATTGAAAATGAAATAGCATAGGGGTCTCCCAACAGCAGATCAATTTACTTGTGGAATGGTATGCTCTGAAACCATTCTTGGTAGGTAATTTAAGCTGTTAGTTACCCCTGGTCAGTGGGAACTGCTTTAATTACTCTTAACAATTTTAAGTGTTTAGCAGTGGAGTGCCCTGCCTAAAGAGGTAGTGAATTTTCTCTTGGTGGAGATTAGGTAGGTTATTGTAAAGAAGATTCTTACTTTGAGAAGGGACTAGACTAGATGACCTGAGATACCTTTCAACTCTTTACATTCTGGTAGGTTCTTAGTAAATCCTTTTTCATTGACTATGTTGGACAGCTTCCAGTTGATGAGCCCTCTCAGCTGACTTCATATGCCATGGTTGGTTCTCATAGCAGTAAAGAAAATCTGACATTAGAGCACGTTCAACTCTTCAGGTTTTGTTTCTGCTAAGAGAAATATAGAACATTTATGTTTACTGAGTTTCATTGATTACCTTTGTGTGGAGGCTATTTAGTCACAGTCTTGCATTCTAGGTATAGTTCTAGGCCTCTTTGTAAAGTTTTGAAGGACTCTGAATAATTCTGAATTATACCAACATATTAAATCTCACTGCCTCAAAAATGGCAAATAAAAATAAATATACAAAAAGAAAACAGCAAATCTTTCACCATCTTCATTTTAGACTCTCCTTCTTGTCCTGCAGACTGGACAAGATACAAACTTTAAAACCAACTCTAGAAATGCATTTTTTTAATGGAGTTACCAATGTCATCATCCCTACAGGGAATAATTAAGAATTGGTAATAAAGCTGGCGCATCTGCAAGGATTTTGTTTTCTATTGTATTGTTGATGACTCTTAGATATATACATTAAAGACTTGGAATCTTAAAGAAGATTTTTAAACAAGTTGTTTAGCTCACTTAAAATTATCCACATGAGAATGATTATAGAACAGGTGTTTTTATGTGAAACATTTTTCTTCCACCTAATGGATTTTTCCTTCACAGGAAAATCATCTGATACAGTAGTCAGCAAACATAATGAATTAATCAAAAGGTAAGCTTATAGCATTTTTTAAAGAAAATCATTCAAAAACACAAGCTTCATTTTAACTGTCAGCTTTTCAGTGAATGGGTATATATGTCTTATTACCTTGTCCCAGACAGTCATTTCTTAATAGCAGTAATAGTACATTCAAATGTTGCAGATATTTATTAAGTACATGTGTGCAGAATGCTGCGCTGTATTTTGAAGGAGATAAGACATAGTCCTTGTCTTCATGGGGCTTAGTCTAGATGGGATGGGATGGGATGGGGGGAACAGGAGTAAGGGAAAAACAGAGATCCCTTCCAAGATCAGTGTTACATTGTACCTCTCTAACATATTTATCTGAAGTCTAAAGAATGGTTCCTGATAACAAACCCCCCACTGTTATGTTGTTAAAACCCATCCTGATATTGTTCAGCTAATTGTAGAGATGCACATTGGATGAGAAGAGATGATCACAACAAACTCTTGAGACCCAGTGGCCTTAACTCCTCTAAGGTCCTCTCAGGTACTTCCTGACTGTCAGATAGATGTTGCTTACTACATGTACATAAATCTGATTCCTGTAGAACCAACAGACCTGTTAACTTATTTTGCTTGAAGGAATATTTTTATAGAAAAAGTTCATGGCATTAGGTGGTATGTGTCTGGCCTCCTGAAACATGTTTTCATTCTCATGGTTAACCCTTATTTGGTAAATCAAGTAAAAAATAAAAGTAGAAACTTAAACTAACATATCAAGAACAAAAGCCACATGACTTGTCTATTCTGTTCCCATTTTATAAGCCCCTCAAGTTTCTTCCAGTGTTTCTTTATGATGAGTAATTATTTTGAATTTACATTTGTTATTTATCAACTTTATGTGCTGCAGCCAATTGAAATCGCAAGATTTTCTCTTTCTATTTCTGAATGCTGTTTGAAAAAGAGTGTTGAATTTTAAGTCAGGAGATCTTGATTCAAACCTTGATTGTGTCACTTACACTTACTATTACTAGTTATGGGATTGCTTACTTTACTTCTTATTCTCAGTTTTCTTATCTGTAAATTGAGGAAAACAATATTTGCGCTATCTCCTTACAGGGTACTTGTGTGAAAAGTGCTTTATAAACCTTAAAAGTACTATAAAAATGTGAGCTGTTATTGTCACAATTCCCCTGGGGGCCACAATACATGCCCTTTTTCTAAGTTGTACTGGGTTGTATGATTTGCTCTTTTCTAGCCTGGGGTTAGTCTGCATTCAGTCCTTTGTCCAGGCTGTATTTAGGCCTTCACTATCTCAAAGGTTCTTAATCTGAGATCCATGCACTTATTAAAAAGAATATTTTGACAACTATTTCAATATAAATTATTTCTTTCGGGAATCCTCTATATTCCATTTTATGCATTTAAAAATATTATTCTGAGAAGGGGTTAACAGGCTTCTCCAGACTCCCCCTTAATCTATGGCACATAAAAAGTGTGTTTGCTAATTAAACTGTTCCTTTTCTTTATTGTATACTTCTGAAAACAGGGCAAACCTAAGTTTTTAACACACTTTTTGACATACATAATATGTTATGCTATGGAATGCAACACAACTTTATTCTGATCCATAGAAAGTGATTATCTCTGTAGAGAGTAATTTCAGGAAGGTAATGGTGAGAGGTGAAGACTTAAAGAACTTACTCACAGGAGAGATGGTTGTCTGATGTGGGCTTATCTCTTTACCTCTTTCAATCCATTCTCTATTGTGGAAAATGACAATACTTATATATGACATATTGGTTCTAGATTATGGACGGAGTGTTGTCCATAAAGAGAGTGTGTTGTCCATAAAGAGAGAAAACAAATATAAGCTGCTACTACTGTGAATAATAATAATAATGAATTAAGATGTTAAAAACCATATTATAAAATGTGATTTATCTATTTCCAGTGAACGTTGATCTATATTTGAAATTATCTGATTAAGAAATTGATATTTTTTTAGTCACTAATCATTTTGTTTCCAATACTCAAGGGCTTCAGAGGATGTCTCAATATACCCAAGTCTTGTTGATAAACCAACTATGCCACCAGCTAGTCAAGTGCTGTCCGATTATGAAATATCAGAAAAGTCCTCCTTTGATTCTGGAGAACATAAGCAAGATAGTGAGGATATATACAAGAATTCTGTTGTGGCTAACATTTTTTCTCAAGGTAATTTTGTTATGGTAAATTATATAATAAAGGAGAAAAATGGTTTTCAAGAATGATTTTGAGTAACAGACTCACAAGTGCAAAAACACTTTCTTTTAATGGGATGCTGGTCTCTTTTCAGCCTGAAAACTGCTTTTGTTCTAGAACTTTATTGTTACAGTTATTTAAAAAAAAGTGTCCATCATTTTATTGCCTTAGTAAGTATAGTTCATGAGTAAATGAGGCAAAGTGAACATAATTCTTTGGTCATTGAGTATCATTCAGTGTCTGAAGTTATTTATAGATATGGAAGTAGGAGATTATAACATTTATGGGTAGATACAAGGATATTCCCTTTAAAACTATGATTTTAAAGTTGTAGCGTTGGTTGTTTTTTATTTTCTAAAAATGGCGTATCCCAAATCATTCTAGTAGTTTGCAATGGACTCTACAGGAACTGCAGAGGCCACTGTTTATAAACATCTCCTTTGAGTTGTGTAGTTCACTTGTCCATGTAATCAGGACCCAGGGCTGTCAAATTCATGTTCTCTCATCCTTTGTCTTTTCAGCTTAGAAATAGTGGATGGAAAATGTTTTTTTCATGTGTGAGATGAGGAGGTTGGTCTAAATAAAAAATTACAAAGGTTCCTTGGAGGCAGCTAATTAATGTCGTGGGTAGAATGCTAGGCCTTGGAATCAGGAAAACCTGGGTTAAAATGCAGTTTTAGATACTAGCTGTGTGACCCTAGGCATTCCACCTAACCTCCATTTGCCTTAGTTTCCTCAGCTGTAAAATGGAAATAATAATAATGGCATTTACCTCCCAGAGTTGCTGTGAGGAACAAATGAAATAATATTTGTAAATCATTTAGCACAGTGCCTGGCACAAAGCAGGTGACATCCTCCTTCCCTCCCGTTCTGTATTCAAAGGGTCCCTTCTGCTCTTGTATTTTAAATTCTAATGTCCTTGTTGCATCTTAACATTGCACCATGGAGTCTTTTGCAAATCAGATGATAGTTGTAATAGCTAGCCTTTATGTAGATCCTGCCACGATGTCATATATTTCATAGCATCCCCCAGATATTCAGTTTATCTGATGTTATTGAAATGTTTGGACAGTTGTGCCCTTCTGCGCCATCCTGTATTTTATTTTACTTTTTTGCGGGGAGGGTTGTTAAAATTCTTGTGTTATTTACAGAATGTTTGCTAGTGAAACTGGCCTTTACTACTCCTGTTTCTTAAATGTTATTTTATCCATTCAGCATAAACCTATTAGGTTCCTACTGTGTGCTGGGCACTGGGAGAAATACAAAGATAAATTAGATACAATTCCCAGTCTCAAGGAACTAATAATAGGCGATTTCAATTCTTGTCATCTCTCAGTCGTGTTTTGTACAGTTTATGGGCCAGAAAGATGAGGATGATCATAGAATTTCCGAGCTGGAAGAGACTTCAGGTATCTTCTAGTGTGGTCTCCATTTTATAGCTGAAGAAGCAGAGAGGGAGAGTGACCTCCACTGTTATGTGATATTAGTCCCGAGACTAGTGAAGCCAAAGCAGGACAGATTTTTCTCGTTTTCTAAAGTCCAGTGTAATATTTCCCTCTCTGCTGTTAAGACTGCATAATTAATAAGTGGTGTCTAATTTGATCTAGAGGACTTTTCCTTAAGGCCGAGGGATGGTTACAATTCCTAGCCAAAAAGTCCCACTGGATGGTGACTTGTAGTAATGACTACAAAAAATGTATTACCCCCAAAGCCAGTGGTGTATGGCATGGATAAACTGGCAAATAAAGTAGCAGTTAAAGCTGACAAGTTCCTGACTCGTGCCGAACTGAATAGCAGCAGGTGGAAGAAGAATTGTAGCGCGGCCAAGCAAGGAGGGAAAGGTATTGTTCTGAGATGGAATTGGCCTTTTTATTGAAAGCAGAGTGCTTAGGTATTGAACTCATCACATCCTTATATATTTTGTACCAAATTACTTGGAACATTTCTAGTGTTTTAACGGAAGGTGGTTGCAGATTTGGGACTTAAGTAATCTCGTGACTATTGAAATTCATATTAAAATTACTATTTAATTAGGAAAAGATATGTAACATTGTGCTGCTTTTAAATGAAAGTAATTTTGAGGGAATTAAAACTGGGTCATAACATTAGTGTAGTACTTTAAAACAAACATTACTAAGACATACTGGATGTAACCGAATGGATATATTAAATACATTAGTGCTTCTTTTGGATACTCAGTGTGATTGTACTTAAAAAAGTGATTCCAGAAATCCACCTATAGACAACAATGTTCACTTTCTTCCTTTTGGTCTTTGGAAATATTTGGCTTCATTAGGAGAGTCCTGCAATCAACTATGATGCAACCCTGGCCATCTTGAAGGTAAAATATTTCCTTCATCATCAGGAAGAATGTGAATTAATATTTGATATGTTAGAAGAATAAAAGGCTACATTAACATTTGCATTAAAAATGTAGTTAATATAATTTTTCCATGTGGTGTTAAATGGCTTCCTGGTGGATTGCACTAGGGTACCATTAAAGAAACATGTCAACTGAAATATGCCAAGTATGGGATCTGCACAAAAGAACAGAGTAAATGCCAGTTGCTGACTGTCTTTAAGTTTTAGAATATTGTTTAGATTTTCAAGTTAGCACTTACTGCATAGTCCATAAATTATTCAATTTGTTAGGGGCTTCAGTCTTTAAATAAAAAATGCCCTTCCTTCCTTTAGACTTATTAATGGAACATCTACAAGAAATTCGAACTTTGAGACAGCGTTTAGAAGAATCCATTAAAATAAATAATAAGCTGCAGAAACGGCTTGAACAGCAAGAGGGTGAACTTGAACAAGGTAAAGAGGATGGTCTCAGTTGGTTATGCTACTCTTTAGATGACTCTTTGGGGAAATAGTCTTAACAGATAGTTTAGGTACAGAGTCAGCAGGGTACAGGGCAAATGATACTGGGGTAGGAGTCAGTAGATTTGATGAGTTTCTGGTTCATTCCTAGCTCCATATGCCATGTGACCAAGGTGAAGTTGTTTCCTCCTCTGGGTCTCAATGTCCTCACTTGTAAGATGATACATTTTGATTGAATAATTTCTTATGACCCTTTTAGCTTCAGGAGTCTATGACTCATTTCCCTATCCAGTTTGGGCTTGAGAAATTGGCAGACAAATAAGATCTGAAGTCGGAGTTAAGTTAAAATTCTACATTTGAATCTAAGAGTAAGACAGATGAATTTTATTGAAAAAACAAGTTAAATATTTTTAGACATCTGCCACGATAGATCATGGATTGAAAAATCTCAGCACCACTCAGTTGCCCCAGAGTCTTCAGCCTTTGCAGAGGTGAGGGGGGGTCTGAGCTTCTCAATGGTGATAGGTATTCTACACTAGCAAAGTTATACACGAACAAGATGTTTTTCAGTATTGTTCTTGAAGACATTGCTATGTTTTTTTTAGCGAGGTTGGTTTTAATAGGATGGAATATTGTGCAACATGCAGTTATTTGTAATACTTTCTTCTTAGGCTGCTCTGCAGTTTGTCTTTGGGTGAGTGATTGATCTGTACTATTAGTCATAGCAGACATAGGAAATAAATATGTGTATGCTCATTTATATTAATTTTCAACAATACCTGAATGAGATTCATAAAGTTTTATAGATTCCCTTAAAATTTAGTTATAAAAGAATTATTGTTGTTATTATTCTTGACCTAAGGAACCACCAGCTTAAAATAGATCTGACAGATGTTGTTGAGAATATTTCACTCTGTCCAAAAGTTTGATGAAAGGCATTCATTTAGTATTTATCTTGGCAGAAGGACCTGCCAGAATTGCTGGGGTGCAGCTGGATGGCTCGATGGATAGAGTGCTGAGCCTGAAGTCAAGAAGACCTGAGTTCAAATCCACCCTCAGACACTCACTAGCTGTGTGACCCTGGGCAAGTCACTTAACTTCTGTTTGCCTTTATCCATTAGAGAAGGAATGGCAGACCACTGTAGTGTCTTTGCCAAGAAAACCCTCATGGACAGAATAATCCATGAGATCACAAAGAGTTGGACATGACTAAATCAACTGAACAAAAAAATTCTGGAGAGACAAAGAAATACAAATGCATACATATATTCATTGAAAACTTCTTGACTTGAGTATAGGTTTGTCAAAGCCCTGGATTTCTCTTATGCTGATTAATAATAATAAAACTATTTTGAGATGCTTTTACTTACCAAGAGAAAGTCTGACTCCTGTTTATGAGCTCTGCCCCCAGTGCAGTGGGCTGCCTGGGGAAGTCAACAGTCTTCCTCTCCTGGTTTTCAAGTAGAGATTGAATGACTCCTTAGGAGAAGTTCTAGAAGGAATTCTCTTTCAGACATAGGGTGGACCAGATGATAACCCTCTGGGGGCTTTTCCAATGCTGATATCATTTGATTCTGTAAACTACTTGACACCTTTAACATGTCTCTTTTAACACATGGATTCTTTCTAACTTCTGTGGAACTTACCTGTATGTCTAGCTTAACTCCAAGCAATGTGGAAAATGGCAACTGTAATATATAATGATAATATTAGATGACATTTGGAGAATGCTTTATGGTTTACAAAGTTTTTTTACTATAGCTTTTATGTAGCTCACTTGAGCCTCATAATAGTCCTGTGAGGTAAATAATATGTGTTATCTGATGATATAATATATGCAGAGCACTTTGTAAAACATGAAGTTTTATCGCGTAAGCATTAGTAGTTGTAGTTGTAGAAACTGAAGCTTGAGAACGGGGTTGTGAATTTATATAAGGCCTACCCTTGGCTTGGGGTGACTGGATGTTTCTTTACAAATAGAATGGTTACAACGTGAGTGTGACTAAGACAAAATCATTTTTGTACAAAGCAGTGCAAAACAAAACAGATATTTGCTCTAAGTATGCTTTGTATGTCATGTCATGTATATTGGATGGTTCAGAG
This sequence comes from Bettongia penicillata ogilbyi, assembly GCA_023548195.1. Lineage (NCBI taxonomy): Eukaryota > Metazoa > Chordata > Mammalia > Diprotodontia > Potoroidae > Bettongia > Bettongia penicillata. Next base: position 1,295,982 of record JAJHZJ010000735.1, read on the forward strand.
AAGGAGACATAGGGTACAATCTTATATACCCTCAAGGAGTTAATAGTTTGATTGGGTGGATAAGACATACACAAACTGCGAGATAACATGAAGTTAGTATACATGTTACCCTGGCTTTGTAGTAATGTATGTGTCTTATTTCTGCTCCATGTGCTCCTTAACTAGACTGTAAGCTCCTAAAGGTCATGTTGTTTTCCTGGATCTATCATACACCATCTGCCAAAGATGGTGGATGGCCATGTTTTCTTGAGTAAATCACTTTACTATCTGAGCCTATTTCACAGTCCATGAAGGAAAGATAACAGTACTTAGTCTATCTACCTCAAAGGATTTTTGTAGACAGTGATAAACCTTGAAAACAGTCAAGCAGTTATAATAATGTGAAAGATGATGGTCATTATCATTTCCCCAAAGACCTACAAAGAGCAAGATCTTGCATATCATAGGGACGCAGTCAATACTGAATGGAATTTTAAACAGTTAAGTCCTATGGGGGTTGAATATTTATTATAGTGCCTTGCCTATAGAAGGTGATGAATAAATATTGAGTTGAATTAGGAAGAGGGAGAGATTACTTTGAGGTGGGGTCATTAGGAAAGGCTTTATTGTAGGGCAGAGCTTCTGCTACACTTTGAAGGTAGGACTCAGGCCATGGATAATGATGAATGAAAATAGCATTTATTAGTCACTTTTTATGTGCCAAGCATTGTACTAGGTTTTTGAGGTACATACTGAAGTGAATTGGGACTGTTCTTGATTTCAAGCTCTTGACCCTCTAATGTGGAGAAACAACACATAAAAGAAATTTCAGCTGTTATAAAAAAGGAAAGGCCTTGAATTCCAAAGATAGTAGCAGGGGGACAGATAGCAAAGCTCAGGAGTGCTTAGCTTAAGTTAGTAGGTCAGATGACAGAGTAGAGGCAGGGCAGGTGGTAAGGTCAAGAGGTTTTTAGGAGGCAGTGGTAGGGTAGATGAATAAGACCTGTTGGGCTTCTTCACTGTAAAGAATGCTGTTTATGACTTCTCTCTCATACAAACTGTGTGAGCTTTGAAGCAGTCCTCATGGGATCTGGATGGCCTGGTGAAGATAAGTGAAGAAGGCACCTCTACTGATGGTAAATCTTTATGCTTCCCTGGATCTCAGATGGATTCTGGAGTGACCAGGGCTAATGAAGAGACAAAGACTTGAATAGAACAGTTTGGTAATAGAATAGAGATTTTACATGTGTGTTGAAAGGACAAAGTATAAAAATTATTCCATGCTAGGTCCATTAGCAGGAATCTGAAGCCTGATATGGTATACTATATTTAAGATTTCAGTAGATGAATTTTCCTAGAAATGGGGGCAGGGATGAGAGATTAGAGAAAAAAAAATGGTTCTTATTTTAAGAATCTGTGGTCATATCCCAAATAGAACTTGGCTTAACTGCTTGCTTCTCTAGTTATTTTGCTGTCTTAGTTCTTAATGGTCAAGAGTATTGCCAGAGTCTTCATGAAGGTTATTAAAATCCACAATATTATCATATGTTCAGAGTAGCATTTTCTGTTTGACAGCTAACGTATTCCTTTCCAGGAGAGTGACTGACACATTTGAGGAGATTGAGCATGGTACCTAGAATTAGGCATGGGAGTTGGTAGGTTATGTCGCAGCTGCTCAACAGCACATTTATCCAGCATGGAGAGGCAGCATTCAGGGCCCACTTAACATCTGTCTGTCAATCACTGCTGAAGGTGGTATAGTCAGAGTGTAGTTCATCTTGAATGAGCAAGCCAGACTGGGTTTTAGCAAGTATTAATCTAAGGAACAGTTTACAACATGGTAATTTTCCAAGTGCTGGGGCAGTCATGGTCACAGTTTGTCCTGTAGGATTGGGTGTTTATAGTGCTGGTTGCCTAGGAATTCTGTAAGACGTCTGCATAAATCTTTGGCCACTTTTATCCCAAGTCAAGGGGAGGCCATGGTGGAGCTTTGGGATTTCCATCAGCCTTCTGGTTGAAGTTTTCTTGAAATGCCCTTTGGGGATTTATAGGGGATTATAGCCTTCAGAATATACAGAAGATAAAATATATTTCAGAACATTAATTTTTCTCCCCTTGAATTGTTAAAATTATCCTTGTTTAAAAAGTTAGTCTTTATGGACCCGGGGATGATTCATAAATGATGATTTTTTTATATATATTTATAGGTTCTGCAAACATTTTTATCCATGGCTCAGAGCAACATAATTCCCTTACTTCAGAAATTCATTTCCTCAGGAAGCAAAATGAAGCCCTCAATGTGATGCTTGTAAAAGGTTCACGAGGTAAAAATTAGACTTCTTTCCTAAAGAAGTAGTTATCAGTCAGGGGCACCAATGTTTCTTTTGTATGTTGAACCTTGCCATTTTATGAAAGAGTGAAAAAATAACCCAACCCACTGTTATCTGAAGATAAGTAAGATACTACTCTAAGTAAGATACTACTGGTATCTGAACACTGCTAATTTGGAATTGACTGGCCCTTCTGACCTAGATGTTTGGCTGAATCTGGATTCTGCTCCGAATAGAACATGTAAATGTGAGAAGAGTCTTTCTCATTTGCTATTTCTATGTTTTGTTTCCTTTGATCTTGGTTTTTTTGTGTATTGTAAGCTTAATATGAATTAACAGTGTGTCGTGGCAGTCCGAATCTGTTATGTTGGGCTACTTTAGTTGAGGCATAATGTGTAGAATGATGGAAATGCTGTTCTGCTACCTCCCGCTGTGATCATACCATATCTTCAATATGGTGTTCAGCTTGAGGTGCCATATTTTAGGTTTGCTTAACCTAAAGAAAGGACTTCCTAATGATTGGAGTTCTCCAAAAATAAAATGAGGTATATTAGGAGATAGTGGATTCTCCTTAATTTGAGGTCTTCAGGTAGAAGCTGCATCATCTTTTGTTATGGATACTTTAGAAGGGATTCCTGGTTTGATTAAATGATTGCTAAGGTTCCCTTCAACTGTGGGAGGTGTGGTCACATATCCAGGAGAGATTCTTAGTTTTGTTCGTGTGAATTAGTAGATGGTTCTTTACTCATATATCTCTTCTCAAAAGAAAACATCATTTTTTTAGCTTGGTTGTTTTAAATTCCCTAAAATGACTTTACTGTGGTTGTCATAAGTGACCAGGACTCAGCTTATCTATAAAATAGCAAATGAGAGTCTTTTTGGTTTAGTGGGAAGAGCCAGGGACACTGAGCCAGGAATCCTGAACTTGAATCCCATTACTCACTAATGAGATGCATGATGGCCTCTATGGGCTTCTGTTTCCTCCTCTGTAAAATGGGGGTATTGGACTGGGTAGTCTCTAAGGACTCTTCCAGCTTTTCTTTCAGATCGCTCGTGCTCTCTCTCTTTCTCTCTCAATATCTATAAAGAAGGAGTCTTGATTATGTACTGGTTGGGCAGGCTGGCTGGCTCCTGAAATATTTTTTCGATTCTGAGATTTCTGTTTCTCTTGTCTTCAGCTAGAGCTCCTTTTGATCTTTCCTAACCACTGAGGTCATTAGTGTTGTGCCCCAGCTCAAGCAGAGAAGCCTTGTAGGTCTGAGTTGTCTTGTCTTTGCAAGTCTCAGGTTTTTAAGTGGACCCCATTCTGATAGCTCTTACATGTCTTAGTTAACCCATTTCTGTTTTCTCCCTTATCCCAGATCTCTTTCCTCTTTATTGATCAGCTGGGTTCGCAGTCCTCTTAAGTGCATCACTCCAATTTAATCACTCTGGAAAAGTGATTAAATTTTCATTCCTTCCCCTTCACCCTCTCCATCCGCACCCCCGCATACCAAACTGGTCCAATATATACAAGAAAGTAATTTGCACTGAATGCTTCACATGGACTTTTCTTTGTAGTGTCAAGGAGTATTCAGGAAAGGGCTTGGCTACACAAAAAGTTTAGCTGATACTATTATACCCAAATAAAATGAGGAAATCACACCATAAATGTCTGACCCTTCAGTTTCCCCATTTGGCCTCTGTGGAACAATAAGACTCTGGAATGTTAAGAGTCACAGCTAAAAAGATATAGAGCAAGCTAACTTATTTATCTCAGCTTTTTCCACAATGAAGTTTTTAATGTAGATGAGATCAATAACTTGTTTAATTCATGATGGCTGCTGTAAATCACATGAGTTAGATGCCTGTATTTCTCCTCACTGACTTGTTTCTGCCACCTTTAAGCAAGAGGGCCTGCTGCTGTTTAGCTCTTCCCTTCTTCTACCCTTCTGTTCTGGAAATAGATTGCATCACCTCTCAGGGTCCTCTGAAATGATCAGAAGATCAAATTTTTGCTGATCTAGACTTTTTTTTTAATCTGGTTCTCATCTCTCTGAAGTAATTGGGCTTAAGACTTGTGATAGGACACTGATCTGAGGAAACATTTGTGTTCCCCACTCTCTTTATTGCTTAATAAAAACTTTTAAGAAGTGAACTCTTCCCTTGCACCATGGTATCCTTTATGATGAAAATATATTTCATTTATGTAATGGGTTACAGTTTGTGAAGTAGTTTTCTTACAAACCTAAGAGAGGGCAAGTATTTTTTATTCCCATCTTATAGAGGAGGAAATTGGGACTAAAATCACTGGAAAAGGTAATTTATTAACTTCTCCTCCTGGCCCTTGAAGAAGCAAGCTAGTAGTTACCAAAGTAACAGTCCTCTAGAATTGTTTGGATAAGCAGGCTTTCTGATCTCCACAGCATATCTTGCCTTTATCATATAATGTGGCTGACTCTTTTAGTGTACAGTCCATGTTCTCCAGATTTTTATTCATCATTTGCTTGTGGAGACAAGAAAACAAGATTTGCATGGCCCATTATTTAATAGAAAATTAAAAAACCACTTTATTCCAGTAAAGTTGAATCTGTAGGTTTGTTGCTGACAGATTTATCTAGCCAAAATGCAGAAGATAATTAGAATACTAAAATCCTAAAAACCAGATTAAATTTCTTTCTATTTTTGCTCTTGGAGTACTTAAACTGAAGTGTTGTATTTGGGTAATTAGGTTTAAAAACAAATGATCTCCGTTATAAATGATATTGCTTGTGTTTGTAGATAAACAAAAGGAAAATGAAAAATTACGAGAATCCCTCTCCAGGAAGAAAGTGATCATTGAACACCTTCAGAGGGATTATGAATGTGTCAAGCAAGAAAATGAAAGGTTGCAGAAACAAGTCAGTGAGAAGGAAAAAGACAACAGGCATCTGACTCATGCTATTTACAGCAGCCACCATGAATTAAACAGGTATTGATCTCATCTCCACTTAAACTTTCATTGTGCAAAGTTGAGGGGTAAATAAGTCAGCTTTCTTTATACGTTTTTGGCTGAAAGTCTTCTATTCCATGGAGACCAGACCCTTCCTTCAGTTCTATGCATGTTACAGTTGTAATCTAATTCAGAGATAATTTTAGATATGTCTAAGGTGGTCCCATGAAATGATAATTTGCAGGTGTTTTATCTTTGTGTTAAAATAAGCCAAATTTTGCCATCTTTTAATTTAACCTGCACTGCACTTTTTAGGATTCAGGCCGAAATGAAGGTTCAGCAACGACAGTACACAGAGAATGCCAAATTATTGCAGTCGCTCCGAGTTGAACTCAAGGTATATGAAAAGCTGGAAGAAGCAAACAGAAGACAGATAGGTATTTGGAGCCATGAGTTTATCTGATTTTAAATTAAACCGGGTCAGACTGGAGCCACACTGAGATGGAGCCCTCATGAGAGAAGGATGGTATTAACACTCTTTGGCATGAGAGGCTGTAATAAAGCACTGAGCTGGTGCTGGTATTTAATTGTCCATTTTAGATAGCACAAGAATGTCTTAAATTATTAATTTTCATTGGCCTCGCATAGTCCAGTATTTCATTTATTGTGGTTTTGTTTGTGTCAGGGTACTCTCACAGAGTACACTGTTTTCTACCCATTCCTCTAAAAGATAGTAAATTGTTGATATCATTCTTTACACCCTGATTTTTTCAGTTTAAATTTCATGGTGCTGGGTTTTTTAAAAAGTGAATTTCCTTTTTTCCAGTTGAAAGTTTACCTTACAAAGAATGCTATTACTACATTTTCTCCTATGGTTGCTTTCCTTACCTTTTCTGTAGTGGCTTTTATGATATATGGCATCCTAAAAAATGGCCCTTTTGATTCGCTAATTCTAGCCCAAATAGATTTTATTACTATTAGACATAATTTCAGATTTTGGTGGGCAATTTGTGAGCTTTTATGGCCAGAAGTGAAAATTAATTTTCAGCTCTTATTAAGTGTTTGCAATAGCAGCAATTACGTCTGCCAGTATTTTTGGTTTTAAGTCAAGTCATTATTTTAACTATAACTGGTTGTTGTTTTAACTATTTCTGTTCCTGGGAAGACTAACCTTTTAATTAGAAAAGATAAGTCTTTTTTCACAAAATATCACAGAACCTAGACAAGATGTGTCAGAGGAATGCAGCAAAGAGCAAAACCATCTTCTGGACTTGCGTGAACTTCTGACCGAGATACAGAATTTGAGGGTTCAGCTGGAAAGAAGCATTGAGACAAATAATGCCCTGAGGAACAAGTTAGAGGAGCAGCTTTCAAAGGGGGACACTATGGCTACAGTGTCCCCTTTGACCATTCTCAGCCTTCCAAACAAAGAATGGCAGCTTTGTCCAGGAAACAATGGTAGGGCACCTTTTGTGTAACTCTAGTTCTTTCAGAATTCCAGCACAGTGGTGCATGTGTGCCCATGAATGTTTGAAAGATTCCTGCATCCTCCTGTTGTCTTGCGTACCTCGTCCCCCCATCCCCCAATTAAAACTATGGGTGTTTGTTGATTTCTGTTTCTGGCAGCTTGGTGTTGGGGATAGAGTACTGAACTGGAACCTGAGATCTCGGGTCTGGTCGTATCTGGTCATATGTAAGCTAGCTGCTTAACTTCAGGAAAACCTCTTTATCTCTCTGATTCTTAATTTTTCTTTAAGAGAGTGTTATTAGATTGTGTCTTCAGATCCCTTTGAGTGATAACATTCTTCATTCTAACATTTTATAGTCTAATGTTCTTCCTTTTTTTTTTTTTTTTAGTTCCAACATTTGGTGTTCTAAGGTCTCTTTTACTCTAACATATGATTCTTTAAGGTAGATAAGAGAGCCCAAAGAGAAGCATGCTGGATTTGGAGCCAGGAGGCTTAGAATCTGGGCCCAAACTTGTCACTGTGACTTTCATCAAGTCATTCTAATCTCTGTGCCTCTATTTCTTCATTTTAGAAAACTTCATTTCCAGTGAAGTTGAGCTAGGTTATGTGATCAAAGCAAACAGTATAAATAAAGAAACTGTGAATAATCCCCTTCACTTATTTAGCACTTTACATTTTTAAAAGCCCTTCTCTTCTGTTAGGCCTCTTGATTTCACCACCACTTTGTGTTATTACTGTCATTTTACAAATGAAGAGGCTGAGGCTTTGAGAGATTAAGTGACTGGTCTACTCCAGCCCTCTTCTGACTACCAGGCAGCTTCTTTGCTTATCATCATGTTTGGAGCTAAGAATAATTTTAGAACATAATTGTACAAATAGGGGGAAGTCCCTTCACCTCTCTCAGGCTGGGATTCCTTAGTGAACTGGGCCTTGGCCAAAGGCCACACATCTCTCTGTACCAGGCTTGATCTTCACATGCTGTTAGTTTTGCCCTTTGGAAGTTGGCTTTCATGCTTTCTGCTCTCCCTATTTGAATGTGAGAGCTGGCAATAGTGGGTTTCAGAGTTTCCAACTGTTAGCTGCAAAATACTACAGATTTTACATGTGATGAAAACTAGGTTAAGCTTCCATAAATTTGGCTTAGCCAAAGGCTATTTACTCAAACATCTGTATATCAAGGGCAGCATTTGCTACAGTTGCCACTGTGTTTCCCAAGAACAATCAGTGAACACACTATGTAATCCATTTCTAGCCTTATATCCTGGAGGCATATTTTATCTTTATTTGCATCACTGTCAGACAGTAATGGTGGAGCCATTCCAGTTGGAGAGAAGTTTAGTAAACTGTTCACATACATATTGGGCCTATAGTACCCAACGCATAACTTTGTAGACTTCACATCAGACCCAGGGAATTAGCTGTCAAGGTTACATTCTTATGCCACTGAGTTGTCCGGTATTATATGATACAAGCTTTAAACTCAGATCTTATCTAGGTAAAGGACCCTTCTTAGCAGTGCCGTTTTCTGGTTGGGCCATAGAATGTTAGAAGTGGCAGGAACATTAGAACATGGAACCCAGTATTAGAATATGGAATTTTAGAACTGGAAGGAAATCTAGAACATACACTCTTAAAAAATAGCATGCTAGGATTAGGAAGACATTAGAGACCATTTAGTATAACCTTTTTTTTTTTCCTCAGAAGGACCTGAAGCCTAGAGTTAAATGGCTAGCTTTATCATGCATTATTTGGTCTTCACATCTTGGGAGGTAGAGGGGTCACAATATTTTCTCTATTTTCCAAATAGTGAAATAAATTGAGAAAAGCAAAGTGATTTATTGAAGGTTATATGGCTGATCATTGGTACGACAGAGACTAGAAGCAAGGTCATCTTATTTATTCTTTTTTAAAAACTTTTTATTAAACGCTTTAGAGTTGTTTGTTTTTGGTCAACACAGCTGCTCGCTATTTCACAGAACCCTTGATTGTGACAGACAGTTTAAGCAAAACTCAACCACAGGGACTTATCTGTGACTTTCTGAACATTTTAGTCTCCTAGCTCTATGAAAAGGAGGCAAGTGTATTTTATTATTTGTCCTCCAGAGCCAAGATTGGTTATTGCATTTGATAGGAGTTCAGAATGCTGTTAGTGTTGATTTCATTTATGCTTTTCTAGTCATTGTGCATTTTCTTCTTGTTCTGTTTCCCTCACTCTGTATCACTTCATGTAAAACTTCATATGTTTTTCTCCGTTCTTCATCCTTATTTGTTATGGCATTAGTAATTTTCCATTACAGTCAGACACTATAATTCATCCACTTCTCAGTCAGTGGGCATCTGCTTTGTTTTTCTTTCTTTCTTCTTTCTGATATCACAGAAAGTGCTGCTATGAGTATCTTCGTATCTATAAATATTAGAACAGTTGCTGGATCTGAATTGGTGGAAGAAGAACTGAGACCTTGCAGACCACTCCCTTTCCCCACTCTTTACAGTGAAATTAGAGTTCTTGGACCAAGAAAATAAATTTCAGTTATGTTAATTTGGTTTTATTTTAGTGATTTAGAGCATTTTTAATGGTTGTTATTAGTTTACTCTTTTTAAAAAACTATTTATATTGTTTGACAACTTTGACAAATGGCTCTTTGAGCTTATGACTTTGTCTCAATTCCCTGTATTTCTTAGCTATGAGGCTTTTATCAAAGATATTTAATATAAAGATTTTATTTCTCCTATTAGCTGTTTTATTTTCTCCTACAGGCTATTTCTCTTCTAGTTATTTTCGTTGTAGTTGTGCGAAAGCTTTTAAATTTTATACAGTGTTTCAAAAAACTTACTGCAGTTTTAAGCAATTAAAATTTATGATTGCGCTATGACTTTTGGAACACCTTGTATTTCATTAGTAGTTTCAAAGTAGTCTTTTTTTGTTGTCTTTTTTGATCAGAATTATATATTCTTTTTAGTTTGTGAATTCTTATCCAATCATAGTTCTGAGAAACACTTCCTTCTCTCCTAATTTTTTTTTTTAATGAAATGGACTTTTATTTTTAGATTGCTCATCAATTTGGAGTATCATGTTGGTATGTGGTATAAGATGCTGGTCTAAAACTGTTTTCTGTCAGTCTACTTTTAGTCTTCAGGGGATCATAGATTTAGAGTTAGAAGGAACCTTAGAGGTCATCAAGTCCAAACCTTCATTTTACAGATCAAGAAACTGAGGCTCAGTGAGTTTAAATGACTTGTCTGAAGTGGGCTTTGAACCCAGATCTTCTGACTCCAAATCTCGTACCACTTTTCATTGTACTGTGCTGTCACTCAGTAGTTCTTGTGGAATCAAGAAACTCTGTGAAAGTTGGGCTGTTCTGTTAGATTGTTACTGTAGATCTCATTCATCGGGTCCTACAATGTCTTCTCTTTTCATCTTTCTACCTCTCCTCAAGGCTGTTCACCATTTTTGGAATCAGAGGTATTAATAAAGAAGCAGAACTTCTGCTTCTTTCCTGCCTGTTTGACTTTAAACAAGTTACTTCTTTGCCAGCCTCAGTATCCTCATCTGTAAAGGTGAGAGGGGTTTGGAAGAGATAACTTGTAAGGTCTTATCCATGATCATGAGAAAAATATCACCCCTCAATTTTGCTAAGGCCTGGATTTAGGCTTTACTAGTGAGAAATTTGTATATTTTTATATTTTTAAGACTAATGTGACTCAAGACTCTACCAAAGCATGCAAGTAAAATTTGGGCAGCTGTGGATTAGAATAATAGTGTTGTCAAGCAGCAGTATTTCTTCTTTTAGAGGTATTTTTGAAATCCGTATTTAAGTATGCTACTTTTTAAAGATCAAATTTAAAGGCAACTGAGTGCCCAGCATTCTCAACAGCTGCCATGTGTTTTCTAAAAAAGCAAATGACTTCTTTAAAAGGCTTTCACCATATAATTCTGACATCACAGTAAGGCTATTCAACTGAGGCAATATAGCTCATTTTTCTATTTCTAATCAATCAGTCCTTCCACTTCTGAACTAGAGGGGAAAGGGTAGGTGGCATCCTATTAGGATATTTGGGTTACAGATCCACATTCTGCTACTTCATGGCTATCTAACCTTGTACAAGTCTTTTCACTTTTCTAGCCCCCAGTGTTTTCATCATTAAAATGGGAATAATGATCCTTTTCCTAGAGTTGTCATGAAGATCAAATGGATCCAATGGCCTCTTCTCAATCTTCCTCTCCTTGATATCTTTATAGCATTTGATACTGTGGATCATCACCTACTCTGGGATAGTGTTCTCTTTAGGTTCTTGTCTTTCTATTCTCTCTTGGTGTCATCCTACCTGTCTGACCCTTTCTTAGTCTCCTTTGCTGAATCTTCATCCAAGTTATGCCTGTTAATTGTGGGTATGCCCTAAAGCTCTTTCTGGGATTCTCTTCTCTCCTCTGTATTGGCTTATTTGGTGATGTTATCAGTTTTCATGGGTTCAGTTACTCTGTGGAGGATTATCAGATCTAAATATCCAGCCTTAATCTCTCTTCTAAGCTCCAGTCCCATGTCAGCAGATGCCTTTTAAACCTTTAGAACTGATTGTCCTGTAAGCTTTTCAAATGAAACATGCCCAAAACAGAAATCATTATTTTTCCTTCCAAATCTTTCCCTTTGTCAAACTTTCCTGTTCTTGTCTGGGGTGCTGTCATCCACATAAGCTTGCAGCCTTGGTCTCCTTATTCTCATCGAACTCACATATCCAGTGTGTTGTCCAGTCTTGTTGTTTCTGTCTTTGCAGAATCTTTTGTATATCCCCCCTTCTTTCTGCTCACAGAGTCACCACCCTAACTCTTGCTTGGACTGTTGCAATAGTTTTCTAATTGGTCATCCCACTTCAAATCTCTTCACTCTATATTTCACACCTAGCTGCCAAAATGACTTTCTTTTAAAATGATTTTTTTCCAGATAGGAAAAAGTAATACTCTTTTCTTAGCTCTCTTTGTGTCTCAAACCCTTATAACAAATATGCAGTCAAGCAAAACAAGTTCCCTCATTGGCCACATCCAAAAATGTAGGTATCTCATTTAGCATCTTCAGTCCATTACATCTTTGGACATGGGTAGCATGTTTCCTTGTAGGTCTTCTAGAGTCATGCTTTATCATTGTGTTGAACAGAATTCCTAAGACTTTGAAAGTTGTCTGTCTTTCCAGGATTATTGTTATTATATATGTTGTTTTCCTGGTTCTGCTCACTTCACCTTGCATTAGGTCATACAATTCTTCCCAGGTTTCTCTGAAACTATCCCTTTCATCATTTCTTATGGCACAATAGTATTCATTACATTCATATGCCATAATTATTCACCTGTTTCCCAGTTGGTGAACACACCCTTAGTTTTCAGTTCTTTACTATAAAAATGAGCTGGCCTATTTTTTTCCTCTTATCTCTTTGTGGTGTAGTCCTAGCAGTGGGATTATTGGGCCAAAGAGGAGGCACAGTTTGGTGACTTTTTGGGCGTGGTTTCAAATTGTTTCCCAGAATGGCCGAGCCATTTCATAACTCCTTCAACTAGTATGTAGATTTGCCTATTTCCCCACAGTCCCTTAGATGTTTGCTAAAGCAATTTTCCTAAAGTACAGGTTTGACTATGTGCTGTAGGATATTCAGCAAATTCTAGTGGCTTCCTATTATCTCTAGGATCAAGTATAAAACCCTCTATGTGGGTGCTACCTCCCTACTTTTCTAGTTTTGCTCTTTATACACCACCGTGTATTAGATCCAGCACACAGGATACTCCATCTCTGGTACTCATGCTTTTTCATGGGTTGTCTTCTATTCCTGGAATAGGAATTCCTTCTTCTCTTCTACCTCATAGTTTCCCTGGGATCCTTCAAAACTCAGCTCAAATCCTTCCTGCTTTAGACCTTTTCCTGTTACCTTTTCTTTAGTGCCTTCTGTTAGAGATTACTTTCCACTTACTACACATATATTTTGTATATTCCTGGTTATTGTCATGTTTATCTCCATCTTTAGAAGATGAGCTCCAGAAGGGCAAGGACAGGTTTTGCTTTCTTTTGTATTCCAATGCTTAGCACAGTGTTACACACATAGTAAGCACTTAAATGTTTGTTTATGAAATTTCCCTGTAAATGCTAAAGCCCAATATAAATGGTATTGGATTAAGCATTCATACTTAAGTCTTACATGTGGAGTGTTGCGATTAAAATGTCATTGTTGAATTCATTTGTTTTTCCTCTTCTTTTGGGCTTCACAGTTGATAATAAACCCTCCACAGAAGACAAGGAACGATGTGAGCCGTCACATCACAGTTTGGCACTGCTTCCAAAATCAGGTACTTTCCTGATTCATACATTTGTTGAGCACTTATTATGGGAATATACACAGATGCATAATACACACTTCCTTCCCTAAAGATGCTAATAGCCCAGTAGGGAAAATAAGATCTGTACACAAAATAATTAAGGGCAGCTTGGCAGTGTGCAGAAAGTCAGGCCTGAATTTAGGAAGACTCATTTTCCTGAGTTCAAATCTGGCCTCAGACACTTACTAGCTGTGAGACCCTGGGCAAGTCATTTAACCCAGTTTACCTCAGTTTCCTCATCTGTAAAATGAGCTGGAGAAGGAAATGGCAAATCACTCGAAGAGTTGGATACAACTGAAAAATGACTAAACAACTACCCAAATAATTATTAATACCAGGCAGAAGAATAAATATTGCAGGGATTCAGAAGAGAATGATAGCACTTATAGCAGGAAAATCAAGAAGACCGTCATGGAGTTAGATTCTGTTAAAGAGTGGGAGGGTATCAACTAATGGACGTAGAGATAGGGAGTCATCCTAGAGAAATAGTATAAGCAGAAGTTGAAAAGCACTTGGCTTGTTCATGTTCTGGTGAGAAGCACCATCCTGAATCTTAGAATTCCCAGAATTCCCTCTCTGCTCTAAGAGCTAAAAGTGCTAGGTAAAGTCGTTGGAAAAAAATGTGCCCCTTCCTGAAGGCAAGATGTTAGAGTAAACATTTCCCTATTTCAGAAAAGCCACGAGTGTCATCTGGAGGAGACATGGACAGTTCTTCATGCTGTAGCAGCAGCTCAGCGCACAGTACATGTACTCCCCGCCTAGTTCCTGGCCATCGAATGTGGGCCAACAAGAGTGGACGTCACATTCTGGGATTGATTGAGGATTATAATGCTTTACGTAAGCAAATTTGTGAAGGGCGGAAGCTACTTTCAGAAATGGAAGTTCATCTTCAAGCCATTTCTGGCCCCAAGAACCAGGAAGCTGGATTAAAGGTAAAAAAAATTAGATATACTGGAAGAAAAAAAGACCACACTCTGGTTAGATTTAGAACACTTATGGATTGTATATGAAATACCTAAAAAAGTCATAGACACTGGCACAGGATCAAAGTCTTGATGCTGAGTGTGTGTGGACTTCCTTTTGAAATCTATATACCAAATTACAGTAATCCCTTTTAACAGTACTCAAAGGATTTCCATTTTTAGCCATTGTGTATACTGAATAGAGCCTCATGGCATCAGACTGAATTTCTCCCCTTTTCTCTCTTCAAATCACCACAAACACCACTCTGTGGTCTTAAAATCTTAACCTCTTCTTGTCCTCTATTTCTTCTTTGTAAAGTGGGGTTAGTCCTGCTCGCCTCCAAGGGAGATGCATATGGCAGACACATACGGTGTAACTTGTGTTTCTGGAAGACAGACCCAGTGTAAATCAGCCTTGCAGACAGATTAAAAACAAAACCCCTTAAGTCTTTACTGTGCTAACTGGAGGTGTTAGACTTAATCTGTTTTAGCACAGCACTAGTCCTAGCTTTACGTTTTTGGTTGATATTAGCAAATGATTTTAGTTGCTCATAATATAGACTTTTTTAGGCCTCTAGGTTAGTATTAATTTGCCTAGGTGATATAGAGACTTTTCCCTAAGATTATAATATAATGCTTCAGCAGCTTAGTGATTTTTTTTTTTGCTTGCCTGTTCTCTGCCTATGCAAGCCCATTCAGTGACTTGCTCACCAAAACCCCCTTATGAGAAGTTGCACTATCTTTTGGAGTTTTTTTATTTTGAGTATTCACGGCACTTAATAGTTTTTGAAACACTTTCCCATGAATTTGTGCAAATCTAGGCAGGTTCATAGGATTTAGATGTAGAAAGGACACTAGAGATAATCTGATCCAAATCTGTCACTTTACAGGTGAGAAAACTGAGACTTAGTGGAAATAAGTTACACAAGATCATATAGGTATTAAGTAACAGAGCCAGGATTTGAACTCGGGTTTTTTTTTAATCTCCAAATCCATTGCCTTCTCTTTTATACTTTGTTGCCACCCCATTTTATAGATGCAAAAACAGATCTAAAGAGGGAAAATGACTATACAGTGAAAAGGCAGGACTCGAAGCCACTCATTTTCAGCTGGCAGAAAGCATCTGGTTAGCACAGCTTGTCCTCCTAGTGCAGGAGGGCTTTCGCTGTCTCTTGAGCCAGTTCACATTGGGGCCATTTTTTTCCTGTTTTGTCAGCAGAGGGAAATATATTTTATAGGTCCTGGATAGTCATTCCAGCATTAAATAGAACAGTTTGAAAGGGTCTGCTAAAGGAGGATACATCTACATTGCTTAAATTGATGTCTGGCATCATTTGACTTTCAAATTGCCTGCCGTGAAATGCAAATGAAGAAGGCAAGTCTTGCCAAGCATTTTCCTCATGTCCTAGTAAATACAGTAAGTGCAACCAGTTATTAATCACAATTATTGATTTGGTTTAAATCCCCCCAAATTCTTCTATAATGTATAATTCAGTAATCTTTAAAACCCATAAATTAGGGAGCTTCTCCTGGCTCTATGCTGTTCTTCATCATATTAAACACAAGTATCCCAGCCCAAGGATTTATACCACTAATTAAAGCTTATGTTTTCATAATCTTTTCAGGACAAAATATAACATGTTTCTAATCCTGCATTATAGGTTCCAGACCAGGCACCTCTAAATGGTTTTTCTGACAGTGTTAACACAGCACAGCAGATATTAGAAGAGGCAGCTCGTTTATTGAAGCTTCTCTGGAGAGTTTCCCTTCCCATAAATGGCCACTGTCCTGTTCACTCTAATCAGGTATGAAATTTTATGCAGTGACAAAGACATACATTTTTAAAGAGGAAAGTGTCTTTTTTGAATATAAGTTGGTCATCTGTGAAATGCTTGAGGGGACTGAGCTCTGGTCAAGTTTCAGACTCACTTGGTGAATGACAGATAAAGCAAAGATCCCTCTTCATTTGTTCAACTTTTTGCTAAGCACCATTAGTATTAGGCTTTTGAAGGTGTGCAGAGAAGTAGAAGGCGTATGTCAAGGGGCTTCCCCTGTAGGAGCTATGCGGCATGTACACAAGTAACTGTTATACAGGGCGCTATATTTTAAATAGTAGCAACAAAAAGTACATTTAGTGTTCCTGGTGTGGTTTTAGGGAGGAGGTGCTAAACTCAGTCTTAAAGGATGGTTAAAATTTAAATAGGTGAGAATAGGAGGGCATCCTTAATACTTCTCATGTTCTCTTAACTACTGCTCACTTGCCAGCCAGTTTTGTCCAGGGATTCCTCATCTTGCTTAACAGTAGGCCCCTTCTCATAGAAGAGCATAGTTATCCTTTAGAGTGTTAACCCGAAGTGTTGTTCCCTAAGAAAATTTTCCTGTGACATTTAAGACTCTCCATAATTTTCCCACAGCCTACTTTCCAGCTTTATCTTCAATTTCCATAATCTTCTTTGGGCATATTGGTCTACACACTATCCCTTAAATGTATCTTCTCTCTACTCCCCGTCAAGATGGTCACTTCTGATTCTTCTAGAGTATGCTGCAGAGCACTTGTCTTAGAAATAGTATCAGGCACACATTGATAAGTAAAAAAATGTTTGTGGCATTGTGTTGTATGGCCCATCCAATACAATAGAAGTAGCAGTGTTGGTGGAATTATTATTTAACTATCAGATGAATCTCCTGTTAACCAGGAAAGGCTTGTGGTTATCTTTTCATACGTATCTACCTACTGTCCCACTAAAAGCATAGGTCATATCTTTGTTGTACATATGCTAGGTACTCAATAAATACATGTTTAATTGAATGATTTTTCCATTAAATCTGTCATCCATAGGTTTATTGAAATCCTATGATTTATTTACATACCCAGCTTGTATCATCTTTTTCCATAATGAGTTATTTTCTACTCTTTCTGTGAAGTGGGACCTCCTTTTATTCATTTAAAATTTTATCTTTCTCAAATTTCAAGGAGGCTCTTCTGTTATACTGGAATTTGAAAAACAATTATATGGTTGCTGTAATCCTAGACTTTAAGACTGTTCTTACCATATCAAAGAGGTCTAGTTCTTTTAGTATATCTTCCTTTTGTAACCTGTCCCCTCTGTAATACTGTTGACTATTTGAGTTACCCTTATTTCTTTTTTTCTTTTCTATTCTGCTAAATTTTGTTTAGAATATACTGAAAATATGGTCCTAGTCTTGTTGAACAGGATGACCTAGTTCCTTAGTAGAAAATGCATCATGGTAGAGATTCCTTCTTCAGTTGGACAGTTTTAATCCCCACATATTTAAACAAAGGAAGTTTCCTGAAGGGGAAGGGAGCACTAAGCTGAGGAAGAAGTAAATAGCTATCAACTATGTTGGTTTGAAACATTTTGATACTCTTTCAAATTTTTGGATCTCACCAAATATTAGAAAAGAATTTTGTCACAGTAGAATGTTGTTACCTTTTAGTGTAAAAAATCTTTGACTATTCCTTAAACTTCTAAAATGTAGCAAAAATTGTAGTGAAGAAGATAGTGTTTCAGGGTGAGAGTTATGTATAAAACCATTAGCCATTCCTGCTGTGGTCTTTGTATTTAGAGGAGTGTATGTACATAAGTGATACTGTCTCCTCTCACAGTGAAATTATGTCCTTCAACAGAAGCAAAGCAGCCCATATTTTCAGTGGGTAGGGATAGGCCTTAGGATCACCTTACAATAAAAATCTTATGTCCATCCTTGCAAAGCTCTGCCAGGCACTTTGCATGATAGTGAGCCACTGAGGGACTAAACTGTAATATTTCATTGAAATAGTTAGACACTAGTTTTCTTCTAACTTACAATTTTTGAAACCTCATAAAATACAGATTTCTAGACTGATTATGAAGGAAAAAATAATTCTTCAAATCCTCCTACCTTTAATGATTTACTGTTTTCTTAAAGAATTTGTATTTAGTTTCTTTTAAAAAAAATAGCTGTTTTTGTCTTCTTATAAATAAGATCAGCACATTCCAAGTTCGGAAGGAATTACAGAGAGCATCCTGCTACTTCAGTGGGCAGATTCATTTTAACCATTCCAGTTGGATGGTTCCTTACTTCTACCTGCCCATCCCCATCTGGCACAGTCTGGCAATCCCAGCCATTGAACTTTTCACTTTCATCTCTTAGAGTATAGTTTTCCATGGACCATGGATATTTTTCTATGCTTAGTGAAGAGCCGTTCACCATGGATCTACAGCCCCACTGGTCTTTAACCATTGCTTGTAGGCAACATTTTTCATTTTAACATAACCTTCCCATTTTCCTTCCCCAGATGGAAAAGTATTTACAATTAAGAAACTGTTGTATGCTTCATACTATAGGATCTTGGCATATTCAGACCCTATACTTAATATTAAGTTGACTTCTAACAGTCTTGTTGGAAGGGAAGGAACACTGGCTAAAAATGTGAAGAGCTCCAATCTTGGCCATCAGATCCAATGCCCTTTTTGAATACAGGAGGATGCTGAAGCTTGAGGGGTAAGGTGACTTGCCTGGGGTCACCCATTTAGTTAATGATGAAGCCAGGAGCAGAACTGAAGTCTTCTGATCCCAGTGCTATTTGTATATGATAACTGTTCTTATAGCCCATTGTGCAGCATAAAACAGTCACAGATTTATTAGTTTTCTCAAGAAACCTGGATTTTTTTTTTGACTTTGTAATATTACATCTGAATATAGCTAACTCCATCTTTGCTCCTGATGCCTCTTACTTAATCTTTATTTTCATGTGGCAAGGACTGCCTAAAATCCAATTCAGAACCTAGCCCATATTTTAGACTTTGGGTGCCAGAGACTGCTTCTACAAGGAGAATCTGTGTCCTCGTATTTTAATACTGATTTTCAGTGTCATGGGCTACCATTTATAAATAAATACCATCTGAAATAGTTGGAATGGTCACTTCCCTGTGCTCTGTCTTCAGTCTTGGGAACTATGGAAGTGATCTGATAAGGATGTTCTAAGGTTAATTTGAAAATCATGCCAGATGAGGAACTCAGGTTATCATAAGAAGGGGCAAAAAAAGATAATTGCTATTGTGGTCAGTAGCTCCTCATCAGATAGCTTGCTCCATGCTGACATTAACCATTGGACCCTAAAAAAGTAGTCAACATCAGTATATCTTTATTCCCTCTCTAGATTTCTGAAATGAAAGCTGAAATAACTCGACTGCACAAGAAAATTTCTGAGCAAGAGAAGAAGCTGTACAGTACAGCTAGACATTTACAGCTGAGGAAACACCAGGAAAAAGTTATCTTTGATCAGCGTATGTAAAAATTTGCACTCAGATTTCTAGTCTTTCCTGTTTATATATTATGTCTATTCTATGTACTTTAAAGCTTGCTGTTTTTGACTCTCGCTTTCGTTGAACTTATATTAAGGTCTTTTAATCATCAAACCTTATATGTCATGATATTTGCAAAGCTTAGGTGCCATGTCAGTGGTGTTTATTATATTCATTCCTATTGTCAGCACACTAGCCTTCTGAAACAGCTCCGCATTAACTGTGTCATTTCCCCTCTCAGGGGAATGCTGACTAAGGCATTCTCTCCCCTTCTCCCCCCACCAACCTTCCCCCCAGGCCTTTATTTCAGCATTTTCTCAGTGAGAGGTGTGATCCTGCCTTATACCTGAGTCCTGATAAAGCTGAAAGTTTCTGGGCCATTTCGGAGGAGCAGAGAGCTGCCTTTATTGCTGAGTAGGAGCGTACCTTGGCTGCCTCTGGAAAGGTGCATGAAAAGAACAGTCCCTGAGACTGGCAGGATTTGAACTAGAAAAGGAAAGTTTGTTGAATGCCCAATTGTCCGTGACCTTTGTGAATATAAATATCTAGCAGAACTTTCTAGAGTGACCTGAGCCAGTCACCTCAGGCTAATGGGACAGCCCATCTGCAAGAACACTTTTATGCAGTCCATTCTGATCTCTTACTTCAAGAGCATCAGTATAGACAAGTAGGCTTAGTGATTGGTACACAGCTCATTAAAGACTCCAATATAGGATTCATGTTTACTTGTCCACTGCTTTTTCCCTGAGGCCATATTGTTTCCTGTGTTCTGATGGAAATTTGGGTAGTTCATGCAAATAATCTGTCCAAATGATCTTAATCTCTTCTTCAGCTGTAAAATAGCTGGAAGGAACCTTAGAGGTTTTCTAGTCAAACTTCCTTGTTTTACTGGTGAAGAAATGTAAAGCTGAGAGATATGGAACGACTTGCTCAAGGTTGTATATAGGTACACATAGCTAGGGTTTGACTTCAGATACAGAGTCCTCTGCCTTTTGTCACACTGTGCTCTGATTTGGCCGATGAGAAAACCATCAGGGTCACAGAATGGATAGATATTCCCCAAATACCTTACCCAAATAAACAGATTGTGATGTATTCAAATTGAGACTTCCTGTGAGTTTGCTTTCTAATTTTCAAATTTATTGCATAAATAACTTATGGTATGAAATAAGAAATAGCAAGATTTGGCAATGAATATAATTAGCTCCATTAGGATGGTGCTTTATTTTATATTTTAAGATCTGGCTTCTGATGACTATAGTTGAGTCATCACTCAGGTGTACCTTGGCAGTCTCAAGAAACAATCTAGAAATGGAAAATTGATAGACCCCTTAGCAGTTGGTAATCAATCAATCAGTAAGCATTTATTAAGCTCTTACTGTGTGCCAGGCACTATGCTAAGGACTGAAAAGTAACCATGTGAAGAAGCACAAATGAGAGACGGTTGTCATAACTTAAATTACACTTAAAATGTGGCTTATTTCATCAGTTGCTCTAATTCTGTAGATTTAGGGGGAGTTGAGCCAAGCCTTTTGGGAATGTGACTGTGCTGTGGAAAAAGCACTGTATTTTGAGTCCTGACATTACCACTTATGTATGTGGTTTTGGACAAGTTATTTAATAAGACTTGACATTTATGGAGTATTTTAAGGTTTTCTTCACAACAGTCTTTGAGGTAGGTAGGGCAAGTACAATCCCCTATTTTATAAATGAGGAAACAGGCTGGAAGAGGTTGTGACTTGTCCTAGGTTAAACTTGACAGAGCTGATGGGAGCTCACATCTTCAGATTTCCAAGTCCAGCTCATTTAACTAGGCCACACTGTTCCAATTAACTTCATCTATGAAATAAGGGTGACAGTATTAATGACCTCACAAGTTTCTTAGGAGAAGTGTTTTCTTTGTAAGCTATAAAACAGTATATAAATATGAGCCACATAAAAAAGTAGGAGTAAAACATTTCAATCCATGTTTCCTCTCCACTTGAAGCACCCAGGGTTATCTAGATGTTTTAATTATTTCTCCCCAATTTTGATCATATGGCAAATTTCTGTCCCCGATTTTCCTTACTAGGTTTTCCTTGGATATTTACTGACATACATTTTGTGGTTTGTAATAATTAATTTTAACCTCTTCCGCATGCTGGTAGAGGGGTGGAGGAAAAGGGTTGGGAAGCTTATCAAAAATGACTTTGTTACATTAAAATCTTATCTTGCTCAGTTAAAAAAAAATGCCTATACCCTCCCCCAAACACAGATTTCAAACAGGCTTTGAAATCATCTGATGAAAAGTGCTGTCGAGCAAGAAACAGCCACTCATATTTGTTTATCAAGCTCGACATTCTGCCCTTGTACTGAATAAGCCATTTAAGGGGTGGAATTTAATTTGGTGAGTTCATTCCAACCTTGGGCTTTGTTAGTAGAGCATACAGTTACATTTAAGCCATATTCTGGGCCATGTTCAGCAATTGGAGGAATTCAAAGCAAGGAGAGTTTTCCCAGGCCTTACCCAGCAGTTTTTGGAATTGCCTCTAAACTGCATTTCTTTCCACTTAAAAACTTTTTGATGAGGTTTGTAGCAGGATCAGTGAATCACAGGAAACTGTTAATTGTAACATTCATGCTGATCATTTAATTTTGTTTTGACAAAGAAATGGGAAAAAAAGATCATCTAATATCCTTTCTTCCTACAAAATTCATGTAGGCCCAGAGAGTTTATTGGGGTTCAGCTAATAAATCTACATACACCCAAGAACATAGGAAAGCTCTTTGAAATCATCTGATCTGACTCCCTCATTTTACAGAGGAGGAAACAACAGCTAGGGAACAAAGGTTCCAAATCTAATGAGTAGTAATGCTAGGACCAAAACCTAAGTGTGACTGTTCAGTCCAGTGTTCTTACTAGGCAGGACCTCTTGGTTTCTGGAGATGCATCATGGAATACGAAAAAGAGTGTTAATCTATAAAGTCAGAGGATAGATCTTGCCTCAGATACTTAGGGAACTAAGAGGTCACCTGGTCCGATTTTTCAGTTCACAGGTCAACAAACTGAGGACTGGAGAAGTTAAGTGATTTGCCTTGGTGTCATACATGTAGAATTGGCATTTGAATTTGGAACCCTCGATTCTAAGTTCAATACTCTAACCAGAGGCAAGTTACTTGTATCCTCTGAGACTCTTAGTAATTCATCTTTAAGTGGATAAAATAATATTTGTAGTAATTACCAAGTTTTTCCGAGGAAAGTATTTTTAAACACTGCATAAATGTATAGAGCTGTTGTGCCTGGTTTTTTTTCCTATACAAGCATGTATATACCTAGTAAGGCTGTGTCATCAGACGTTCCCTCAGTTCCCGTAAGGGACAAAATGACTCCATTCCACATTGTCCAAGAAGGAAAGAGGAAAAGGCATTCCTTCCTTGGGTGGCAGTCAAAGTCTGGAAGTTTCTTTTCAACCAACTACTCTTGCCACATGGGGTAGGAGAGGGAGGTGACTTTAAGTGCATTTCTGAGCAGTATATGAAATTAATTTTCCATTTCTCTCTTTCTAGTGGTTTTTACCCATGACATCCTCAGGAAGGCTAGAGGAAACCTTGAGGTAAAGTAAAATTTCCAAATATCCTATAATTAAAGGAGAATAAAAATGATGTTTTAAAGTATATGTATATACACACATACAAACCCTTCCTCCACTAAAGTCCTTCTCACTGTATCATCAAAGTGATACTGGGTTCTCTGAGGCTATGCCTTCAAAGTGATGAATGAATTTTTTGGCTAGAGGTGCTTTTCTAAGAGGGATTGTGATGATCTATGTCAATATAGGGAGTATCTATACCAGCAAATCACCAATTCTCAAAGTGCTAAAGTATGTGTGTTTACACACACACACACACACACACACACGTGGTGTGTGTGTGCGCACGTTTATTTTAAATTAAATTGCAGCCATTGATCCTCTGCCATTCCTTTGATAAAAGGCAGAAGGCATTTCCAGTGCTGGTTTCTTTCTCAGTCATCCTGTTTTATTAAAGCAGGTGATTCTTATGCCAAATGATGCTCTCTCCTTCGATTCCTACCCAGGAGTGTCAGAGCTTGATCCAACTTCTTCTTCCATAATACTTTCCCATCTCCTTCCTTCTCCCTCATATCTCACCAAGGTGGCCACTTCATGGGAGCAGAATAAGCTCAGTGTTTTTTAACAATGGCCTTTTGAACTTGAGGGAAGTATTTACTTTTGTTGCATTTGAAATATCTGAAATTGTATGTTAAGGAATTGAGTGTAATCATAAGAAACAATGAAATATGTCTAAGTTCTTAACTGAGGCACACTTAAAAGTTTCCTTTTCTTTTCAGCTTAAACCAGGGGGGCAGTCTCTGGGAACAGCCAGTTCCTGCGCATCAGAATCCTGAAGGACCAACTTCTGCTAATAAATACATTGCCTCCTCACTGTGATCATTTGCAAACTGCCTGTCTTTGTTTTAAATATAAGATCTCCCATATCAATGGAAAGTGTTTGAACAGTCACTGAGCATATATAAGGGGTGTGTGTGTGTGTGTATGTGTGTGTGTGTATGTGTATGTGTGTACACACACACACACATTTATACATATACATATATACATCCATATATATAGACACCCACCTGGTGTGGTGGAAGAGCACTAGATTTGGGGTCTGAGGACTTGAATTTAAATCCTGACTCTACTGTTTACTACCTGTGTGACCTTAAACCTTCACTTCTTTTCTCTAGGCCTTTTTCTGTACAATGAGGGGGTTAGATTAGATGAACTCTGCAGTCTCTTCCAGTTCACATTCCCATTTTATATGTTGTAAAAAGTATACTTGGTTTGGGGAATAATTTATCAGATATGGTACTGAACAGCTTCAGTAGCTACGGTACACATACAGTTTTCAGGTAACATCAACTAGAGAGTGTCCATGAACTTGTAAAGCAAATTCAAATTTCAGACCTTTCTGGAGTAGTCATTCTGGTGTGGCTGCAACTGGCCAGGGGCCATGGTTCATGTAAGACAGTTTTTCACCAGGCTTTTCCATCTGCTCAGCAATCTTCCATTCACATTATTTTGAGATGCCAATTAAATAATACCTTTATTTACACCTGTTTATGCAGTTATTTGATATGGAACATCAAAGCCTTAAGCCAAAATCTGGGTTGCATGATGTCAGATAGCTGTGTAATTATTAAGATAATAT
This sequence comes from Bettongia penicillata ogilbyi, assembly GCA_023548195.1. NCBI lineage: Eukaryota > Metazoa > Chordata > Mammalia > Diprotodontia > Potoroidae > Bettongia > Bettongia penicillata. The sequence goes on from JAJHZJ010000735.1 coordinate 1,320,511, forward strand.
TCCTCATCTCTGTCATGAAATCACTTTTAAAATCACTGTTTGAAATGAGTTCTCTCATGTGCTTTTTTAGTTGTAATAGCTTTTAAATCCTGGAGAGAAAAATTCTGCCTTACCTCTTTCTGGTTTTTGAAATGTTGCATGGTGCTCGGATGAAGGCCTTGATGATGACTGGCTACCCTTATACTACAAAACTTTCTTTGCCTAGGGTGAGCTGGAGCCTTTTTTTTTCTTCTAATAAGTCACTTGAGGGAGAGTCACTGACAAAAAAAATAAAACACCAAACCACCTCGGTAAGCTTCAGAGCTTCAGTTTTCTCATCTTCAAAAAGACAAGGTTTGGCTCTGTGATCTTAGAGGTTCTATCTAGCTGCCATAGCATCATGGTATAAAAGTGGGAATCTACTATACTTAGTATATTTACTATACTAAATAGATCTACTTCAAATCCCTTCTGACTCTTGAGAGCTTTGTAACCAGAGAAGGTCATTTAACCTCTTTTAGCCTCAGTTTCCCCAATTCATAATGGGAAAGTGATCTTTGTGTACCTACCTCACAGGGTTGTTTTGGGGAAATCACTTTTATAAACTTTAAAGCATTATAGAAATGTGATTTGTTGCAATGTAAGTTTTTATTCTGAGGTCCAATAATCCTATACTCAGCGTCTGACAAAGAAATGTGTTTGTTTCAAGAGAGAGAAGGAATACACAGCCAAATCTTGTCCCAATAATGAGCAGAAGAGTAGGATGAACTCTACTGCCTACCATTTAGATCTTGACTGAGGGGGCTTTTAGTTCCAGTCAGGCTGTAGGGTATCTTGGGACTCTCTGTCACATGTAGCAGTGATTACTAGAATGGACTCCCATTTCAAAGCTAGTAGGGCAGGCTGTCATCTACCAGGAGGGCAGTGGTTTTCTCCTTTTCTGGTTCTAGATTTTTTAGGCACTGCACTGCTGTAATGAGAAATGTGACTCCTCAGCATCATCACAGAGCTTTCGGTTTATTGAATGAAAGAGCTAGAAAGGACCTTAGAGAGGGAACTTCCAAAACCAGTCTGTGATTATTTCCTTTTCAGAAGGATTTGCTGCTTTATAGAAAACCTTCAGTGAATCCTTTGGCAAACAAGAGTTCCCTTTTTATAGAAGTTGGAGGGTCTTGAAAGAAACATAAAGCTAAAGGCATCTCTGAGATAATATAACTAGGGAAAATAGAATTCAGCTGAGAAGCAATGTTGTATTATAGAAAGAGCAGTGGACTGTAATGTCTTGGGTTCTAGTTCTTGCTCAACCACTTATTCCCTTAGTTACCCTGGGTCATTCATTTTCCCTCTTTGGGTTTCAGTTCGTTCCATTGTAAGGGAATTGGACTAGATGATGTCTAAGGCTCTTTCCAGCTCTAACGTTCTAGCCTATTCAGATTTTTAGGAATGCATCTACAAATGTACTTTAAGCAAAATCAACATCAGAAAGTTCATATTTACATAAAAGATAACAAGTGATTATTTACTTTTTTATCAGAGGATTCATAGTAGGATTTCTTCAAGTAGTGAGCTCTTCTGTAGTTTTGAAAATTATTGAATTTATAAATAGTTCTCTTACATAAAATGAAGCATGTATCTACTACATTTCTACCCCCCACCCCCACCCCCTTCTCTCTAGATCCAGATTATGTAAAAGCAAAAGAGTTCAAAACTTTGGGTTGTCTAAGGCTCTCCATTTGTTAAAAGATCGGGAGAATTTGTTTGTGCTGGATTAGAGCTGAGAACAAACTCAGTAAATGAGGGAAATTCAGCATTTTACAAAAGCATCATTGTCCTCACAGCCACTAAAAATGTCAAGTTAATTTCACTAAGCAGCCAAATTATAGACATTCAAAAGTAGTAATCAGAAATGTTGTACATTTCCAGTTTTGAAATTAATCACTGTATGTCTTTGAGCTATAACACCTGAAAGAAACAGCTGTACATCTATATATAGAGCTCCCAAGTCTTACAGTCTTTCTCCATCTTTTCTGTACTGAATACAAGTTTCTGTAGTTTGCTTTCAATTTTCTGGAGATGATCTGTTGTTGATTTGCATTATTAGCCTGTATTGGCTCATCTTTCTAGGCTGCAACTGTAGACACAGACATCTTATTTAAGAACAAGGGAGATAAAATTGTTAGATCTCTCAGATAAGGCCAAACTGGATAGACATTAACAAGAGATTTCTTAAAAATCTTAACCTTTGCTCACTCTTCTGTTTCCTACCCCACAAATAAGTGAACTCCATTTCTTTCACTGCCCTTAGCTGTCTCCCTTAGTGATGTCATCTCATGACTTCAGGTATCACCTTTATGCATATGATCAATCAACCAATAAACATTTGTTAAATGCCTTCTGTGTGCCTGGCCCTGTGCGAGGACTTGGGGAAACAGTTGAGGGAAGATGTCTAAGGTTCATAAAATGAAGACATTCCCTCTCCCTCCCTAACCCCTCCCTTTAAAGAGTTCACATTCTGTGGGGAGAAGAGGATGTAAAAAAGTTATGGAACTAGGATTAGTCATGGCTGCAGCAGGGCGGCGAACAACAGGAACAATCAGGAAAGTTCTCTGGAAAAACCTAAAAGGAGCCCTGATTACCATCTCGTTCCTTATGCTAGACATCTTTATGAGTAGTTTAAACTCAACTACCAAGATAACTGTCTCTTCTGTTTCCGCCCCAAACCAGCTCCTTATTGACTCACCTGTTTTAGTTAATAGTATTACTGTTCATGTAACTTTGTGTCTTCTTGTATGACCTTGACCATGTCATTTTACCACACTGATCTTCAGTTTGCTCCTCTGCCAAAAGGAATGGGGTTGGACTAGGCTCCCTCCGTCTAAGATACCTTTTAATTCTAAGACTGTGATATCTAATGTTTTGCTGCCAGCACATACCCTTTCATCTCTAATTTTCAAGATCCTAAATCCAGTGGATTTTGTTTTAACAGCCTTGATATGTTCTTTGTCTCTATTCAGTTGATCTTCCATTCACCATTCTGTTTCTGGTTTAAGGTTTGCCTCCCCAGTAGAAACACAAGATTCTCAAGGGCAAAAACAATTTTCTCTCCTATATCACTTAGCAAAGAACAAGGCACATGAGAAAGGAAGGTAAGTATAACAGACTTAATTTGAGGGGACTAGGTTTGATGGAGTTGACCCCAAAAGGCAAAAATGAGAGCAGAGTAGAAACTAGAGACACAGATTTGGGGTTCATGTAAGGAAGAACTTGTTAGACCTGAAGCTGTTCAAAAGCAGAATGAGCTTCCCTGAGAGGTGGCGAGTTCCTCCTTGGTGTAGGTTTTTTAGTGGAAATTAATCATCTGTCAGGCATGTTTCAGAAGGGATTCTTGGTTCGCTAAGATCGGAAAAGATGACCTCTGAGATTCCTCAGCTCTGAGATTTAGCAGTTGTATAACATATTTATTGACTTAACTATACAAGCAGCAACTATTTAGTGTCTAGGTTCTATAGAAAATGTAATTGTTGAATTCCTTCTGAAGAAATCTACCAGATGGAGAAGGTAGGCTGTATGAGCTGGGCAAGATTTAGATAAAAGGGGCAAGATTTAGATAGTATTTAGATAAGAAAAAGAAATTCCATGTAAATAGAAGGCTAACAAATACTAAAACAGCTTCCAAAATATAATCACAGAGCCATATATACAAGTTCTGTTTGATAATGAATGTATGTGTTTATGCCTTTTTATTAAGGGGGTTAATAAGGCTTAGCTCTTAGCACTGATAGCAGGCTAGATGAAGAAAGAAGTTACTCAAGAAAATGCGATTTCGTGAGATTGCATTTGCCAGCTGCAAATTTGAATTGATATTCTGTGGCATAAACCTAAATTGCTAAAATGATTCCATTGTGTGTGTTTACATATGCATAAGGTAAAAGGGTTATACACAGAGACAGACGTGGTAGTGGTGTTGTAGGCCTTTGATTGAACTCTTCCTTATGCCTGGAATGCCCTGTACATCTCTTGAACTCTTAGCTCTTTTTCAAGACCCAGATCAAATGCTAGTTCTCTGATTCCCCCTCAAACCCCAAAGCCAAGTTGCCTCCCTCATACTTTTCATAGTGTTTTGTCCCATAAACTGTTGCCTTATTCTGTTCTGACTTATAGTTATTGAATAGTTGCTAAATGTACACAACCTGTTCCCTTCTGGCACAGCAATAGTCATGAGTGTATGCTTCTACTGACATTTAGCTAACCTTGACCAGATGAAATGCAATTGAGCTGGTTTCCTTACCTGTAGTTCTCTAACAATTAAATGCTACTTTGCATTGTATATACCCATTTTACTGTTCTTTTTTTTTTGTTTTGTTTTTTAGTTCTCTGATTTTTAAGAATGGATATTATGTGAAAGAAACATGCAGAAGTGGTGGTTCTTAAAGACCATGCTTCAGGGACTGTTAGAGATTGCATTGGACCACTTCTCAATTGATAAATGGTATAAGGACATGAATAACTAGTTTTTTAAGGAAAAGAAATACATGCTATCAAGAGAAGATGAAAAAATGCTCCATCACTAATAGAGAAATGTAAATTAAACTAGCTCTGAGATTGCACTTTAACATTTATCAGATTGACAGCTGTCAAAAAAGGAAAATGACAGATGTTGGAGGGGCTATCAGAAAATAGATATGTTAATGTATTGTTGGTGAAGCTGTGAATGGGTTTTGCTGTTTCTGGAAAGGCATTTGGAACTCTGCCCCCCAAATAGCTAAACTGCATATCCTTTGACCTAGCAATGCTGCTACTAGATCTATACCGTAAAGATTTCAGTGAAAGAAGAGAAGGGTATATGTACAAAATGTACAAAATATTTATAGCATATTTAAATATATTGCAGCTCTTTTTGTGGTGACAACTGAAAACTAAGAGGGTACCTATCATTTTGCAAATGTCTGAACAGATTTTGCTATATGGATGTAATTGAATATCGTTGTGCTGTAAAAAATGACAAAAGGAACAGTTTGAGAGAAACCTGAGAAGTCAAGTATGAACTGATGTGGAGTGAAGTGAGCAGACCCGAGGAAACAAATTACTCAGTAATAACAACATTGTTAAAGACAAACAACTTTGAATGACATAAGAAAACTATCTAAGCATTGTGAAACCATGATTCGAGAGGAGCTATAATGAAACATTATCCACTTCCTGACAGAAAGGTCATGGACTAAGGTGGAGGATAAGACCTTTATTTAATTGGTCATGGTCAATATGGGAATTTGTTTTTACTTGACTATCCATATTTATTTTAAGAAATTTGTTTTTTATCTTTTTTAAATGGGGGTGATTGAGAAGGAAAGAAAAAAGATTTTTGTTAATTAAAAAAATAAAATAAAATTTTAATAAGATAGTTAATTTAAGGATCATTCAAGCTCATGGTGAAAGAAGATCAGTGTCACTGAAGGTTAAAGTACTTTAAAAATGAAAACAAGATCAAGACCTTAAATTATTGTTGCAAAATGGCTGAATTACTCCTCAGGGAAAAAAAAATCAAATAATTTCAGAGATGCTTGGCGACTGGAGGGGCTGTTATTTATTCCTTTACAGTGGGGTAAACATCTTAGAGTTGGAAGAAGGGTTTAAAAAAAAAGCCATCAAACAACTTTGATTATGAAGGAAAAACTTGTCTTGGCAAGAATATAGTAAGACTGGAGTAGTGAAGGGTAGGGGAAAAAAAAATACATTAGGCTTACCCAAGCCTATACCAGAATTGTCAGAAGTCTAAGTAAGTTTGTCACATCTGGGCATCTTTATCCGACTGTAAAAATGCACTCCGAAGAAAATGTTCTGGGGGAAGAGAAGGAGAAAGGAACAAACGTTTATTAAATGCCTGCTGTGTGCCAGGCATTATGCTGAGTGATTTACAAATACTGTCTTATGGTGGGGATTTTTTTTAACTTCAGTAGGCCTTGAAATCTTGTTCCCATTGGGGTTGTGATGAACTTTGGAAAGTACATTGATATACTGAAGCACAATTGTTCTAGAATTACAGAAATCCCCAGGTGGAGAGCGAATGCTACAACATGACCTTAACTTGGCTCTTCCTGTTTACATCACTGTCATTGTTTTCCTGGCTCTGCTCACTTCCAGTCTGCATTAATATAGAAGTCTTTCCATGTTTCTTGAATTTTTTTTAATACTTTTTATTACATACTTAATGCAATAAAACAAGCATTTCCATGACGTAGTACAATAAAAAAAGGATTATACCTTGAAACTGCAAATCTACTATGCACAATTTGCTGCTATTCCTTTCAGACATACATGTAAATTTCTTTTTTTCTCTTTTATTTCCACCCTGCTCACCCTAGGGATGACTATTATTAGATCCAAATAAGTATGTGTGTACACACACATGTAAAATTATTCTATACACTTGTTTCTCAGTTCTTTCTCTGGAAGCAGATAATGTCTTTCTTATGTCCTTTATAGTTAATTTGGGTATTTTTGACAGTTCTTAAAACAATATTGCTGTTACTGTATACAGTGTTCTCTTGGTTCTGCTCATTTTGCTCTGCATTATTTCATGCAAGTCTTTCCATATTTTTCTAAAATCATTGAGTTTATCATTTCTTGTAGCACAGTTTTCCATCTCAAATCATATACCACAACTTGTTCAGCCATTCTGCAATTGATGGGCCATTTCCAGTTCTTTGCTACCACAGAGAGTGCAGCTCTAAACTTCTTAGAACATATAGATTATTTTCACTTTTCCCCTAATCATCTTTGTTAGATCTAGTAGTGGGTAGTGCTGAGTCAAAGGGAACAGGTAGTTTAATAACTCTTTGGGCATAATTCCAGTACAGTAATATTCCATTACATTCATAATCCATGATTTGTTTGGACATTCCCCAATTGGTGGACATCTGCCTTCTTTACGTTTCTTTGTTAGTATAAAAAATATATCAGTACACTTGCTCAACTATTCTCTAGGCCTATGGTGAAAAGGAGTCTGCGTGACTCCTCTCTTAGCAACCAAGCACAGCAGATGATTGGTTGACATTTTTGTCTCCCAGACATTGGTTTCTTACCTGGCAGTGAGCTTTAATGGTGTATTCAGCTCAGTGGTGTTAATGTGTTTTTATAGAGCCCCTTAGGGCATTTGCAGTGATAAATGATGAAAAGCAGATCACAAACCTGGGCCTATTTTCTGGTTTCTCAAAGGACAAGAATATAATTGACACATTCAGAACTGTAATTGTAAACGGAAATCCATGCTGCACAAATGGAATAGGAATGTGCCATTGTGACTGTCCTATAAAACACGCTTATTCTGATCATTGAATAAGTGGTCACAGGAATCAAGGTGAAAGCAGATTTAAGTCAGAAGTGTGTGAATATGTTGACTGTATGGCATTTGGGAGGATTCCATTCAATAAACATTTTTAAGTGCCTTTGGATCTATAAGGTCTCGAGGATAGAAAAATGAAGTAAAGCACAGTTTCTATGCTTGAAGTGATTATAATCCTTTCCCTAGAAGCTGAGTTGCCAGGAAATTGATGAGGGGCTGAAGATTGCTATCAGAATGTGACATCAGATAAGGACAACTAAGAAGACCAGTAGCTTGGAGACAGATCCACTGGTGCAAGATTACAACCTATCCATTACTTCTCATCCCATGGCATACTTTGTCCACTTCTATAAATCTACCATATGATCTGGAGGACGGTCCTGTAGAGTCCACTGCAGATTGACCATTTCTTATCCCTTATTCTTAATGCACAACCACCCTACCTACTCTTCCACCCGTGTGTTCATATTGTCTCTTATGTCACTTTTTGCCTCTGAGTTGTTATTGGTAATATGTGGCAGCCTAGTCACATGGTTCTTGCACTGTTCAATTGCTCTGTAGGTCCAGTTGGAAGTCATCTCTAAGACCCCTTTCTCCTTCATATACTGAAGACCAGGTAGAAAGATAGAAAGGTACAAAATGAGTTTTTCTGCATCTGGACACAGATCTTTCAGCTCCAACCAGGTCCCAGTGAGTACAGATGATGATCCTGTGAAGTAGTTAATTTATTTGCATTTGCACTGCACATTTCCATTGGGAAATGACCAAATTTTACATAATTATCACTGAATAGTATAAACTGAATACACGCAGCTACTTCACAAAATTGAGACCCAGCTTTAGACCATGCAGGAACAGATGAGAATCACAGGGTTTAGTTTGAAAGGTTACCTTTATAGGGAAATTGATAACGATGAGGTCATACCTGAAAAAGTGATAGGAATCTCAAACAAGAGGGACTAGAATAGAACGTGGTGTCATGTGCCTTAAATAGAAGATGACTTGCTGGCGTATATAGAAGAACCCACTCAGTAAATTTTCTGTGCATTTTGATGTCATAAGGGATGTGACTGCATTGATGCAACATTTATATGCCATTAGAACGGTGAAGAGGATAGAAAGCTGAGCTTGAATCCAGAACACTGGAGCTGAAGTTTGGCCTCTGACACGTATTGGCTGTGTGATTGTGGGCAGATTAGTTGCCTCAACCTTATAGTATCCCAAGCAATTTTCTAAGACTAACTTGGCATATGAGTTGCTGATTGACATCAGTAGAGGGAGTTTCCATATATGAAGTTCCCTATACCAATCAAATAATCAATCTGGACCAAAAAAGTGTACACAGTGTATTATTATCAATTAGTTTCATGAATAGGCTTTTCCTAGTTGAAGTGAATGAGCCTGTCCCAGCTAGGGAGTCTGAGAATGATGTATGCTTAAGGCACTCCGGAGAACACACCAGGGCCCATTTAGCTCTTGCAGAGAGCTTTATTATTTTAAAATAAATTTTGGCAAAGTTTTTGGGTCTGCTTGAGAGAATATTCCAGAGGTTGATGTATTGCAGTTTTGGCATGTAAGCTGCCACCTCTGCCTGCTTCCAATTCTACATACCTTCCCACACTTATTTCAGGTCCTGTGTCCCTTAGGAAGACTTCCTCAACAGCAACTCTTCTGGAACTTAAAATTTGTACTACACAGTTGGGTTCTGATTCCCATGATTTCATAGCCTTAAATAGGCTTCAGAGCCAGAAAAGGGTCTCAGAGGACATCTTAATCCAGCCCTCCACATTTTACACGTGAGGAGGAAATAGAGGTGCACAGAAATTAAGTGACTTACCCAAGGTCACACTGGTAGTATCAGAGCTGGGATTTGAACCCTGGTCTGTCACAATACATCATATACTTTATGTGAGTGAACTTGGTCTTCACATCCACACCATGAACTCCTTGATAGCAGGGATGGTTTCTTTTGGATTCCCCTCTAGTACCTAACCAGAGCTGGGTAAGACAAAGTAAACACTTAGAAATGAACCTTAATCTCGTAAGGACTATTCCAGCGTAGATTTCAAGTCCTTTTGTAGAACCATGAAATTTCAGAATTGGAGTGGTTTATGGATATTGTCTATTCCAACCCTTATTTAGATCAGTCCCTCATTTTGTATAATACTTTATACTTTTCAAATCATTTTGACCCCTGATATTTCATTTGATTCATTGGATATTTTTCCTTTCACATAAGAGGAGGCTAAGGCCTAAAAACAGGAAGTGACTTATCCAAGGTCACACAGTACATAGCAGAGCCAGGACTAGAACTCAGGCCTTTGGACAAGTAGTCAAAGGTTCTTTCTTGGAGGGCAGTAGGGAGGGAACTTAAAGAGTTTGTGCCCAGGACCTGAGGTCAAATCCCGAGACCAAGTCACTGAATCTGCCCTGGCCTGTTTTTTCATCCGGGAAATTATGGATTTAGACCAGATGGCCAATCAGGTCTCTTTCCCTCCTAAATCTTTGTCCCTCTGAACCTGTTGTCTGCCACTGTTGCTGCCTACTCCAAAGAAGTAGTGACTATAGCCGGCCTCACTCGCCCAGCACACAGACTAACCACTAGATGGCAGCACGCCGCTTCCCTTTACTAGCAGCTCCCCTCCTTTCTCCCTCCTCTTCTCAGCCACAGTACTGATAAAACTACAAGGCCGTTACTAATTCATCCAACATATAAATTCCTCTTTGAAACACTTTAATCATATAATCATTAAAAAGCGCTCCAACTAGTACTTAATTACATATTTTCGGTCTTAAAAATTCTCTGTTTATATTAATGTCATTTCCTTGGACTGAATGTAACAATGCAGCTTCTCCACACGCGCATCAAGACGCAGAGCGCTGTGAGGGAGACCCCCGGCTTCGCACCTTGCCCTCGGCTCCGCTGTCCCTGCGGACCGCAGGCTGGACGCCCCCCGCCGTGGGACGCGGCCCCTCACTTTACTTGCACTCTTCAGTCCTCAGACACTTTCCACTCAGACCTGCCCTCAAGGCACAGTTCGGGGACCATCTCTTTCCGGAAGTCTTCCTTGGTCTCGGATGGCACAGAGTAGTGGGGATCAGTGGATTATCATGGCCATACTGTGTAGTTCGGACTCTGTTCTGTACGAGTTGCTACCATTGGAAGATTTCTTGGAGATGGAAACTGAGCTGGGTCTTGATGATTAGGTAGCATTAGAAGACTTCTCATCCCATCCACCTCCCCGCACAATGTGCATAATGGATTAGCTCCGTGGGTTTCATGAATAAGCTCCCAACCTAGAAATTACTCTCTCCCCCTCACCCCCCATGAACTCTTGTGGCATCTTGTACTGCTTTTCCTGGATTTTTACACTCTTGTATTATGTTTGTTTATATTTTAGTCTCTTTATGAGCTCCATGAGGTTAAGGACCGGGACATTTTCCCCCCTAACTTTTGTAACTCTAGAATAGACAATCAATACATATTTATTTAACTGAATATCGTTTTTGTGGTTTAGTTCAGTCATGCCCCACTCTTTCTGTCCCCATTTGGGATTTTCTTGGCAAAGATACTACAGTGGTTTGACATTTCCTTCTCCAGCTCATTTTACAGATGAGAAAACTGAGGCAAACAAGGTTAAGTGACATGCCTGGGCTCACACAGCTAGTCCTTGTCCGAGGCCAGATTTGAACTCAGGAAGAAGAGTCTTCCTGAGTTCAGGACCAGCACCCTATCTGTTGTGCCATGTACTGGATTATCTTAGTCCAAGCTTATCCATAAGTTTTGTAGGATTTAGAACTTGAAGGGTCCTTAGTCTCATTTTTACAGAGGAAGAAACTGAAAGTGAGAGAGCAGTTGACTTTCCCAAGGTCACAAAAGTGGCAGAGATGGTAGCTGAGACTGGGGCCTTTGGCTCCAAAATCAGTGCAGTTTTTGCCATGTCTTCTGCCCTGTGTCCATAGCTTAGCTCCACAACAGAGTCCTAAGCTCCTAGGATTTGGATTGGAGGGGACCTCAGGGGGCATCTAATCCAACCTCTTTATGATCCAAATGTGGAAACCAAACCCAAAACCTAACCCTGGTTAGATTATGGAGCCTGCAGGGATAGGAACCAAGTCTTGTTCATCTCTTATGTCTCCTTTGGTGTCCAGCCTAGCTCCAGACACATGATATGCCTTTAAGAAATTTTGTTTAATTGAATCAGTCATTCCAGGCTTATTCACTCTAAATTCTGGCTCTTTTACAGAAAAGGAGGCTTTAGAAGAACTGAGTCCTATGTCTTTTTTTTAAAATTAGTTTTATTTATTTTCAGTGTTCTACAACATTACCATATAATTTAGATTATTTTTCTCTACCTCCCCGCTTCCTGCCCAAGATGGCATACAGTTTTATATAGGCTTTACACCTATATTCCTGTTAAATACATTTTCACTATAGTCATGCTGTGTGGAAGAATTAAAATGAATGGGAGAAATCATATAACAAACCAAAACATAATACACATAAGTGATGTGTTACATTCTGCGATTGAAATCCATAGTTCTTTCTCTGGAAAGAAGGCATTTTGCCTTAGAAGACCATTGGGAATCTTTTTAAGTCCTTGCATTGTACGAAGTTCCAAGTCTACCAGAAAAAACTGTCACACACTGTAGTCGTTGCTGTGCACAAAATTCTGGTTCTGCTCCTTTTGTTCAGCATCAGATAATATGTCTTTCCAGGCCTTTCTGAAGTCTTCCTGTTCCATCATTTCTTATAGCACAATAGTATTCCATTACATTCATATACCATAATTTATTCAGTCATTCCCCAATTGATGGGCGTCCCCTTGATTTCCAGTTTTTGGCCACCACAAAGAGTGCTGCTATAAATATTTTTGTACATGTGGGACCCTTTCCCATTTTTGTGATCTCTTGAGGATATAGTCCTAGAAGCGATATTGCTGGGTCAAAGGGTATGCATATTTTTGTAGCCCTTTGGGCATAGTTCCAAATTACTCTCTAGAATTGTTGGATCAGCTCATAGCTCCACCAACAATGTATTAGTGTTCCAACTTTCCCACATCCTTTCCAACATTTATCATCTTCTTGTTCTGTCATGTTAGCCAATGTGATAGGTGTGATGTGGTACCTCAGAGTTGTTTTGATTTGCATCTCTCTAATCAGAAGTCATTTAGAGCATTTTTTCATATGACTAGATACCTTTAATTTCTTCCTCTGAAAATTGCCTGTTCATATCCTTTGACCATTTATCAATTGGGGAATGACTTGTATTTTTGTACATTTGACTCAGTTCTCTATGTATTCTAAAAATGAGGCCTTTATCACTAACATTAGCTGTAAAAATTCTTTCCCAGTTTTCAAAGAATTTTGGTTGCACTGGGTTTGGTTGTGCAAAAACTTTTCAGTTTAATGTAATCAAAATTATCAGACTTACACTTCATAATACTTTCTATCTTTTCTTTAGTCAAAAATTCTTCCCTCCTCCATAAATCTGATAAATACACTATTCTTCGCTCCTCCAATTTGTCCATAATATTAATCTTTATACCTAGATCCTGTATTTATTTGGATTTTATTCTTGTGTACAGTATTAGGCATTTTCTATTTATTTCTAATCTGACATCTCAAAGAGTTTCAGGTTTTTAAAACTGCCTGTCCCTGGTAGAATATTTCTTGAAGGGCACCTGCTTTGTGAATAGAAATTTTTCATTTTAGAATGATAGAATAGGAGCTACAAGGAACTTAGAGATCATCTAATCCAATATGGTACAGTACAAAGAGTCCTGTGTTGGGAATCAGAGGACCTGGGTTCTAATGCCACTTCTGTTCCTTATTACCTGGGTGACCTTGGATAAGTCACTTGACTTCTTTGGTCCCCAGTTTCTTGCTCTGCAAATGAGGGGGTTGGACAAGATGATCTATAAGATACAGGGCATACATGCCTTGTGAGATTGGGAAACTAGCATCTTTGTCCAAGATCACACCGTTTGTACTCAGTAGAACCAGAGTTTGAACCCAAATTTTCTGATTCCAAGTCTGATGTTCCTTCCCACTGTGCCATCCTTAGAGCAGAAAAGGATTGGCCTAGGCTCAGACATTACAGCTGGAAGCCACCTGTCCAATTCTCTCATTTTACAGAGGAGAAAACTGAGGCTCAGAGAGGTAAGTGACTTTCCCAAGGTGACACAGTGGGAACTGACTCCATGTGCCCTTCCCACTCTGCTACCCTGCCTCATTGCTCTTCAATGCCTTGCCCAAAGGTAAGTTGCAAAAGTGGAAACCAGATATAGATTCTCTGACTTTAAATTCAGCGTTCTTCCAATACAATATGCAGCATCATCACTTTTTCTTCACCAGTTTCTGCCACAGCTTAGGCAGAGGCTCCTCTATGTTATGTCTCTACACTAGGACATTATTCTATTTATGCCACTTGAATCTTCCTTCTTCCCCATATCTCCCAAGCTGTTTATAGTTTATGTGCCCCATAGTTATTTCATGGTACTCATCAGTACACAAGTTCCCCTTCCAATCCTAGTTAAAAGAGAGGTAACAGACTCGAAATTATTGAAAACTGAAACCAGAAGGCATTGTAAACACCATCTACTATGCCCTCATTTTTCACAGGATGATACTGAGGTCCAGAAAAGTGACATCCAGCATCATGTGGCCAAGTCCTTGGCAAGCCTAGGGCTAGACCTCAGGACTTCTAGGTCTCTCTGCAGCAAGGTCCCTTCCCCCATGCCAGGCTGAGCAGACAGGCAGGGAAGGAGGCTTCATGGGTGGGGTAGGGCTTAAGCTGAGCTGCTTTTCCCCTAGATTTTCTCTAGGGTTTCCTGTAGGTTTATGACAAGAGAGGACCCTGGTGCATTTGCATATGGTTTGCATATTACTTGCTTACAACATACATATGTTGCCATGGGATGGGCCATCTGTTTATTCTTCTGTTCCTTCTCCAGCAGACACCTTGTTGCAGGTGCTCTATGCAGGTAGTAGGACTTATGGGAATGTGGAACAGGATACAGAGACCTTAGAAAGGGATGAAAACTGCAAATTCTCCTCTTCTCAGCCCTGCATTCAGGGGATTCAAGATTGGAAGGAACCTTGAAGGTCATGTAGTCACACGACCATAGATGTAGAGCTTAAGGGACTTCAGAGGACATCTAGTCCAACCCCCTCATTTGATAGATGAGGAAACTGAGGTCCAGGAAATTTAGGTGACTTGCCTACATTTCAGACATCTGAAGTTCATTTGACCCTAGATATTCTGACTCTGGAACAGGTATCTCATTTTACAGATAAAGACACAGACACAGAGTAGAAAAGGGCTGAATTTGGAATCAGAGGATTTGATTCAGATTCTGGTACAAATTCCAAATTCTGTGTGACATCTGTAAAATGAGGCAATGTCTATAATATGATTTCCAAGAGGTGTCAGAATATAGGGTTCTATATTTAGGGAAAGGAAGACCTGGGCTCACATTTCACCTCAGATTCTTACTAGCTCCATGACCCTGGGCAAGTCTCTAGGCTCAGTTTCTCCATCTATAAAATGAAGGACCTGGTCTCTAAGGTCCCGTCTAGCTTTAAATCTAAGATCCTATGATCCTCCTAGCTCTAAATCTATAATCACATGGTTCCAAGTTACCCCCAAATAGGCAACAGAGTTGAGCTTTGAATCTTGGTCTTTTGACTGTGAATCCAGTGCTCTTCTCACTAGACTGCATTTATTTCTGTGGATACTAAATGACTTCCTTTAATTTGGAAACCAGGGTCCTGGGGTCCAGCTGGTCTGGGGAGAGGCAGTGTGGTATGGTATTCAATTCAGTAATAAACAGTTATTAAGAACCAGCTATGTACAAAGTACTGCAAGCCACTAAGGAGGCAAAGATTAAAAAATGTAACAGTCTTTAAGGAACACGTGTTTTGCTGCGGTATATGACATGTACCCGGATAAACAACAAACATGCTTTAGGAAAATTTGACTAAGGGGAGAACACTTCCCCTTAGACTGACAGTCTAGTGCAGTACCAGGCAATTACTATCTAAAAAGAGGGGGTTGTACTAGTTGACTTCAGTTTCTTTTGAGCTTTTCCTAAGTTATATTGTTAATAATTTACCCGGTGCCCAAGATCCATGAGTGTGGCTTTGCACAGACCACTTCCAATCTTGGGAGGCTTCTCAGTTATCATGCCATCACCAGAGTTTTGCCAGAATTCAGCTCACTTTCAGGTGGTTCACCACAAAAAGAAAAGGACCTGTGCAAGTACTCAGGCTAGCAAGGGAGTAAATATAAGGCAGGTTTTATTTCACCTAATAGAAAAAAGGACTCACATCTAGGCTCCTAACTAGTCTCGCAGCATCAGGCCACTCACTCTCTAGCTCATCTTCCATACAACCATCAGATTGGTATTCTTAAAATAAAGATCTGACCACGTAACAATCCTCCTCAAAAATCTTCAGTCCCACAGTTATATCAAGGATAAAATATAGCATCTTCAGCCTGTTATTTAAATCAATCCGTGATATGGCTCCCACCCACCCTTTTTGGCCTTGTGTCATATGCTCCCTTTTCATGTACTCTCTATCTCAGTCTGATCAATCTAATGGTTGTTTCTGGGCATGATCTTCCCTGTCTGAAGTGTACCGTCTCTTCACCTCTGCCTACTGGAATGCCCTTTTTTTTTCAAAGCACAGCTTTTGGTACTCCCTCCTCTACCAGACCTTTTTGCACTCCCCCATTGTTAGTATTTGCCTCTTTTTGTTGTCTGGGCCTGTAATTTTCATCTATGCAGGAAGCTTTCTTTACTGGTGCAGAAGGGCAGTTTGTCTACACTTAGGGGTGATGCCTTGTGCATTGAGAAACTAAGTTTCTATGGTCACATGGCTAGTACATATCTGAGGCAGACTTTGAACCCCCATCTTTTCAACTTCAAGATTTAACTCCCTCTCTGATATGATTCTATATCTCTAAAATTGTTTTGTTTTACTTTTTTGTGTGCTTTGTGTTTGTCTGGGTACACATGAAAACTCCTGCTCTGATTAATATGATCCCACAGGATACAGATTCAGTTGAATCGGTTGATCAATCATAAGTGTAAACTTGGTGTGAGCCTGCACTTGATCAATATGATTGTTGGGTAAAGAGAGATGATACCATGTTGGAAATATTTTGTGATTGCATAAAACAGTCATACCTCTGGACTTAGCTATAAAACAGCAAACCAGTTTAGAATCACCAAATCAGTGACATGTCAGTTTTGTAGCAGAGGAACTCTAGCCGACCTTTTGCCAAAGAATCACTTGGTGAAGGAGAAAGAGAGTTTCTCTCTAGGTGACTGGGTAAGTTCAGGAAAGCAGTGGTCAGTGACAGAGGAAAGGTTTGCAGATCAGTGTGGAAACAAAATCACTCAGGAACAATTTAGAATTGTGACTTCTTGTGATGGAGAAAAATGCTGACTATAAACCCTACAAAAACTCTGACTTTCAGAGCCTATCAGAGAGCAATGACTGAGGGGAAACTTAGGAGAACTCTAGAAAGGGAGAAAAAAAACTTCCAGTAACCAGGAGCTTTGAGCCAACCCTTTGCCACACATGTTCTTTACATGTATACCTCAATACCATTTTATAAGTTTGAACTTACTCTCCTCAGGGACTTTGGGTGTAAAAGGGGGAGAATCTGTCTCAGTTTGGAGGAATTATATATAGTCAACTGTTTATACCTGCTTTGTAAATGCTCATTGCTAAAAGCTAAATGAGGTTATTGGATGATTATCAATGGGAAGTATACCAGTGGGAGCTCATGAATGATGACTGAGCAATTTAGAGTTATATCTGGAACCTGGAGGAGGAGTCATCACGCTTCCGGGGACCCTTTCTACCAATGCGACTAACAGATCGGGGAATGACCCCAGAGGAGGTTCTACTCATGTTTTCTATCTTTGCTGAATTTTTAGAAGAATATTCTGTACATGCAGTAGAAGTATCCTTGAGAAAGAAGAAAAGGACAAGCAGGCTTTTACAAATTATATTCTGTAGTAGGCCACAAATTTGCAATTACACAAAGGCCCATCTTTTCAACTTCATTACAGGCTTACAAGTCACTGGAATACTGTAGTCTCCAAAGAATCAAAGCTGAGCCTCACCCCAAAGAGCAATAGAGAGGTGCATGGTGGGAATGTGCTAACTGCAACACATTACAAATGAAGGATTGTGCAGGAGAAGCAAAGCAAAAGATGTCATCAGAAAAAAACATGTTTAAAAAAAAGACGGGCCAGTCACATGTGGAGTAAGAGCATGGAATAACCATTTGCTAACTCCTGTACTTCAGTGTTACTCAGACAAAGCTAAGAAAATGAAAGCAAGGCCATAAGCACATTTGTGTTACATTTATAGGAGACGATTAACAAGAGTCATAGAGGAGGGATAGGCATGAAGAGAAGAGAGAGAACAAGCATTTTATTAAGTGCTTACTATGTGCCAGGCACTTTGCTAAGGACTTTACAAATGCTGTCCCACTTGATCTTAACAACCTTGGGGGGTAGGTGCTATAATTATCCCCATTTTACAACTGAGGAAACTGAGGCAAACAGTGGTTAAGGGACTTGCTCAGGGTCATACAACTAGTAAGTGACTGAGGCTGGATTTGAATTCAGATTTTCTGGACACTGGGCCCAGTGCTGTTATCTACAGAGCCACTTAACACTCTTAAGGGTTAAGATTTGTGTTGTTTGAAAGTGTTCCCACATGAATGAGAGAACAGATCTACGATATCAGAGTATGAATTTTGTATCCTGGAGGGCTTGGATTATTTTTCTTCTGGGCATCTTAGTACCTAATATAGTGGCTGGCATTTGGTTAGCGCTTTATAAATGTTTGTTGAATTGAGATATTTTGGGGGCTGAGATCTTCCTGTTCTCCTAGGAATCACACTGCCTACTCTCTGCATATTATCATTCAAGGATGAAAAGTATTGAGTTGCCCTTCCCCTAGTTCTCACTGTTTCATGTCCTGTGGTGAAGGCAACAGGTAGGTTTTAAGACTATTGAGAGGAATGACTTCCAGGAAGTGAGCCCTTGTCCAGGGTCTTCAGCTTCCTTTAAATCCAAGCCTTAGTCCCTTCCTTTGGGGAAGATATATCTGTAATGCTTCCTTGCCCCAGGGAAGGACTCTTGGAATTTATTAAGGTGCATTGCCAGGGATGTATTATTCATCAGCTCTCTCTGTCTCTGTCTCTGTGTCTGTCTCTGTGTCTGTCTCTGTGTCTGTCTCTCTCTCTCTCTCTCTCTCTCTCTCTCTCTCTCTCTCTCTTTGTGTATCCCACACTCAGCTGGTGCCTATGCTAAAGAAGGGATAGAGTAGGGGGAATACTTAGTGCCAGAAAAATCAGCATTTTTGTTCTTTTTTTTTAAAGGAAGGAAGAACAAAAATCAGCAAGCCCAAATAGTCTTTGGGGAATTAATACCACAGACTCCCAGGCTCCTTGAGGACATCAGAAGGTCATCAGGTCATAGAAACGTAACATTCAGAGTTGGAAGAGATCTGAGAGGTCCAATTACCTTTGAGTCTAACCTTGTCATTTAAGATGTGGAGAGGCTGAAGCTAGGAGAGAGAGGAAGTAATTTGCTCACGGTTGCAAAAGTAATAAGTAACTGAGTTGAGATTCAAGCCCAGGTTATCTAACCCCCAACACTGCTCTTTCCACAGCCTCTGTCCCTTTTACAGCAAGTCCTCTTTCTCTCCCCTCCCTCCTTATCCCAGAGTGGATTACTAAGGCCATCCGACAGTCCCCATTTCATGAGCACCTGCTCCCTCGTTGTGGAAATCAGCAAGAATTGGTCTCTTTCAGTCTCCTTGGGAGCTTTTAACAGAACTACCTACTATGTACCTATGATATAAGAGCAAGTCCTCAAATAATGCATTCTGCTCAGTCGTCTAGAGACGTGAGTTCCCCAGTCACTTGTTTTAAGCTAGTCTTTTCTCTTCTCTGGGCTTCTTTTCCCCTAACTATGTAACAAGGATAACCTTACAGTGTCTCATTTTTGCAGGCAAATTGTAGAGTGTTAATGTCAGAGCCTAGTTTTCCAGCATTGGTTGTGCTAAGGGATCCAGTTATGAAGTTGATCTTGAGGATAATTACAGTAATATTTGTATTCATTCAATGCTTTGGGGCTTACAAAATAATTTCTTCACAACAGCCCTGTGAGGTAGGTAGTGCAAATATCATTATTCTCATTTTAAAAATGAAGAAATTGAAGCCCTGTAATGTTAATTATGTTAATGAGAGTTAAAAAAATCTTCCCCATCCATTAATGGGCCTGCCCATGAAGAGAAGTTTGATTAGAGGAGATTTGTTTTGTGGGAAGGTCCATACCTTTTGTTAATTTCTGATGAGGCACTGGTTCTCTAGGGTTAGGATGCCCTCTGGCTCTGAAAAGTGTATAAATATTCTGAGGTGAGGTTTTGCTTTGGGGCTTACTCGTTGGAAGTGTTTGTTTGGCCAGATGAGACTCTGGGCAATCACTAAGGAGTCTCCCTGCTTTGAAAAACTCAGATGTTGGTGCTTCTCTCTCTGGTAAATATGTATGTATTGCTTATGGTCAGACAACTGGAAGCCCTGTCTGTTTGTATTTCTCTGTTTGTATTTTCTTTATCTCTTTAGTCTTTATTTCTCTGTTTGTATTTTCCCTGAAGTTCAGGGTGGTTGACTTTTTCCCCTGAATTAAGTGAATGATATATATGCTTGATTAAATTAGATTGTTGGCCCCTCAAAAGTTGCTTTCCTTTTAGAAAAGCAGATCTGAGAACCTGTACAGCAGGCCCTCTAGTGTATGCTGGGGTCCTTGCTGTTACAAGTCCAGAGAAGTAAATTAATTTGCTAATAATCTCACAGCTCGTAAGTATTAATGCTGAGAACCTTTTTGTGGCCCTATCTTGTCTCTGTAGATGACAGGGATGGTGGGCTTAGGCTGTGAGCCCTTAGCCCATCTGAGTGAAGGCAAAGTCAATTAAAACTTTCCTTGGATCCCTAGGAGTGGGGCAAAGGTAGGGGTAGGGCAGTGTTGGCCAATGGATGAACAGGGCAGAGGGGCAAGACCTGAACATTCAGGACACCAAACTTAGAAGATAAAGATAGATAAAGCATTTATTAAGTGCTTACTATGGGGCAGTCATTGTAGTAAGCACTGGGAATGCAAAAACAAGCAAAATGAGACAGTTCTTACCAATAAGGAGTTTACATTCTAACAGGGGAACACAATACATACAAGGAAGCTGAAAAGTTGGAGTGGTTTGAAGGGTGGAGGGACAAGGTCTCTGGTGGCAAGGTGGAAAAGTCAAGAGAAGGAGGAATGGACCCCAAAGAGGAGTCAGTGGAATTGGTTTGGGAACTTTCTCAAATAGAGGTTCCAGGGAGGAACTCACCAACTGAAGGAGGGGCCTGCAAGGGTGAGGGTCATCTCCCAGGAAGAGAAGGGAAGAGGAAAGATGTGGACAAGAGGAAAATAATATTTGAAAATTCACCAGTCAAGCCATTTGGATTTTGACATGAGGTAATGGGAACTTGGAACTTGGCCTTGAGAAAGCCGTGATTGTTCAGGAGAGAGGGAAGCTAGATGCTTCTGACCCTTGATAACTTTTCCTGAACCAACAGAGGTTTATAGATGGGGAAAGAAAGTGAGGAATCCTGCAAAACAATAGGTGGGATATGGAGAGCCCTGACTATGATTTCTAGAGCTGTAACAGTCACCAGAGAACCATGGGGACTTGGAGTTGGAAGGGAACTCAGAGTTCTTGTTCAACATGTGCTTGAACAAGGATCTCTCCCCTCCCTCCCTTCTACCTTTCTGCAATTGAGATTAAGTGACTTGTCTAGGGTCACACAGCTAGTAAGTGTCTGATGCTGGATTTAAACTCAGGTCCTCCTTATCACAGGGCCAGTGCTCTATCCATTGCACCACCTAGCAACCCCAGGGATCCTGTTTACAAGATTATCATTAAGCTATCATCCAGCCTCTGCTGGAAGACCTCCAGTAAAAGGGAAACTTATTACCTTTCTTTCAAAAAATAGATTGATGCTCTTTTTTATCAATCATTTCTCCCCCCTTCTTCCTGACTGACCCAGTGATATGATCCAACAGCATATGAAATATTCCACACCCATAGTCCTCCACCTTGATTGTAAGAGGAGAGAATCCCTACATTCACAGCCAGCTTATTCCACTTGGGGAAGCCAATGTTTAGAGTTTTCTTTCTCACTACAGCTTCTTCCAGTGGCTCCTGGTTTTCCTCTCAGGATCAAGCAGAAACATGCTCATTTCTCTTTCCCTCTTTCACACAATAGCGTTTCAAATGCTTGAAAATCAACTCCACACCATCCTTCTGCCTCAGATCTTAATCTTATCTTTTATTCATTTCTTCATTCATTTGTTCCACCATCAGACATTTGTGAGTTTTATGTACCTAACTCTGCACTCTGTATTGTGGGGGATAAAATTATCCAATTCTTGCTCTTAGGAGGGAGCTAAGACTGGGCTATACTACAAGGTAGGCTGTGATAACTGGTCTAGAAGAGATTGATTGCATCAGTGACCTGTGGGATGAGGGATGCTACATGGAAGAATTCGCCGGGGTAATACTTGGAGGGGCAGAGTAGGGGTAGGCAAACTGTACTCCAGAGGGAATGGCATGAGCAGGAATTGCTGGCATAACCATTTACCATCTGAAGAGACTGAGGAGGGTACAGCAAGGGGAAGCCACTTGCCCAAGGTCACACAAGAGGTCAAGGAAAGACTAGAATTCAGGGTTCTCTATATTTAAGCTTTGTTCTTTCTTTATATTCTGCCTATCTCAGTTCTGTCCACAAAAAATATTTTCTATCTTTTATAAAAAATTAAAACTGTGTCTCCTCTTTGGCCTCCTCCCATTCCAGCAGATGGGCATATTGTCAGGAGGCCAGGCCATTGACGAGTGTCCTAAGGCAACAGAGCTCCATCCATAAAGAGTAAGGAATGGAAATGGAGTTTAGAGGCAGCCCGTTGCTCTTGCTTCACAGCACTCTCCTTGGAAAAAGTAGGAACAACCCTTCGTTCTCTGGGTCAGTTTTCTTGCTCCCTCTTTAGGAATGGCCTTTGGAGCCTGGACAGTGACATGTTCAAAGTCATCCAGCATCAACCAGTTGCCTGAGCCCTCCTTCATTCTGCCTCAGTGCTCTTCCTGCCACTGAACCACTTCAGCTTCTAGACCCTCCATAAAAAATCTCACAAATGACTGCGATGAGTTTTTTTAAAAAACAGGAGCCAGCTTCTCTCAGTGATCAGATGTGTAATAGCCAGAATGGAGGAGAGCCTCAGTGCGAGCTGCAATTTCACTTTGGGGAGAAAGACATTGAAATGCACTCCAGAGCCTGTATTTATTGAAGGCAAGAAAGGCAAAAACCCAAAAGCAGAAAGGGAAGAGAGAAGGGGGGAAGAAAGGAAGGGGGGGAGAGTGGGGAGAGACAGGGAGAAGGAAGGGAGGGAGGGAGGGAGAGGGAGAGGGAGAGAGAGAGAGAGAGAGAGAGAGAGAGAGAGAGAGAGAGAGAGAGAGAGAGAGAGAGAGAGAGAGAGAATGAGAACAGAGTGAATTTTTTCCCGAGTTATTTCCCTGTCTCCAGCACAATCTTTTATGGTTATTGAACTCAGCAGGTTGGAGGACCCAGGTGGGCAGGCCCGATAAAGACAAAGCTTTTTAATATATTTTGTCGTGGACAATTATGTTCTCTCTCAGTATGTGTTGCCAAGTTCTATATTGCTGTTTCTGTGTGGAAGAGAAGAAAAGATGGCGAGGAGGAGGCAGTGGGATGGATGAGATGACCTCCTTTAATTCCTCCTGTGCCTTTCCAGGGAATAAAGAACTGTGAAATCTTCTAGAAAGATTTGTTTAAATCTCGGGCCTGGATTCTTTGGTAGGGCTCCTCTTTGTTTCCGGTTCAAGTTTTCAATAGCTCTGAGAAGCACCCCCTGATTAACTCTGCCCCACACCGATAAAATCCTTAACTCTGGCAGTGGAATGCCACCAGACTTAGAGTCAGGAGAGACTGGAGTTCAAACCTTCTGATGCTCACTAGGCACATTGCTCAGTCTCTGGACCCTATGTTCCTTATCTGTAAACTGGGGATAAAAATAATACCTGTAGAACCTATATGATAGAGTTATTGTGAGTATCAAATGAGATAATGTATGTAAATCATTTTGTAAATTTTAAATCACATCCTGCCTGGGGCCAACTGGATTTTTTTTGTGGGGGAGGAGGGGAATGTTCATTCTCTGTATGGGACAGAATCTTAAATTGTTATATAAATGACATTTATTATTGCTGCCATGTTTTTTTGGGGGTGAGGGGGTGAGGGGTGGAGATTGGAACTATGATTTTGTTGGTATAGGGAACTCCCTCTGCCAGTGCAGATCAACTCCTGGTTTGAGAGAATTGCCTGGGGGCATTGAGCATTTGAATGGCTTGCCCAGAGTCCAGAAGTGTTAGCAGTAAGACGTTCTTGACTCTGACCCTGACTAGCTGTTGTGTCACCCTCCTGCCTCCTCTTGTCCTTGCTTTTGTTCTGTAAAGTGGATGGGGGTGGCACAGGGAGGTGGAGGGGCGAGGTTGGTTGGACCAGATGGTCTCTAAGCTTCCTCCAAGTTTTGACAGTGAGGCAGTGTAGGATAGTCAGTAGCCTTGTATTGGGAGTCAGGAGGACCTCTGGTTGAAACCTACCTTCCATGCTTACTAGCTTTCCAACTCTGATTGAGTCGCTTTGCCTTTCTGGTTCTCAGATTCTTCATATGTAAAATGAATGAGTTGAACTTGATAACCTCTCCAGATCTCAATTTATGCTCCAGGTTGCTTCTGGGATTTGTATGATGTGGCAGAAAGACTACTTGACTCTGAGTCAGAGGACTTAGAATGTGGTCCCGGCTCTGATACCACTTTGTTGGACCAAGATATTGCTTGTTTGGTCTTGTTTGACCAACAGCCAGCTGCCTTTCTGGTTTTTAGTCTCCTCCTCTATAAAATGGGGATAATGATATTTTTATTTCCTACCTAGAGAGGGAGGGAATTGTATGAGGAAATTGATTTGTAAATGGCAGGAGGCTGTAACTATGAGTTGTTATTGTTCTTGGGGCAGCTAGGTGGTGCAGTGGATAGTGTGTTGGGCCTGGAGTCAGGAAGACTCTTCTGAGTTCAAATCCAGCCTCAGATACTTCCTAGCTGTGTGACCATAGGCAAGTCACTTAACTCTGTTTGCCTCAGTTTCCTCATCTGTAAAGTGAGTTGAAGAATGAAATGGGAGCTGGACATGACTGAAAAATGACTGGACAACAATTTTTCTGCTTTGACATCTCCCCCAAAGCAGAGGAGGTGTATTTATGTCACCCTTCTGATCAGAAACCTTAGATTCTCTAGAAGCTTACAGAATTAAGTCTAAACTCTCTAGCGAGGTATTCAAGGCCTTCTATCACCTGGCTGTACATTTCCTTGTCTTACTGCTCTCCTACAGTCACCTGAGGCTCCAGCCAGGTTGATTTCACACATCTTTGCTCAAGTTCTGCTTGTTCTCACCCTGCCCCTGTGTTGCTCATCACCTTTCTCCTTACCACCTAGACAACGAGAATACTGCTAATCATTTGGCTTTTGCCCTTTTCCATTCGGGAAACCTCTAGATGGTGCTTCTATTGGCACTGCTCTTTTCAATTTTATGACTTTTTAAAAATCTGTCATCATTAAAGGATGACTAATTCATTCAACCTTCCCCCCAACAATTAGCCCTGTAACCAGAAGAATACACACAAATACAGTAATGAATCACTTTGCAGACTCAGGCATTGAGGCACACAGAGATGATAACAGCCCCCAAAGAACAGGGAAACCATCAGTTAAACAAGTAATGATGATAACAAGTCCACAGGATCTTCTTCAAGGGCCAAACTCAAAGGATGCTTTTTCCAGTATCCCCTGGATGTTAAATGGTGCCTTTACTGTCCTTCCCTTACCTTCCCCCACTGCCCAGCCACCTCAGTTCCCTGATGACACTGCACCTGGAGATTCAGAAAGCAGGACAGGAATGCCTTCTCCAAAGTAAATGTCCTGTAGAGATCATCTGGGAATTTTCTCAGTGCCTTTCCTGGGACAAAGTAAAGCCATATCTAGCTGCCAAACTCAACTTCTGTATTGTATCCAACCTTCCCCTATCCCCAGGAGAAAGCACATAGGATAGTCAGAAAGCCATCCCTTGGCAAAATGCACCAGCTCTGTCTACCTAACATAGCATCACAGAGTTGGAAAGGACTTCAGAGGTCATTCAATCCAATCCATACTTGAACAAGAATTGATGCCACTGCTTCCCTAATGACAACAACCTTTATTTGAAGACCTTCCTACTGAGGTGAACTTACTATTTTCTGAGGCAGCCTGTTCCTTTTGAGACCACTCTTACTGTTTGAAAGTTTTTCTTTACAAGAAGCTGAAACTTGTCTCTTTGCTACCCTCTTTCCCTCTCTTGTAGCTGCCAGTTGCATCCTTCAGAGTCATAGTTTGTCCTATGTTTTTTCAGTTCATCTTCTTACCTGGCAAAGTCTCTCTAGGTGAGTAGATGCCACCTTCCAGGATAGATGATGGAAACAACCCACTTCAGTAGTGTCCGGGAAAAGGTCTTGGGCCTGCTCTTTTGATGCTAAGGTCGTGGTCCAAAGTCAAGGACACCAACATTGAACTACGTAGCCAAGGGAATTATCATGAGCTAACATCCAACACAGAGATCAGGACTTAGGCAGGAAGGAGATATGGAAAAGAGGCCTCAGCGTTCAGTATGGGCTTCATAATACAAGCATACGACCTCTGAGGTCCCTCTGAACTTTAGGATTATGTCATTTTGTGAAAGGTAGAGGGAAAAGCCAGGAGGGGAAATTATATGAGACAATCTCATGGGTATTACACAGCAGAGATGGGGCCAACCTCATTTAGGGAAGGAGGAAAATCTTACATCCCTGGTAACAAGCAGTGACATTGGATGGAGCATGTGGGATAATGGTGATCCTGTTCCCGTTTCTAAATGCACAGTGCCTTAATACTATCCTATGGATGCTTTGGCCCTGTCATCACTGGGATTCCCTTTGCTTGCACAGGAAACAATATGTACAAAGGCACCAACTCAGAGTATGCATGACATGTCATGAATAGGGTGGGATTGTAGTGTATACGAGGAGATGTAGTGTAAACTAAGTCTGGAAAAAGAAGTTGGATTGTAATGGGCTTTAATGCCAAAGAGAAGTGTCTGTGTTTTATCCTGGAGGTTGCACCCTTCAAAAGACATCTATTCTTGGACTCATTCATTCAGGGTTCTGTTCTCTGCTGGTGATAATCTGATAAACTAATTCAAGCCATGGCATTAATGGATATGATAGAATAAGTTTTACATTTTAAAAGGGGGCTTCAATCCTCGTGAGGAGAATTCGAGGCATTGTGCCAGGCTGACAGTGGGGGTAATTTAGGGCAAGTCAATTCTTTCCCTGTCTATTGTAAGGCTAGTCATACAGGAGAGGTTGGTTAGATGTTTACCTGTGAAATCAAGATACCATAAGATCTAGGAGAACATAGTAAAGGCTTATTCCCTTCACCAAATATCAAAACTAGGGCCATTCCCAACAAATTCAAAGACAGATATGCTAAGATGAGTTAAAAGTTTTGCCAGTTTGCCCAAATGGGAGGAGCCATAGCTATGAGTAGTGGAAAGAGTACTGGCCCAGGAGTCAAAAGACTCAGAAATCTAGTCTTGACATTGACACTAACATGCCATATGACCTTGGAAAAGTCTCTTCTACTCAGTAGACCTCATCTTTTTTGGTCAAATGAAGGGTTTTGAGGATGGAAAGTATTTCTTCTTCTTATATGACATTTTATTTGCTGAAGCCTGGGCAGCTAGGTAGCCCTGTGAACAGAGGTCAGGCCTGGAGTCAGGAAGACCTGAGTTCATATCCAGTCTCAGACATTTACTTGTCTAAGTTTCCTTACCTATAAAATGAGGTGGGGAAGGAAATGGCAAACCACTGCAGTATCTTTGCCAAGAAAAGTCTAAATGGGGTCACAAAGAGTCAGATGAATCTGAAATGACTGAACAATAAATTTGCTGAAGGGGACAGAAAAAGAGCATTGGGAGACACGCAGAGAAAAGCAGCTTGTAAAGAAATACAAACAATTCTGAGTACCTGAGAGCAAGTCCCTGAGATAAAGATGCTGAGAGAATTTGAGAGAAGGCTGCCCCTTTCAGAGGTAAAAGTATTGACCGATGGCTGCAGTGTACTGTTTCCCAGAAGCTAATTGGAATGTGGCTGTTTGCAGGACATTAGAGCTTATTGCTTGGAAACTCTGCATCAAAGAACTGTTTGGGGATGATGGGGCTATTGTATAGTAACTGTGTATGTCATATCTGACAGAAATGTGGAATTGGGTTGATCAACTTAAATTAGAAATGGGTCACTACACAAGGAAGTTCTGATTTCAGGCAATGGAGATAGTGAGAATTTATAGATCAGAAGGTTAAAGGTCATTAACCAAAGAAGTCAAGATGTCAGAAGCTGAAAGCCAGAACACAAAGATTCCAGAGCTGAGAAACTAAGGGGATGACACAAGCTGACATTGTTAAACTTCAGACAAGTTCTGCAGTTTTTGAAGGAACTAATCTGATTAGAAGAAAACTCTGCTGTTGGAAAAGCAAATGAAAGGAAAGGAGAATTCTGTTCTGTGGCTGAGGGGAAGGCAGTCCTACTCTCTAGTCTTGTCTACTTTTTAAGAGACAAGAACCTATCAAAGGCTTGGCTATATTGCCTGTTATGGATCTCTCCAGATCAAGAGGGAAAAATTCCCCCAAATCTATACAGAGCAAAATTTAAACAACTTTGAAGACCCCAAGATTATAGAGAACTGCTTTTCACTAAATAGATGTCACAATATGTCTGTGCTTAGCAAAGGGAGCACATCTGAGACTTAAGGCTGCTGTTAGATAAAAGAGATTGACCCTGGCCCAAGGGTTAACAGTAGCCCAAGAATAGCAGAGAAAAAGCTTTGTCCAGTAGGAGAGGCTCAGAAGAGGAACAGTTTTACGTAGTAAGTGCTGTGTGTTTGTAGTGCAGACTGTTCCCTAAAGAGACCACAGACATCCAGATTTGAAGTCAGGAATTGTGAGCTGGCCCAGACACTTTTCAGAGTTTCCCTACTCAGGTGAGTAGTTCTAGTTTTCTCTAACTATGTACAGACTCTCTTCTCTACGGACACTGTGTATTGGTGGGAGAATATGACTCAAGGTTTATCAGTGGTCTGTTGTGTTTTTTTTTTTTTTTTAATTAATTAATTAATTGATTGATTTAGCTTTTTACATTCATTTTCACAAAATTTTGGGTTCCAAATTTTCTCCCCTTTTCTCCCCTCCCCCCCACCCCAATACCCCAAGCAATCTAATTTTCCCTATCTCCAATCTGCCCTCTCTTCTGTCATCTCTCCCTTCCCTTGTCTCCATCTTCTCTTTTCTCCTGTGGGGCCAGATGACTTTCTATTCCTCATTAACTGTATGTCTTCTTTCCTAGTAGCAACAACAATACTAAACAGTTGTTCCTAAAACTTTGAGTTCCAAATTCTCCCCATCCCTCCCTCCTCACCCATTCCCTTTGGTACGACAGGCATTTTATTATAGGCCATATCTGTGTAGCTTTGCAAATGACCTTCCTGATAGTCGTGTTGTGTAAGACTAACTGGATTACCATCCCTCCTAACCTGCCCCTCATTGTTTCTCTTCTGTCTTTTGATCCTGTCCCTCCCCAAGTGTTGACTTTCAATTACTCCCTCCTCCCTTTGCCCTCCCTTCCATCACCCCCCCCTTGCAATATCTCTTTCTCCCCCACTTTCTTATACTGTAAGATAGGTTTTCATACCAAAATGAGTGTGCATTTCACTGCTTCGTTTAGTCAAATGTGATGAGGGTAAACTTCTTGTTTGTTTGTTTGTTTTTTTTCCTCAGCTCTCCTCTTTTTCCCTCCACTAAAAAAATCTCCTACTTGCCTCTTAAATGACATATAGTTACCCCCTTCCATTTCCCCCTCTTTCCTCTCACTACATTTCTCTCTCACCATTTACCTTAATTTCTTTTAAGGTATGGTCCCATCCTATTCAGTTCAATCTGTGCTCTCTGTCTCTGTATGTGAATGCATGTGTGTATGTGTGTGCATGCGTGTACATGTGTATGTGTGGTCCCACCAACTACCCAGATACTGAAAAGTTTTAAGAGTTAGAAATATTGTCTTTCCCTGTAGGAATGTGAACTGTTCATTTCTGGTAAGTCCCTTAATACTTCTCTTTGCTGTTTACTTTTTCATGCTTCTTCTCATTCTTGTGTTTGAAAGTCAAATTTTCTTTTCAACTCTGGTCTTTTCATCAAGAATGATTGAAAGTCCTCTGTTTAATTGAAAGACCATATTTTTCCCTGAAGTATTATACTCAGTTTAACTGGGTAGGTGATTCTTGGTTTGAGTCCTAGTTCCTTTGCCTTCTGGAATATCCTATTCCACGCCCTTCGGTCCCTTAATGTAGAAGCTGCTAGATCTTGAGTTATCCTGATTATATTTCCACAGTACTGGAATTGTTTCTTTCTAGCTGCTTGCAAGATTTTTTCCTTGAGCTGGGAGCTCTGGAATTTGACCACAATGTTCCTAGGAGTTTCTCTTTTTGGATCTCTTTCAGGTGGTGATCGATGGATTCTTTCAATACTTATTTTGCCCTCTGGTTCTAGAATGTCAGGGCAGTTTTCCTTGATAATTTCATGCAAGATGATGTCTAGGCTCTTTTTTTGATCATGGCTTTCAGGTAGTCCCATAATTTTTAAATTGTCTCTCCTTGATCTATTTTCCAGGTCAGTTGTTTTTCCCATGAGATATTTCACATTGTCTTCCATTTTTTCGTTGTTTTGGTTTTGTTTGGTGATTTCTTGGTTTCTCATAAAGTCATTAGACTCCATCTGTTCCATTCTAATTTTGAGAGAACTATTCTCTTCAGTGAGCTTTTGAGCCTCTTTTTCCATTTGGCTCATTCTGCTTTTGAATGCATTCTTCTCCTCATTGGCTTTTTGAACCTCTTTTGCCAATTGAGTGAGACTATTTTTCAGCGTGTTAATTTCCTCAGCATTTTTTGGGGTCTCCTTTACCAAGGTATTGACCTGTTTTTCATATTCTTCTTGCATCTTTGTCATTTCTCTTCCCAGTCTTTCCTCCACCTGTCTAACTTGCTTTTCAAAATCCTTTTTAAGCTCTTCCAAGGCCTGAGCCCACCCGACACCCCCCTGGGGTGTCTGGGGTGCTGAGGCCCCGCCCTCCACGTCTTTCCCTGATGGCAAGAATACGTTCTCCTCCTCGCCATCAGATCCGAAGGTCGGGATCATTTGCACTTGTTGGAAAAAACTCTCTATAGTCTTATTTTTCTTCCCTTTTCTAGGCATTTTCCCAGCCAGTTACTTGACTTCTGAGATTCCTTTCCACCTCCGCCTGGATCCGCCCAGCTAGTGCTTGGCCTCTGAGATTCAAATGCACTTTCCGCAGCAAGCTTTAGTTCTGGCGCAGGGGTGGGGGCAGGGCCGCCTCCCAAACTCGGTCCCTCAGGGGCTTTCTGCAGAGACTTTCAGGAATGGAATGGGTGGGGGCGGGGTGGAGGGCCCGCCTCCTATGCTCAGCTCCCTCAGGGGTTTTATTCAGAGGCCTTCAGTAGTAGAGCGGGGTGGGGGCAGGGCCGTCTCCCCGGCTCAGCTCCCTCAGGTTGGAAAGACCTTCGGTATTGAAGATCCTGCCTGCTGCTGGGGGATTCCTGAGTCCTGGGCTGCTGCCGCCTCAGCTGCCGCCCACGCCTCTGCCTCCGCCGCTTCCTGCCCCCCGTCTCTGCCGCCGCCGCTTCCTCCCGAGGGGGCCCTAGTCACGGAGACGCTCCGCTCCCCTCCCCTAGCCCAGCCCTCCTTCTCACTGACCTGTAGCTTCTGTGGGCGGAGGGACTTTCCCGGCTGCCAGAGCTTCCCCCAGAGCTTCCCTCTCTGAAGCCTGCTCGGGTCAGCTTCTCTGGGGCCGCGGCCAGGGGTGGGGGTGGGGTCCGCTTTCCGAGGCGCGATGGACCCCTGGGACGGCTCTCCAGGGCTCAGTGGAACGGAAATCTCTTCCCCTATGTTTATGCACCCCCTGCAGTGATTCAGAATTTATGGGGATCTCCTTTTACCTCAATTCCATGGGTTGTGGGCTCGGAGCTTGTAAATGTGCGTCCTTCTACTCCACCATCTTGGCTCCGCCCCCGTCTGTTGTGTTTTGATTATACCTGCCTTTGCCTACTATTTAGTAAATGTTTCATGTTTAAGAATTAATGGTGTCATTGTAAATGATTTATACAAATGGAAAGCACATTGGTAGGGGCTTAGGAGCTATAATTTTGAGCATTTTTGAAAAATAAATTTTATTATTTTTTAAAATTAATAACATTTATTTTCACTCCTTTTTACTTTTGCCCTACTTAAAAGCAAAAAAAATTAAGACAAAACAAAACAGCATAAACCAATACCAAAGCCCCAAAATGAAACTTCACAATAAATATGCAGTTAAATGATGAAATTTCCCTTACTGACCATTTACAAAAATGCATGACCTCATTCTGAATTTAAAGTCTGTTACCTCTCTTTCAGGAGGTGGGTAGCATGCTTCCCCTCTAGTCCTCTGGAATTTTGGTTTGTGATCAGAATTCTAACTCTTTCAAAATTGTCTTTATAAAGTTGTTACCTTTATATAATGACAGTATATAAAATATTCTCTTGGTTCTGGCCATTTCACTATGCATCAGTTCTTTCAAGTCTTTCATTTTCTCTGAAACTTTCTATTTCTTCATTTCTTATGGTGAAATAGTATTCTTGTAAATTCATATACCTTGATTTGTTCAGTCATTTCTCATATGGGCACTTTCTTAGTTTCTAGAACTTTGCAACTACAGAAAGAACTACTCTAAGTATTTTGTATACATAGGTCCTTTTCTTCTTTCTTGAATCTTTTTGGGTTATAGGACTAGTAATGATGTTCCTGAATCAAAAGATATACACAGTTTAGTGACTTTGGGGACATAGTCCCAAACTGCTTTCCAAAATGGCTATTATTTCATATCTCCACTACGAGTACATCGATGTGTTTTTTTTTCTCAGAGACTCTCCAAAATTTGTTACTTTCATTTTTCCAGTGTCAATTTCACCAGTCTGATGGGTATGAGATAGGAACTCAGAATATATGTAATTTTATTTCTCTAATTAATAGTGATTTGTAACATTTATTTTAAAAAGTTAGTTGATAGCTTGGATTTCTTCCTTTGGAAACTACCTGCTATATATTACCAACAAAACCCAGCAGCAAGAGATAGAAAGAGAAATTCAAAATAACTGTAAACAATATAAAATATTTGAGAGCTTGACTGTCAAGACAAACCCAGGGACTATATGAACACAATTTCAAAACACTTTTCACACAAATAAAGTCAGGTCTAAACAACTGGAAAAACATCAATTGCTCATGGGTTGACTGAACTAATAAAATAAAAAGGACAATTCTACCTAAATTAATTTACTTATTCAGTACCTTACCAATCAGACTACCAAAATTTATTTTATAGAGCTAAGAAAAGTAACAATGAAATTCATCTGGAAGAAGAAAAGGTCAAGAATATCAAGGGAATTAATGAAAAAAAATGCAAAAGAAGATGGCCTAGTTGTACCAGATCTAAAACTATATTGTAAAGCAGCAATCATCAAAACTATTTGGTACTGGATAAGAAATAGAGTGGCAGATCCATGGAATATGTTAGGTACACAAGACACAATAATAAATGACTATAGTAATCTGTTTGATAAACTCAAAGTCCCCTGCTTCTGGGATAAGAGATCACTATTTGACAAAAACTGCTGGGAAAACTGGAAAACAATATGGCATAATTAGGAGAGCAAGGAATAGTTTACCTGTCAAATCTATGAAGAAGGGAAGAATTTATAGCCAAATAAGAGATAGAGAACATAATGAAATGAAAAACAGATAATTTTGATTACATTAAATTAAAAAGGTTTTGCACAAACAAAACCAATGCAACCAAGATTAGAAGGGAAGCAGAAGGCTGGGAAATAATTTTTACGGGCAGTGTCTCTGATAAAGCTTCATTTCTCAAATGGTTAAAGGATATGAACAGGCAGTTTTCAGATGAAGAAATGAAAGCTATCTAAAATCATATGAAAAAATGCTCTAAATTATTTTTAGAGAAATGCAAAAATCAAAACAATTCTAAGGTACCACCTCATACCTAACAGATTGACTAATATGATGAAACAGGAAAATGATAAATGTATGAGAAAATATGGGAAAATTGGAACACTAATGCATTGTTGATGGAGTTGCGAACTGATCTAACCATTCTTGAGACCAGTTTGGAACTATGCCCAAAGGGCAACCAAACTGTGCATACCCTTTGATCCAGTAATACCACTAGGTCTGTATCCCAAAGAGATCATAAAAAGGGAAAAGGACCCATATGTACAAAAATATTTATTGGAGCTCTTTTTATGGTGACAAAGAATCAGAAATTGAGGGGATGCCCATCAATTGGGGAATCGTTGAACGAATTGTGATATATGAATGTGATAGAGTACTATCATGCTATAAGAAATGATGAGCAGATGGATTTCAGAAAAAATCTGGAAAGACTTGCATGAACTGATGCTGAGTGAAGTGAGCAGAACCAGGAGAACATTGTACACAGCAACGTTGTGTGATGATTAACTATGATAGACTTAGCTCTTCTCAGCAATACAACGATCCAAGATAACTCCAAAAGACTTGTGATGAAAAATGCTGAGCACATCCAGAGAAAGAACTATGGAGCCTGAATGCAAATCGAAGTCATCCTATTTTCACTTATATTTGTTTTTTCTTCCTAGTGGCTTTCCCTTTTTGTTCTGATTCTTCTTTTACAACATGACTAATGTGGAAATATATTTAACATGATTGTACATGTATAACCTATATCAGATGGCTTGCTGTCTTGGGGAGGGGAAAAGGGAAGGAAGGAGAGAGAAAAGTCTGCAACTCAAAATTTTAAAAAAATAAATGTTGAAAACTACCTTTACATGTAATTGGAAAAAATAAAGTATTATTAAGGAAAACTACCTGCTTATGTCTTTTTCTTTATCTACTGGGTACAGCCTTTAATTCTAATAAATTTGAATCAGTTCCCTAGATATCTTCGATATGAAATCTTTATCAGAGAAATTCTGCAAGTGTTCTTCACTTCTTATTTTAGCTGCACTGGTTTTGTTTGTGCAAAAACTTTTAAATTTTATATGACCAAATTGCATTACCTTGTATGATCCTTTCAATCTCTTGTTTGGTCATTAACAATGATAACACCAATAATGACCAGCAAAGTTTTCAAAAGTACTTTAAAAAATATTATCTCATTTGATCCTCCACAACAGCCCTGAGAAGTAGTTGCTATTATCCCCCATTTTGTACTGAGGAAATGATGTTAAATGGTTTGACTAGGTCACCTAGCTAGTAAATAGACTAGATTGGAACTTGAGTCTTTCTAACTAAAGCTCAGTGATCCCTTCATTGCCCCACTGAACTCTTTCCCTATCCAAAGTTGCAAAAAGTAATTTCTACCTTACTCTTCTAATTTGCTTATGATATAACATTTTATGTCTAAGTCATGTATCCATTTGCAGTTAATTTTGGTGTACAAAGTGAGATAGTAGCTTCTGCCTAATTTTAGTCAGACCATTTTGTTTTCCTAGCAGTTTTGGTCAAACGAGTGTAGTTGTGTATTTCCACCAAAACACTAGGTTTTTTTCCACTAAGACTGTCCAAGCCCCAGCCCTCAATGAATGTTAGCTATATTGTGCATGTCTATGGCCACACCCTCTTTGAAATCTCCCTATCCTGACCTGCTAACGTGAGTTCAGGCTAGGGTGAGTGAGTCAGCCCAGAGAGAAAAAAAGAAGTAGATCATAGGTACCATGTCACATTTGCCACACCCAGTATACCTGTTACTACATGACCATTCAGATCTCTGAATGAGCTAGACCTCTAGGTCTAGTGTTTGATATTCTAAACTCCCTCCACCATTTCTAACATTCCATATTTATAATCAATCACAAACGTTTATTAAGCAGCTACTATGTGTGGGCAACTAGGTGGTGCAGTGGATAGAGCACCAGTTTAGGAATCAGGAGGACCTGAGTTCAAATCTCAACTCAGACACTTGACACTCACTAGCTGTGTGATCTTGGGCAAGTCACTTAACCCCAATTGCCTCATCCTGAGTCATCCTGATGAATATCTGGTCACTGGAGGCTCTGGAGGAGAAGTGAGGCTGGTAACCTGCACAGCCCTCCCTCACTCAAAACCAAGTCAAGTACAAGTCATGTCATCATTTCTCTGATGGCATGGTCTTCTTCGGCAATGAAGGACAAACACACAATATGTGCCAGGCAATGTGCTAGGTGTCAGGTATACAAAGACAAAAATGAAACAGTCCCTGCTCGTGAGGAGTTTACAGTGTAGTGAGGGGAGACAATGTGCACACACAGGCACTTACACAATAGAGATGGGGTAAAGCTTGGGAGGCAGTTACTAGTAAAAAGAGAAAGAGGAAAGTCTTCATGTAGAAGGTGACAAGCCAAGTCTTGCAGGAACCAGGGCATCTAAGATTTGGAGGTGAAGAACACATTGTAGACATGGAGGATAGCAATACAAAGGCATGGAAACAGAGATAAAGGGTTATGTCTGACTAGCAGCAAGAAGGCAAGTGTGGGTAGACCACAGAAAGCAGGAGTGGAAGGAATGTGTGATGAACCTGGAAAGGTAGATGAGGGCCAAGTTGTGAAGGACTTTGAGTGCCATAGCTCCCTACAAACTCTAAAACTCTGGGTCTCTGAGAACTGGTCTGCCTGGTGAAAAGTCTCGTGTGACTGTCATAGCCTTCGTTTTGCATACCAGGACTTAATTTAAGTCTAAGATCACATTGGCTTTTTGGCTGCTGTGTCACATTATTGAACTTGCAGTCAATTAAGTCCCTACTCTTTTTCACATGAACTGGACATCTTCCTCTTTCTTAACTGTTGAGTTGATTTTTTAAAAACTTAAATGCAAGACTTTATTTATATCCCTATTACATCCCATCTCATTATATTCACCCCATCCTTTCAGCCTGTCGAAATCTTTTTGAATGCTGATTCTCACATCTAGCATGTTAGCTCTCTCTCCCAGCTTTGTGCCATCCACAGATTTATAAAGTGTTCCGACTATGCCTTCAGCCAAGTCATTGATAAAAATGTTATACAGAACAAGGCTAATGGCAGAGCCCTGTAACATGCTCTAGAGACCTTCTTCCAAATTGAAATTGTTCAATTCATCAACTCTTTGTAGGTTTGGTTGAACAGCAATGAATCTACCTAACTCTACTAACTTTGGGCCCATACCTTCCCAGGTTATCCCTAAAAGATGAGAGACTTTGCCAATGTACCTAAGGTCCCTGGTTTTTCAGCATTCCCTTAAACGGTTTGTTCTTCAGTTTTATGGGTTGCTGTGGAAGATCATATTACCACCTGATTGCCAACCTTGTAATGTGCCTCTGTAGCTAAGCTGGTCATCAGATGATGGACTTAGTCCATTACTGATATGTGTGTTTATCCATGCCATCAGAGAAATAATGAAATAATGACATGACTTGCACTTGACTTTGTTTTGAGTGAGGGAGGACTGTGCAAGTCCCCAGCCTCACTTCTCCTCCAGAGCCATCTGAATCTAGTGACCAGATATTCATCAGGATGACTGGTGATGACCCAGGATGAGGTAATTGGGGATTAAGTGACTTTCCCAAGGTCACACAGCTAGTGAGTGTCAAGTGTCTGAGGTGAGATTTGAACTTAGGTCCTCCTGACTCTTAATCTGGTGCTCTATCCACTGCACTACCTAGCTGCCCCAGTCCATTACTAGGATTGTACTTGAAGGCTAACCGTCCTGGTAGGATGTGTTGGAGGTCAAGCTCCCTTGGCAAAGGCTTCAAAAACCCAGGGTCACTTCAGTGCCACAAGATGGCATCAAAGAAAGACATCAGGAATACTAGTTTACTAGCCCTGCTTAAGAAAAGAAAATGAGCTTAGTGTGGTACACTGGCATAAGATTTGTGTTCCTAAAGCTTGGCAGAGATCATTCTAATCCCCTTTTCAGAAACTTTCAATAGCTCCATGTTGCCCAAAGAGGAAAAAAAAAGTATAGACCCCTTAATCTGACATGAGGACATGCCTCATCTGGCTGCATCTGACCTTTAGAGCCTTAACACACAGATTTCAATTTAACAAGCATTTACTGAGTAGGAGGAATTATCCAAGGTGCTGAAGATACAAGAACCAAAAACAAAGCAATCTTTTCCCTCAAGGAGCTTACAAATCTATGGGGGATGGGGGTGGGAATGGGCAGCAACATTACAAATATAAGTAAATCCAAATTAAGTACATAACAAATAGAGTTATTTTGAGGAGGGGAATACTACTAGCTGAGGGTGGGGGATGAAGAAAGGGCTTAAGTAGGAGGTGGTACTTGAGTTGAGCCTTGAAGGGAGATCATAATTCAAGAGGTAAAGGAGAGTAGAGGGATTCAGAGAATAGAGAGGGAGTTCAAGAGTGAGGCGATAGTATGTGTGAAAGTTGAGGGATTGGAGATGGAATGTCAGGCATTGGGAACAGTATACAGACCACTTTTTCTGGAACGTAGACTGTGTGAGGGGGAGTAATCTGAAGTCATTTTGGATAGACAGGTTGGAGTTTGATTGTGAAGAGATTTAAATGCCAAGGGAATTTATAATTGATTCTAGATGTAATTGGGGCTGTTAAAGCTTTTTTTTTTTTTTCCAGAAAGGAAGTGAAATAGTTATATCTGTGATATAAGAAAACCATCATTTTGGAACTTGTACAGACAAGAGATGAAGAGGGGAAGGGTTGAAGGCATAGAGATCAATTAAGAATCTATTTCAATAGTCTTAGGAAGAGGTGATAAAGGCCTCAATTAAAATAGAGAATTTATGAATAGAAGGGGATGGGAATAAGAGATGCCATAGAGATAATACAAACTTGAATGATTGTGTATAAAGGGTAAAATAGAAGACTCAAAGATGACTATGGGTTTATTAACTCGGTTAAGTGGAAGTATGGTAGCATTTTCAACAGAAATCACAAAGTTTTCAGAATGGATTTTGTGGAAATATAATGATCTTTGTTTTGAACTTGTTGTTTTGAACATGTTTAGATATACCTAAAGGATACTTGGACAGAAATATTCAGAAGGCATCTGAGACTGGAATTTAGGAAAAAAGATTAGGACTGTAGATGTAAATTAGGAGTCATCTGTATAAAAGATGTTATTAGAACCTATGGGAACTGATGAGTTAACTAAGGTAGAGTGGATAGATATGTATATAGATATATACATACATATATGTATATGGAGAGGAAAGGTAGAGAATGATGGTCAGACACACAGGCAGACAACCAGAATAAAGCAGTTTCATGGAAGCCAAGTAGAGAGAGATCCAGAAAGAAGTGCTAATCAAGAGAGATCAGATAAGATGATATTTGTAAAGTGCTTAGCCCCATATCTGACACTTAATAAATGCCCCTTCTTTTCTCTTCCCTCAATAGTGTCAAAAGCTAGAAAGAATAAGTAAAATAAGAGCTTAAAATTGTTTTTGTACTTTTTTTTGGGGGGGAGGAAGAGATATTAATAATATATAGATGACATATTAGTTACTATTTATAAACCAATCTAAGTTTTGCCATCCCTTTCCAAAACAAAAAAGGAATAAAATGCAATTAGGAATGATAGCTAAATCCATAGCAGAGGAGACAATATGAAAAAAAGTAGAATTATTTTGAATTAATACCAGAGAACTCTAATACTTAAAGAACTTACTTTACAGCCTTCTCCCACCAGCCTCTGGGGTCCATAGCAGAAAAGAAAGGCAAACTTTCTTTTTGTTTGTGCCTGGGTTCCATGTCTTAGATCCTACAGCCTCTGTAATGTGACTCTGGCCAAATCGTACCC
Source organism: Bettongia penicillata ogilbyi (assembly GCA_023548195.1). NCBI lineage: Eukaryota > Metazoa > Chordata > Mammalia > Diprotodontia > Potoroidae > Bettongia > Bettongia penicillata. The sequence continues at coordinate 1,360,000 of JAJHZJ010000735.1, forward strand.
TACCCCCATCCTACAAGGAAGCAAAGATACTGATTATACGATATATTCTGATACAATACAAGTGAAGCAAAGAAAAGGGTAGAAAGAGGACTTGGGAGGGATGCCAGCAAAGATAAATATGCTGTACTTGAAGGAAAGGAAACTGAAATCCGGTTGGGAACAGTCCTGTTTATGAGTGATCACTGAGGACAATCAGGCAAACTCTCTATCCTCCAACCAAAAGAAGCTGAGGCAGCCTTGGGAAATCTGCTTGCCAGCAAAGGGGAAGGGACCTGAAAGTGAATGATAGGAAATAAAAGAAAAAAAGTGGAAATGCTGAAAATACTGAGAGAGAAACATCAATGAAAGCCCAGAGCACAAGCAAATGTTAAGTCAACAGAGAGGATCTGAAAAACAGAAGAGAGAATGAATAAAACTTCAAATAGAATACAAAATTCTTTTAGAAAATATTAGAGTATGAAGGAAAGTGAGGCAATAATAGTGCCTAAGGAAAGGCAGAATTCTATGGACTCACAAGTGAACATTAAACATCAAGAAACTATAGAATGGTTCAAAAAAGAAATAAATCAATCCAATATTTATTAAGTATACACCATGTGCCAGGCTCTGCTCTGGGGTCTGGGGATACAAATAATGAAACAATACCTACTTTTAAGAAGTTTATATTTTATTGGAATTACTGAAAGGGAAAATTAGGAATGAGCGTAGGTCAGAAATGAAAGTTCTGAAAATAGAATTAAAATGCAAAATTGGACTTTTTAAGAGACATTGAATCCATGACAGAAAATTTCTCTAAAGAAATGACAGATTTCTTTCCCAGATCTGCTTTTGATTCTCTAGACTTTGCCTCTAGGTCCCAGTGGCCTTCTCACCCTGGAAGTTCCCTCTGTCTTTATGACTTCATCATCTTGAAACATCCTCTGCCCTTTTAGCCCCTTTCTCTCATTGGTGACTTCCTGCTAGAACTTCCATTTTGAGGGAGAACCTAGGCATTCCTTTCCTGATTCCACTTCTAACTTCTAGGACTTTGTCACCATGCTTCTTCTCCCTACTCCCCCTCCCCCAATTCCTTTTCAGTTTCATTTTTATGTGTTATCTTCCCCCATTCAAATGTAATCTTCTTGAGGGCAAGGTCTTGGTTTATTGGTGTTTATTTCTACTTATGTTTGTATCTCTAATACTTAGCAAAGTGCTTGTCACATAAGTAAGTCCTTAACAAATGCTTACTGATTTGACTTGACTAATAGATTTGGAATACAAAAATATTCGAGCAGAGGATAATATGGCAGAAGAGAAATGAAAGGCAACATCCTAAAAAGAAGATATGAATTCCATGTAAGCCAAAACAACTGGTTTTGAAGGTAGAATGCACAGAGATAATTTAAGAATTATAGGCCTCAGACAAGCATGACAAATTGAAAAAAAAAAAATGAAAAAACTCTGTCTATCATAAAGCAGGAAATAAAAGAAAGCTGTCCAGTTCTGCACGTAGGCAACAAACACAACTCAGGAGAATTCACAGACCACTTACAGAAAAAAAGTCCTTATGATCTAAATTACATATATAGTAATTAAATTAAACAATTTTAGTAACAAAAACAAGTTTTATAAGAAGTAGGGTGAAAGACCCCTCAACATGAAAGAAAGAAAATTAAAATGGGATTATTCCACAGTCAAAAGAAAGTGCAGAAGGGAATGTAATAGTATATTCCAAACAGTAAAGGAATTCAATTAGCAATACAAAATGACATGCCCTAAAAAGTCATTGAAAAATATAAATGTTCAACAAAAGATGAACATCATTGAAATGAAAACAATTTGAGCAGAATATTTGACTTACAAGCAACTCAGATAGAAGCACAAGTAAATATATACAGTGATCAAGAAAATAATAAATAATGAAATCATTTATCTCTTGTTTTATGGTTATTATTTTAAAAAATAAAGATTGACAGGATAAAAAAAGAATAGAGATAGACCAAAGGATTAAAAAAGGATCCAAAACAATAAAGATTTAATTAGAAATTTAAGAATCAGAAGTAACTAATGTAGAAAATTGAACTCAAGCATCTTTGACTAAATGTCTTCACCCATTGCAAGTGAATTACTTTCTTTTCTGGGAAAAACTTGCAAAGTAGAGGTTGCCTAAATTAGGAGTGGAGAGGTGAGGAACAAGAAACACACCTAACAAATCTTTGAATGGACACCTAAGGGATGGTGATTTTATAGTCTCCCAACAAAAGGGAGGCTTTGGGAGAATGATAGGGGCAGTAAAGGAAAGAGACTGGGGTGAAGGGAAGAGAAAATAGTCTGAGTTTGGGGATACATACCTATCATGGGATACAGGGACCTCAAGTGGGGATTTGGACTGAATTTGTACATTGAGAGACTACCTTCTCTGAGAAAATGTAATTCCTTCGGGCAGTATCCCAACCCACAAGAGAGGAAATGTGAATTCCCAGGGCCAGTTGCACGAACTAGATATGAGGTGGTACAACTTTTGTGAAGAATTCCTATCATAGTGAAGACAGGGTTGGAACTGGGGCACATAATTCAAAACACAGGTTAGCTTCTATCACATAGTGCTATTCAATATTATCTCACACCAACTGGTATTTCTAAGAGTAACCTTAGCAAGAAAAAAGGTGGGAAGGAGATGAGGCATCTTTACAAAGGCAATAATACCAAAATTAGTTGGAATAGAGAACTTTAAAACTTAATTCTTTAAAAACTTTAAACCCACAAGGGTTTAAACCCCAAAGCCTAAAGCAAGAAATAAGGGTATCACCTACAAAAACAAAATTCAGAAGCGACTAGAAGGACAAAAAAGATAGTGAAGACAACAAAGCAAAAACAAACTTTTTAGATAAAGGAATAGTGAAAGAAAATAAAAATAAGAGGCCACATGTGTGTGAGTGGAAGGTTTTGAAGTAAATTTTTAACTCAATGGGGGAAAATAAAAAAGTGGGAGAAATAGCCATCTAAATACAAGACAAAAATAGTTATTTAAACAAATTTGAAGAACTAGAAAAATTATAAGCAAATGAGAGTGGGGGAGTAGGGAGAGAAGCTATGGAATCATATTACCATCAAAGTAGTTTAAGTAAAATTAATTGTTGGGAAAAAGTACCAACTTAAGAGAAAATTAAAATTTAAAAAAGAAAACAGCATTAAATAAGTGGAGGAAAACATATGCCTGACAGCTACAACTTTAAAAGCAAGTGGTTTAAAGAATCTAAGAAAAAAAAGTGACAGACCAGATAAGAAAACAAAACCCACCAATCTGATATATATATATGTATATATGAGAGACACATAAAAATTAAAGACATATGTAGAACCAAAATGAGATACTCGAACAAAATGCATGATTCACCAAGTGGAAAAAGACACCAGGAATTGCAATCTTGCTATAAGCCAAAGCAAAAAAGTTTACATCACTAGAGATAAATGGAAAACCATTATGTTTTAAAGAGTTATAGACAATAAACTGATATCAATATTAAACAAATATGCATCAAGTAGTCTGATTTTTAAAATAAAAAAGAAAAATTGATTCAATTACTGTGTGTATGTATATATACACACATATATGTATACGTGCAAATACATACACATACGTGTGTTTGTATATGTGTGTATATGTAAAGAATCCATGCAATACTAGAAAGAGACTTTAATATTTCTCTCTCAGAATTAGAAAAATTTAAAAGAAAGAGAAACAAAATTTTTAGGTACCAGGAAAAGAACCAGTGGATAAAAAAAATTAAAGTGAGAAAAAGGAAGAAATTAATAGAGACAAAGTTCTTAGAGGAGATTGGATGGGATCAAATGAAAAGCACACTTTGCCCCACTCAGGATGAGATCATCACTTCTAAACTTACTACTATACTGCTGACTCAAGACTTGATTGATACCATCTTCCTCAGACTTCCCTTCCCACTGATTGAAGGACTGGAGGTCAGAGAACCAAACTTTTCCCAATGCTTTCTTTTTAATAGAGGGCAGAAACTGGACTTGCAGATCACTCCACTTTGCATCTGCTACCCTGTCTAGTGTCATCTCTATGGAATCAGATGCCCCCTTGTCGGTTACTCCTTGGTGTTCCACTCCCCTTCCCCTTTCCTGTCTCCTTTTGTATATTTTCTACCCTTTTAAATTGTAAGCTCACTGAGAGCAGGGCACTTTTTCTTTTGTTCATTGTATCCCCAGCACTTAGCATAGTGTCTGGCAGGTCTTAGACTTAAAGTAAATGTTTATTGAATTGATTTGATTGGTCTTAGAAAAGAGAAGACCTCCTTCTTCATTAGAAACTGAAGCAAAATAAAAGAGAGGGATAAAGAAGAGAGGTTTTATAGAATGGAGTTGCTGAACAGAAAATGTCCAGAATGGATGGCCTGTTTGCTTTTTTAGTGGATCATCTGCAGAGAAGGGAGTTCAGGGAAGGGGGGTAGGTAATAACAGGAGTTCTGAGGAGAAAGGGGGTAGTTTTGCTGTGGAAAAACAGGGAACAATAAGAAGGATTGTCATGTAGAAGTGACGGCTTAGTTGATATTAGATAATATAAATTTGTAACGAATCTAGTAAGTCTGATTGTATGGCTTTGTCCAGGAATTTATAGCCACACACGAGTAGAAATGGAGAAGGGTGGTAATGCCAGATTAGGGTTTGTCAAGGTGTGATTTCAATAGGACAAAGTATAAGAGTTGTTGAACTGGTGTCAAGTTCAACACAGTATCAAGACTGTGAAGGGAAGGAAGTGACATAGGAGTAGACTTTCTCTTTTCTGAGGTAGAACAGGAAAGGATGGGAGGACTGGAGATCAATGCAATAACAACTCTTCTTAGGAGGAATGATTGAGAAGATTGTGACTGGAAAAAAGCACTCTCTAAAACGAGAATTCTGGAATATGGAAGTTTGGGGGTGATGATCAGATCAAGGACATCACTATCCTTTTCCCCTCCTGGACTGTTCCTGGCTAAAGGACTTCCAAACCATCCTAGCTTATCCTGAAACTTCCCTTAGAGCATAGAGTTCCTGTGACTGTCTCAATTTTTGGAAAATCCCTCAGTAAGGCCTGTCCCCTTCTCCCATTAGTGAGTTTTTTTCTTCTGGGCCGCCATTTTGTGGAGGAGCCCAAGCTGGCCTCCTTCCAGTTCTGTTCTTGGTACTCAGACTTAAAAAACTGTTTCTGTGCCAAGTACCTTCACTCCAGTCCACCCCCTCTTTAGTTCCCTTCTGTGTGATATCTTGTCCTGTTAGATTGAAAGGCAGTTTTGTCTTTATGTTTGTATCCCCAGGGGTTAGCACAATACCTAGCACACAGCAAGCATTTCATAAGTCTGTCCTTCCTTCCTTCCTTCCTTCCTTCCTTCCTTCCTTCCTTCCTTCCTTCCTTCCTTCCTTCCTTCCTTCCTTCCTTCCTTCCTTCCTTCCTTCCTTCCTTCTCTACCTTCTTTCCTTTCTTCCTTTTCTACCTTCTTTTTTCCCCTCCTTCCTTTCCTTCTTTTTTCCTTCCTTTCTTCTTTCCTTCCTTGATGTGGTAGAGGTTGTTGTTTGTCCTTTGTTCTCAAAGAGGACCATGACATCAGGGAGGTGATGCCATGACTTGCAAGTGAATTGGATTTAAGTGAGGGAGGGCTGTGCAAAGTCACCAACCTTACTTTCTCCTCTAGAGCCGTATGAGTCAAGTGGTAAGATGTAGATCAGGACGACTGGAGATGGCCCCCTCTGTTAGAGGTGGAGTGAAAATGAAGTCCATGGGAGTTTACACATAGCCTAAATACCAGGCAAACAAATCAGGCTAAGCAGCACCCCTAATAGTTCCATTCCTAACTTTGCATACTTTGAATTTGAGTCTACTCTTTTTTTCTCATTTTCTGGGAAGATGAAAATAAAATTCCACCCAGCCCTAAGACCAGACTAAAATTCTTCTATGAAACCCTCGTTGAACACCCCAGCCCACATGGATCTTCTGCTGGGAACAATTCATTTGGTTTTTACTGTGTGCCAAGTTACACTGCTGACTTCCTTGCTATGTGTCAATGTCTCATCTTCCCTACTCAACAATAAGGTTCATAAATTTAGGCAGAGACTAATTAATTATTTTTATCATCTCTCTTCTACCCACCCATCTCCCCATAGTCCTTTGCACATAGCACATGCTCTATGAACCTATTTGGTAAGTCAAAGACATTTTTTGAGATACCAATATTTACTGGACCTGGCTTATAAAGAACAAATAAGCTATAGTCCCTGCTCTCAAGTTGCTTACAATCTAGTAGGGGAGATGAAACACACACACACACACACACACACACACACACACATATATATGTGTATATATATATGTGTGTGTGTGTGTGTATATATATATATATATATATATATATATATATATATATATATATATATATAAGCAATACAAAGCAAGATGTGATTCATTGCCTTAAGAGAGGTATAAACAAACGTGGATTAAAATGAAAGACATCTGGGTTTTTAACTGCAGCTTTCCAAGAAATCCTCAGCATCTCCAAGCATTTATTTCTGTAAACTTCCCCACAGTTTAGTAGAAAGAGCACTGGAATTAGAATCTAGGTCTTAGGTTGAGATAATGGCTCTGTGGATTACTTGTGTGTCCTTGCTTCCTTGGTAAAATAAAGAGATAGGACTGGGCGACCTCTGGCTTTTTGTAGCTCTAGAGCCTATGACTGCACTGATACAAGACATGTTATGAAATGTGGTCCAATACAGAATACAAGGGAAATATAATTTCCCTTCCAGTAGACATTATGATGAATTTGAGAATTTTGTTCTTGGAAAGGACTTTAAAACACAGAATGATAGAGCATAGAATATCACAGCAGGAAAAGCTCTTAGAGATTCAGTCCAGCATTTTCCAAATTAATTTGGCCATAGAATACATTGATGAATCTTTCTATTAATGCAATCCAACATTAATTAGCTCTTTTGGCTTACACTTCACACTATTGACCCAAGTTGAGCTTCTAGTCTATAAAACCCTCAGTTCTTTTCTATTTGATTGTCTTTATAGTCTATGACTCCCACATTCTATACTTGCACTTGTTGTCTACACTATAGTATCCCACTGGGAGTCAGGAGACTGACTTGAACAAGCTTCAGAGGTTTGATGTGAGAAGCAAAAAAAAAAAAATAGTGCAAGAAGTAAAGACTATAACGTAATTGCAAGATATTATATATTGGGAAGGGTAACTAGGTGGTGTGGTGGATAGAGTGCCAGGCTTGGAGTCAGGAAGACCCAACTTCAAATCTGGTCTCAGATACTTCATAGCTGTGTGACTCTGGGAAAGTCACTTAATCCTGTTTGCCTCAGTTTCCTCATCAATAAAATAAACTGGAGAAAAAAAATGGCAAACCACTTTAGTACCTTTGTGAAGAAAACCCCAGATGGGAGCATAAAGGGTCAGACACCATCAAATGACTGAACAGTGACAAAAACATGTTGTGAGAATGAAATAAGACATGTAAAATGCTTTGTGAACTACAAAACATTACATAAACATAAGCTATCACGATTATTATTATTATAACTGAATATTCATAGGAAATGCATTTTGCAAACTTTACAGCACTGTATAAATGTCAATTAGTATTTATTAAGTTAGTAAGTATTTATTAAGCAGCTACTATGGGTCAGGCACTGTGGTAAACTTTGGTAGACTGGGTCCATTCAAGAAGAATGCATTGTCTGACCTTGGGCAAGTTTTTTCCTTCCTCTTTCAACCAGTAAGTTTCTTTATCAGTGAAAAAAGAGTGATTAGACTGAAGGACTTCTCAGACAGCTTCAGACATCTTATAGGGAGATGCCAGGAAAAGAATGCAAGCAAAAGAGAGGGATGTTGGCAGGAGAATTGGCAAGCATGCATAGGAAAAAAATCTCCTGAGTTTTATTTTCAAATCCATTCTCATAGGTAGGTAAACTTTGGGGTTTTCATTCCCTTTAAACTCTGGCAAGGGGACTGACGGCAAGAGATAAATTTAGGTTCCAGATCAGATGGGGGCAAACAGCAAGAACTACCAGACTGTGAAATAGCTTCCCCAAGGGAAGTGGCGGCCACTTAAATCAAAGTCTAAAACATTCCCTCACCTATTATTTCATCTGCTAACTTCCCGCTGGGCCACCTCTGACCCATGCAAGCAAGGCTGCTTCTTCCTCATAGAAATCATTATGTCTTTGCTCTCCCAATGAGGGCTAGGCCACCATCCCCAAACACCAAATCACTGATTGTTTCAATGAGAAATTAATTTCCTATGTAGGGTGACCTAATGGAAAGAACATTGGATTTAAAGTCAGAAGACTTGTGTTTAAATACCAGCTTTGCTATTTACTGGTTGTATGACCCTGAATATGTTATTTCCTCTCTCTGCGCCTCATTTTCTTCTGTAAAATGAAGGAGTTGGACTAAACTCTCTAAAGTTACTTCCTTTTCTAAATTCCATGATTTTGTGTTTAGTCTAGGAAAGATGGGTAGAAGTAGAAAGAACAGATGGGTGTAGTCAGGAAAGGAAATCATTCAGATGAAGTATTTTAGTGCCTTCCCTTTGTAACTTTCTCCAATTTTGCTTGTATGTAGCTGTCTGTACCTTTGTCTCCCCCATTAGACTGTGAGCTCCTTGAGAGAAGGGGCTGATTTGTGTCTTTCTTTATGACCTCAGTGCTTAGCTCAGTGCCTGGCACATGGTAGCGGCTTAATAAATGGTTATTGACATTTACACAGTGCTTTATGGTTTACAAAATACTTTCCCTATGACAGCCTTGTTGGGATTATAATAATCCTAGTAATGACTTATGTTTGAACAATGCTCTGTAATTCATAAAATATCTTTTTTTGCTTTTTTAATTGGTATTTTATTTTTTTCCAATTACATGTAACAATTTTTAACATTCATTTTTAAAATAAGATTTTGAGTTGCAAATTTTTCTCCCTCCCTCCTTCCTCCTCTCTCCTCCCTAAGACAGTAAGTAATTTGATAGAGGTTATATATGTACAATCATGTAAAACATATTTCCATCATAAAACATCTTATATAAGATCTGAATTCATTCTCACAACATGTAATATTTCATAGATATATTCATTGCTCCTTGTGCCATATTCTTTGTTCCTCAAACCAAACTCCTGCTGCTTGTTAAGAGATCATGATTCCAGTTTTACAGAGAAGGAAACAGAGATCTCCAAATGGTAAAATGACCTCCCCAAGTTTTCATTGCTAGCAAGTGGTACGGCCAGGACTGAGCCCCAAATTTCCAAATTCAAATAGCAGCTCTACTCACTCCGCACTCCTTATGTTACTATCTTCGGGTCAAGATTCCTTGAGACATTTAGAATCATTGAATTCTAAAGTTCAAAGAGACCAAAGATGATGGGAGCTTAGAATAAAAAATTTAGAGCTGGACATAACCTGTGATATCATAGGATTGTAGACTTAGAGCCAGAAGGAACCTTAGAGGAAAAGTCAATCCTCTCAATTTTACAGATAAAGAAACTAAGTCTCAGAGGGGCTGTAACTTGTCTGAAGAAATAAACATTATAGGCGAGGTTTGAACCCAGGTCCTCTGATTCCAGAGCTGGTGTCCTTTCCACCCTACCTTGAGCTCATTCAGTCCATTTTACAGAGTTTCTTCTTTCCAGCCACCATGCTGGCAGCTCATCACCCCTTACCTGGACTATTCCAGGGGCCTGCTGGTAAGTCTCCCTGCCTGAAGTCTTTCCTTACTCCAATCCATTCTCCGTTCAGTTGCCTAAGTGATTTTTCTAAAGCATAGGTCTGACCATGTCATTCTTCCTACATGGTAAACTTCTGCGGCTCCCTATTATCTCCAGGATCAAGTACAAAATGCACTACTTGGCATTAAATTCCTTTACTAGTTGGCCCCTCTTTCCTCTTTCAGTCACTTTGCATCTTACTCCTCTTCAAATACTCTAAAATTGAACTGGGTGAGCCTACATGCTATTCCTCAGGCAGGGTGCTCTATCTCCGCACTATATACTTTTGTGCTGGCTGTCCCCCACAGCTGGAATGCTCTCTTCCACCTCTGCCACCTGGATCTTCTGATCTCCAAGACCAATTCAAATCCTACCTTCTTCAAGAGGCCTTTTCTAGTCTCCTACCACCCTGAACTGCTAGTGCCTTCCCCAAGATTACCTTTGATTTATACTTTATATATATCTTATATGGACATAGTTATTTACATGTCGTCTCCCTTATTAGAATGTAAGTACCTTGAGGTCGGGGACACTCTTTATTTTTCTTTGTGTCCTTAGTGCTTAGCACAAGGCCTAGTACATGATTAGTACTTAATAAATGCTTGATGACTGTTTAATTGCCAGACTTGTCTTGGCAACGAAGAGTAGCACCAAGCAGGTGCTCTTAGGAAATACTGTAAATGGAAACAGTTTGGGGTAGGGCCTAGGGTGCTACTGAGAAATAGATCCAGGAAATATTAAGCAGATCAAAAGGGTTTCAATCATGGAAAGGAATCTTGGCAATGACATTAGGACTAAACTAGCAGTTTGTTCTTAGAGGGTCCAAATAGTGCCTGCCCACCTCTGCCGGGAAGTCCTCCTGAGCCTTCCACAGCTGGTGCCTTCTAAACCACATTCAAAGTAATGCCAGAATCAGAAGTCTGCAATCTTTAAATTATATTCCAAAAAGATGTTCCAAGCATAGATCATTGAATTATGAACAACTCTGGCGTCTTTATTGATGATGTGGAATGTGGGTGACAGATACATTTACACTGCATAAGCATTTGAGATGCTAGAGTAATTGCTTATTAGTCCTGTTGTGAGGCAAAACACCAGATTGAAATAAATAGGAACTCATGAGTGCAGGATTCTGCTGCCTCTTGGATTAGCTGTTCATGCTAACCATCTGCTGAGCATCTGGGACCCTTGGATTCTAAAATCCATATCCCTACAGTACAGGTGGGAATAAGAAAAAATATAAATACTGTTTTTAAAACACAACCATAATCTACCCATGAAGTAATTTAAGAGATGGAAGACATTTACGCCATAATTTATTGCTGAAAACTGCTCTTTAAAGGTACCTGCAGATGCCAATTGTTTTTAAATGTCATAGCTCCGTTGACTATTTGAGCTGGAAAGAACTTAAAAACCTACAATATTAGAACACAGAACAGAGAATTTTAGAAGTGGGAGGGGCCTTTGATCCCAGGATGCTGGGGCCAGAGAGGGGCGTACAGCTTAACTAGTTGAACCTCTTCATTTTCCAGAGAAGTAAACTGAGGCTCAGAGGAGGATAGGGACTTGACAAAGAGTTCACAATTACTGTGACAGCAAAGAGTCTTCTGATTTCTTGATTGGGGCTCTTTACACTGTACCATCCAAAATTAACCTAACAGGGATCTCAATCAGTACCAAATAAATGGGTTATTCAGGGCAGTCCCTGCTGACCTAATTCTTTGGGAGTCTCTTATTTCTTTTAGAGTATTTCTCCCTTCCCCCTACAACTCCCCACATTTTCTTGTTTTGAGTGAGACCCAGGAAGAAGATCAAGCAGTGATTAATTGTGTGCAGCAAACCTATTAATAATGCTGAAGATTTTGTGGCTTTTTACATCTTTTAAGATGCAAACATTAACTAAACCAATTTGCTTGAATATCATGGCAAATTAATTGGGGGGGTGAGGCAGTGATGGCAGTAATCAGGGAGGGGTTCCCTTCTTAGCTCTGTCTTAGGCATTATGGGATGATCACAAAGGGAAGGATGAAAGGAAGAAAAGAAATAAGCATTTATAAAACACCTACTATGTACCAACGACTGTACTAAGTGCTTTACAACTATCATCTCGTTTTATCCTCAAAAATAATCATGGGGTATAAGTACTATTTTATGGATGAGGAAGCTGAGGCAGATAGAAGTTAAGTGACTTGCCCAGGGTTACATGGCTACTATGTTTCTGAGGCTAGATTTGAACTCAGATCTTCCTGATTCCAGGTCAAGCGTGCAATCCAGCTACCTTAGGTAGCTGCAATCTATTGTGCAATACAGCTACCTTAGGTATTTGAGTTTTCCTAATTTTATTTGACCCCTTGTGCCATCACTCAGGATAAAGAATGTTGAATATATAGAAGGACTTCATGCTATATTTTCTGAAGAAAAAAACAAATTAAGGGCAATGTAAATTTTGATGAAATTTAGGACGCTACAGAAGACCCACTGAAGTTGCTTTAAACTCTATTGGTGCGCAGTTCCACATGAGGGAACAAGATGGCTGAAAATAATTTTTTAAATGGGCAGAGTTTCTGTACTTGCTCAGTGATTTTGGTCAAGTGTGGCCAATGAGAAGGCTTTGTGACTACTTTGATGGTTGGACTGTAGTTTCTAGAGCCATCATCATCATCATCATCAACATCATTAGATTGATCTTTTAATTAATTTGGTCTTCCTACTTTGTAACTGCAGCTTAGGCACTAGCCAAATACCCATCATGTTGACAGAAACATTTATTATTTTAGCAGGTTAGTCCTTACGATCTTTGGGTTGGGTTTTCCAAACTGAATTGGCTCCTAGGACAAGCAAAGTTAGCTTCTTATCTTTGTAATGTGCGGACTCCAAGAAGCCTTCCATCACAGAAGATTCCCATCTAATTCTAAAATTTGAAGATTTTAAATACTGAACATACATCATGCTCCCAGCCCTGTGAGTAAGGTAAGAGAGGGAGAAGTTCAGGGTCATGATCCTACATACATTGTTGGAGCTCAGTCCAAACTCTTCACATTTCTAAAAGGCTTTAGAGTTAGTTTTCAGAGCATTTTCCTCACATTTCAACTCTTTCCATGCCATTCCCTTCCTAAATCTATTCTTTGTTCTTACATGATTTCTGGTTCCTCCACTTCTTAGTGCTTTTCTAGCCTTACCTTTGCTTTGGCTTCATCATCTTTCCCAATCTTGACCCTATAGCACCATCCTCTTTCTTTTATATATACACCATCATCTTATTTTTGAATCCTTTGTCGCCCCCATGGCTTGACAAATCTCAAATCTAGATTACTCCCACCAACTACAGTTATCATGGAGGTTATTGGTACAGCACCCTAGCAACCTGGAAAATCTGTGTAACAATTTTTGACCCTCCCTCTGTATCAGAAAAATCTGATTTTTCTTTTTCTTTTATGGGGTGTTTATAGTACCTTTGTATAAAATTAGGGTTAAGCATTTTTCTATGTCATCTCCTAGCCTTCATGTGTCATCTGTGGCTTGCACAAAACTCCCCCAAATTCCTATTTAATTTCTCATGCCAGTCCGTGGTATATTGAAATGGCAATGGGGAAAGTCACGATGTGGAAGGGATAGTTGTACCTTCTCCACTCCTACTCACATGCTGCTGAATAGTGTTGGAGGAAGTCATACAACTGTGCTAAATTATTTAATCTCACATGCTACTTAATATCAACTGGGCCCCCATTGCTGCGAGGTGATCTTTTTCGTTTTTCCTAACTGGTTCTCTGTCTTACTCACCACAGAGGCTATGATGACTTTCTTTTACACAAACCCTACATACCAACCCCCTCCTCCCCATCCCTTAGGTAAGGACTTTGCCTTATACTTTACTGAGAAAATAAAGGCCATTTCTATGGTCTTTTTCTTTGCCCCTTCTCTACATCTCAAAATGCCTTTCCATCATCTATTATTCTTTCTCCTTCTTTGCTTTAACCTATGAAGAAAGGGTCTTTCTCCTCACCAAGACTAAACCCTTTACTTTTACTCTTGATCCCATCCTTTTGTCTCTTCAGGCATATTGCCCCCACAATTGTCTCTGTTTTTAAAATGTCCACTTCTATCTCCTAGATCCTTCCTTGCTGTCTACAAGTATACTTGGGTCTCCCCATCCTTAAAAAGGTCCTTTCTTGGGCTTTATTTTTTTATAGGGGCAGTGGGAGGGAAATTAATTAAAAAAAAGGAAAATGAGGAAGAGAAAAAGTCAGTCACATTTATAAATATAAACATGACAATATTATTTGCAAATCTTTTTTTAGCACTTTAAAAATTCCAGATCAATACCACTTAAATATATCCTTGGGGGTAAAAACTAACAAAAAGTCCTCTTCTGACTCAACTATCCTCATAAATTATTCTTTTATATCTCTCCTCCTTTTCACAGTCAAATTCCTAGAAAAAATATCTGCTCTCCTTGCCTCAAGTTCCTCTCATTCACTTCTGATTACCCTGTAATTTGGCTTTCAGCCTGCTAGCTCAGTTGAAACTCCTCTCCTCCAAATTACCAAAGATCTTGATCGCCAATTCTAGTGACCTTTGGGGGACCCTCATTTTTCTTAGCCTCTGGAGCATTTGACAGACATTGCTAGCCACCCTGTCCTCCCAGGTACTCTCTTTCCTTCTGAATATTGCTTTTCGTGATACTTACTGCCCCTTCTTGCTTCTCCTACCTGGCTGATGGCTCCTTCTTAATATTCTTTGCTGGATCATCATCCATGTTCTGAAGCCTAGCTGTGGATCTATCTTCTACAGCTCTATCCGGGACCCCTGGTCTTCTTTCTCTATCCTTTCTCAGTGACCTCTTTAACCTCCTTGTATTCAATGATTCTATGAAGATTATTCCAAGACATTCAGGTCACAGAGTTGGTAAATGTCAGAGCTAGATCATGAACTCAGATTTTCTGACTTCATTATCGTTAAAATATGATATTGCACATGAAAAATATAATTTAATAAGATCTAGCACAAGTTTCTTTCCTGAGTTCCAGACTTACATCACCAGCTACCTATTAGACTTTTTCAGCTGGATGTCCCATAGATAACAAGTAGGGCACAGGTAGATTTTCACAATCAATATTCAGCAATGGGTCCCATTTTTACCATTTTAATAATCATAGCTAGTATTTATATAGTACCTTAAAATTTGCAAAGTACTTTACAAATATCTCATTTGATCTTCTCAACAATGCTGTGAGTTGGGTGTTACTATTATTATCCCTGTTTTACAGATGAGGAAATGGAGACAGAGAGGTTAAGTGACTTGCCCATGGTCACACAGAACTTGAGGCAGGACTTGAACTCAGGTCTTCCTGACTCTACCTACTGTGCCACCTAGCTCCCTCAATTTCACAATTTTTTTTTCAATTTCACAATTAATGGAAATTTGTAGAAAATTTAAGTTTTCACTGCACTTGTTTGTTGGTTGCTCTAGGAGATGGGGAACTTGTGGAGGACATTATATGGCAAGACAGGGTGAACAAAGGGATTTTTCTTGGTTCTAGCTGTCTGATCACATCCAGGGAATTGTATGGGATACCTGCTGAGCCAGGTAGTGACCTCGGTGTGAATTTGGTCAGTTTGAACTCTGTTATTTGTTACCACCTGCCTGGAAGGGACCTACAATATCTCTCTCTTTGTTGTCTATTTATGGGCTATCTGAATGAAAGGAACTGCCCTAATTTGTTTATTGGAATGGTCAGATCAAGTTAGCTTGGATCAAGCTTCCTATAACAACTAAGGTGCATCTTTTTAATATGAACATTTTGGTGGTGTTGCTAGATGGCATCAAGAGTATGGCTAACTACTACCTCTGCAGAGCTAAACATGAGTTCCAAACAAAGGATGGGGGAATGGTACAGGTGAGCGAGAGAAGCAACATAGGACCCACAAGGCCTTCTGAGAAACAGCAATAAAGGGCATCACCAAAGAAGGGTATTAAAGGAAGAGAGGATGGGCCAGTCATGTGGCAAGAGTAAGAGAGGGCAGTACTCTTGCAATGCCGGGAGAAAGAAAGGAAAACCTCCAGCAGGTGGGGTCGATGCACTGTGGGCTACTTTTGGGGAGGGCATGGGTGAGAGTCACAAAGTGTGCGACACATGGATGGACTACAATCTGTATCCCTGAAGAGCACATTCAAATGAATGAGATCACAGAGACCCATGTGAATATTTAAAACTCTGTAGGTGTCTCAAACTCAACATGTGTTGAGGGATTCAGTGATTTCTCCTACTTCCAACCTACCCCTGTCCTTATCTATTTTTGATAAGGGTAGCATCATTTTTAGTCTCTCAGACATGTAACCCATCAGTCCTTACTCTTCACTTTCTCTCACCTCCTATAGTCAATCATTTTCCAAGTCATGCTGATTTTTACCTCAACAAATTTCTCATGTCCACCTCTTTTCTCTACATTCATTATGTAACCTCGAACCCAGTCCATCTGTCTCCGCTTCTTGCCTAGACAGAAGCAAAGTTCTTTTAATTAGGTCTCCCTGCATTAAGCCTATCACCTCTCCAATCCATTTCCCACACAGCTGCCAAAGTGGTATTGCTAAAGGACAAGTCTCTCTGACCATGTCCCTCTTCTCCCTTACTTTTTCCACCTTGCTTCTATCCCTCCCCTGACCAAAAGAAAGCATCACACATTTTTCTGTTCATTATTAAAGGTCCTTCAATGTCTTATTCCAACTTACATGTATATGTATATACACATGTATGTGTGTGTGCGCATGTGTGTGTATGTAATAATCATCTTTAATCATTCTCTAGTCTAGGCAAATTGATCTCCATCAATAATAACCTCACAGATAACACTCTGTCTCCATGGTTTTGTATAATGTTTCCCATGCCTGGAATGCTTTTCATTCTCATCTCTGGAGCTTCCTTCAAAACTCAGCTCCAGGGCCATCTCCTTCTACATTGAGTCTTCTTCTGATCTTCCTAATTGCTATTGCCTTGCCCTATCTCACAAATTACTTTATATTTACCCTGAATACATTTTTTATTTGCTTACATGTGTACAAAATGCTTCATCTATAAGATCCATAAGTGTAGGGATGGTTTCATGTTTGTCTTTGAATCTCAGCACCTAACAGTGCCTGGTACATAGCAGATGTTAAATAGATACTTGTTGATTGATCCAACAACTTTGTAGGCAAAACAGTTAATATTATCCCCATTTTACAGATGAGAAAACTGAGACT
Source organism: Bettongia penicillata ogilbyi (assembly GCA_023548195.1). NCBI lineage: Eukaryota > Metazoa > Chordata > Mammalia > Diprotodontia > Potoroidae > Bettongia > Bettongia penicillata. The sequence continues at coordinate 1,376,989 of JAJHZJ010000735.1, forward strand.
CAGATTGTTAGTGGTCCTCATATTTTCTAGTCTCAGGATACCGTTGGATTCTTAAAATTGTTGAAACCCCAAAGAAAGTTTGCTTCTGGGTGTGTGTATGTGTGTGTGTGTGTGTGTGTGTGTGTGTGCACGCGCGCGCGTGTGTATGTAGGGAATTATATTCAGAGGTGTGCTGGTAAATGTTTAACAATTCTGAAAAATGGTTTACTTTTAAGTTTCATCTGCATTATCAACATATGCTCCATTACTTTTTTAAGTCTAGAAATCAACAATAAATAAAGGTCCGGTTTATAGTGTTTGCCAATTTCTCAGATGTAAATGCTCATATTGAAAATTTCACAATTGATTCTCTGAGTCAGCACAATCTGGTTCCTGCGTACTTTTTGTTTATCTATAAATATTTACCATATTAGAAACTAAAATGGGGTTGGGGGCAGAGCCAAGGAAAAAGAAGAAAAGCTGAGAAAAGCAGAGAAATGGTAGGGACTCACTTGTATTCTCCCAAATTCCTTTCCAAACAACTTTAAATAATGCCTCAAAATGAATTTTGGAGCATCAGAACCCACAAAAGGACAGGGCAAAAACAATTTTTCAGCCTAACACAACCTAGAAGGTCAGCAGGAAATGTCTATTGAACTAGGGTGAGAGTAGAGGGCAGTCCAGTGCAGGTGACACCCCAGCAAACCAGCATTAGACCTTGGGGGGACCTGGATTGGCAGCAAGGACTTCTAGAGTACTAAGCCTACAGATGGTAAGGGGATTGAACAGTTGGTCAGAAGGATATTACAGGGGTTCATTTGCTGGCACTGGATGCAGGACTCTGTTGCATTGCCCATATTCAGATTTGGGTCACAGTCATGGGTCACAATCCCAGGGCAAGGAGGAACACTAGCACACCAGAGCTTGCGGGCCCCTGGGAACGGGGTCCCTAGCCACAGTTTCAGAGTGGAAAAGAGTGCTTGTAGTCTTTCACAGAGAAAGTCTGGCACAGGCCAGAAAAGTAGTAAACATACTTCTCCTTTGGTCATACCACCTAGGAGGAACTGGAAAACTTACACATTCCCGGAACTAGCTCTGAAAAAAACTACACAAAAATTCTGAATCTTGGGACAGTATCCTTTCTACATTGGGAATACAGCCCAATTTTAATATAAAAGTCAAGAAGTAGGCTAGAAAAATGAGCAAACAACAACAACAAAAAGAATCTGAGCATAGAAAGTTAGTGTGGTACCAGGGAAGATCAAAATAAACTCAGAAGAAGATAACAAAGTCGAAACTGCTACATCCAAAGTCTCAAAGAAAAATGCGAATTCATCTCAAACCCAAAAACAATTCCTAGAAGAGCTCAAAAAAAGATTTAAAAAATCAAATAAGAGATGTAGAGGAAAAATTGAGGAAAAAAATGAGAGTGATATAAGAAAATAGTGAAGAGTCATTGGTTTGTTAAAAGAGGCACAAAAAATACTGAGGAAAATAAAACCTTAATAAACAGAATTGGCCAAATAGCAAAATAGGCACAAAAATTCATTGGAGAAAAGAACTCCTTAAAAGGTAGAATTGGCTAAATGAAAAAGGAGGTACAAAAGCTCACTAAAGAAAATAATTCATTAAAAATTAGAATTGGGCAACTAGAAGCTAATGAATTCATGAGATATCACAAAACAATAAAACAAAATCTAAAGAAAGAAATATTAGAAGAAAATATGAAATATCTCATTGGAAAAATAACTGACTTGGAAAATAGATTGAGAGATAATTTAAAAATTATTGGATTAACTGAAAGCCATGAGCAAAAAAAGAATTTAGACATCATCTTCAAGAAATCATCAAGGAAAATTCCCCTGATATTCTAGAACCAGAAGACAGAGTAGAAATTAAAAGAATCCACTGATCATCTCCTGAAGGAGACCCCCAAATGAAAACTCCTAGGAATATTATAGCCAAATTCCAGATCTCGTAGGTCAAGGAGAAAATATTGCAAGTAGCCTGAAAGAGGCAATACAAATACATGGAGCTACAATACAATATACAATACAAATATCAGGATCACACAAGATTTAGTAGCTTCTACATTAAAGGATAAGACGGCTTGTAATATGATATTCTGAAGGGCAAAAGAGCCAGGATTACAACCAAAATCACCTATATGGCAAAACAAGTAAAGTACTCCATGGGCAAAATGAATATTCAATAAAATAGAGGACTTTCAAGAATTTCTGATGAAAAGACCAGAGCTGAATAGAAAATTTGACTTTCAAGTATAAGACTCAAGATGAGAATACAAAAGTAAGTAGGAAAAAGAAACCATAAGGAATTCAATAAGATGAAAGCGTTTCCATTTCTACATGGGAAGATGATCCTTGTAACTCCTAAGAACTTTCTCACTATTAGGGCAATTAGGAGTATATGCAGACATAGGGTACGAGTGTCATTGAATATGATGCTATGATATCTAAAAACATAAAATTAAGGGTGAGAAAGAGGAATGCATGAGGAGAAGGAGAAAGAGAGAGGTACAATGGGGTAAATTATCTCACATAAAAGAGGTTTAAAAGAGCTTGTATAGTGGAAAAGATGGGGGAGGTGACGGGGAGCACTTGAACCTTACTTTTATCAGAATTGGCTCAAGGAGGGAATAACATGCATACTCATGTACAGAAATCTATCTTCACTACAGGAAAGTAGGAATGGAAGAGGATAAATAAAGAAAAGAGAGAAGATTAGAGGAGCTGGTAGTCAGAAGCTAAACACTTTTGAGGATAGACAGGGTAAGAGAGAGTAGAATAAACAGGGAGAAAATAAGATATAGGGAAATAAACAGTAATCATAACTGTGAAAAAGATTTACAGCAAGTTTCTCTGATAAAGTTCTCATTTCTCAGACATGTAGAGAACTGAATCAAATTTATAAAAATAATAGCCATTCCCCAGTTGGTAAACAGTTAAAGAATATAAATAGGCAGTTCTCAAATAAAGTAATCAAAGCTATCTATAGTCATATGAAAAATGCTCTAAATCACTATTGTTTAGAGAAATTAAAATTAAAACATCTCTGAGGCACCACTTCATACTTGTCAGACTGACTAATATGACATAAAAGGACAAATGTTGGAGGGGATGTGGGAAAATTGAGACACTAATGCACTGTTGGTGGAATTGTGAACTGATTCAACCATTCTGGAGAGCAATTTGGAACTATGCCCAAAGACATATAAAATTATGCATACCCTTTAATCCAGTAATACAACAAAAAAATAACAATAACACTACTAGGTCTATATCCTAAAAGAGATAAAAAAAACAAACAGGAAAAAGACCTATATTTACAAAAATATTTATAGCAGCTCTTTTTGTGGTGACAAAGAATTGGAAATTGAGGAATGACTGAACAGGTTGTGTCAAATGATTGTGCTGGAATACTACTGTACTGTAAGAAATGATGAGCAGAAAAACCTGGAAAGACTTACATGAACTGATGCAAAGTGAAGTGAGCAGAACCAGGAGACAATTGTATATAGTAACAGCAACCTTGTAAGATGATCAACTGCGAATAACTTAGCTGTTTTCAGCAATACAAAGATCCAAGACAATTCTGAAGGACCTCTGAAAAATCCACCTCCACAGAACGAACTGATAAGAGTCTGAATGCAGACGGAAGGATACTTTTAAAAAACTTTCTTTTGTTTTTGTGGTTTTGGTCTGTGTTTTATTTCATAACATGACTAATGTGGAAATAACCAGTTCTGTTCATTAGACTAATAATAATGATAATCCTCAGTGGATTGTTGTTAAAAGCATATTTTGTAAATGTTAAAGTGTTACACTTATACAAATAAAAATAATACTCCTTAAGAGTTCACATTTGGGTTAAACTTTAAGGTTCACAAAATATTTTACTCAAATGTGAGTTAGGTTTTTTGTGAACCTTAACAAATCATTTCCTTTTCCTGGGCTCTAGTTTCTTCATCTATAAAATAAGGGAGTGGTTCTAAATTATTTCTCATACACCTATGATCCTTGGAATGAAAGATAAAACACCTTAATTGCATAATATAATATAACATAATAAAAATTGCATAATATAAGATGTAATTCCAACTTTCTGCAGTATTATATTATAATGGACAGTAATCCAAAGGCCTAAACTCATGGCCTGGCAATAATGCTAATTAGCTGTATGATCTTAGACAAATATGTGTGGTCTGAGGACCCCTGGGCCCCCCTAGACCCTTTCCTGAGGACCCTCTCAGAAGATTCACAAGGTCAAAGCTATTTTCATAGTAATACTAAGATGTCATTTGCCTATCAAAATGCTGCTCCTTTTCCAACTATCTACCTACATAAAGCCAGATTTTCTTCATCTACTCCAACAAAAACAACGATTCCTAACAGATTTAATGCAGAAGCATATATGAAAATCCAGCTGTCTTCTATTAAGTCAGACGTTAAAGAGATTTGCAAAAATATGTAAACCAATGCCACTCTTTTCACTTTTTTGTCTTGGAAAATATAGTTTTCATCTAAAATGCTCTTTATGTTAATATGTGATGAGTTTATTATTATTTTAATGACTTAATAAATATTTTAAAGTTTACACATTCTAATTTCTTTTTTTTAATATTTTATTTCTCCCAATTAGATGTACAATTTCCTATTTCTGTTCAGGCCACCACTATTCCCAGAATCTCCCAGGCTGTAACCTTGGGGTCATGCTCAACTCTTCCCCCTGCTCTCTCTTGTGTGCTATGCACATTTACTTGCCAAGGTTTGTTGATTCTCTCTACATGATATCTTTTGCATCCATCTCCTTTGATCTACTTACATGGCCACTGAACTACTTTAAGGACTCATCACGTCTTCCCTGAGCTCCTGGAATGACCTTATAATTCATCTCCCTATTTTGTGTCTTCCTCCTCTAATCCATCCTTCATACAGCAGTCAAAATGATGGTTCAATAGGGCATAGGTCTGACCATGTCCCTCTCTTGCCCTGGTAACTTCCCATTGCTTCAGGATAAAATACAAATAATTCAGGTTGACATTTGCAGTTTCCCATTCCTGGCATGTACTTCCATTTTTATATTACATATAGGGTGTACGGGGGTCTGGGAAGACTAATATCTTTGGTGTAAGGGCTGCTTTCCACCTTTGGTGTCTATCTGCCCCCCAATTCTCCCCTGAGACTCCAAGAAACTCTGGCATGTTACAGCAGCCATACCCTGTTAAACTGTTTTGGCAGATGGGCTAAACCAGGTTGAAAGTAACCATTGGACCTTAAACCCATCAATGTGAGTTAGCGGGTGTCTACCCCAAGTATATGAAGATTTCCCCAGTGGAATGGGCAGATGTGAACAGTTTATACCAACGGGCCATGAAGGTGGTAGAAGTAGGTACTGTGGAGTGCTTAAAGCTTGGTCAAACATCAAGGGCTCCAAGGTCATCCACTGCATCCCAAGTCATTGCCAGTCATCTTGACTTTTGTCTTGCATTGGACTCCAGAGACTCTGGAATAGTATGAGGTGATGACTTCACACAACTCTGCCTCACTGAAATCCAATTTATGGGTGAGTAAAAAGACATTACCCATACCATTTTACTATTTCCAGAGCTAGTTCAGTATTTGGGAGACTCTGAAGGAAAGTGTAGGAGAGAAGAGAAGAGACTGCCTATCAAACTGAAATTCTATAGAGCTGTTTTGCTGACCTCATTGTTGTGTGGCTGTGAAACCTGTACAGTTTACCTGTGCTACACCAGGAAACTGAATCACTGCCATCTGAATTGTCTTCGGAAGATTCTGAAGATCACTTGGCAGGGTAAGGTAGCAGATACTGAAGTTCTTTCTTGAGCCGAATTTGCCAAGCAGGGAGTACAACTCTAATGGACTGGCCACACTGTTCAAATGCCAAACACAGGTTTGCCCACAAGACTATTTTACAGCCAACTCCCATAAAGCAAGCTCTCACAAGAGAGGTCAAAGGAAGTGATACAAGGATACTCTCAAGGTCTCTCTGAAGAACTTTGGAATCATTTGTGAGACGTGGGAGAAACTGGCACAGAACCGCCTAGCATAATGTGCCTGCATTCAAGAAGGTTCTGTATTTTGTGAGCAAAGCAGAACTGCAGTAACTCAAAAGAAATACAAGATACACAAATTGTGAGACATCTCCACTCCAAACGTTCATATGGAACATTTGTACCCAACCTGTGGTAGACACTTCCAAGCTTATATTGGTTAGAGATGCCACAGTTGCGTACACTATACCTTGACCCCGATTCATATAATGATGTCATTAAGGTCCTCTTCAAGCATGAAGGCCAACAACCAATATTACATATATCAATACTTTAATGAATGGATATGAGAGGGTGGGTAAGTGATGCTGATGTTGATCCCGTATGTGGAAATGCCTTCCTCCCTGATTTGCAGCATGCACAGAAATTGTATAAGTGGTTCTGATTTGCTAGCCACATGATGAAGAGGAGCTTTTAGAAGGACTGCATTACTACAGCAAAAATTTCTAGCCAGCCAGATCCTAGTCTGCATCTTTCTCCCTGGCCGCCTTCCAATAAGAGAGACAAACTCTAAGCTTCTGGATGGGGTCCTAGGGGTACCCTCAGTGGTTAGGAGTGTCTTTCTCTAATGCTGTTGGCTCAAGCCTCCATTTTAATGTGTTCCCTGATCCTTCCTCCACCTGTCAATTGCAAATAATTAATGCCCCAGTTCCATTTAACCAATAACTATCAGTTAGTGTTCACAAAGGGATATTTACTGTAAAGATGTAACAATAATAGAAGCATAATCATTTTCTCCTGAATACCTGGGGGACACACTCTCCCTCATTCTACCTTGGTCCATGGGGAGAGTAGTCTCAGACTTAATAAAATTTCTATGTAGTGTTTGCCTCACCAAGTTTACTTCCAAATGTGGTATGGCTGATAAATAAATTTACATCTCTAACGTTCCTGGGCCAGGTCAAGCAAATCATTTAGGCTTTCTCTTCTCACTCTCTGTGTGTTTGTTTTTCTTTTTGACAACTTTCATTGTGGATTTCAGCTCCCATACTCTGACCTATAGCCCCAGTCTCTTGACTTTTTGAAGGCCACAAGAAAATAGCATCTCTAATCTTTTTTATGCAAAACATGGAAGAGGACAAATACAAAGAAGCAAATAAACTCTAGAGCAGGGGTAGGGAACCTATGGCCTTGATGCCACGTGTGACCTTCTAGGTCCTTGGGGGTGGCCTTTTGACTCAGTCCAAGTTTTATCAAGCAAATCCTTTTATTAAGGTGATTTGTTCTGTGAAGTTTGGATTCAAAGGGCCTGACTTGATGACCCGGAGGCTCATATGTGACCTTAAGGCCACAGGTTCCTCATTCCTGCAGAGGATGGAGCCTGTGTAAGCCTTAGATGGGGAGGGCATGAGGCCCCATCCAGAGGCCTAAGGCAGTCCTCTTTCACTAGGAGTTGGCCAGGGAGGGAAGAACCAAGGTCAAGGTCCTGGCTCACTAGTGACTTTTGAATTCACCCCAATTCTGACTACGAAGCTGATCAAAAAGCCTCCTCTTCATCATGTAGCCAGCAGCTTGGGAGGAGTGTCAGAAGGTCTGTGCATGCTCCAGTTCAGAGAGCTGGGCATTTCCATTATAAGTCATCATGCCTGCTCAGATGCACTGTTCTCTACCTCTTCCATGTAGGTAATTGTATCAGCCCTGTCCCTCCTCCTCCATCCTTACTTACATTCTCCTTTATGCAATTCACATTCCAGCAAAGCTGGACTTAGCTATTTCCTGAGCATGGTGTCGTTTACATAGGTCACCTCCCATGCCTACAAAGCCCTCCTTTCTTTTCTCCACCTCTCACTCCTCTTATCTCCCTTTGAAAGCCAGCTCACATATCTCTACCTCTTTGAAGCCTTCCTTGATTCCAGCTTCTTTCCACTCTCACTTATTAGTTTCTTCCCATTTTAGTTACCTTGAATTATATTCATCTGTGTACATGCTATATTCCTAGTTGACAATAAATTCTTTGAGAACGCTTGTTCTCAAGTCTTTTTGCTTGTGTATGTGTTCTGATGCCCACAAGTGCTTGGCACGGTGCCTTCCAAATAGGCAATATTTAATATTTTTGTTATTATTGAATGCAATTTGACTATCCCCATTATACAGAGGAGGAGACAGACTCATGTGAGAGTAATGATTTGCTGGGGGGTCACACAGTTATTAAATGTCGGAGGATTTACGCTCAGATCTCTTAGCTCTAAGTCCAGCACTCTCTGCACTTTAACAATGGTATTACAGAGCAATTATTTGTATTGTAAAGGAATTTACAATATTTTATGATGATTCTGCTTCTTATTAACTATGCAAAATTAGGCAAGTCACTTCCCTTATAACATCCCCATTGTACCCTTCATTGTAAAAAGAAAAAACATTTAAGCAAAGCCAACCAATGGAGGCAACTGTATTCCAGTACAGTAGATTTTATCCCTCCATTATGGAGAGGAAAGTGTCCTTCCTTCTAAGTTTTCCAGGACCAAGGTTGTTCTGTATGCTATTTTATTAACCTAGATGATTATTGCTCATATATTATCCTGCTCAAAGTTGTATCTAGAGGTTGCATCTTGATTTATTTACATAAAATCTTTCTTTTTCTTATAAAAAAGGTGGGGGAGGGAACTTCAAAAGCTGTTTCACTTGCTCAGTGAAATATCTAAGAGTCAGACTTTAAAAAAAACATGCACGAAAATAGGAGGATAGAGAGGAAGGTCGTCTTTTGAAATATGGAACAAAAAGGTGCTATTGACTTAGCAGGAGCCGCAAGACGCTGCTTTAATATGTACACAACTGGCCTGGGAATTTTAATTTGAATTTCTGCAGCTGCTAATGTGCTTGTTGCTGGGAGAATAGACACTAATTGACAACCAACTAAATAAATATGTGGAAAATGAAAGCAAACACAGTCATAAAAGGAAAAAAACCGTAAAAAAATTAAATTATGAATGTGGGGAAGAAGAATTTCTTCTCCCTCTCTGTCATCGTTCCTTTTTTCCCTCCCCTGCCCCCAATAAAAGTGCAATCCAAAAGCTTTTCAAAATATTTGTTTTATGAGGAAGTTACAGTTTGGAAACACAGAATCTCCCCTCTCATCCCTGTTTGTATGAGCAGGTATGACAGCCATGAGGATGCTTTCACAGAAAGAAAAACGCTCAGCACCTGGTTGGGGGCTGTCCAAAAGCCCATGGTAATGGCCCTGCTGATGTTGACCTCCCTCTCCCTCGTGCCCCAAGGGAGTTTCTGTGACCAACTGAGAGCAGTCAAGCTCCCCCTACAAAGTGAAATTGCTTATCAGAGAAATCATATTACACGCAAAGTAAATTAGAATCTGCACTGACGTCGTAATTTTAAAAATTAATTAAGGATAAAAAGAAGATGCATCTCAGAGGATGGGGGGGAAGTCTAATTTCGACAGGCAGTAATTAATTCCTCCGTTCAGAAATTCATTAACATGTCATAAGTACAAATTACTTCTTTGCTCAGCCTGAAATCCCCCTGAGTCATTGACTCTACAGCCAGGGTGATATAGGGTGCCTGGGTGAAGGACCATTCACTAGAGAGTATTTTAGCAGCCAGACTTTTCTTCCGTTTTCTGCTTATGAGAAACTGCTTGATTAGCTCCTGGCTGTTGGATGTGGTCTGGCCATAGGAGGAGATGCCTACAGGACAATTCACATTTTAGCAGCATTTGAAGATCAAGTTCTTTCCTCACAATAATGCTGAAATATGGGAGTGGGATGGGGTACAATTAATATGATCTTCCTTTTATAGGCACAAGACTCAGGCTCAAGGAGTTTAATTAATCTTGTGTACCCAGGCTCACACATTTGAACCTAAGCCTTTAACTTCAAATCTAGCTCCAAATTCCATGAAATACCATATATAATACATGGTATGTTGACTTACACAGTGATTGCTTATGTGTCAACCATTACAGTTTACTCTTTGGTGTGTACCCACACATTGTGATGTCAATGCCACCAGACACCTCTTTATCTTACCTACACGACACCCTAAGGACCTCTATCAGAGTCGTCTCTTTGTATGTTAAAGACTGGATTTTTGTGGTCCCCCTTAAAATGTGCCCATTCATGGGAAAGATTGCACTTTAAACCTCCTGCATGTATGAATGGTGCTGGTAGAGTAGGGACATTGGAAAGGCAATGTTAAGAACAAGGGCACTGTAAGAGACTAGTAAATTATAGGACCTAGAACAGCAAGGGACGTTTAGAGTTTATGTCATCCAACCTGTCACTTTACAAATGAGGAACCTAAAACACAGAGGGTTTAAGTGACTTGTCCAAAGTTTGAGCTGTAAGGCTGGATGTTGAATCCAGGTTCTTTGACTTCAAATCTGGTATTCTCTCTACGCTATGCTGTCCCTTGTGAGGGTAAATGTCAAACCAAGTTTCACTGACTTTAAGCAGAAGATATACTCTGGGCAAAGGTGTCTCTGCTGCTTACTTGCATAGCCCTAGACAGTTCATTTCGTCTTTGGAGACCTTAGTGTCCTCACTTGTAAAAAGGAGGGTGTTAAACAAGAGCATCTCTAAGGTGCTATCTAGTATGATTCTAAGGGGCTGAGTGCTCCACAGAACACTGGAAGTAGGGATGTCAATACCACGTTGTTTTGCCTTGCTAGCTGAGAAAAGTGAATCTTGACAGTGGATGAATGAACATAAGGTACATAAAACATCCCCTAAGAGGTGATAGATGCTGATAATAGAAACCAGGTTAAGGGAGTAGCTCCACAGATGGCAGACCTGTCTTTAAGAGGAAGTCAAGGACTCTCAGCCTTTGAATATGATGCGATGGAACAGTAACCCAACTATTTACTTATAAACTAGATCTGGAACCGTAAGAGACCTGAAGGATATATTAGTTCAACTCCCTCATTTTATAGATTTTAGAACAGGCTAAGTGACTTGGGTTTTCACATGTAGTAGGTAGCAAAGTTCATGCTTGAGCTCAGGTCCTCAACAAACATTTATTAAGCATTTATAATTAGCACAGCAACAGGCAATGGGGAGACAAATGAAACACAAAATAGATTCTGACTCTCTTCCTTCTAGCTCTTTCTTATGTGTCGTTTTCTTCCATTAGAACATAAGGTCATTGAGGGTAAGGACTGTCTTGCCTGCTTGTATTTGTTACCCTCAGCATTAAGCAGAGTGCCAGGCACCTACTGAGGCCTTAGCTAGGTGTCACAGGGCAGCTAGGTGTCACAGTGGATAAAGCACCAACCCTCGAGTCAGGAAGACTCAAGTTCAAATCTGCTCTCAGATTAACTGGTCACACTAGCTGTGTGACCCTGGGCAAATCACTTAATCCTGTTAGCCTCAGTTTCCTCATCTATAAAATGAGCTGGAGGAGGAAATGGCAAACCAGTATCTTTGCCAAGAAAATCCCAAACGGGATCACAAAGGGTTGGACATTATTGAAATGAATAAACAACAGCAACAACCAAAAGTTTTATAATTTATGTACTTATTTATCTAGCTACTTACATCAGAAGAACCTACATGCTACTGGGAACATACAACATGGGCTGGAACTCTAATGGATCTGCTATTTTGATGAGCATGTCTTTCCATCTTATGCAACTCTTATCCATGCCCTCCCCACCATATCCATCCCACTGGAGTTCACCCAGCACACTAGAGAACTTCCTCAAGCTCTCTCACCAGTGTGCCAATGAAATATGCAGGCTAGTTCCATGCTATTACCATGGGACCCATCTAGTTTTCCCCCTGATCATTTGTTTCTCTGATGACATCATTTATATATCACTTCTCCTGAACATTCCTGCCTTTGCAATGGTTCACATCTTTCTTATGACCACTATGCACCACTCCATTTTCCTTCAGATGATCATCAATTTTCATTCTTCAGAGACTATAGCATTCCATGGATTACAGGTACACAATAGCACTAGGACTCTACAGACATTAAATAAATGGGATTTCAGGAAGAAGTCTGGGGTGACCCAGAAAACTGGACAATTTCACAAAGGCAATCCAACCTACTCTCTTCCTCCTATTCAAATTGGACCCTAGGTCATTGTCCATTGGTATTATAGATATGGGTACTGGAGGACAAATTTTATGGGTTATCTCCCAAACAATACATGATCATCTAGTCAAGAGGTTATTCACCATCTACTTGTTTTTTCGTATTTGGATAGTTAAGCCAAACTCTTTTGAATGATCATGGCCCTCATTTAGGAGGTTCTGAAATGTCCTAGTATTTGATACGATGAACACAATATCCTTCACAAATAGAAGAATCTGTCAAATTTCATCAAATATAGGAATGCCTTTTTGATTTTTTTACTCTACCCTGAACATCCTTGGTGACAGTGGAAAACATCTTTGGTTTGTACATATCTGCTTGTTTTCTGCTTTGCCTAATATGAATAAAGAGAGGGTTAAGCAAGATTATTTCTTTTGCTACATCTTTTAAGGAATCATATCTTGTATGATTTTAATATACATAGGAGAAACCTCATTAGGTGAGAGTAAGGTAATGTTTTGCTCTCCTCGATCAACTTTTTAAAAAGTCAATAAATAATTAGCACAGAAAAATCTTGAATTCTTGACAGCTTTTAATGTAAAAATGTGATCTGCCTAATTTCTTCTTAAGCTTTCAACAAGGATGCCAGTGACATATATGTAAATAGTTCTCATAAAATTTATATGAATAGGAAAGTAGACATATAAGTTAGCACGTATTGATATTATTCTGTTGGTTGTGTTTTATATTTGCAAATAATGAAATTCACGATCCTTTCTATATATTTAGCATCTTTCCCTTTTTAGGCCGTTTGAGAATTTATCCCTTAATACCTTGAAAATTATTTCACTTCCCAAGTAGGCTTTCTCTAGGTATACTTGACCTAATCCAATTATTTTACCTCATCCCTTTCAATTATTGTTCAGTGTTCTCATTTGTGTCCAACTCTTTGTGAACCCATTTTGGAGTTTTCTTGGTGAAGATACTAACGTGGTTTTCCGTTTTCTTCTCCAGCTTATTTTACAGAGGAAGAAACTGAGACAAACAGGGTTAAATGACTTTCCCAGGGTCACCCAGCCAGTAAGTGTCTGAGATCAGATTTGAACTCAAGTCTTCTTTACTCCAGGCCCAACACTCTGTCCACTGTGCCACCTAGCTGCCCCTTTCCAGAACTATTTGAATTTTTCCATGCAGCACACCTGGACCTGTGATGTTAGAGTTGAAATGTGGTAACTCCCCTGATCTTGGTGATAAAAAGAAATTTGTTATAAAACTCTGGACAGATCTTTTCTATTTTTCATCTGTTTGTGGTCCTATCCTTAATGTTCTCAGGATGACTTTACTTAGTTGAGTATCTTTCAAGCTTTATTTAGTTTCCCTTCCATTCCTTCTTGCTGTTTTATGAGACAGTGCTTTCTAGAGTATTCCAAAATTCTTCTCAATTAGATTTTTACAAATGAGTTTCTATTGCAAATTGGTATTACCCTTGGTTATCATCTCTCTCTACTTAGGAAGGAGATCAAGTATTTAGTATTTATCTAGGCTCTTTTGGCTTTCTCATTATCACAATTGATTTACAGGGATTCTTTAGGAAATGGCTACCATCTGTCATTATCTGTTCCTCCATCTATTACTCCCTTTTGTTATTGATAACTCTTTTAAAGAGGCAAGATCGAGGTTGTTTTAATTTCATACCACATCTTATTTTTATTTTCTTCTAGTTTCACGTTAATTTTGATCTTTGTTCTGAGTCAGTGGTTTGACAATTCATAGAAAGCCAATTGAAGACATATTAACCAATCAACCAACCAAGAAGCACCCTACTATGTGCCAGGCAATGTGATATGAGCTAGGGATGTGCAGCTAATAACAAAATAGTCCTTGCTCTCAAGTAGTTTATAATCTAACAGGGAAGATGACATCTATATAGATATATAGATAAATCTCTTCCTTTCCCTCTCACCTTTCTATCTCTCTGTCTCCTCCTTTTCTCCTCTTTCCCCCTCTTCCTCTCCAGATACGTATATTTACACACACACACACACACACACACACACACACACACACAACAGGCCCAAAGTAACCTTGTATGGAGATACACTAGAAATTGAGGAAATCAAAAGAGGTCTCCTATGGAAGGTAACCCTTGAGTTGAGTCCTTGAGGAGGCTAAGAAATAGAAGTAAGGAGAGAGAGAATTCCAGGAGTAGGGAAAAGCCATTGCAAAGGCATGGATATGAGATCAACTGCAAAATATGAGGAGCAGCAGGTAGGCCAGTATGGGTAGACCACAGAATATATGGAGGGGAATGATGTATAAGGAGAATGGAAAGATAGGAAAAGATCAGGTCAGTTCTAAAGGACTTTAAATGCTAGGGCAGTTTCCCATTTGATCCTTGAGGTAACAGGAAGGTATTAGTTTATTGAATAGGGAGATAACATGGTCAGAGTTAGGCTTTTGTAGAATTACTTTGGAGGGAGGGAGGGAGGAAGGGAGAGAGGGAGGGAGGGAGACAGAGAGAGAGACACATACACAGAGACAGAGACAGAGAGAGAGACAGAGAGAAAGAGAAAGAGAGAGAGACAGAGACAGAGACAGAGACAGAAAGACAGACAGAGAGACAGACAGACAGACTATTACAATGTAGCCCAGGACAGAGGTGATAAGGGCTTGAACTAGGGTGGCGGGTGTGTGACAGAGAAAGGGACTATGTGATTAATGCCAAGATAGAAATATTGAGATTTGTCAACTGGTTGAATATTTAGGGTGAGGTTAGAATGAGGAGTCAAGGATGATTCCAAAGTTGTGAACCTCAGTGACTGGAAAGTTGGTGTTGCTCCTGTCTGTCTGTCTCTTTGTGCGTGTGTGTGTGTGTGTGTGTGTGTGTATACATGCATATACATATACAATACGTATATGTATGTATGTATACACACACAGACACGCACATACACATATATGAAATGTGACATTATTTAAGAACTTGCCTAGAACTACACTTTCTGATTCTTTCTTGAAGAAAGCATTCGTGATATTCAGGTATGAGGCTTCTGTATTTATAATAAGCTTTTGATTCCTCTCATTTCTTATACAAGAACCATATTTTCTAACTTTTGTTGTCCTCCCCTGTGCCTACATTTGCACTGAAATCATTGTCAACATTTTGATCGTTGATTTAACTTGGAAGGTCTTGAATATTTTGTAGAATCTTTCTACCTTCTTATCCTCGGCAACATATATTGATTCATGAGCTGTGATTATTTTCACAGTCATATTTGTGCAAATACTTAGGAACCCTGAAATATGAGATCACCAAATGTCCTGTGGAATTGTGTTTCTCCTTACCTTTGGACATATAGTTAAACCACCTTCTTCATTTGCCTCTCCAGGGAGGACCTATGAGCTCTAACTTTTTTTAGTTTCATCTATAGTGGGAATGTTAAAATTGATATTATATCCTTCTTCTACTACTATGTTCATTCAGTGGTCATTATATAAGGATTTTATGTTCAGAGTATCAATAGTTAATATCCATATAAGGTATAGAAATGCCTTTTTGCCACTAGTGTATATACAACACATTTACACAACATGTACACAAATACAAGGCAATCTGAGAAGAGAGGAAACATTAATCATTTAGGGGTTGGAGCAGAGAAGATTTCAAGGAGAATTTGGCAGTTGAGTTGAGCCTTGAAGGAAGGTATGAAGTCAGACAGGTACAGTTATAGGCATAGAGATACACAAAGGTAGGAGTTAGCTTGTCTGGAAATGGAAAGGAAATAATATGAAATTAGGTTGGAGTCAGGTCTACATTTCTTTCTAGAATTGATATGGAGTCATTGAAGGTTTTTGAGTAGGGGAGTTAGATCAATACCTTAGGAAGATAATTGCAACAGTTCTATGAAAAACAGATTGGAGAGAGGAGACATTGGTGATAGATCAATTTTGAGGTTATAATAGTAGTCTAGGCAAGAAGGGATTAAGTTCTAGACTAAGTTGGTAGCCTTTTAACTAGAGGGGGGAGAGGGATAGGAAAGATGAGGGGGAGGCAGAACTGACAAGACTCAGCAACTGACTTAATGTGAGGGGGAAGATTAGGGATGATGCTGAGGCTATGAACTTGGATGATTGGAGGATAGAGGTGACCCCAAAAGTAATAAGGAAATTTAGAGGACATAAAGGTCTAGAGGAGAAAGCATGAGTAGTTCAGTTTTAGAGATACTGAGTTTGAGATGCTAATAGGACATTCCCTAATAACTGATGTTGGAACTTCTATTTCTATAATGTACTTTCTCCAAAAGAACACTGTAGAAGTAGATAGAAAAATTGCCATTATCCCCGTGCTAGAGATGAGGAAACAGATACTCAGAGAGGTTCAGTGACTTGTTCACTGTTATGTCACCAGAAGGTGTCAGAGCAGGGCTTTTAACTTTTTCCTGCCCAAATCTAGGAAATTTCCTAAGTTTAGGCCATGTGGTTGTTCCACCTTCCAGCTACCTTAAGCTTAAGTGTTCCCCCAAATGTCCCTGAGAACCATGGATTTTCCTGGCAGGGACCACATATGGCCTGGTTTGAATCTTAGGTCTTTTATTCAATATTATTTCCTTATCACACCAATATATACTTGCCAATCTACTCAGGGTGAACTATCCATTGTCCCATGGTCAATCATCTTATCCCATTCTTACCTAAAGCAGGAATTCTTTTCTATAATATCCCTCAGAAGTAGGCAAGCAGCCTGTACTTGAAGACCATTCCTACCTTTGCTCACAACGTTCAACTAGAATTTCCCCCCCTTGGCCAATCCCATGTGAGGAGAGGGTCTTTGAATCATAGATATATGGCTGCATTTTATAAACCTCTTCCCCGTTCCACATTTTTCAGGGTGCCAGGCACATAGTGAGTATTTAATAACTTCTCTTCTCACCAAGGGGACAACATTTGCCATTATTACATAGCACTTTGTACATGTCATTTCCATGGTTCTGTTTACTTCACTGTGCAACATTTCATATAAATCTTCTCATATTTCTCAGACTGCCTCATAGTCATCCTTTCTTACAGCATAGTTTATATTATTGTCATAATACAAGCCATTCCCCAATCAATGGGCATCCACTGTTTCTAGTTCCTTGCTGCCCCTCAAACTGTTGTGAATATTTTTATTTAGGATCTTTCTTTTTGTCTGTATCTTTTCATTGTATATGCTTAGCATTTCCCTGAATCAAAAGGTAATTTTTCTCATATAATTCCAAATTGTAGGACATAGTACAATAGTGCTGAAAAGAGCCTTAGTAGATAAAGTATTAGTGCTCAGAGGCCTGAAGGAACATCATAGGATCATAGAGTTAGAGATGGAAGAAACTTTAGAGGTTACCTAGTCTGAGTTCATAAGTGAAGATACTGAAGACCAGAGAGTTTAAGTGACATTGAAATCATCTAATCTAATACTTCCAATTCATAGATGAGGAAACTGAGATCTACAGAGGCTAATCAACTTCCCCAAAGTTAGTTATTGAGAGTAGCAGAGTCAAGACTAAAACTGAGGTCTTTCAATACCCAGCCTAGTTCTCAAGGTGGTGGTAGCAAGGCATTACTGTAGGCAGGAAGGTATGAATGGACTTTTAGGGGTGGGGGATAAAAAGCAAATGCACCTGCTATTCTGTTATGTGAGTTCCCCCAGGAGAGGGCTAGGGTGAGGTTGAGATGTGGATTTAATTGGGTACTTTGGGTCAGGATGAGGTGGGTTCCCTCCCCTCCAACAAAGCTTCCTGTTTTAATTCACTCCAGCTGGGGATGAGAGGTCACTGGCTGACAACAAGGTAAGTAAACAAAATTAGCAACTGCTTTCAGACTGTATTCCCTTCTGTGGAAATTAGTGTAGAAATGAGTCAGGCTTTCAGTTCCTATGTGGAGGAGACCCTGGTGTGTTTGTATCCAACTAGAAAAGCTCATGGTTTATTCATGTGGATATCTCTACACCAGCCCCTCTTGCTGATGTGATAGGAGGGGGCCGAAACCAGCAGGAGTGGGAGCTAAGCGGTGATACTGTGCTATTTCTTTGGGAAAGAATAGTGACTGAAAGTCCTTGGTTTCAGGAGAGGGAGGGAGAGAGAGGGGGGGAGAAGGGGAGGAAGAAAGAGAGTTGGAGAGAGAAAGAGACAGAGAGACAGAGAGAGAGACAGAGAGACAGAGAGACAGAGAGAGAGAGACAGAGAGACAGAGAGAGAGAGACAGTGAGACAGAGAGAGAGAGAGAGAGACAGAGTGTGTGTGTGTGCGTGTGCGTGTGCGCGCGCGTGTGTGTGTGTGTGTGTGTGTGTGTGTGTGTGTGTGTGTGTCCTGTTTTCTGGCACAAGCACTAGGTTGTCCTCTAGGTTTGTGATGAGTAGATAGCAGGGATGACTGCTTTGCACCATCCACACACTTTTACTGGCATCCAACTGAGCCCAGTAACATACAACAGAAATAAGGAGACCCTGGGAATAGGGGTCAGAGGAAGAGCCTCCAGCAGTTAACTGCAGAATATTTCAGATTTGGTAGTAAAACAGCATAGCCGATAATTACTTGGTACCAGTGTCTTTCAGGTGGAGGGAACCTTAGAGGCAAGCTCCTTGTGAGCAGAGATTGTTTCATTCACTCTACTTGTGTCTCCACTGTCTAGCACAGTGTCTGGTGTGTGGTAGGTATTTAATAAACACTGATTGATTGACCTTCATTGTTACATGTTATAGATAAGGAAATTGAGGTCCAAAGAAAGGAAATTACTTGCCCAAGCAGGAGGTCTGGGGTACAGTCCTGGATCTACCACTAATTAGCTATGTGACCTTTGGCGAGTTACTTCCCCTCCCTTGTCCTCAGATTTTTCATTTATAAAATAAGGGAGTTGAACTTGATGGTCTCTAAGGAATCTTGGAGCTCTAACAAAGATACCAGACACAGCCTGGACAAAGGCAGGAAATCAAAAGGATGATGAGCTAGTCTAGGGTGATGGAGGTCAGTAAATTATATGTAATCCAGCAATGCTCCTCCTAGGCATGTGCCTTCAAGATAGTGAAGAAAGTAGGAAAGGACTTATATGCACATATGAATGAGGTAGGGGGAAATAATGTTCCCAAAGCAAGTGGGAGTCAGATCCCATGTGGTCCTGAATGCAAGTCTATGATGTCTGGGCCTTACTCTGAAGGGAAGGAAGAATCATCATGGATGGTCATGCCTGGATTGTGGCTGCATCAAGGGATGTCTCCCCATTTGGCAACATAGTTCTACAGAAAGTGCTTTGTAAAGCATAAAGTGCTCTATTAATTTGAATTATTATTATTGTTTCCTGTCAAACTTCTATTTATCAAGATCACCCCAATGGATACAATCTCTTTTTTTCCCTAAAGAACCTCCCTTGGTATTTCTCAGTACATTTCTCAGTCTTGGATTAATTATTTGCTTGTCTGCCTTCTCTCCCTTAATAGATAATTAATTTCTATAGTGCAAGGACTATACTACATTATTTGTATTTTCCCGTAGAGCTTTACACACAGTAGGTGCTCCATAGACATTTGTTGTAGGAGAGAATAGGTGAATGGTGAGTGCTTAATGAATACATGTTAATGTGATGTATCGATTTCTCAAACAAGACTACCTCTCCTACTTAACTAATTCCTCTAGTGGCAATAGGGCATATGTTGCTTTTTTTGAGACTGTACTTCTAGGAATGAAAATACCCTTGGTGTTTACACTGCCTCTTTCCCTAAGACAATCAGAGGATTTTGCATATATTAGGGCTAAACTAAACCTTGGCCAATATAGTAGGGAAGGAATAATGAGCTAACTTGTTACTGCCGTGGAGCTGGAGAAGTTGTGGAGTAGTGTCTGTCACGGGTGTCCTGCCTTTTCACAGTTTATGAACCACTTTCTCTATGGAAAGCCAGTGAGGGAAGTGGACCAAATGTTGTCTCTGTCTTCCAGATGGAGAAAGCCATGGCTCCCAAGGCCATGTAGTATATGTCACATAAGTCACAGAAAAAGGACCAGAGTCCAGTCTTCTAATTTCATGTCTAGAGATGGCACTTTCCCATATTGACATAAAGGTAATTGTGGTGTAAGGGACAGAGTTCAGTCCTCAGTCAAGGAAGACCTGGGTTCCAGTCTTACCTATGACGTATACTAACAGTTTGACCCTGCGCAAGTTACTTGACCAATCTCACAGTGTTGCCAATCATCTCTCTGAAATGTGATGGTGCAGAACAAATGCTGTTCTGCATAGGTGGAGGAAGTTTACTGATGAAATCACTGATGTATAAACACATGCATCTATGTAAGCATATATGTATAGATGCATGCATACAATGTGTACACACATGTGTATATACACGTGCTTACACATCTACATAACCTCAACACAAACATATATGTGTATGAATGCATATATGATTATGCATATACTATATACACATGCATAATGTGATCGATCACACCAGCCTACAAACATACATGTATATACATATGTATGTGTGCATATATACATGTGTTCACACAGATACTAGGATATCTAGCACAAATCATATACATGCATGCATATATATGTACACTCATCTATCCATATATAAATATATTGATATTTATATATTGACATTTATAAATAGTATATGTAATATAGATTATAAGTTTATATATATAAATAATGCATGATAGGCGCATATTGAGTATAAAGGCGGTCTTCTTGGTTCTACACATATCTGGGCCTCAGTTTCTTCATTTGTAAAAGGAGAGGGTTGACCTAGAAGGCCTTTAAGGTCCCTTCCAGCTCTAATTCTATGATCCTATTTTAAATAATTATTTTTTTATAGTTATAGATTCACAGAGACAATGTTAGGCATCATCTGGGTTACCCCAAAGTCATTTTAGAGATAAAAGAACTGAAGCCTGAGAATAAGTGACTTACCACAAATCATGTGGCCAGTTAGTAGCAGAGAAGAGGTCAGAAACCAGGTCACTTGACCCCACACCCCACCCCACCAATCTAATGAACTTTCCATATATACTATATGATATACAGGCCAGATGATATACAATACAACCTGAGGCACAATATATGGTATATTTAAACACACATATGTTAATTGCTGTATTATGAAACTTAACGCTTTCTCTGTTGGAAAAAATTGTTGTCAGAGTTTGTATTGTATTGAAATGTGAGTGATGAATTCACTCTCTGAAGGGATTAAAGATGAACATTAGGCAGGGAAGCTGAAAAGACGATTCCTTTATTGAGTAGGAGATTGGATTAACTGATTTCTAAGTTCTTTTCTTTAAATTAAAAAAAGTATATTTATATTTTTCTTTTTATATCACCTTCATTTCCAATATATATTCCCCGCCCCCAAATCTATACCCAGTGAGCCATCTTTTTGAACAAAGAATACAAAAGTGAAAAAAAATACTTCAGTAAAACTAATCAATACATCAATTATTTATGGCAGTATATGCAAAGGTTCATGTTTATGGTTCCTCACCTCTGAAAAGCAAGGAGGGAGGTACATTTTTTTTATATCTTTGAAATTAAGCTTAGTCATTATACTTATACAGCCTCCATTTTCTCTCCTTTTCACTTTCATTGTTGAAGCTACATGTACTGTTCTACTTGCTTCACTTTCACAAGTCTTTCTACGCCCCTCTGAATTTTTTCATATTCAGCATTTCTTTTGACAATGTATTATTCCACTGACATTTATGTGGCCCACTTTATTTTTCTATCACTAATTCCTCGGCACGTATTTTATTTCCAGCTGTTTCCTACTATAAAAAGTGCTAATATGAATATTTTGGCTTTTATCTACTTCTAAGAGGCTATGTACCACAGAGCATGCACCATACTAACATGGGCTTAAGTAAGCTTGCTTACATTTCTTAGGTCTTCTCTCTCCTTAGTTAGGTTCTTTCCTATAGAACCACACAGACAATGAACATTTAGCCACTGTTAGCTGATTAGTAAGGTTTCTCCCACTTGTTTCCCATGACCAAGGCCTGTCCTTGAGCAGGCAGCTTGGTAACGATTCAAAAGCACCAGGTGTGAAAGAAGAGAACCTGAGTTAGACTCCTGTGTGGCCTTGGGCAAGTAGCTTTCCTTCTCTGGGCCTTTTCCATCTCATCTATTTCATATGGGGTTGAACTAGAGGATTCCTTCTAACTCTAAATCTTATTATTTTAATATTAGATATTAGATGACATTTGTTATCCACACCCTCTCTAAATCACCTGACTTGTACACTTTCCCAGGCACAGCTCCTGGCATTTACCTTTTCCTTCTTTTTTCCTCTTTAAAATGTACATGTGTGTACTCAGACTCCAGGATACATGTCATCTAACAGACTACCTCAAGTCCAAGAGTTAACCTTACTGTGGAATAAAGTATTAGTCCTCCTAGAAAACATATGGATCCTTTTTCTTTTCTTTTATTAAATTAATTTATTTACTTTCAGTTTTCTACAATCACTCCCATAATTCTTAGATTTTCTCCCCCTCCCTCCCCAAAATGGCATGTGGTCTTATGTGGGTTCTACACAGACATTTTCATCAACCACATCTTCACATTAGTCATGTTGAATAAAAGAATCAAAACGAATGGGAGAAACCATGAGAAACAAAACAAAACAAAACACAAGAGAAAATATTCTGCTTCATTCTGTGTTCAGATTCATAGTTCTTTCTCAAGGTCCTTTGGGAATGTTGTAGGTCCTTGCATTGCTGTGAAGTGCTGTGTCTATTAGAAACAGTCCTCACACACTGCAGTCATTGATGTGTACAAGTTCTCCTGGTTCTGCTCCTTTCACTCAGCATCAGTTCATATAATTCCTTCCAGGCCTCTCTGGAGTCTTCCTGTTCATCATTTCTTATAGCACAATTGTATTCCATTACATTCATATACCACAGCTTGTTAAACCATTCCCCAACTGATGAGCATCCCCTCAATTTCCAGTTCTTTGCCACCACAAAGAGAGCTTCTATAAATATTTTTGTGCATGTAGGACCCTTTACCATTTTTCTGATCTCTTTGGAATACAGTCCTAGGGTCAAAGGGTATGCACATTTTTGTAGCCCTTTGGGCATAGTTCCAAACGACTCTCCAGAATGGTTGGATCAGCTCACAGCTCCACCAATAATGAATTAGTGTTCCAACTCTCCTACATCTTCTCCAACATTTATCATGTTCCTGTTTTGTCATGTTAGCCAATGACTATAGAAATCTTTAATTCATCCCTCTGAAAATTGCCTATTTATATCCTTTAACCATTTATCAATTGAATAATGACTTGTATTTTTGTAGATTTGACTCTTCTCTATATATTTTAGAAGTGAGGCCTTCAACATATGGATCCTAATTAAGGATCTTCAATTCCTTATTTCAAAGAGGTAGAATTACAGAAACTATTGCAGGCTGGCAGAGGAAGGGGCATTTTATGCAATCAGGGTTTTTTAGTACCCTTCAAATCACCTCCTTTGGCAACCACTACACCTCCTATAGTTGAGAGGAGTGGATCTAGTTATGGAAGGAAATTTATCTGATTTGACAACCGAGAAGTAAAGGCTTTAAAGCAGGATGAGATCTTAGAGGTCAGCTAGTCCTTTTCCCCATTTTACAGATGAAAAAATTGAGGCCCAGGGAGTTCTAGTGAGTGGCATCGCCAGGAATTGATCCTCCCACTATTATACTGCTCCTTTTCATCTTCCTTCATTCCATTAGATATTGTTCCAGCTGGCCAAAAGGCTTCCTATTCTTTTTTTCCCCCGTAGGAGATAGGACAACCTACTTCTACTCTGATGAGGGGAAGCTGGAATCCCTAAGTTTTAGCCATGAAATCCTTCTCAGTCCAGCTCATCATTTTTGAAGATGCTAAGAATTCACTCATTAGGATAAAAGATGAGAAATGGAGGTCTAGCTGTAAAAAGGAATAGCTTGATTAAGAGCTGCCCCAGGACATTGCCACCATTTCTCTTTCTCATCAGCTAAGCAGGGGGATCATTTCTGTTCTGGCTGCCAAAGAGGGACCTGGGGGTCTAAAGTAGTTTCTATCTTTGCCCTTATTCCATATGCTGCCAGCAAAGACTGCTCTTTGCTTGCTAAGACTGGGCAAATACTGAGAAGGCTGAATAGCTGTGGTTAGAATACAGAATTAGTTCTGCTAGAAGGGGAGATGAGTAGAATGTCAGAATTGGCAGGGATCCTACAGACAATGCTGCCCAATCCCCTCATTTTTCACATGTGAAAACTAAGGCTCAGAGAGGGAATGGTGATATGACTGAGGTCATGTAGTTAGTTGAGAAACAAAGTCAGAACTAAAGATCACAAGATCTTAGAATTAGACCTGAAATGGGATCTTCAAGGTCACGTCCAACTCACTCATTTTTCAGATAAGGAAACTGGAGAGGTTAATTGGTTAAACAGGAAGTAAAGTTTACAAGACTTGCCCAAGTTTACACAGGAAATTAATAACAGAGGCACGATTTGAACCCAGGTCTTCTGCCTCCAGTTCCAATGTTCTTTCCTTTGTGCCCAAGTGCAGTAATCTTTCTGGCATACCGTACTTGTTCAGCCTTTTTTGTTGTTAGCAGACTGTCAGATCAGAATGGGTCGCTGGAACCACTTTTACCTCTTTTAGCACATTTAATCTTTCTAACAGTCCTATGAAATAGGGAAGGCAGGGATTATTATTCCCGTTTTGCAGATGAGGAAACTGAGGATCAGAGCTCAGCAAAAACTCTTGAGACCACAGTCTGTGTATAGATGAAACTTTCTATTCTCAGAGCCCAACACAGGGCTTTGCCAGGGCAGGCGCTTTGTCTGTCCTAGGATCATTTAGAGCTACAGAGGAGCTAAAGCCTAATTTTACAGATGAGGAAATTGAGGCCCACAGAGTTTCCCCTCAAAAAGCATCCTTTATACAACTGACAAAATAATATTAAGGCATGATTTGCCCATATCACTTTACAATTTTCAAAACTTCAATGACTGTTTTTTGCCTCACCTCTTGGAAAAAAAGAAACATTAATTCTTTAATCTGGCATTCAAAATCTCTGCAAACTGACTGGAGGCTGCCTTTCCAGGTTTGTTTCGCTTTATTCCTTTCCAAGCCCCTTTTTTCTGGCCAAAGTGGTTGTCCCTTAAACATTACAGTTCTTGCCTCCATGAATTTGCACAAAAGACATCCTCTGTTGCTAGACTGAACTCCCTCCTCATCTATAGCACTAGAAAGCTTTATCTTTCTTCTCCACCAAGTTGCTAGTGCTCCTCTTCTCCTTGTTTGGTCTTTATTTTTTTTCCATTAGGCAGTACCTTATTTGGAATATGACACACCTTATAAAATTAAATATGATGCTCAGCACATCCTTATTGCTGCTGTTTGGTTATTCATTCATGTCTGACTCTACGTGACCTCATGGACTTTGTCCAGGGGGTATTCATGGTGAAATGATTTGTTATTTCCTTTTCCAGTGTGTCCCCATTTTACAGATAAAGAACTGAGGCAAATAGGGGTTAAGTGACTTGCCTCAGGCTACACAGCTGGTGTCTGAGGCCAAATTTGAACTCAGATCTTCCTGACTCCAGGCTTGGTACTTGATGCATCACCTATCTACCCCCCAAAAAAACCCCAGTTTTTCCACCTGACATATAACATGTGCTTAATCAATACTTCTCCCCATCCTCTCCTTGTTAGCCATACCGCTGCTGCTGCCACAATTGTCATCGCCACTGCTACCCTCCCTATCCCCTGCCACTGTAGTATACATTTCTACCTGTAGAAGTAAGGCTAAATGATCAATCAGTTCAATGTGACTGTTTATATATTTTCTACTGTAAATGCAACTCCCATTTTGGAGGACATTTTCCTAAGTAGAAGAAATATTTTTAAAGGCATGTTTTTATTGTTATCCTTTTTTTGCTTGTGCGTTAAGAATTAATAGTTTTCTTTGAATTATGTCTTTTTGTAGCCTGGTAAATTTGCTTGTCAAAAGTGCAACAGATTTGTTTTTCTTTTCTCTATCTACAAAAGATTCTCCTTCTCAAGCTTGTGTCAAGGTCATTGTCAGGATATTTATTAGTATCCACCCTGAGCAGACAACCCATCCTGAGATAACCGTCACCTCCCGGTGGCACTGATGGCACATCATCCTCAGGTTAATTATGGGAAGCAGTTCAACATAGGTTTTCCCCTCAGGTAACAGGTACCTGTGTTTGAAGATGCTGGGAGTCAAAGACCAATTATAAGTGTAGAAAAGATAGTCCATACGCTAAGCAAGTGTGCCCTGGCCAACTAGCACTTAGAAGAAACTACCTAGAAGCTCAGTCACACTTCTCCTGGACAATTAACTCTTATAAACCTTTAAGGACACTTGAAGATTGAGGGCCTCACTGATAGGGCTTGATGTTAGAAGTGAGTATTTTCACTGCATAACTGTGAGCCATCCATTCTCAAATTACATAGGTGTGAGCAATCCAATCTCAGATCTTATTGCCAAATCATTGTGAGACCAATATCATGATAGACAGGTACTTTTCTTGGCATGGAAGAGCCCCAAGGGGACACAGCACCAATCTGCTCTCAGCCTTCACTCTTCAAGATCCTCACTACAACTAACTCATCTCTATAATAACTCATGCCCTTTAATAAATCTCACCAGAACATACATGGGTTGTACATTGGGTTTTGCTTTCACTTTTAGTAGCATAAGAATCATAAGAATTACCATGTAATTCATTTAGAGGGTATTGGCCATTAAATGTGGGGAACCAGGCATGGAATCCTGATCACTTTTCAAGCCCTTAGGATTAGTTCCACAAATCTAGAATTAGTTCCATGACCTCTAGACTCATCTTGCACCATATGATTACTTTAATTCAGATCTGACATTTGATTGGCATTAGGAGTCCCCATAAGGCAATTCTATCTGACTTCTACATCTTTGAGTTTTAGAGATTTACCTAGGGCATACAACTGGGATGGATCAGAGGTGGTAAGTGAAACCAGGGCATGTTGACTATATGGCTTGTTCTCTGTCACTGATAGTATGATGCCTTTGAGTCTTTTTTATTATAATATTTATTGAAATTTTCTATTTTTTACATTATCAGAATTATACCAAGTATCCTTTCTTCTCTCCTCTCCCAGAGAGCCATTCCATATGATCATGTATTTTTAGAGAGGAAAAAAATGGCACAACTGAATGACAGGTTAAATAAGTCCAAAAACATGTGCAATGTGAAACACTTGTGGACCTTCCACCTTCATGAAGGAATGCGTTAGGGGTGTCCTTCCATCTTCATTCAAGTCTGCTGTATCTATATAATTTTACCTTTACTTGTCCTTTCCACTTACAATGTTGCATTTACTGTACATATTGGTTATTTTGGCTTGTTGACTTCACTCTTCATCAGTTCATATAGATCTTTCCATGCTTTTTTGCTTTCATTACATACATCGTTTCTTACAGCACAGTATTATTCTATTATACTTGTGTACCACAATTTGTTTTGCCATCTACTTTGTTTCCATTTCTTGGCTACCTCTCATTCCATTCTCTCTTGATCTTTCTCTCTAGTATTCTCTCTCTGTCCCTTTTCCTCCTTCCCTCCCCACCTCTCTACCCACTTCTCTTTCCATCTCTGACTCTTTCCAAACTCTGTACTAAGTTTAAAACCACGCTGGAACTTTTAGGACACTGTCTACACACACACACACGCACGCGCGCGCGTGTGCACATGTATATGTTTATATAAAAGTCTTAGATGTATACATATACATTTTATATTTGTCTCTACAACCACACATATATGTATACACGCACACAAAAATATATACACATATACTGCTGCCTATACACTCTATTTGTGTCCCCTACTCTAGAATATAAGACTCTTGAGGGCAGAGACAGTTCCACTGTCATCCTTTTTTATCTCTAGCATAGCACCCATGAACAAAGTAGGTGTTTGATACATTTATTGAACTGAATATATTAAGATGGAAAATACTTTGAAATTACCTAGTGCAGCTCAGGCATTCTGGAAAAGAAAATCTAGGTTTTAGTCCTAGTTTAGTCCTAGTTCCTTTGGTAATTAATAGCTGCGTCAATCTTAGACAAAGCTGTTTTCTCATCTCTGAGCCTCATTTTCTCCATCTGTAAAATAGATTATACACTCTAGAATGAGACATAGTCAGAAGACATGCCTTTAGGGATAATAATGCAAATGCTACCTGTCACCATAGAAATATGAGAAATATGAAATAGATTCTACCCATTTCTCAAGGCCCACCTCAAACCCACCTCCTCCAGGAACCTCTCCTTGACTATGCCATCCCTCATTAATCTGTTCTCATCTGAGATCCTTTCCTATTTATGGTGTGCCCATTTGATAACTAACCATATATTGCTCTGTCTTGTTATTTTACCATTTTTATATGCAGAAGTCTTGTCTCCTTAATGGTACTATAAAATACTCAACATAGGGACAGTGCCATTATCTGCTTTTGTCTCCATATGCCCTGACCCATGAACTTTTGGTCCAGTCATGGACACACAATAGAGGCTATTATATATACCACTCATTTACAAGCAATGTATTTTTAACTTTCCACATCTTCCTTAAGGGTGTGTCTTCTGAATATATCTCAAACTAATGTGTATCCTCTGCTTCTAGGCACTGAACATTGTACATAGCTACTCAGAAGCCTTTTGTGAAGTAAAAACAAATAAAAGAATTCAGTTGTTTTTTGGTCATGTCTTTTTGTGACCCCTTTTGGGATTTTCTTGGCAACGATACTGGAATGGTTTGCCATTTTCTCCTCCAGCTCATTTTATAGATGAGGAAACTGAGGCAAATAGGGTTAAGTGAATTGCCCACAATAATACAGCTAGTAAGTTGTCAGAAGCCAGATTTGAACTCAGATTTTCTTAACTCTAGGCTCTATCATTTACAGATAGATTAAATTATAGGCATTCAATAAATGTTTGCCAAGGTGAGAAGTAGGTGAAGACAGAAATCGTGGGGGACTGTAGAGTCAGGACTCCTAGATTTGAGCTGAAATTCTGACACTTACTGGCTTTATATCACCTTAGTGAAATCATTCATCTCTCTGAGCCTCAATTTTCTGATTTTTAAAACTCAAAATCTCACAAGCTGGTAGAATATGAGACAGATGATGAAATGGTGGCCTAGCAAAGATGAGGTGACATCCAAGGCCATACAGTTAATATGTGGTATAGTCACAATTATACCCTAGTTTACTCTGCTTTCTTTTCAGCTTCTTTTAGAATCCTTCATTGTCAGCATGGAAATTTCCCCTGTGACTCAGTAGATAGTGTTTGAGAGTTGTAGTGGTCCATAAATTTATCATCTTAGATAGGAGTTCTTTACCTTGGGTTTCTGAAGTTTTTTTTTATATTTTAGATTTCAATATTATTTTATATAATAAATTATTCTACATTTTAAAATGATTTGTAATAAAGTATTTTATAATATGATTTTCCATTTTGGTATAATTGATTTCCTTTGCAATCTTATTTTTTCTTTTTTCTTAATATAAATTTATTTATTTAACTTTTTACATTCATTTTCACAAAATTTTGGGCTCCAAATTTTCTCCCCATTTGTCCCCTCCCCCCACCCTAATACACTGAGCATTCTAATTTCCCCTATCACCAATCTGCCCTCTCTTCTATCATCCCTCCCTTCTCTTGTCCCCATCTTCTCTTTTGTCCTGTAGGGCCAGATGACTTTCTATTCCCCATTAATTGTATTTCTTATTTCCTAGTAGCAAGAACAATACTCAAGAGTTGTTCCTAAAATTTTGAGTTCCAAATTCTCCCCGTTCCTCCCTCCCCACCCATTCCCTTTGGGAAGGCAGGCAATTCAATATAGGCCATATCTGTGTAGTTTTGCAAATGACTTCCATAATAGTCATGTTGTGTAAGACTAACTATATTTCCCTCCATCCTACCCTGCCCCCCATTGTTTCTATTCTGTCTTTTGATCCTGTCCCTCCCCAAGAGTGTTGACTTCATATTGCTCCCTCCTCCCATTGCCCTCCCTTCCATCATCATCTCCCACCCTGCTTATCCCCTTCTCCCCCACTTTCCTGTATTGTGAGATAGGTTTTCATACCAAAATGAGTGTGCATTTTATTCCTTCCTTTAGTTGAATGTGATGAGGGGAAACTTGTTTTTTTCTCAGCTCTCCTCTTTTTCCCTCCACTGAAAAGTCTCTTGCTTGCCTCTTGAATGAGATATAATTTACCCCATTCCATTTCACCCTCTCTGCTCCCACTACATTTCTCTCTCCCCATTTACCTTAATTTTTTTTAAGATATGATCCCATCCTATTCAATTCACTTTGTGCTCTCTGTGTGTGCGTGCATGTGTGTATGTGTGCACGCACGCATGTGTGTACGTGTGTGTGTGTATGTGTGTAGTCCCACCAACTACCCAGATACTGAAAAGTTTTAAGAGTTACAAATATTGTCTTTCCGTGTAGGAATGTAAACAGTTCACCTTTGGTAAGTCCCTTATGACTTCTCTTTGCTTTTTGTTTTTTCATGCTTCTTCTCATTCTTGTGTTTGAAAGTCAAATTTTCTTTTCAGCTCTGGTCTTTTCATCAAGAATGCTTGAAAGTCCTCTATTTCATTGAAAGACCATATTTTCCCCTGAAGTATTATACTCAGTTTTGCTGGGTAGGTGATTCTTGGTTTGAGTCCTAGTTCCTTTGACTTCTGGAATATCCTATTCCATACCCTTTGATCCCTTAATGTAGAGGCTGCTAGATCTTGTGTTATCCTGATTTTATTTCCACAATACTGGAATTGTTTATTTCTAGCTGCTTGCAATATTTTCTCCTTGACCTGGGAATTCTGGAATTTGGCCACAACATTCCAAGGAGTTTCTCTTTTTGGATCTCTTTCAGGTGGTGATTGATGGATTCCTTCAGTACTTATTTTGCCCTCTGGTTCTAGAATATCAGGGCAGTTTTCCTTGACAATTTCATGAAAGATAATGTCTAGGCTCTTTTTTTGATCATGGCTTTCAGGTAGTCCTATAATTTTTAAATTATAAAATATATAAATATATAAATATATAAAATATATAAAAATATATTTATATAAAATTATATAAAAATTATAAAATATATAAATATATAAATATATAAAAATAGATCCTGGATCTATTTTCCAGGTCAGTTGTTTTTCCAATGAGATATTTCACATTCTCTTCCATTTTTCATTCTTTTGGTTTTGTTTGGTGATTTCTTGGTTTCTCAGAAAGTCATTAGCCTCCATCTGTTCCATTCTAATTTTGAGAGAACTATTTTCTTCAGTGAGATTTTGAACCTCTTTTTCCATTTGGCTAATTCTGCTTTTGAAAGCATTCTTCTCCTCATTGGCTTTTTGAACCTCTTTTGCCAATTGAGTTAGCCTATTTTTCAAGGTGTTATTTCCTTCAGCATTTTTTTGGGTCTCCTTTAGCAAGGTACTGACCCATTTTTCATGCTTTTCTTGCATCTTCCATCTCTCTCATTTCTCTTCCCAGTTTTTCCTCCACCTGTCTAACTTGATTTTCAAAATCCTTTTTGAGCTCTTCCATGGCCTGAGTCCATTGGATATCTATTTTGGATGTTTGGGATACAGAGGCCTTGGCTTCTATGTCTTTCCCTGATGGTAAGCATTGTTCTTCCTCATCAGAAAGGAAAGGAGGAAACATCTGTTCCCCAAGAAAGTAACCTTCTATGGTCTTATTTTTTTTCCCTTTTCTGGGCATTTTCCCAGCCAGTTACTTGACTTCTGAGATTCCTTGCAATCTTATTTTTAAATGCATTTAAAAACATCTTAATTGAGGTTCATAGGCTTCATCAGATTGTCAAAGGGGTCCATAACCAAAAAAAATATAGGGAGCGAGGTTTAGAACTTCTGTCTTAGGGTCAATCTAAGAAATCTATTGAAAGTCACTTGGGCTGGTCCTTAGATGACAGAAACACAGCCTCTCTCTGGACTGTGCTGGGAGATTTTCAAGCTTGGTAAGTTCAGCCATATCTTGTACCATCCTGGTATAACCTTCAAGGACCTAGTGCTACCTCCATGCCATAAATAAAGCATAAGGGAATTTAAGTGGGAAGTGTAAGATCATTTAAGGTAGAATAATGGAGAGAGTTTATTCACTGGAAGGGGTCTATGAGTTCAAAAATTCCAATGCTTTCATTTTTACGGGTGAGGGAGCTGGGGCCTGGAGAGTGAGGAACAGCTTCCCGAGATCACACATGGAGGTAGCAGAGTTGGCATTCAAAGCCAGGTCTTCCGACCCCACATCTAATGCTCTTTCTGTTATACTATGGATATGATCATTATTCTTGGTCAACAATCTCTGCCGTCTTTTCTTTTTTCCCCTCCTCCATGACTTTCCTGCCTGCCTTCTTCCAGAGGAGTCACATCGAGCTAGGATGGTATTTGCTATTTCATTATTGGGCAGCACAAAGCAAACAGCTAAAAGGGAAGTCATGAATAAAACATGCAGGGATAAATCCACTCCTGGGCTCCCCCTTCCCAGCCTAGCCCTGTCCTTGGGTCCTCCTGCAGCCTGGAGATTTCCTTACTTAATTCCACTGTCTTATTTGATGGACCCAGACTCTCTATGTGGTATCTGATAATGCTACCAGTCCTGGAAAGTTTAGAATCACAGAAGGGAAAGCTATAAGAGAACTTAGGGATCACTGAGACTAACCCCTAGATTTTACAAAAAAGGAAACTGAGGTTCAGAGGATGGTTGTGACTTATCTCAGGTCCCATAGGTGACAAACAGCAGAGCCAGGATTCCCACATAGGCCCTCTGATTCTAAATGTTTCCTTTTTTTTTAAACTCATGATTACCTAAGGTCTACAGGGAAGATAACTGAAGCCCAGAAAAGGGAGGTGACCTATTTTAGGCAACGCAGAGCATGGAAGAATTAATACAAGAATTCTGACCTTTTGAAACTATCCCAGGATTTTTCTCCTTAATACTTCTTCCCTGACCCCTCAGAGATTCTGGGTTTAGTTTGTGGATTTTCTTGGGCTTTTCTTGTTTTCCTTTGTCTTTTTCTATCTCCTCTCCTCCCTTTCCTTTTGACATTCTACTCTTTGCTAAAACTGCTATTTCCACACGCATATGTGGAACATTCCATATGCTCCTTGACCATATAGAAAGAATCAGGCCTTCCCTCAACTGTCTGGGCTCACCTTTAGCTGGGCAGAATGCCCAGAGGCTTAAGCCTTCCTTGGAAAGAGAGATCTTTCTTTCTCAAACCCTAGGGCAGATCCCCTCAGCCACCAACCTATCCCCTTTATGGGGGCTGGCCTAATCATAGGCAGAGAAGGCAGTTCCCTTATCTGTAAGAATGCTGAGGGATCCCTCCTCAGATTCCTCAGGGTGCTACTTCACCTGTATCTTTCCTTTGTATTTATCTTATTCTACCTTATGTGAAAATTATCATTTGTACCAATATTTCCCCCATTGATGGTAAACTCTGTCAGAGCAGGAACTGTGCCTTTTCTGTATTTGTAGAATAGAGAAACTGCTGAGTACCTGAAAAATCAGCCTTTCCTGGTCACCATGTGGCTTTGTTTTTAGGTGTCAGAAACAGAAGAACTGGAGTCAGATCCTTGCTCTATCATTATGATCTTGGGCAAGTCACTTAACTACTTGGTATTTCAGTTTTTACAATTGCAAAATGAGAAGGTTGGGATGGCCTAGAAGATCCTTTGTAGTTCTAAATCTATGATATATTTTTATGCTCAGGGAATGTACATAAACCATGTCTAGGACAGATGGTATGAAGCATGTCCTTAGTATAGTGGTGGGGGTTGGGAGACAGACATCCTGGTCACGGTGTGAAGACATTGCTGTGGAGGCCTTTGGCACAAAGGAATCAGGGCAGGGTAGAAGAAGATACTGTTCCAGTCCTCCATCTGCCAGTTTCCCATTTTAATGAACTATTCTTACAAAGCAGATGCACTGGATGTTGTTGAAGGTCTTTGAATGTTGTTTCCTGAAACAAGGTCCTATTCACTCCACTCTGGTTATGGCTCAGTTTTTGTTCTTTGGGAGGCAATCAGGGTTAAGTGACTTACCCAGGGTCATAGAGCTTGTGTCTGAGGTCAGATTGGATCTCAGGTCCTTCCGACTTCAGGGCCAGTGCTTTATCCATTGCACCACTTCTAGCTGCTTCAGTAGCTCAGTTCTGAGACTGTTCCTGGGCAGTGAACTGAGCATAAGTCAGGGAAGTAGGCAACTAGGCAACCTTGGTAAATGCTCGTTACTCACAGCCCTAACATCAGTCAAGGGTTGTGAATGTTTGATATGGAGTTATTACTGAAGGTCGAAATGAATCAGGAATGATGGAGACTGGGTTTAAGTCATGGTTCTGCCATGACTTATACTAATACCAGTGTAACACTGAGTAAGTCACTTGACTTCTCTTACCTCAGTTTCATCTATAAAATGAAGAAATTGCCCCAAATCTGTACCTGATCATCCCAAAGACCCTTCCCACTATTCTTCTTTCCCTTCCACCACACACACACATGCCCACATGCACACACACACATGCACACACACACTCCTTTTAACCTATGGGCTCAAAAGAAAGCTGGTCCCTTGGGACCAGAGTGCCATTTATTTATGAAAGCAATTTGCATTTATATATGCAAAAATGCATTTTGCAGAGGACTTTCTAAGCTATCTATACCCTCACTTAAACCATGGAGTGAAAAGAGAGCCACAGCTCTTGCCATGTTAACTATCCATTTGGACAATTCTAGGATCATGGGAATATAGTTCTGGAGATGGAAAGGATCTTAGCAACTACAGAACCCAGCCTTCCTTTTACCAACTGAGGCCTAGACAGGTTAAATGACTTACCTAAGGTCACATTGGGACAGGCAAGTGTCTTAATGAATAGAGCACTGGCCTTAGAATCAGACCCGCATACAAATCTGGCCTCAAGCACTTACTGTGTGACTCTGGGCAAGTCACTTAAACCTGTTTGCCTCAGTTTTCTCCTCTGTAAAATGAGCTGAAGAAGGAAATGGCAAAACATCCAGTGTCTTTGCCAAGAAAACCTCAGATGGGGTCATGGAGAGTCAGACATGACCGAACAAACGACTTAACAATAAAGATCACATATATAATAAATAGAAGAGCCAGGACTTGAATTCAGGCCTTTTGATTCCCAATTTCAGTGTTCTTCCCACAGTAAAACATGCCTTTGTATAGTGTATATAGTGTATTGCATATAGTTCTCCACCCCGCCTATTAATTACTGCAAGGAGTTGTCTCATACTGAGGACAATGCTATATTCCAAGCACTGGCTACTCTATGTGGTCTCTTAGAACTGATTCTTAATTTACTCCTCATTAATTTGTGTTAAATTAGAGGAAAGGTGACCTGAGGTAGATAATTGCTCAGTGCTGTTGCCTTCTTGCAAACCTTATTTAAAAGGCACAAGTGAATTTAGAGGCAGCATGGTATAGAAGGAAGTTCCCTGGTCCAATATTTAGTGGACCTTGGTTCTAAGACTGGCTCTGCCGCTTCTGGTGTGATCTCAGTTAAGTCTTTTTTCCTTTCTGGTCTTCAGTTTCCTCATTTGTAATATTAGAGGGTTGTTTCTCAAACTTTCTTCTATGTGATTTCAAGGGCATCTCTGTGAGAAAATTTTGAAGGTGGTGTTTCTCTTTAAAATGTTACATATAAAATACTGCATTTATAAAAATTATGTAGTATAATACAAAAGTAGGAAAATCAAATTAATTTTTAAATTTTCTCCCAAATTTCTGTGAATCATTTGAAATTGAAAAGCTATTGATCTCATTACTTCATTTCTGAGCACATCCCTTCCATCACCATTAACCAGGATGACATCCTTTATAATAATATTAAAAAAAACCAGAAAGAAAGGGGGGAAAAGCATCTTGGCAAACACTTCTGCAAAGAAAGGAAGGGGAGAGGCTTTCTCTCATCTCTTCTTTGGGGACAAGCTTTTCCAAACCCATTTTTATCTCAATGTTATTCTGTAGTAATATTAATAATAATCATTATAATAACTGGCAATTATAAAGCACTTTAAGATTTGCAAAGTGCTTCATAAAATTACTCATTTGATTCTCAATGATAGCCCTGAGAAATAGGTGCTATTATTACTATTAATTCCATTTTATAGAAGCAGAAACTGAGCCAGTCAGAAGTTAAGTGACTTACTCAAGGCCACACAACTAGTAAATAGCTGAGGCTGCATTCCAACTCAAATCTTCTTGCTTACAAGTCCAAAGCTCTATGCGCTATACCACTTAGATTCCTCATACTCCTATATCTTCTGGACCAGTATTTATGAGGTTCATCAATGCATTTGAAGCCCTCAAACAATTTCACTGTCAAATTAGTTTGGAAAACACTGGCTAAACATCCTTAAAGTCCCTTGCAACTTTGACATTCTAGGATACTGGTATTCACTGAACCCATTGTACACAATGGGGACCTTGAGTTACAAACAGAAGGTAGCCCATATGGCAGATGTTCAGCTGTAAAGAGTGCTGGAATCAAGGACATCTCACTATGGGAACAATGCTATCATTTGGCATCGTTAAATGCCACCAGGAATATGACGTTTCAGAGTGACTTCTTAACTCAGCACTGAGCATGATGACTTGAACATTTGTATTAAATATTTAATGCGCAGAGAAAAAGCAAATCACCGTTTAATTAACTCATCCCATAAAATATGATCATTTTGCCAAATGACTGCTAATTCCTTAGCATTATTTATTGGTGGGTGCCTATAGTCTCGTGTTCTGTGAAATTTCCCATGGGTCTACCTCAGACAGAAAGAGTCCACAGGAGGTCTTTTCTAAATTCAGTTACACTTCATTTATCCGATATAGCTCGACCTCCTGGAATTTTAATGACTACTTAAGAATAACCTTAAACCCTGAATGATAATGATGATAGTTAAGACATTGGAAATTAAATAAGAAAAGCCTACAGGTCAGAGATGGGAGTATAAAGTGGGCTAGATGGGACATTAAAACAGCAAGTTAGAGTTGGCAGGGACCTCAAAGACCATCTAGTGCTTAACCCCTTCATTTTACAGATGGGAAAATGGAGTCTCTGACCCGAACCCTCTACCCTCTTCCCTCTCTTCACCCTCTCTCAGTGGTCTTATCAACTCTCTATGGATTTGTCATATCTAGGCAGATAACTCCCAAATTCATGTTTCCAGCCCCCATCTCTTTTCTGAATTTTAGTCCCACGCTATCAACTGCCTGATGGATTCCCTCGAAGTCCACAGGACTTGACTTGACTTAAATCAAACTTAAACAGGTACAAAATGGAAGTTGAATTTTCCCCAAACACATTATAGTTCTCTATTTCTCTAGAAGGTGTCACCATATTTCTAGTCACCCAGGTTCACTTTCTTGGAGTCATCCTTGACTCTTTGCTCTCTCTCTAATCAGTTGATGAGTTTAGCCAACTCTACCTCCGTCAGTCATCTCACTCACATCTTTACCCTTCTCCCAACTTACACAACCAGCTCTCAAGTTCAGCCCTTCATTGTCTTTCACTTGGACTATATTACTGCACTCTCCTAGTGGGTCTTCTGCTTCAATAAAGATTCCTTAGTTTGACATTTAAAGTCCTTCATAATCTGGTGCCAACCCACCTTTCCAGACTTACTTCATATTATTTCCCTTTGTACATTCTATATAATTTCTGTATTCAAGTCAGATAGGTCTACTTGCTGCTCCTTAAACTTTACAAACCTCCTGCCTCCATGTCCTTTATACAGGCTGTTCTGGATGTCTAGGTTTACTTCCTTCTCATTCCCACTCTTAGAATACTTAGCATCCTCAAGGGCTCTGTCGGATACTTCCTTCCATAGGAAGCCCATTTTGATTATTTTAATTGGCAAGACTTCCTCCCGTCTCAAATTATATCATAATCATCTGTTTTTGAAATGTTGTACCACTGTAACATAATACAGTCTTCTTGAGAATGGGTAACTTTTTTTTTCCATTTTGTCTTTATGTCAGCAGCACCCAGCATAGGGCCTTGTGCATTTAATTAATGTGTATTGGATTGAAATGATTTACCCAAGGTCACTCAGCTAATTTTGCCATAAGCATTGCTAGACTCTCCATTCCTTATAGGATTATAGATCTAGGGTCAGTGGGGACCTCAGAAATGAATACAACTTCCTCATTTTACAAACAAGGAAATTGAGACTCAGGAATGTTAGATGACTTGCCCAAGGTCACATAATCACCCATTTGAACCCAAGCCCTCTGACTCTAGAGCAAGTACTCTACTGACTCCTGGATTCTGTTTAGTGTACCACAGTAATGAAATCTTCATGAAGGAGGCAGAACTTAATATAGGTAGAATTTGGAGGCAGAGAGGAGAGCAGGTCATGGAGAACAGCAAAAGGAAAAGAAGGTAGGCAGGGATAACCATGATAAATTCAGAGGTTGGTGAGGCAAACCATGTCACCAGGGTGAAGGATGAGAATTGAGGGACAGCAGCAGACACCCCTGGATGGGCAGTTCTCAATAACCAAGCATATGAAAATAAGTTTGATATGTTAGGAAATGGTGAGTCATTGTAGTTTCCTGAACACGGAAATGATGTAATCATAGATAGCTTCATTCTGGGAAAGTTAATTGGGTGGCAAAGTATACGATGAGTTAAAAGGAGAAGAAGAAGAAACCAAGGAGAGATTGAGGTAATATAATAAAGTGGAAAGTATCTTGGACTTGGAATTTAACTTCTAGTTTCATGGGCAAAACCTGTGCAACCACAGGCAAGTAACTGAACCTGTTAGAGACTGTTTTCTCATCTGCAAAATGGGCAGAAACTATTCCTATACTACACACCCCAAGCAATGATGAATTGCCTGAGATCTTTGGTTTGTAGCTACAAACTGCTTTGCAAATATGTGTGCCACTGTGGGATGCTGTGCACCATGCCTGCTCCCATTGGATGGTGAGGTGTGAACTTTCTCTTCTGAACACACCCCTTCAGCTCTCATGTGCATCTCCCAATACCAGAGGGTGGCTCTCCAGGGCTATGGCTGGGCCCCTTCTCAGACTTTCTAGGAGAGGCTATGATTCTCCTCTCTACTCCTCCCTCTTCCAGGTGGGACCCCTGAATCTCTTAGTCTAGGAGCTTGGCATGGGTTTATCCAATCAGATTCCTGGCTTACTGTGCACTCACCTATTTAGGAGAACTGAGCCTTTTCTTTCACACTTACTGTATTTCACCCAAAGTTATTAACAAAGGCATTACTAGATACAGTTATAGCCCTTTAATGGAAATACTAGAAATGAATCAAAATGTAAATCCTTCAATGCATTGCACAAGTTCTTCTTTGGCTAGGTACACCCACACCTCCACTCCACCTTCTTTTTAGCAAGCAGATACAAAGTCTAGGAACTCAAAGAAATATAGTTCAGGTGCTTAGAGTCAAACCTCCCAACTCCTCATTCTGCGGGGAGGGAGAGGTATCAGCTAGTCATAGAATTTCATAGAATATGGAGCCTGGTTCTAGAGCCCCTCACTGGGTCTTGTGATTCACCTCCACGCAGATCTTTGCTCTTCTCACTACAAGAAGTGGCTTGGCATTTACTACCCATCAATGGCTGGCATTTACTACCCATCAATCATTCCCATGTGCTTGGTTTTTAAAAATTGCCAGTCCAGTAATGTCTACTTCTGTTTCCCAATTTGTGCCATCTACACTGGCGACTGTTAAGTCTGCCATTTGCTAGACTCTAGGTTTGCCTTTTTGCTTCTCACTGGATTCCACGTAATTCACTGTTTCAACCTCAGCTTGGCTCCTGCCCAGAAAGTGCCACAACCTCATTATGATAATCCTATCAGAAAAACCAGCTGGAGGCCAACTGCCAGGCTGGCTCCATGCTGGTCATCCTTTTTGTTTCTCTCTATTCATTTTCACAAAACTTTGTAATGACCTGCATTCTGTGTTGTTGTGTCAACCAGGGTGACCATGGTTGAGAAAGCACCCATAACCATGCATAGTGGAGGAGTTGGACCCTCTGAATTTCTTTTTCCATTTCCAAATAGCCTTCTCACATTGGAAGATCCCACCCCCTTCCTTCTTCATTCTCCTCACCCCCAATTACACACAACCCCTTCTCAAGCAAGCATCTTGTGGCAGAGTGAGGAGGAGTGATATATAAGTTATTATTACCAGTTAAGAATCTGTCACAGTACCCGGGCATGAGCTGAGAAGTTCCAGGATGAGGATGGTAGCAGTGCAAATAAAGAGGAAGAGAGATATAGGAGGTCCTTTTTGATAAAATTTCTTTTACTCTCTCATTCCCATAACACTCCCTCCTCTCTGCACTCCTCCCCATTGCAGCCTGGTCATTATGTTTATGGTTATATTCCATTGTCATAACGTCCTTATTCTGAGGTTTTGAGACAGATATTCTTGTGATACCATATGAGGAAAGGAGTCCCTCAGGTAGAGAGGTTAGCAATACTCAAATCTTACCCAGAACTTTGGTATACATCCTTTTTTTATACTCCTATACTTCTACCCAAGGCAGACCCAGATCTGAGGTTGGGAAGCCCTGAATTTAAATCCAGCCTTAGACATTTACTAATTGTGTGACCGTGGGCAAGTCACTTAAGCTCTGCCTGCTTCAGTTCCCTTATCTGTAAAATCAGGACAATAATTCCGATTAATTCAGGTTAATGCTTCCGAAGGTTGTTGTGAGGATAAAATGAGATATTGGTTAAGCACTTTGCAAACCCTAATGTGCTATAGAAATGCTAACTGTAGTTATAGAATTTACTACTCTAAGTTCAATTGCTACCATCTAGTATCCCAAAGCCCTTCTTATGTCTCTCCCGTACTGCCCTGGGCCATACCTGTCCAGGATCTGGAGCTCTAATAAAGAGGTTTTGCTCCTTGGACATGCCCAGGGCTAGCAGTATGAAGTCTACCTATAGTTGAAGGGGCAGAAGCATAAGGCAGGATGCAGGGACAGTTCATCCCAGCTTGCCATCTGGTAGCTTCCTATTTTAATTAATTATTCTTATTAACTAGGTGGTAAGTCTATTGAAGGACTAGAATTACAATCACTACCCTCTAAGTTTGGCACTTGGAGACAGTGTCCCAGTGGCCTTGTCCTAGTTATGGCCCTACCAGAATCATATGACTTAGATTAAGAAGTACTTTAGTGATCTAATGGAACAAGAACATGGTCCCAAGTTCTCTGACTTCAAATACAACGCTTTTTCCACTGTACGCAAAGACTCATTTTTTTGGCCAAGATCAGATATTTTTAAGTCTTTTCTGGCATGTGAGGTAATACATGAACGTACATACGTAAGGTAACACATGAACAAATATACTGAGAGTAGAGCACCATTGTTTAATATTGTGAATAAAACCATTAGAATAATTTTAATTTGCCTTTTCCTACTTTTTAGTGATTTGGGGCATTTTTATATGGTTGTTAATAGTTTACATTTCTTTATTTGAGAAATAGTCAATTTGTATCCTTTGACCATTCATCTGTTGGGGAATGGTTCTTGTCCTTATATATTTGCATTAATTATTTATATATCTTGGTTACTAGACCTTTATCAGAAAGTTATAATGTAAGCAAGGAAGGCAAGAATTGTCTTTTAAAAAATATATTATTGTATTTGTAGCCTCAGAGCTTAGCATAATACCTGCCAAATAGTAAGCACTTAATAAATGCTAATTGACTTGGCTGCATACCACAAACCTCAACTGGATACAGGACCTAAATATAAAAGATCATATCTTTTAAAAAGTGGAGAGGAAAGGAAAGAGACATCTTTCACAACTATGAAGAGGGCAGAAATTCTTAGCTACAAAAAAGAGAAAGAGGTAGAGAGCAAGGTGGTATGGGGAGAGGGTACCCTTGAGGTGCTGGGAGGAAATATTTGCACTTCTGTTGCTGTATTTTAGAAATAAATATCCTTTTGTAATAACTGCTTGATGTTAATTGGTTAAATGAAGCTGAAGTACTAGTCACTGAAGACTAATCGTAGGGATAACACACCTGGAGTTAATGGCATTAGGG
Organism: Bettongia penicillata ogilbyi; assembly: GCA_023548195.1. NCBI lineage: Eukaryota > Metazoa > Chordata > Mammalia > Diprotodontia > Potoroidae > Bettongia > Bettongia penicillata. Next base: position 1,419,200 of record JAJHZJ010000735.1, read on the forward strand.
AAAGAAAAAAGTCCATCCCTTTAGAGGTACCCATGGAACACTTACGGGAAGATGTAGCCAGATTCACTCTGGGAGAATGAGCCCAGAGAGATACTTGCTACATACTCAGAGCAACAGAACATTAAAAGACCTAGAGAAAGTGCATTAAGCAGGTCTTTTGTAGAGGATTTATGGAACAAGATGGGCAAGAATTTCATAGGAAGAAAAGAGTTGTGTAGTGCACCGTCAAGCAATCAACAAATGTTTACTATTTTTACTGTGTTCTAGGCACTATACTCCTATTGGAGGGAATAACACAGAGGTGACAGAATGGATCCATTGAAGCTTCAAAATACAGACTCAAGAGGCTAACAGAGTATGGAATCTAATTTCAAAATGTATGAAACACAACAGAAGCAGTGAAAGTTAGCATTTATGCAGCGCTTTAAGGTTTACACAGCTCTTTACAAATACCGTCTCATCCTCAGAGCACCCTTGGAGAGAGATGCTGTTGTTATTTCCATTTTCTAAAAGAGGAAACCAAGTCAAACAGAGGTTAAGGGTCATAAAGAGGCCTATTCACTGAATGGGCATTATGTCTCTCAAAGTGAGAAACTAAAAAGACCTTAGCCTAAAAGGGCCAGGGTCTCCCATTGCATCCTGGGACATCTCCAGTCATCCTGATGAATATCTGGCCACTGGATCCAGATGGCTCAGGAGGAGAAAATGAGGCTGGTGACCTGGCATAGCCCTCTCTCACTCAAATCCAAGTCTACTGCAAGTCAGGTCAACATCTCCCTGATGTCATGGTCCTCTTCAAAAACAAAGCATACATAGACAGACACCTGTCACATAGCCAGTAAGTATCTAAGGCTAGATTTGAACTCAGGTCTTCTTGACTCCAAACTCCATCATACCACCTAGCTGTCCTAATATGATCTAACATCTCTAATCTGACCTAAACTTCGTTGAGCTCATGAACCCCATCTCTCATTCTTTTCCAAGCTTCCAGCAGGGACTGCTTCACTCCTCAGGAACATAAAGAACTAGTTGTTGCCTTGAGCAGAGTATTGCAAAGAGCAATTTTGGAATCAGAGGACCCATGTTCAAATTCTGCCTCTGCTCTTTACTACTTGTGTAAAAGTAAATCCTTTTATTTTTCCTTGGTCTGTTTTTTTTCTTATATACAAAATAAAAGGGCTAGATGAATTCTTTAAGGTCCCTTTAAGTTTTAAATCACCTGATATTATGACCTACTTTTCTTCTATTTGGAAGCTGGTGCCTTTTCCAGTCCTATACCTCCAACTTCCATTCGGGTTGATTGTAAGGGTACGTTGGAGTTTGCTTACACCTCAATGGCTGACAAAGGCTACAAATCAGGGTTTGACCTTATTTTGTTGATGGTCTAGACTTAAGTGGTGAAGAAAATTTAATAATGCAGACCAAATTAAAAACTGTGTCATGTATACATCCCTTTCTCCACCCCCGCCCCCACAGAGCAGCACACCCCTCATTCACTGGCTCAGTTCCTCTATGACACTTTCCATTTCCCTAGGGAAATAGACATATTGCAGCACACTTTTCCTGAGCAGGGAATGTCTAGCTAAGGTCTCACAGCTTTACAACACATGAAAAAATAGCTGTGAACTTCCTGTTCTCTGGTGCCAGAAGGTTCACAAGGTTAGAGGTCAAATAATCAGGATATGGATGTCAGAATTGGCAAACCTTCCTAAATCTCTATCTTCTGGGTCACATATAAGGTGGTCACTTGAGAAGGAACCCAAATGTTTATTTTGGACACAATTTATCAATCAGTGATGACTTTCATTGTTGAGTTCCCACCCCCATGCCTGCCAATAGGAGTGTCTCCATAGGTTCATCTAGATCAGGACGAACTAATTGGTACTAGAAAGTTCAGTGTTTGAAGATTGTATGATTAGGGAAATGTACAAATTCAATTTCTCTGAGCTAGATTCAATTCTAATCTAATCAGAGAGATAGAAAACTCCAGTGTAATAATGACAGAGAAAATGACTTTGTTTCAGGCCATTTAAATGTCTCTTACTGCAAACACTTCCAATCTAGCCATTGCTGTTTGGAGACAGAGAGCCAGGCCCTTCAACGATGAATGGATAATATTTGGTGGGGGTTTCGTTATCTAATCTCTGTAAATTAACATCCTCCTTTTCAAGAGAGCCCATCTATGCAAAATGGGCACGAGAGACCTTTGAATAATACAATTGCATCACAGACTGTGAGCTGAACTTGGAACACAACCCAGAATGTCGTTAAAAGAATGCATCTCACTGGGCCCAGGCGGCTTTTTGATGATTTTTCCCCGATTCTGAATGTTTTGGCTTCCTCAGCTTGGGAGCGTTGAAGGGAGGCACCTGTTGCTTGTCCTCTGAGCCCTTCTAGGAGATTAGGGGGAAGAAAGAGAAATGGGAACCGAAATGTATTTCTAGAACAAAATTCTCTTATAAAAAGTTGCTTTATTTTTATTGTTTTCATTAATAAGAATTTATTTTCTCTCTCTCTCATTGCTTTGCCCCCACCCCTACACATTGAGAAGGAAAAAAAAGACCGAATCATTGTAATGAAAGTCGGCCTTGGCCATACGCAAACATTTTCTTTCTGTCCCTTGAGCCTCTGTTAGGTTGTGCTACTCTGTCAGGTAGCATTCATCATCGTTGGTCGGGGTTGGTCATTACACTGATCATTGATCTTAAATGTTTCAAAGTTTGTTTTTACATTGTTGTTGTTATCATACAAATGAATAAAGCTCCTCATGACTAATGCAGGGAGGTGACTGGATGAGGGAGCTTCTGCTAGCTGTATCCAGAGAAGGAAGGCTGGGCTGCCATACAAACCTATGGGGAGCAGGTGGGCAGAGGAAGAACTGCACTGTTGGGATTAATATCTGGACCATCACTAAAAATTCAGGTCTTGGGGGCAAGTTTTACATCTACGTGAACAGGAAGAGACCTTAGGATGCAATATCCTGCTGGGGAAGAGAACTTGGGATGTCTTGGGGACACTGGTCTTGGAGAAAGAGTAGGACAAAGCTCAGATGAAGGAATACAAGTGCAGTGGGTGCCCTCTAAATTCCAGCATCCTAGTCATGGTTCTGCTCAAAAGATCAATTCATCTGGGAGCTGAGGAGACATTTCTGGAGCAAGATCCTATTTGGCTTCCCTATTACTAGGTAAGAGACAATTCTGAGAGAGTTGGAAATATTCCTGGCATGAACCAGGAAGCCTAAGGAGCTGGTGCCTGCCTTCCCGGGAGGAGAAAACTTCCATCTAGGAGGATAGAAGGGTGCCCAGCAGAAATGATATGTATCCTATTGATGCATTTCTGGGCTCTAGTGGGAAGAGTACTGGATTTACAGCTAGGGTTCAAGCAAGGAAAAGCCACAGATGGAAGCCTGGCTCTACTGCTTACAATGGGATGTTGAGCAAGTCACAAACTCTCTTTGACCTAAATCTGTAAAGTCATTTGTCTCTCTAAATCCTATGATCCTTTGTTACTTCTACTTGTAGTAAAAATGATTCTGACAACAAATTCACTTCCTTGTTAATATTCCTTCTTTAAATAACAACCTACTGGTGATGAGCCTACTAGAACTTAGGTGGGCTGGTCCTCAGGAAGCAGTCATAGTCTGTTACTGGGACAAGCTTTTGTAGCATGGTACAATCTATCCATCTTGTGCTTTTCAGGCATAATCTTCAAACAACCAATGTCACTCAATGCCACCATGAGGCATTAGAGCAGAACTTTGCAGAGCTTTCATCCTCAATGAGGTCCATAATCACTCAAAAGGACTTGACCTAACTTGGAAAAAATGGAGTGAATGAAGAATGCTTATCATTTAGAATAATATATACAGCTTGCTGTGTAGTAGAGGTGGTAGTTGATCCCTTGATCAATTCATTTCTTCTCAATTCAGGTTATGAAATTGTAGAATGTAAGAGGACGGTTAACGAAGATAATGAGGGATTATGATCTTAAAAGAAAAGTAGAGAAGTAGCCGCACTTTGTTACCTCTTTATGAAAGGGCTCTCTGATCAAATTGGATGGCATTAGAGGACAACAGAACAGCTAGGTGGCTCAGTGGATAGAGAACCAGGTCTGGTGTCAAGAAGACTGAAATTTGTAAGTTCAAATCTGGCCTCAACACTAATTGTCTGTGTGACCCTGAAAAAGTCACTTAGGCCTGTTTGCCTCTGTTTCCTCATCTATAAAATGAACTGGAGAAGGAAATGGCAAACCATTCCAGTATGTTTGCCAAGAAAACCCCAAATGGGGTCACAAAGAGTCAAACAGGACTGAAAAAATGACTGAATAACAGGAAGATAACTAGTTATTGACTTATTATTGGCCAAATCCCTGTTGGAGTCCACATGTATTCCCTCCATGTTCCTTTACTGCTGTAGTCTATTTGAGGGCTCACTTCTCACAGACTGTCTTGTGGGGACAATATATCCCAGGTTAACTTGGGGGGTGGGAGGGAGGAAAGGCTGAGAGAGAAGTTTTATAACTTATGTTCTTATGATTCCATCTCAGTAAACAGCTTTTATCTGAGTTAGTTATGTCCTCTGCTTGATCCTTAAAATTAAACATACTTGAGGAGAGTTGTGAGCTATAGGAGTACAGACCCACAGAAAGCCTTGAAGCTGGAGTAGTAACCTCCCTCACCCCCAACCTGGGGACCCAACCTATGAAAATGAATTGGGAAGAGTAACCTAGAAGATGTGCTACAGATGGACAATTCATAAAGTTTACACACACACACACACACACACACACACGACACTACTGAGGTAAGTCCAGAAAGGAGGGAAAGAATGGAATTTCTTCTAGGAAAATTCCAAAATCTTTTCATGATTCCAAGTTTCTTCCTAAAAGTCCTATCCTTTGTGATCACTCATGCTCATAAAAGTATGGGGATCATTTGTTTTTACATCATTATCATTTTCTAACATATTCCTCACCCAGAGAGCCTCCCCATGTAACAAAGAATAAAAGGAGAAAAAAAAGAATTCAGTAAACTAGGCAACCCACCACCTGAGAGCAGACAGTATAAACATATTCCTCACCAATAGTCTTCAACCTTCGCAAAGAAGAGAAGACCAAGTGTGGTCATAATTAAATGGCATTCCTTTTTGATGTTTTGGTGGGATTCCTTCCATTTGCATGGTTGTTCCCATTGTATTTATTCTAGTTCTCCATACTGCATTTTGCATGAGTTTTCATGTTTCTCTGCATTCTTCATAGTTACTGTTTCTTATGACATGGTAATATTCCATTATATCCAGGTACCAGAATTTGTTTGGTTTTATCAAAATTGTGTATCTCTCCCAGTGCCATCTCTCAGCTATTGAGCATCTAATTTGTTTCCAGTTCTTTGTTACAATAAAAAAATGTTGCTGTACATGGGACCTTTCTGTCTTTGGCCTCTTTGGAGTATATGCTTAGTACTAAGATTTTTAAATCAAACATTTTAGTAGCTTTCTTAGCGCAAGTCCCAATTATTTTCCAGAATGTCTGGATAAATCTACAAGTCCACTAGCGGTATATCTCTTCCCACAAGATTTCCTACATTGACCATCTTTTGTCATCTTTGCCAATTTTGGGGGTGGGCATAAAAAGACATGTTACAATAGTGAGAGGGGCTTTGACTCTCTGGACATCTGTTAGGGCTCTCCCTTTGCCAAAAGTAGCCAGCAGTTTTGTACCACACCCTTCAGTGTTACCCCTACCAAATGTCATCTCTTCATACCTTGGGATCATGTGTCCTTGTGCTAGTCACTGACTGAGGTAGGTGAGGGATTGATGATGAGTTTTTGAAAGACAATAGGAAAGGGTTTCAGAAAAGCAGGAGGCATTGACTATGTGGGAAGCAAACTGCCATGTTTGGGAAGAGGTAAAGAGATTTCAGCAGCCCTTGTATGTCCAAATATGACTTTTGGTTGAAATGAGCAGTTCAGCAGTTTCAATTCTGCATAGTTACTTGATAGACATATTTGTGGAGTGCCTGTGTGTATGTTCATCCTTTGTTGCTGAAGAAGATCATGGCATCAGAGAAAAAATGACATGATTTGCACTTGACTTTGTTTTGAGTGAGGGAGGGCTGTGCAGGTCACCAGCCTTATTTCTCCTCTAGAGTCATCTGAATCCAGTGACCAGATATTCATCAGGATGACTGGAGGTGACCCAGGATGAGGAAATTGGGGTTAAGTGACTTGCCCAAGGTCACACAGCTAGTGAGTGTCAAGTGTCTGAGGTGAGATTTGTACTCAGGTCCTCCTGATCTTGCACTGGTGCTCTATCCACTACACTACCTAGCTGCCCTGGAGTGCCTGAGTAACTAAAGAGCTGAAGATATATTAATTAGTCCAGAGGAATAATGGCCCTGGCTATCTCTTGTAAAACTTGTAACTTTCCCAAGGTAAGAGCTGTAAAACTTTTCTGAGGTAGGGAAAGTAGCAGTAGCATCCTGGATAGTGGTGTGTGGTGAGGAGGACATAGGCAGTGGATGTTGCAGGGAAAAGTAGCAGTTTCATAATCAGCTCCTGATGGCTAGAAAAAGTAGCAAGAGAGTGATAGAGGAGCTTATGGACAAATGAGAGGACGTCTGATTGTTGGAGTCCAAATCCAGGGATCTTACCATCATGCCATACTTCCTGTTATCAATTATTAAGCTGGAAGGGATCTTTAGAGACCACCATCTGCACCAGCTACAGGGAGTCACTGGTATTTTGGTGAATAGAACACTGGGTTTGAAGTCAGCAAGACCAGAGTTCAAATCCAACCTTAGAAATGTACTACCTGTGTGACTCTGGGCAAGTCACTTAACCTCTGTTTGCCTTAGTTTCCTTACCTGGAAAACAGGGATAATAACACCTACCTTTCAAGGTTGTTGTAAGGATCAAATGAGATATTTGTAAAAAGTGCTTAGCACAGTGCGTGAAATATTTTAGGTGCTATATAAATGCTAATTCCTCACCTTATGAGCCCAATTTTCTCTCTCTCTTGTTCAGCTGTTCCCAGTCGTGTTTAACTCTGTGATGTCATTTAGAGTTTTCTAGGCAAAGAGTGGTTTCCCATTTCCTTCTTTTGTTCATCTTACAGATGAGGAAACCAAAGCAAATAGGGTTAAGTGACTTGTCCAGGGTCACACAGCTAGTAAATATCTGAGGCTGGATTTGAATTCAGGTCTTCCTTCCTCCAGGCCAGTACTCTTTCATTTACTGTACTACCTCTTTTTACAGAGAAGAAAACTTAGTGGGGGGAAAGAAATGACTTGCCCAGGGTCGTACAACTAATTAGCAGAAGAGGTGAAATTAGAATCTATTTCCACCACTAATTTCCAGCAATTTCCACCACTAATCCTTGACGTTCACTCTGGATTGCCAAAACACTGTGTCATTCAAATTCTCTTCATGGCCTTCAACAGCTCCTCCAACCCAATTTTCCTCATGGGCTAGTATTATCATGGGATTTAGAACTAGAAGCAACTTTAGAGATCACCAGACCCAAGCTCTTTTACAAATGACAAAAATAAGGCCCCAGATGGAGAAAGGGATTGTCCAGAGTTATAAAGATAGTGAACTACAAAGTCAGGATTCACAGCTGGGTCTTCTTGCTCCACAGCTGGGTCTTCTTGCTCCAAAACCCAGTGCTCTCAACATAGTACTATGTTCTCACCCAGAATCACAGGGTATGATCTGGAAAGGACTTTAGCAGTCATACACCAGAGGAAATTTCATTTTAACGTACCCAACAATTGGTCATCCCCCCTATCTGCTCTCTCTGAATGACCTTTAAGAAAACACAGACTTTCCCCAAGCTGGGAGCCCTTCAGATCACCACCTTGGCTTCTAAATCCAACCTTGTTCACCTCCCACCCACCACCCTTCTTCCACTTTGCTTCTGACCAAGACTAGAGGCTCCTAAACCTACCTGAGACAGTGAGCATATTCTAGTGCAGAACTCTCCTTCACGTCTCTAATGGAGGTGAGCTTGTCTACCTTCTGGTAAGGTTCCTCTTTAGTCCTCCTATGTCCTAGTCAAGTCTTTCCTTGGTGTTTCTCAACACACACCTGCTTTTAGCTCCCAGTCACTTAGGGAACACCTGTAACTAGGTCTTACTTTCTCCTGTGTAATCGCTTGTAGTAATTAACCCATCAGAGGCCCAAATTAACCTCTGGTTTGCTTGTGGCATTCCCATGTTCACCATCCAAATCTCTTTCTTCATTACTCTTTCCCCTGGACTATGTAATAGCCACCGAGATGTTTCCCCCTCCTCAGTTTCTTCTCTTCCAATTTGTCTTATATATAGGGTCGATGTTTTGTTCCAAATGTACATTAATGAAGGAGCACTAGATTCTGAGTCAGAAGAAGCCAGTTCAAATTCCAAAACTCTGCTACTTACATTTTTGTAGTTCTGGGCACACTCATTAAACTTTCTGGATCTCAGTTTTCTTATTAGAAAACAATTTTGTTGGACTAGATGAATGAATACAATAACACTGGTTAAACATTTACTATGTGCCAAACACTCTGATAAACATTAAGAAAATAAATACAAAGCCCAGTAAGTCTATGCCCCTAAAAACACTTAAATTCTAATAGGAAATATAATATATATAGGGGAATATTGGCCAGGGTGAAATGATTTGGTTTGGAAAATGAGAGGGATCATGAGTAAAGCCATGTGGGAGTTAATTTTATTTCATTTTTGGAAGGTTATAGAAGAAGTCCTTTATTTAAAATTTTATTTTTTTATTTTCAGTTCCACATTCTGTCCTTTCCTTTCACCTCTTCCCCACCCATTGAAAAAGCAAGAAAAATAACTTCTATTTCTGCATTAGCCACATCCTGAAAAAAAAAGCATGAAAAATAAGAGAGGAAAAATATCCTTCAGTCTGCCCTCTGAGTTCCCTATGGGGATGTAGATAGCATTTTATATCATGAATCCTCTGGAGTTGTGCAGTATCATTGTGTTGATCAGCTACTAAGTCTTCCACAGTTGATTTTGCTTACAATGTTGCTGCTGCTATGTGGATTGTTCTCTTGGTTCTGCTGGCTTCACTTTGTGTCATTTCACATAGGTCTTCCCAGGTTTTTCTGAAACCATCCTTTTCATCATTTCTTACAGCACAATAGTATTCCATCACATTTGTATACCATAACTTGTTCAGCCAACCACAATTGATGGGCATCCCCTCAGTTTCTAATTCTTTACTGTAACAAAATGAGCTGGACCAAATAAATTTGTACATATGGTCCTTTTTCCTTGTCCTTTTAAAAAATATTTCCATGGGGTATAGAGCTAGTAGCAGCTTTGGTGGGTCAAAGAATGTACAATTTATATATCCCTTTTGGACATGGTTCCAGATTGTTCTCAAGAATGGTTGGAGTAGTTTGCAACTCCATCAACAGTATGTTTTCCACATTCCTTCCAGCAGATGTCATTTTCTTTTTCTATCATCTTGACCAATCTGATGATGTGAGGTTATATCTCAGAATTGCTTTAATTTGCATTTCTCTAATTACTAGTTAGAGCATTTTTTTCTTATGACGATTGAGAGTTTTGTTTTTCCTCTGAAAACTTCCTTGTTCATATATTTTGACCATTTATCAGTTGGGGAATATGGGAGTCAATTTTAAAAATAAGTACTTGTTAATTACTTACCTTGTAGAAGGTGCTGTGCTAAGCACTTTAGAAATGTTATCTTTTTTGATCCTTACAAGAACCCCAAGAGGTAGGTGCTATTATTGTCTTCATTTTACAGATGGGGAAACTGAAGCAGACAGAAGTTAAGTGACTTGCCCAGGAAAATACAATCACTGAGATGAGATTTGAACTCAGGTGTCCTTGACTTTGGGAGCAGCTAGGTGTTACAGTGGTTAGAGTGACAGGTCTGGAGTAAGGAAAACTTATGTTCATGAGTTCAAAACCAGCCTCAGACACTTATTAGCTGTGTGACCTGAGCAAGTCATTTAATCCTGTTTGCCTTAGTTTCCTCTTCTGTAAAATGAGCTCGAGGAGAAAGAGAGAGAGAGAGAGAGAAAGAGAGAACAGAGTGGATTTTTTTTCCCTGAGATTGTCCAAATATGGCCAGTTTTGGGGATGAAGCTAATTCCAGCAACACAAGAATCAAAGGATGCTATTTCCATCCATATGGTAGGAGAATACAGAGAAGTATGATGCTTCCAGGTTAGGTGATCTGGCCTCCAATGCCCTATAAGGCTGGCGTTCAAGGCCTTCATAAGCTTTAACTTACTTTCTCAACTTTATCTTATATTTATACTTATATTTAGACTTAGATTTTGCCTCTAAATTCCAGCTAAATTGATTTGCTTGCAATTCTTTGACCATATCCCTCCCTCCTTTCCCCACCTACATTCCTTCATTCAGATTTTTTGCTCCCTGATGCCCTTCTCCATCAACTCCCAATTTTCTGTTGAAATCTTACCCAACATTCAAAGTCCTTCTCCATGAAAACTTCCTTGATGCATCCCAAGCTAGAAGTGGTCCCCACTATGAATGCTCAAGGTGCTCTGTACTGTTCTTGAGCACTCTTTCTGATTCATTATTTCTTCTAGTGGCACCACTATTCACTTAGTCTCCCACATTTGCAGCCTTTAAATTTGACTTTTCCCTCTCTCTTATCTTTCATAGCCAGTGATGCCAAATCCTATTAATTCCCTTGCTAAAATGTCTCTCTTGGTACTCTCCCCTCTGCTCTACTATTGGCATGCTAGTACATTCCTTCAATATCAGCTACTTAGACTATTTCAACAGTCACCACTTCCATTCTTTCCCCCTCTAACCCATCTTTCATTCCATGGCCAGAATGATCTTTGCTATTGATAGATCTGGTTATATTTTTCCTCTTTCCAAAGGTCAACAGAAACTCCCATTGCCTCCTGAGCAAAGTTCAAAATCTTCTGCCTGGCATTTGAGGCCCTCTACAATATGAAATACCCCTTCTTTTCCCATATTATCTTATATAACCACCCCATTCTACCTATTCTATATCCTAGATAAACGAAACAATCCTGTTTCCTGAAAACATGCTACTCTCTCTCCCTCTGTCTTTTCTTTGCACTTTTCACTATATCTAGAGTATATTCCTTCTCTCTCACCTGTAGAATTCCTATCCACCTTGCAAAATCTAACTTGAAAGTTCTTCCTCCAATAAGCTTTTCTTGATCCTCGTCAACCTCTCTATATCCCAAATAAAAATAAACTATGTTTTATATCTCTTGAATGAATTAATCATGTAATATTATGTCATTTGTTTCTGGTGTTTATATTTTATTCCTGATAAAGAATAAAGGCAGGGACTTTCTATTATCTAAATTTTATATATCCCCTAGTGCCTCACAATGTAGGCATCTAATATATGTTGTGGCTCTGTCTATTATTATCTGTGTGAACTTGGGCTAGTCACTTTACCTCTCTGGCCTTAGTTTCCTCAAAAGGGAAAAGGAATCAATAAAACATAAAAAACTACAAAGATGAAAATGAATGAAAAAACATTCTGGAAAAGGACAAAGATGAACAGGGAAATTTGGTTACTAGTCTGTAAAATGAAAGTACAAAACCTGTATGTAATAGAAGTTCAAGATTTCATATATTGTTCTTTATATATTGAAATCTTCATGTCCATTGATGTTCATAATAAAAAATAGAAATAAATAAAAAATAAAAAAGAGGGAACTGGACTAATTGTCTGACCTCTAAAGACCCTTCTAAGTCTAAATCTATGATACTATGAAACCATTGTATTATCCCCCAAAACAATCCCTGTACTCTCACACCCAGGCTTTTGCGCATACTTTTCTGCACGTTTAGAACAGCATTTTTGTTGCCATTTTTTATTTTGATTGCTGAATGTCTACTCAACTTTTGAAATATAGTTAAAATATTGGCTTTTTCATGAAGTTTTTTCTAATCACCTAAGTTAATAATGACCTTTCCCTTTAGACTTCAGGTGGCACTTTGTTTTCTACCTTTCTGAGGTAATTGTTATGTATTATACTGTTTATAGCTCTTGATGTATTTTTATGTCCTTATTAGACAATAAGTTCCATGAGGGTAGAGATTATGCTTTAGCTAAGCTTTGTGGATCCCTCAGCATCAAGCTTAGTACTCTGCACACAGTAAGTGCTTAAGAAGAGATAAAGTGAACTGAATATGCTTTCATACTCTACCTTGAATTAAATTTGTTTTTATTTTATCCCCCCCCCCCACCAAATTGTAAGCTCTAAGAGAACAGGAACTCAGTGTTAATCTCTCCATCTGCTTTTCCTCCCCCCATACCATCAAGAATGGTGGTGTTGCACATAGAAAAGAAATAATTGACATATGGTTCTTTCAGGTTTTAAAAAAATGTTTTACATATATTGTCCTAATTAATTATCTCTAAATTCATGTGAAATATGAACTATGGGGATTTTTATTTTTATTTTACAGATTAGAAAAACTAAAGCTTGGAGACAAAGTGTCAAACATAGCTGATACCATGTCTAGTTCTCTACCATACCACACTTTCTATTAAATGATAGTCCTTAATAAATACTCCAATATTCCATGGGTCTGACCACAATGGTGTGGGAATCCTCTTAATGGGTCCAGAACACAATACAAACATGTCTGCTCATCCTGTGCCACTCTGGTCCATATTGTCCCACGAGTTCCCTTCGGGGAGTCCATTCAATGTGTTGAGTACCTTCTTTTAGTTCTGATGTCTCAAAATACCAGTGGAGCACATCAGCTGATCATCAGTTCTCCTTGACCCTTGCTTGCCACATGACCAGCTCATTTTTTTAAAATTATACATTTCCTGCAGTCTTCTAAATTGCTTCTCCTAGATTCTTTGTTTGTGCTGCATACTTCTCATATCCACCATGCACTATGCCCTTTAATTTTTTAGAGAATATAGCATTCCATGTGTCATGGAATATCACAAGGAATATTGGTATGAAAAAGATGGGCCTTTTTCAGGAATAAGTTTGCAGTTTCACAATCAGTCAAACATTTATTGAGCATTCACCATGTGTTAGGCACTCTACTAAGGGTAAAGATACAGAGGAAAAAATATTCCCTGCCTTCAAGGGGCTTACATTCTGAGGGGGATATCTATAAGATATATGCAGAATGAAAGGAAGGTGATCTTAGAGAGGAAGGCATTAATAGTTGAGGGAACCTGAAAAGACTCTCTGAAGTATAAGGTGTCTGAGATGAGTACTGAAAGAGGTGAAGGTGAGGAGGGAGATTATTCCATGTATGGGGGAAAAACTCATGTAAAGGCATGGAAGATGGAGCATTCTGTGAGGAGAGAAAAGTTGGCTAATACTGTGATACAATAGAGTATGCGTAAGAACTCTGAAAAAGATAGGAAGAAGACAGGTTGTGAAAAGCTTTAAATGTCAAATAGAAGAATTTATATTTGGTCCTAGAGCTGGCTTACTCTCTTGTTCCTGCTTAGTTCTGGGCCCAACTCTTTCATTTGGAGTATTTATTCAAGATATATCTGAATTTATGGGTATATATATATCTCTATATATACACATATACATATGTACATGTATATGTATCTATAGATGTGGTATAAATATACCACATGTGGTATATTTATACCATATGTGGTTGCTGCCTAAATATATAAAGACAGCTGGCTCATATGTGTCATTGATGGATATGATCTGGGATCTGGTCCACCTTCTCTAAGAGAGACTTTGATTTCTACCTTTAAGGGAGTAGAAGGAGGGCCATGGCTGAGTGCTTGCACCTTCTCTCATGTATTTCCAAGAGAGGTTTTGGACTAGAATTGTTTTTATCTACTATAACTCAAATATTGATAGTTTAAGGGAAATAATACTTTGGGACTTGTTAAATGCCACTTTCCCTAATTGCTTTTAAGAGTAATATTTAGCTTAATATTTCCAGCTTAGCTTCTTCCTACAAAATACTATTTACAAAAGTAACCATCATAATAGAGAATAGCAAGAAAACCTATTTTTCCCAAACAAAACATTAAACATAAGTCAAGGAAATTATACAGATTAGAAAAGGCTAAGTAATATTTAATAGTAAGTGGAGTCATTGGCTCAGAATATAATAAAACACATCAACTCAGCCAAAGAAAGAGGGAATGATCTTACCAAGAACAGTATGCTTCCTTTAGTAGAAGTCAAGGAGCATGACTCCCAGGATCCTAGTAGCCAATTAAAAATTAGTGCTTGCTTCTCTCCACCAATTCTTTCAAAATCCTTTTATAAAGGACCCTACAACAATTTCTCCCAGTATTCTGCTTAGCATTCTCTTAGCTCATCAGGAGTCGTCTCCCTCTGAGTTCTCAGCATACAAAAATAACCCCAACCTTGGGCCAAAGTGGTATTACATTCCTATATGTACTCATAGATGAGCTCTATAGGTGGTCATTTCAACTGAGTCTAGATAATAGGCCTTTCCTGTTTGGATGGATAGGCCAGAATCTCTTGAGTTATGACTCCCACTTAGGAAGATCTACAATGTATTTGGGGTTTGATGTAATCAGTACAGTCTTGTCCAAAAAAAAGAGTAACTGGAGAAATTTTACAACTTTTGGGAATCCCTCTTTCAGTTGGACTCTGTTTTGGACCTCTTTCCCAAGAGAGAAATAAACACATTTGATGAGCATTCCTCTCCCTACTCTTGCCTTACTTAATATGACCGATAAGAAAGTGCAGCAAGGCTATCTCTATACGAAATCTTTCAAGGAATTTTGTAAAATTTTGACCTATGTATGCAAGAACCTTTAAGGTGGCATTTTGCTCTACCAAACCAACATTTATATGTTATTTATATTATTTATTTATTATATATAATATATTACATAATAGCATATATAATATAATGTATGTCAACAGACAATACGTACAGTGAGATTCTACACATCTTTATATCAGCTGTGTGATAGTAAAGATGTGGTCTATAGTAGACTATAAGAAATTTCCTTCTTCCCTTCTAATATCTTATCAAGGATGCTCTTGATGCCTGTATAGATAATTTGCATAAAGATTTTATATAGATGGGAAAGTTGGTATGTGGATTAGTAGTTTTTGAAATTCTTTTTGGGAGGTACCTTTTTCCCCATACCTTTGGTATCTTTCCCTTCTTCAGATACCTTGAGAATTGAGCTCTGAATGTCCTCAATATTTGGCTTCCTCCAGCACAGACTTCCTCTGAATTTGTTGTTCGGTCATTTTTCAGTCATGTCTGGCTCTTCACGACCCCATTTGGGATTTTCTTGGCAAAGATAGAGGAGTAGTTTACCATTTCCATCTCCAGCTCATTTTACAGATGAGAAATGGAAACAAATAAGGTTAAGTAACTTGGTCAGGAACACACAGATTTGAACTTGGGAAGATGAGTCTTTCTGACTTCAGGCCCAACACTCTATCCATTGCACCTACTAGCTGCCCATGTGGTATATTTATACCATATATGGTTGCTGCCTAAATATATAAAGACAGCTGTCTTATATGTGTCATTCCTCTGAATAGGCTTGATCTAGTGCAGTTGCTTTTCCTTTCTTTTCCTCCTTCAGTGCTCTTTCCATCACTTCTCTAAGCACATCTTAATAGAGAGTAGGTGCTTAATAAATGATTGTTCAATAGAATGGAATTCAAAGTTTTTTAGTGTGATTAACAACCCAAAGATCCCATTGTTAGACATATAATCCCAAAAGGTCAAAGAGTGGTCCCATATAGACCAAAATATTCACAGCAGCCCTTTTTTGCGATGACAAAGACCTGGACACACAAAAAAAGCCCTTTGATTGTGGGATGACTAAGCCAGCTATCGTACCTGGATTTAATGAAATATTACTGTGATATAAGAAGCAGTTATAGAGTCTCCTCTGTGCTTAATCCCATCAACTCATGCTTGCACTAGAGGCTTAGGACTTTAGAAGGGTGAGTGTTATTTTGGGTTCTATGGAACTTGTGGGTGACTGCTCTTGACCAGTAGCTCATGAACACCTATATTCTTTGCTTTTTCATATTTTTTCTTTCTTAGGAGCTTGTGAAGGAGCTTGGCGATATCGAGGAGCTTGTGAGCTTCAAAAGTTTGGTAAAGTGGTCTACCAGGCGGTCTGAGAACAGAAGTCTAATGTGTGAATGAAAAGTCTGAGAGAGATAGTTTGAGTGGGGTAAATTCTTTGGGCAGAGTCGAGATGCCTTTAAGAGGCTGGACTTTGAATGAGGAAATAGAAAAGGAAAAACCCTAATCCTTCTCCCTGATATTAATTGATTATTAATAGTTACTTCTCTCATCATGTTAGGTTTTGTGGATAACTAGGATAGAATCAAAGTCTTAAGCACAACATTTGGGACCCAGCTCAGCAGCAGCTGAGGCATGGACTCATCAAGAGACTGTGCCACATGTGAATATAAACATGGTGGGAACAACACAAGATAAAGAAGGTCACTAAATCTGAGGTCACTTTTCCCAGGGACCAAAATGGTATAGCGGAGGGTATACCCTTAGATGCTATGGGAACCTGTTATACTTGTGTCCTTGCTATATCTCTGCAACAAAGAACTCTTTATAAAAACTGATTAATGTTAATTCTTTCAGTGGAACTAGGACACTAATCACTGGCTACTAAGAAGGTCTTCCCCTTCCAGATTGATTTTTTTTTTTTTTTACTAAGTCAACAATTTTTTGCCTCATTTCTCACCTAGTCACAATTACTGAATGGATATTCCCTCATTCAAACTGAGACCTGGGAAAGACTATAGCTTAAAAAGGCCAAGGTCTTCCACTGCTTCTGGGGCCATCTCCAATCATCCTGTTTTACATCTTGCCACTGGACCCAGAAGGCTCTGGAGGAAAAAGTGATGCTGGTGACTTTGCACAGTGTTCTCTCACTTAAATCCAATTTGCTTGCCAGTCACATCATCAGCTTCTTGATGTCATAATCCTCTTTGAGAATGAAGGACAGGTTGCAGCAACAGCAGGAACATAGGAGGATGGGGGCTTGAACTGATAGCATTAGAGAAAGACGCCTTCAACCACTCAGAAGTACCTATGGAGTTAATAACAATAGTAATCTACTATTTGATAAATACAAAGCCTCCAACTTCTAGGAAAGAACTCACTATTTAAGAAAACCTGCAGGGAAAAATGGAAAATAGTATGGCAGAAACTAGGCATAGAATAACATCTTACACCCTATACCAAGATAAAATCAAAATGGGTACATGATTTAGATATAAAGACTGATAGTATATGCAAAGTAGGAGAGCAAGGAATAACTTATCTGTCAGATCTATGGAGAAGAGAAGAATTTATGACAAAATAAGAGATAGAGAACATTATGAAATGCATAATGGATGATTTTGATTACATTAAAATGAAAAGTTTTTGCACAAACAAAGTCAAGGCAACCAAGATTAGAAGGGAAGCCGAAAGCAATTTTTACAGCCAGTGTCCCTAATAAAGGCCTCATTTCTAAAATATATAGAGAACTGGGTCAAATTTACAAGAATACAAGTCATTCCCCAATTAATAAATGGTCAAAGGATATGAAAAGGCAGTTTTCAGAGGAAGAAATTAAAGCTATCTACAATCATATGAAAAAATGCTCTAAATTACTATTGATTAGAGAGCTGCAAATCAAAACATCTCTGAGGTACCACACCACCCCTATCAAATTATGATCAAATCAAATCACCTAACATGAAACCATGAGCATAATTAGGGAACACTGTACACAGCAACAGCCACATTGTGTGATGACTGACTTTGATAGACTTAGCTCTTCTCAGCAATCAAGGACCTAAGACAACCCTAAAAGGCTCCGGATGGATAATGCTATCCACATCCAGAGAAAGAACTTTGGAGTCGGAATGCAGATGGAAGCATACTATTTGCTCTCCTTTTCTTTTGTTGTTTTGTTTCTTCTTTCTCATGGTTCCTCCCATTAATTCTAATTCTTTCCATCATAACTAATGTGAAAATATGTTTAATGTGAATGTATAAGTAGAAAAAAATGTACCTATAGGGTACTGTGGGTGAGATGTAGTTAGCCTATCTCTGAAAAAGTGAGTCCAGAGCCACTGATAGAGAAAAAGAAATTGTTATTTGAATGTAATACTTCAGTAATAGAGGTATAGCCTTGTATGGCTTAAAAATTAACTATGTATGGGAGGATTTGTATAATCCTTGCTCATCTAAAAACATCATCTAAAATGTTACATCATCTAAAAACTATCTTCAGTTTATCAAGGTCGTAAGAGGCAGCGTGGAATTATCTATAGAGTAAGTAAAGCCAAAATGAGACAGGCTGTGGAAGAATTCGCGTGGGAATGGAACACGCTCCTAACTTTGAATTATCTGGATATTTGCTTGTAGGTTACGGTTGTTCATTCAGCCATGTTTGACTATTTGTGACCCTATGGATCATGGCATGCCAATAGTGTCCACTGGGTTTTCTTGGCAAAGATTCTGGAGTGGTTAGCCATCTCCTTCTCCTGTGAATTAAGGCAAATAGAGGTTAAGTGACTTATTCAGAATCACACAGCTAGTAAATGTCTGAGGCCAGATGTGAACTCAGGTCTTTCTGGTTCCAGAACGGATGCTCTATCTACTGCACCATCTGTCAGGACCCCATTGTCTTTCAAAATTCTTGGGACTATTGTCCTGTGCAAAGCATAAATAAAAAACTATGGTGCTGCTCTGAATAGTTTGATGTCCGTGGGACCTTTCATTTTATATTTCACCTTTTGCGGATGTATGTCTAGTGGTAGGGTTAAACAGCATGGATATTTTAGTCCCAGGGACACATTTTCAATTCCATTATGTTCAATAAATATTTATTAAGAGGGCAGCTGGGTGATACAGAGGATAGAGCAGCAGACCTAGAGCCAGGAAGACTTGAGTTCAAATGTGACCTCAGACACTTACTAGCTGTGTGATCCTGGGCAAGTCACTTAACCCTGATTGTCCCCTCCTACTCCCCCACAAAAAGATATTGCTTAGAGAAGAAGTGGAAATGGTACTGAAGAAACTAAAGATGGGGAATGCAATGTGGCACAGTGGATAGAGAACTGGTCTTGTAGTCAAGAAGACTTGGGTTCAAGTCTGGCCTCTGCCCCATACTGTCTATGTGACTCTTGGCAAGTCACTAACCTCTCGGTGACCCAGGCAAATGATGAAGACTATAAGCTTCAGAGAAGGTGACAATCTGCACTTACAGCAGAGATTCCTCACGGAGGGCTCCTCAAACCTACAAAATCTTAGGTCGGGCAAAAAAAATCTGATATTTAACAACAAATGAAACCTCCCAACTCACTAAAATAGTAACAATAAAGCAATCAAATTGGTCTTGTCATTCTGAAGTAAGCCAGAAATTATTTGGGGGGTCATCTGTGCTTTGGGGTGATCCATGCCCTAGCTCCCCAGTTCAGCAGTGAAGAAACTTACTTCTATTATGATGTCCTAGTAAGCTGGGAATAGATTTCAACTTGGGGACCAAGGGTGGGCCAGGATGGCAGCATTTGGAGATTTCTCTATAAAACTGAAATTGAGGGGAGGGTGGCTAGCCTATTTCTGGGTGCTTCAGATGTCCCTTTTTTAGATTCATAGCACCAGAAGGGGTCAGAGCTCATCTAGTTCAACCTCCTTTCTCTAGGGGACGGTATGTTATGTACTGTGTAGCTCATAGTCCCACGAATCTTGAGCCCATCTCCTTCCTCTGGAGTAGAAGAATCCTGCCTCAGCTCCTGGTCTCCATGTCCACTCTTGCCCTTTCAGAAGGGGATAGAAGGGTAGGAGGCATGTACCTTGCCATCCTTAACTCCTTGGCAAGATACTTGAGGCACGTATGGCTCAGACAGCAATCATAACTTGGTGAGAAATTCCCTTTGGGGGTGGCTGACGTCGGCTGAGTCATTCTGCAGGCTGAGCAATTTAATACATGGGCCAAATGTGCAAATGTGCCTATTTCCTAAAACTTCTGTTAGAGACCACATCAAAAATACTTAGTGCCAGAGTATCAATGACAAGGAAGAGCACTCCTAGGCTGCCACAGGGCAGAGGGATTAGATTTGTACTGTTGGGTGCCAGAGGGCAGCTAGGAATGATGGGAAAAATGATAATGGGGCAGATTTTGTCTAAATAGAAGAAAGAAGTTGGTAGCAGCCAGAGCTATTAAAAATGAAATGGTGTACCATGTAGTACAGGTAGTGCTTTCCTCATCATTGGAGGTATTCAGGTAGAGTGCAAGAAGATACGCTTCTTTCAGTGGATTGTATGAAGATATGCTTCAGGTATGAGTTGTGCCATATTTTCTGCTAAGAACTTAAAGTTCTCTTCTACTTAGAGGATTTTACATCAATCAACAGGCATTTTAAAAGTATCTACTATGTTCTGAGCACTGGGGTAGGTGCTGTTGAATGCAAATGCTAAGAATGAAACTGTCCATACACTCAGAATTTGCGTTTTCACATAATTCTGCTCATGCTGTCGTCAGAGCTGGCATACTTTAAAGTGAAGACAAATGCCTTGAAAATGCATAAGTGGCACTCCTATCCTTTAGAGTCCTGGGGATATTGTGTTTAGTTCAGACACATATTTAGGAAGGACATTGATAAAACTGATGTGAGTGTAAAGGGGGGCAGTGAGGACAGTGGAGACGCTGGTGGCCATGCCTTGGAAGGATTGGCTGAAGACATTGGGAATATTTATTTTGGAGAAGAAAAGATTCAAGGGAGGCATGACAGCTATGTAGAAAAGAGATTATACTCTGACTATCCCCCCAGGCCTGGAATTCACTCCCTCCTGTCTCAGCCTTCTGTCTTTCCTGGTTTCCTTCAAGTCACAGTTGAGGTTCTACCTTCTGCAAGAAGTCTCTCTTAGGCCTTTTTAATCTTCCTGCCTTTCCTCTGAGAACACCCCTGATAGATCCTCTTTGTATCTGTTTGTACATAGTTGTTTACATATTGTCCCTCTCATGAGACTGTGAGCTCCTTGAGAACAGAGACTGTTTTTTCTTTCTTTCTTTCTTTCTTTCTTTCTTTCTTTCTTTCTTTCTTTCTTTCTTTCTTTCTTTCTTTCTTTCTTTCTTTCTTTCTTTCTTTCTTTCTTTCTCTCTTTCTTTCTTTCTCTCTCTCTTTCTCTTTCTCTCTCTCTTTCTTTTTTTCTTTCTTTCTTCTTTCCTTCTCTCCTTCTCTCCTCCTTTCCTCCTTTCTTTCCTTCTCTTCTTCTCTCCTCCTTTCCTCCTTTCTTTCTTTCTTTCTTTCTTTCTTTCTTTCTTTCTTTCTTTCTTTCTTTCTTTCTTTCTTTCTTTCTTTCTTTCTTTCTTTCTTTCTTTCTTTCTTTCTTCTTTCCTTCTCTCCTTCTCTCCTCCTCTCCTTCTTTCTCTTTCTTTCTTTCTTTCTTTCTTTCTTTCTTTCTTTCTTTCTTTCTTTCTTTCTTTCTTTCTTTCTTTCTTTCTTTCTTTCTTTCTTTCTTTCTTTCTTTCTTTCTTTCTTTCTTTCTTTCTTTCTTTCTTTCTTTCTCTCTTTCCTTTCTTTCCTCTTTAGCACAGTGCCTGGAGCATGGAAGGTACATACAAATGCTAACTGACTGATGGACTGATGTAATGAGAAATTTCCTGACAATTGCAACTACCCCAAAATAAAATGGGCTTCCTTAGCAGGTAGTGAGTTTCCCATCACTGGAGGCCTTCAGTTAGCATCTGGATGACTACTTGGTAGGGCTGTTGGAGAAAGGATTCTTAGATTCTCATTCCTATTGGTAGAATTAGATTCCTTTCCCCGCTTAACTCTGAGATTCTGAAATAGAGGAAATCTCTCTTTGTATGAATTGGAGTGGATGACCTTGGAGGTCTCTTTTATTGTGTAATTCTGTGCTTCAGATAAGAGCACAAAATATACATCTTGGTCTATACTGGAAAATTGAAAGTGGAGAGAAATTTTATAAATAAAAGAAAAAAGGGAAATGTCTCCAGTTTTTATTCCTCACTTGCCATAAATGTACTGGTTTAAAAATTTTAAAAAGACTGGTTTTGGAGTCAGAGGACTTGGGTTTAGAATTCCTTCTTTGTGACAATGGACAAATCATTTAGTTTCTCTGAGCTTCTGTTTCCAGCTTCACTATGAGATAATTGGGATTCAGGGGTGGGCAACCTGCAGCCTTGAGGCCACATGTGGCCTTCTAGATCCTTGGATTCAGTCTTTTGACTGAGTCCAAGTTTTGCAGGACAAACCTTTTATTAAGGAGATTTGTTCTGTGAAGTTTCGATTCAGTTAAAGGGCCACACTTAAGGACCTAGAGGACCACATATGGCCTCAAGGCCGTAGGTTCCCCATCCCTAGGCTAGATGATCTCTAAAGTCTCTTCTAGCTCTAAATCCTATGATCATATGAACATTACCTTATCCTTCCTTTCTGTACCCCTGGGATCATCTATAACCCCACAGAACTGAATGAGATACTTCAGGTATATTAAGAGAAATGAGACTAGACAGAGCTCCCATTCATGAACTCAATTATGGTGACTTAGTTGGACAGTCTATATTTCTCTTCTCACTGAGCCTTCTCAAGCATGAGTGAGTTACCCTATGGTTCAACTTCAGGTCTCTGGGAATTTTGGAGGGCATCTGATTTGGCCTTCTTAACTTAAAATGACAATAAGAGGATTACAGAATTTTAGAACTAGAGATCATAAAGTTGTCAATCTGTTGCCAGGATTTGGAGGATCATTTGGGGTTAAAATCAAAGTGGCCAGGGTTATGGAAGCAGTGTTAGGGATTCAGTCTGGGGCCAGGGTCAGGGCTCAGCCTGTGGATAGGGTCAGGGTTCAATGTGAGGCCAGCCTTAGGTGCTCTAGGCTGAATAGGTATTAGGGAAAAAGTAAATGGCCAAGATTAAGTCAGGAGCTTGGATTAGGCATTCATCTGGAGCTGGGAACAGAACAATGTTAGCCCATGACCTTGGCAGCTCAGATATTCTCCATTTCCTTCTATATGAAAATTTTTGTTTTGCTTTTAGCCTGTTCTAAAGGATAGTGGAGGGTCTTTTGAAGACACCAGCCCAGCCTGTGAATCTCCAAACTGAAATCCACTGTCTTGGGATGGGCAGATAAAGGGGAGAGGATGGGAATTGCAAGAAAAACCCCAAAGTGTGACACCAGCATAGAAAAACTTTCCAACCAGGTGGAGTAATTTACCTCAATAAACATTAACATCACATAATGACAGCAAAACAACCATCTCTACAGAGAAGACACATTCATTGCTGGCCTTCTCTTCAATTTAATGACCTATAAATGATAACAGATAATTTGCAAATTGGAGATAATCAACTCTACCCAATTCCATTCAATTATTTGTTAATAAACATGAGACCCACTGCTGGAGTTTGGGCCTTCCAAGTTATAAAGGAGAACTTGGAGGCTGAATGGGGCTGGGAATCCCTACCTGGGAAGTCACTGAATATTTATAAAGAATTTCATTACACCCCTTGCCAGTCTCAGGCTCAAGGTTTACATGGCTCTCATTTGCATTGTGAGCTTTCTTCCCCCCTAATAGTAATTATCTGTAAAAGGTCAAATATTTGCTTTATCTATATAATTCAATTTTCAAAATGCCTTTGGGATTCAAATTAACTCCCTTGTAATATCTTCATTGAAAAAGAAGATTAATTATGCTTACAAGAAACCTAATTTGGCTTATCAGACCTTTAATGTTGCAGGGATCGCTAATGCATTTAAATTTAGGATTAGGCGGTTGATCTGGTTCCATTATTTGGGTGACTTTAATATTTGTCATTATTTTTATGCATATCATTTTCCCCCCACATGGTGAAATTAAAATGTCGGTTCTGAAAGAAATAAACATTATGTATTGACATTGGTAATTATGTTTTGGTATTTAAGAATGCATAAAAATCTTTGCACAGTGACTTCAATATAAATTCATTGCTAATGTCTTGAGAGTTAAAGTGGAGCGCTAAGACCCCCAACTCACCAAATTAGCAATCCCTGGCCCCTCTAGGCAAGAAGCCCTGGTGGAGCTTGAGAACTGAAGTGGGTGGCATAACCAGCTCTGCAATTACTCATGTCACTCAGGCATGGATGAAGGCACTAGTGGGTCCTTCTACTGGGACCCCTGCTGCAGTGATGCAGCTATTGCCATGCTTTTAATATATCCTCAATGCTAACATTAGAGTCTGGCATTAACAGTGAGGCCAAACTAATATGAATATAGAGTATTAGAACAGGAATTGACAATACAGAATATATGAACATAGTCTATGGAGTGCGAGAGTTGGAATTTTAGAAAGAGAATGTTAGCATTGGAAAGGACATTAAAATACGGAGTATTAGAACATAGAATATAGAGTATGAAAGATGGAAGGGACCTTATGAACATAGACTTTTAGAATATAGACCTTAAGGGTATTTGAGCTGGAAAGTACATTGGAATAAAGAATGTTAACATTGGGAAGGAACTTAGGGATCATATCTTCCATACTCCCTCCCACTTTAGGAATTCTTTTCAAAGCATCTTTGCCAGGTGCTTATGGAAGGCTTTGTTTGAACACTTCCAGTGATGGGGAGCTCACTATCTCATTAAGGAACCTATTTCATGGTTGGGAAGTTCTGGATATTAGAAAGTTCATCCTTGCTCTAAGAGTATTGGATTTGACTCTTGGTTTTGATTGAGGTCTTATATGAGGGCATGGAGAAGGTAGTGATTGGGACTTCATTTCCTTCCCTCAATTTTTCTAATTCCCTGGTCTGTGAATTTTCTTGTCATTGGCAGAAAAGTTCATAAAAGAGAAATAGCATCAGATGTGGTCAGTCAAAAGGGGAACCCTTATTTATATCTGAGGTTCCCTCCTGACCCAACTAAGGTACTTCTCTCTGTTTTATCTTCCCATACCAAAATGGTACCTAAAAATGATCATATGATAATTTTCCAAAGGATGGTCATCAGTCCACCTTATCTGAACTTAGGTTTACAAGGCATCAAATGTAGCAAAGTTTTATTTGTCTAGTAAGAACACAGAGAGAACTCTGTGAGCCTATATAGTCAAGAAACACCCTTCCCTTCATTTTCCCTAGGGACCTACATATAATATTCTTCAGATTTATAGGACTATCTTTGGTGACACAAGGGAATATAACTAGGATTCTTTAAAAAGTCAAGAGCTACTCTTTTTTCCTAGTGGGCTAATCTTTCTCTGGGACCTGTATAGTCCTAGTGATGTAAATTACTGCCCTGAGTGGGGCCCCAATGAGAGAAATGTCTAGATCGGTTCCTTTCTGTTGGTGTCCTAAGATGCTTTGCTCCTTCGTTAGTATTTTTTGCAATCCCTGTGCCATTGTTCACTGTGATAGCTCCATACCACACTGCTCTCTCTCTTCCATCAATATCCTGTCATTTCACTTTCATTGTCATCTGTTCCAAGGTGATATCATGGTCTATCTCACTGATGTTCATTTCTCTTGAATGTGTGAACTGCCACATTTCCTGGTCACTTGCTATTGCTTCTTACAAATAACACTATTTCCCCTCTTCCCCAGGGGGTGGCACCAGCTTTCTAATAGCTATGAGATCATACTATGGAAGGGTTTTGTATTCATGATGTAACCCTTTCAGAATGAGAGTCAGGACCAAAATGATTTGAGGTTATTTGAAACTTTCTAGTTCTTTCAGGCAGGCACATACTTAAAAGACCTCTGGACTGTTTAAAACTTTCAGCTATTTATTTCATGCAATCTCATGACCCTACCATTCACATAAAGGGCTTCTTTAGTCACCTGTGGGAACCCCTTCAATTTCCCTGCTCAACCAGAATGTGCCATTTTCTATTCCTAGCTAACCTAGAGTGAATGAGTCCTGGGTGTGTCTTCTCTTCCCCTGTGTCTGGGCCATGTAATTCTCCCTTGGGGATTCAGTGTGGCACTCAAACTCTCTTTTCCTCTGCCTTTCCGTTTCCTCTTCAATGGCAGTCCATTCAGATGACATGAATCATCCCTGGGCTTCTCTGAGTTTGGAGAAAGCAATATAGAGAAACCAGGAGGAGAAGCAGAGTTGGCTTTCTCATTTCTGCAAATGATTTTGAGCAAATCATCTAATCTATTTTGATCCTCAATTTCTTCATTTGTCAAAAGGGGTGGTGGTGGTGAACTCGCACCCCATGTAAGGGTTGTGACCCACAGTTTGAAAAGTGCTGAAGGAGGTGTGAGTGGAAAAAGTTTAAGAAGCTCTTAACTAGACTCTACATTAGATCCCTTCTCATCTTAAAAATTTGTGATTTCTCATGGAAGCTATCCATATCCCACTGAACTGCAATACTACATGCATTTACTAGGTTGATTAGTCAAAAGGCTAGAGCTTATGAAGGCAGTATGATGTGATAGAGGGTGCATTGGAATTGGAGCCATAGGTCCTACGTTTGGATTTTGACTCCAATTCAATTCAACAATTATTTGTTAAATACACTGTACTGGTCAAGTCCACAAGTAAGTGCCTACATCACATGCCAGGCACTGTGCTAAACCCTGGGGATACAAAGAAAGTAAAAAATTGTCCTTGCCCTCAAGGAGCTTATAATCTGATAGGGTAGACAACAATCAAACATCTATGTATAAACAATTTTGAGTCTCTTCATCATATTTAATATCTTCATCTAGATACCTCCTGCTTGTCATTGTCCCCTCCTTCTATATATGGTTCCCAGACATGAGCTCAATGCTCCAGATTTTCTCTAACCAGAACAATACATTGAAGCCATTGTCTCCCTTGTCCTAGACGTTATTTTTCTATGAATGTATCCTGATTGCATCAGCTTTGGGATCAGCCATGCCGTATTGCTCAAACAAAGCCAAGTCAAGTTTCTTACAAGACCTTAGGAGTACAACGACAAAAACAAGACAATCTTTGCTGTCAAGGTGCTTATTCAGCTGGACATAATCAATTAAGAAGCACTTATTAAGTGCTGACTGTATGCCATGCCCAAGGCTATCTGCTGAAAGTAAATATACACAAGATAAATTTAAAAGGGAGGGAATACTAATTACTACCTTTGGGGTCTTAACCTTTAAGGTTAACAAGTGGCTTAACCTCTCCGTGCTTCAGTTTTCATATTTGCAAAATGAGGGAGTTGTATAAAATGACAAAACAATGTGATGTAGTAGAGTGTTGGATTAAAATCCCAATTTTTCCCACTAATTACTTTGTGTGTGCCTTTTTTTTTGTATCCCCAGTGCCTAGCCCAGGGCTTGGCACATAATAGTCACTTAATAGATATTTGTTGACTTGACTGACTTCCTCTGTGACCTTGGACACATCCCTAGACCTCGGTGGGTTCCATTTTTTCTCATCTATAAAATGAGAAGACTACTAAACTCCCTTCCAGTTCTAAATCTATGATTCTGAGCTCTCCAAGGCCTCTTCCTGCTCCATGTTCTTGTATGCTAAATGAATAGGGTCCATTCCAATAGAGCTTGTGGAAACCACATGGCCTGGGGGGCAGGAGTGGGCCATTCTTCCAGCTTTAACTGAGAACCAGACATCAAGGGGAAATTGACGCTGCACAGTGGACCAGGAGCCTGGTATTAAGGAAAATTAAATTAACCCCCAGCAATCACTCCATATTACGGAAACAGTTAGATTCTAATAAATTGGAAATGATAACGGCAGCCAAAGCTGTCCATTTCCCGAATGTTCACTTTACTGCCCGAGCTCAAGCTTTCCTTTTTTTTTTCTTTTTCTCTCTCTCCCTCCTCCCTCCATCTCCGTTCTCTCTCCAGTTTGTTGCTTCCTTAGTTTTTATTAGCACATTTCAGTGGAGTAGATTTGCTGGGAAGTGATAAAAGCTGTCTGTAATCAGAGAGCTTTATGTTATCTGCAGCAAACAATGGTAAATGCCACCTGAGTAGGTTCTCTGCTCAATGCCTTCATTATTTGTGATTAGTCTAACACTGGTCCAGATAGCAACAGACTCCAGTCTTGCTTGATAGGAGACCTTACAGGTCTGGGAGTCCGGTCTATTGTGTTACTCTCAAAGCAAGAGAGAATAATCTGTCCACTATCAGATCAGTTTGTGGAGGGCTGGAAGTGGTGTGTGTGTGTGTGTGTGTGTGTGTGTGTGTGTGTGTGTGTGTGTGCGCGTGCATGCGTGCGTGTGTATGTCTATGTGTGCATTGGTAGGGGGAAAGGCAGAGGGAGGGGTAGGGGAGGGACCTGTCTAGCCAGCTCTCCAATGATCCTCCCTCCCTGCTTGCCTGCTTCGCCACTGCTCCCTTTCCAAAGTGTAAATACTTTGGTGTTTCTCTCACAGGGATGAGGAAGAGAGAGAGACTGCTGTTGAGAGAGACAGAGTACATTAGAACTTGGGAGGCATCTTAGAACACAAAATGTGAAAATTAGAAGCATTCATGATAAGAAATTACCCAGGCCACTCTCAGTCCTGGTTAAATCATGTCTGGAAGGTCTGTGTTTAATTCTGGGTACTACATTTTTGTTGACAAGCTGAAGGGTGGTCAAAGGAGGTTAGCCAGAATGGTAAAGCTTGGGGGAGGGAAGGGGAGTCAGCTCGTTGGTGCAGTAGATAGAGCATCTGGAGTGAGGAAGATCTGAGGTCAAATCCAGCCTCAGACACTTACTAGCTGTATGACCCTGTGCAATTCACTTAACCCTGCTTGCCTTGGTTTCTTCATCTGTAAAATAGCTGGAGGAAATGGCAAACCTCTCCAGTATCTTTACCAAGAAAACCCCAAATGGGCTTATGACGTGTTGGATATAACTCAACAGCAACACTAAAGGTCTTTGACAGAATGTCTAGAGAAGAAAAAAAATTGGTTTTGTGTGTATGTGTATGTATGGGAACATGATACCTGTCTTTGAAGAATTTGAAGAAAAAGATTACTTATTCTGTTTGGCTGTAGAAAACAGAATTAGAAGCAATATGTAGAAGCAGAAAAGGGGTAGATTTTGGCTTGACGTACAGAAAAAAGTAAAAATTAGAACTTTCTAAAATTGAAATAGGCTGCCTTGGGAGACAGTGGTTTTCCCTTCCTATCTCTTGGTCTTTTTTCTTCTTCTGTCTTCTGGTCTTTAAGGGGAGACTTAGCACTTGTTGAATATTTAGAGGGTATTCCTATTCAGAATGATCCTTGAGAATTACTCCCCAATACTGAGATGCTTTGATTCTTTGAACTTAGAACATAGAATTTAGTTAGGAGAGTCCTTAGGGAACATCTGTTAAGGGCTTTAGAGCACAGAATGTTAGAGCTAGAATGAATGAATGAATGAATGAATGAATGAATGAATGAATGAATGAATGAATAAAATTTGGACTGTCAAGCTGTGGGAATATACACTATCATTGGGGGTACTTGCCTCCTTGCCATTTTCCTCCTTACTTCCCCCTAGCCAGGGGCTGCCTAAAACCCACCTTGGCTGCTTGACTGCTCACATAACTTAGATGTGAGGAGAGTCATCAAATACCATTCCTTCCCTTGAGAATGAGGACCATGAGACCTTTCTGTTTGCCCTGCTACTTCCTCTCTAAGTTCTCTAGGACTTATCATCTGCCCTGCCTCTTCACTACTGTCATCTGACCTACTGATGTAACCTACGGACCTTTGGCCTTGCCATATGCACTTGTAATGCACCCTTTGGACTTACTGTCTTTCCCATCTATTCTGTAGCTGAACTTTCTTTGATATGTTGTCTTCCCCAATTAAAGTGAGATGTCCTTGACAGCAGGGCCTGCTTCTATGTTTATATTAACATTTTCCATACTTAGCCCATGTAGGACTTAGCACATAGTAAAAGCTTAATTTTTTTAATTTGTTCATTAATAATAAATATTTATTAATCATCTATTCTGTGCCAAGCACTGTGTTAACTACTAGAGATACAAACACAAAAGCAAAAATAATCATTTTCCATAAGAAGCTTACATTCTAGTAGAAAGGAAGACAAATCAAGGGTGTGGTGGCCAGGAAGGGCCCGTTTGGTGTTATAAAAATAGTAGCAATGTTGGTTTGATCCTAGTACCAAAACTGGAAGGGATGGGGCTATGAAAAGGAGCTAGTGGTTATATTAAGAAGATGACTGGGGAATAGGAAGAGAAGTATAGCTAATGTCTTCCTCAAGAAGTGGTTCAAGAGAGGCAATCACCAATGGGGACAGAAGGACACCAACCAGGGTGGAAATTCCAGGGCCTCATCTTTGGGATGGTGTCAGCTTAGTTTCAGGGATACTGTTTTTAAGGTCAGGAGAACTGGGCTCAAATCCCCCTTCTACCTCTCTAGGTCTCTCTAACCTTCCTCTGTAAAATGAAGAGATTGGATTTGTTCTCCAAGGTCCCTTCCAGTTCCAAATCTAGGATCTTCTGACCTCACTTTCTCTACCTCTGGGACCTTACAGAAAGAAATGCATTAGAGAACAGGTAGGAGGTATGGCTTTGATGGAAATCTCGTCACTAATGTGAACTCAAGGTGAGTGGGGATGGTATTGTAGTGGTGGCCTTAATCCCGCTCTGTTCCTTCTAAATAAGTAGGAAAGTAGATTAGATAATTTCTGAGGTCCCATTGATATACAATGTACACAGATATACAGTCTTGCTACCAAGAGTGAACTAATACAGGAGGAATTTGAGCCAAAAGAATTTTCGACTTCAGCAGTCATCAAATTCAAGTTCCCAATCCATATGGAATTTCTTTGGGGTATCTCCTCTATTTTCCTCTTAATTTGCCCTGCCTTCCTCATTTCTTACAATCTCTCCTGGCCTTCTTCCTCTTCCTTCAGGGGCTTAAGAAGTGGATAGAGTGAAGGTCAGGGTAGAGCCCATGGGTCAGGATTGATGGTTAAGACTTGAGGGATTAGAGTGAGCAGTAGTAACAGGCCAGGTAACCAGTGTTGATGTGTACCTTGTGATAATAATTCACTTTTCCATGTTGGTACTTACAAAACTCTTTTCTTATGGTAGGCCTGTGAGTAGATAGCACAAGAAAGGCCCTAGGGTTTAGAGCAGAAGAGAGCTTATAGGGCATTTTGCCCAAACCCCTCATTTTACAGATCACAAAACATTCTCTGAGAGGTCAAGTACTTTGTCCAAGGTCACACACCTAGTAAGTAGTAGAATCAGGATTTAAACTCAGATCTTTCAGATGCAAGTCCAATACTATACTATGCTATACTAGAGGATAGTGGCAGATGCATGCCTCTCAGGGTGGCACTGTATGGTTAGAATCTAGGAAATTCCTCTCTGGGTCTCAGTTTCATTATGTGGCTAAATCCTATTTATACAGAATAGTCATTAACATGACCAGAAGTAGAGATTATGCCAATTCCTCTTCCCTGAAGTTTTTTTCATAAGCAATAATTTGAGTGGTACTGTGTCCAGCAGCAAAATCAGCACCATTTGCCCTTAATCACCTCACCATGCAAATGTCAATCCTTGTGAAAGCCAAAAATTCTCTCAGATGCCCCTCACTTTGGTTGTTGAGTGGTGTGGGGTGGAGAGGGAATTGGGACAGAGATGAGGGGCAGAGGCTCTCATGCCACAATAGACCTTAACTGCTTCCCACTTGGATTTTGAGGAGAAACATCCCCAGAGGGCAGAGAAAGATCATTTATGGAGGAACCTCAGAAATCTGGAGTATAGTCCCTCAGTCTTTGGAAGAATACTGTTTTGAGTCACAATTCAAAGGCTCTGCACCTGAGACTTAGGAGCTGTATCACCTTGGATAAGTATATAGACAAAAATGCCAGCTATCTCTTTTGCCTTTCCATATTTCCCTTTGTGATCACCAGGGCTGTCCTCAGTGTTTGGAGTACTTAGCAAAGGGATGCCCTGGGTGGGAATGAGACAGCATTCACAGCTTGGTCCTAGTCCTTTTGGGGGCATTTCAGGACCCTCAGGCTGGTCCCAGTGAGTGTGGAATAATGCTACATTGGGCCATATGGTGAATGATTCATCCCCATCATTAGCTATGCAATGTGGGGAGCTACATGGGATGTGCCATATGTCAGAGAATTCCTTGTATGGTTATATTTGCAGTGAAACTGGTTTTGGGACTGGGAGTGGCATACAGTCACGATGGTATTGCTGCGGTTTGGAAACAAGAGGAATGTGTGTCTCCCCCTTGATTAATAATACTTCACATTTATATGGTGCCTTAAATTTCCAAAGCACTTCTCTACTTAATGAGGATGTGATATGATAGCTCAATGAAAATCCTGGGCTAGAAATCCAGAGGCTTGGGTTCACCTACTGGCTGTGCCAATAACTAGTTATGTGACCTTGGCAAGTCAGTTTTCCTTTTTAGATCTCAGTCTCTTTATCTTTAAAATGGGGGTATGGAATTGGATTAAATGCTCTTCAAAGACTTTTTTTTTTTTTTTTTTGCAGCTCTTAGACCCAAAGATTAAAGAATGATAGAATGAAGTCAGCATAGAGGGAGGTCTTTAGTGAAAGACCCCAAAAGTCTGACTGCTCAATAAGGGATCTTGTCTCTGTACTATTGAATATTATTTTATCACTGTTTGTCAGATCTGCATATCATATAGTCCGAGAAGGGAGAGCTAACACAGAGTAATAGAGTCAGAATCCAAAAAGGTCTCAACAGGTTAGAATGAAGGGCCATATTAAATAAGATGAAAATGAGTAGGGAAAAATACAATGCTCTGTACTTGATCTCAAACAATCAGCTTCTCAAGTACAGAAGAGGGAAGGAATGATTAGACAAAATTTCTTGTGGAAAGAACTTCAAGATTTAGTTGAGCTTAGGAGATTGTAAACTCAATGTGGGTCAAAAGAATGACGTAACTGCCCAAAATGCTGTCACTAGGCTGCACTGAGAGTCACAGTCTTTAAAATGGTGGGAATGACATTTCCACTGTACTCTTCCTCAGTTAGACTCTATCAAATTCAGTTCTGGAGCATCAGTTTCCTCATTTGCAAAACAGAGATAATAATAGCATCTACCTCATCATGAAGACCAAACAAATCAGTAGTCTATCCTCAAAGCTGTATATAAATTTGAGCTATAAATATTCTGGGTGCCATATTTTAGATAGGACAAAGACCAAGAGATAAGTAAATTCAAGGCAGTTTGGGGAGGGAGAGAGAACTTGGGTAGGAAAATGAAGGAAGGTTTCATGGCAAAGGTGGTACATGAAATGAGTCTTGAAGAAAGATAAGTATCGTCAGAGATGGAGATGAAGAGGGGGATGGGAGAAATTTTTATACTACCCCCTCACAGAGTTATTGTGAGAAATGCACCTTCTAAACCAGAAAAAAATACAGAAATTGAGTTAATATTAAGACTAATTATTGGGGATCCCAAATTTTCAATCAATGAGCAATCCTTATTGAGCATCTATTTTTTATTAAGTAATGATGATGAAGAAGTACAAGACTTGAATCCTGCTCTCAAGGTGCTCACAGCCTAATTGGAGAGAAAATGCACACACACAAGAAAACATAGCTCATGCCATTCACTAATTGCCAAATAAAGTGGTACAGTCAAGAATTGCTAAAAGATGTTAGAGAAAACAAAGATCACTTTGAGCTAGAGCTATAGGCTTCAAGGAAAATATGGGGGTTTGAGCTGGTTTTTGAAGGACAGGTGGGAGTTGGATAAATACCAGGCTGATGGCGAGTATTACAGGCAGGGAAATGGTTGGAGCAAATGTGTGGTGGGGGTACTTGAGATACAGTGAACCATTCTGACTGGAGTGGAGATATGTTGGGACATAATGGGAGATCAGACTGGAGCAATAATCAGTGACCATGTTGTAGAAAGCCAAGGAATTAAGGCATAAAAAAATCACTTGTAAATAAATAGCTGACATTAGTCAAGCCTGAGATTTGAAAAAGGAGGGACTGGAAATCTTACAGTTCTTGCTGGACTCCTGGCAATCTAGTATTTCTGTCAGTTCTTTTAGCTTCCCGCAGAAGCTGTCCATTTTACTTTTTAGGTTTTCTATTCCTGCAGTCTTCTTTCATCATCTCTGCCAGCATGCCATATTGGCATATTGGAAAGCCTGCTAGACTAGAAAGTCTGAAGACTTATGTTTGAATTTTAACGGCTATGAACTAGAATTGTTACCAAAGTGGAAGTTATTATTATGTTAGTGTGAAACAGGCCAGGGGTGCCATGAGTTCCTGCTTATGCCTAACCCAACTCCTTCTGGTTATTGGAGAAGCCCACCCTTTCTTCCCCCCCTCCCCCGCTTCTCCCATGTGGTGAGCTCAACTATATATGTTCTTCCTGTGCCCTCATATTTACCACTCCATCCTGAGGGGCTGGTCCTAGCCAGAATGGCTTTTGCTGTTCCTGTGTCCCATCCCCTGATGCAGACAAGACTCTAAATGTGGGGAGCCAAGAAGGTTATTGATTTTAGTTACATAAGCAGGTAAGTCTCAAATAACCTGCCCATGACAACATTTTATTGGGGAAATCTAATAATACATGTGATCATGTGTATACCCATATTCATATAAAGTGGTACACATGGCTGTTCTCCCACATATAAATACACAGGTATCATCATAGTACTTAGAATTTCCAAAGCACTTTAGGATTTGGCAAAGTGATTTCCATATTATCCTAATCTGACCTTCATGGCTCCCCTGAAAGTTAGGTGCTGCTGTTATCTTCATTTTACAGATGATGAAATTGAGACTGAGAGAGGTGAAGTGGTTTACCCAGGTCACCTAGCTAGTGACAGTCAGGATTTAAACTCAGGACTTCTTAATTTCAGGACAATATGCAAGTAAATATGCATGTGCACAGTGCAAACAGACAAAGATATAAAGGCACAGAGATACATACAGTCCCATATGTAGAAACACACAGACACATACATAAATGTTCATATACACAAATGCATGCAGACACAAAAATCACACAGATATGTATACCTGTGTCTGCATATAGACATATATACCCTTACACACAAATACTCACAGATTTACATGCATATGCGTGTATATATCCACATAGGTACACACGTATACACATACACATCTCCAACAGGTCTGGATACATAGAAGCATTTATACACACTTGTATGCTTGCACACACTCTTTGTCTTCTACAATAATCTAAATTGGCCCAGGAGAGGGGAGGAGGAAAATCTCATGGGGGTGGGGTTTTAAAGGTTACAGGAAGAAAGCTGTTGTTATAATGCTCCCATTACTGTAACAAAAGCCACCTGTCAAACTTGAAAATCCTCTGAGGCATGTGCTGTGGCACCTAGATGGTGTGTCCTCACCTGGCCCTGCATTATTCTTCCTCTGGCTGACATTTCAATACCAGCAAGTCTCATGTGAACTTCTTATCACCCATTTAAAAAACAGGTTTAGGGAGGCAGAGGTTGTATTAGAAATGTGAAATTTCTATACAAGATTGCTGGAGACACAGATGATCAACTGATCTTAAGGTCAAGGGCACAAAATATGCCAGCGTGGCACCACACATGTGCACACCTCCCCACCCCCTTCAGTGATGCCCGAACATGGACTGATGGAGTACTCTCTGGGGAGTCTGAAGAGGGGACCAGTACAGTTTAGTTTTCAATGCACACGCAGTGTGCCAATCAACAGATCATTTTGTTTTTCTGGTTCTCTGCATTTTTCTCTGGAGAAATGAATTCTTGTTTAAGGAAAGTGTGCTTTTTTAAAAAATAGAATTTCAAACTTATAGCACTGGCAAATCAGGGAGCTAATTTGTTTTATTGAAGTTGCCCCTTTGGTCATGCCTTGTCTTCTGCTTTGAATCAATCAATTGATCAATCAGTAGGCATCTGTTAAGGGCCTACAGTGTACCAGGCACTGTCTAGATGTAGGAGACACAAAGATAAGAATGAAACACTCCAGACCCTTAAGAAGCCTACATTTTATTAGAATAGAGCTTGGAGAATGGTAAATGGTAGTATCCATTGGTGAGGTGTGATAGGGCAGCTTAGCTCTATGAGACGTAGTTAATAACTAAACGAAACGAGAGGAACTGAATTGCCTGGGTATTGATTCCTGGTCTCCAGATATGGAAAAATATCCTTTGGCTTCAGAGGATGGAGAGAGGTAAGATGATAAAGAAAGATCCTGGAGACTGGTAAATGCCACAAAGCATGACCAGTATTGTCTTGGCCAACACGTCAATCCCATCACCATCAAAAGCTTTCATGTCAATCTAATGAGGTCAGGTTTCTATAAGAATGTATCTTTGATTTTTATAAAGGAACTCAATGAGTTAACTGGATTCATTTTATAGAAATTCACTTTCTGTCAACATATTGGAATGTATTTATTTGTTAAAATTAGGGATACCTGTAAGTCTGCAGGTTCAAGGTCTTTGGGAAGGAAGTTGATTTGTAATTTAAAGGTTAAAGGAATTTTGAGAAACTTCCTGCCACTCCCTCGGGTATTTTTACTGTATAGTCAGAGCCTTGAGATCTCCATCTCAGTGAAATACGTTTGTTCAGGTGAAATCAGATTAATATGATCATTGATTGTTGTCTTGAAGGGGCAAAGTCACTATGAGACAACATGAAACCTGAGGAGTATTGTGAAAGAAAAGGGAGCAGTCCTTGCTTTGGTGAGGCAAATGTGGTGAGCCATGTGCTTTTCCACTGGTTGCCTCACTACACTGGAAGGTGTTGAACAGGGTGCAGGGCCTGTTCACTATCTATTGAGAATTCTACTTTGGCTTATATGCTTTCCCCTGACCTTCCAGCCTTCATGTCAACTATATTTCCCTCCTCACTCTTTCTTCTCCCTATTTCTTGCCTTTTCTACCTGTCTCCTTTGATTTCTCTTTGTATCTAAAGACAATGTCATTTTCCTATGTTGGGGACATGAAAAAAGATATCAATTTCAAGTAAGAAGTTCATAGAGTCATAGAATATTAAAGTTGAGAAAGACTTTGAAGCTAGAAACTTACAAAACAGAACACTGAATATGAGAAGTATAAGGGACCTCAGGGTGTAGAATGCTAGAATATTCAGCTGAATGGTTGAACTAGAAGAGGCATTGAAGGTTATTAGGTCCAGCCTCTTCATTTTACAGAGGAGGGAACTGAGGCCTAGAAAAGCAAAGTATGTTACTGGAGAGTGACAAAGCCAAGTTTCCTGATTCCTGGTATAGGACTTTTTACACTCAGCTGCATTCCTTTTTACAATGAATCTAGCCCAGGAGTGAATTTTTGTTGGAGCTTCCTATTTATCCCCATCTGACCTTGGTTCATGCCAGCAGTGGACTCTTCTCTCAGATTCCTTAATGGTCTCTGTGCAGTCCATGCACAGGCCACCACAAGGCTGCTCTAGGATGACTCAGAACCTAAACCATGGTGATGCAATTTGTCCCAGGATCTAAAATTGAAGGTAATCCTCCAGCAGACAGAATTTTAGCATATAGTTAAGAAGAACGATTTACTAAAACAAGGAGCACTAAGATGATGAGCTGGGGGAACATTTCTCCTGACTATCTCATGGCCACAGAGTGATGTCTTCCCTTCCCAGCCTCCCCAGTGAACATTGCTTCATGAGTCAAACAAGGACACGGTTTAGGTGCTTGCTTCATATCCCTACCCCAAGAAGTAAGCCCCAGTGTAAGCCTCCTCCTCTGCCCACCTTTGTATGACCTTGGGAAGGATGGGAAGTGTCCTAAGATGGGGCTTAGTTAAGTCTGGTAGGACATATCTCAGGGAACTCTGTTGACAACCAGGGATTTGTCCTTCCTACCTTTCTGGTCTGAGAGTAGGGCAGAGAGAACTGAAACCACCTCGTCCCAAGGAGGCCAAAGCAGAAGGGTGAGGGTGCTGGGGTGGAGCTGACATGTTCTTCTTGTCTGCCACTGGAGGTCAGTGTAACATTAGAGTTGGCCAGGCTCTCTCTCCTCCTCTCCCGGGCCAATGCTGCAGCTCCCGAGTGCTCCGGGGGCTGCTCTGAGCCTCTGGAAGGGGAGGGACACATTCAGTTTCAAGAAACCCCATTTGGAGCATGATGGCAGGAGGACTGCCAGGTGTGATGGGGAGGGAGGAGAGCTGGAGTTGCTCGGGAAGCAGCTTTATTTTAGAATAACTTTATTTCCTTTAGAAGGAAATCACAAGGCTAGGTTTGGAAACATCTTTTCGTGACACAGAAAAGAAAAAAAAATCCTGTCCAAAGCTTCAGCCTCAGAGAATAGCTTTTGAAAAAACTACTCTGTGGCCTCATTTCTACGAACCCTCAAGTGGATTGTGGGAGGGGCGGAGGCAGGGCCCTATGCCCTTTCCCCCATCAGCACTTGTGTCTCACCTCCTAGGGCCCCATTGCTCTGTCCTTCTGGATATTGACTGCTAATGGGTTAATTAGAGAAACACACAGTGGGGTAATGCCTCATCCCTCCCAGGGAATGTCATACCTCACCCAGTTACAGTTCAGGAGTTTTTCTAAATGAGCCCATTAAGGAGTGATTCTGATGGTGACAATTTCAGGTTCCTGGGCAGGAGGAGAGCATGTTTTTTTAGATGATCCAGGGTTAAAACTTGAGCTGTTTTCAGTAAGTCCCATAGATTCTACCTTTCTAGTATCTCTATGTATCCCATGCTTTCTTTTCCCACTGTTCCCATTCAAATTCATCTTACCTGACCTGGATTATTTTAACAGTCTCCTGGCCGGTTTGCCCTACTTTCAGTTTCTTTCCCCCACTAATCTGCAGCTTACACACAAAAGAATAAAAATGATTATTGACATAATACTTTAGGTTTGCAAAGCACTTTCTGTATATCATCTTATACAAGCATCACAATAATCCTGTGAGGAAGGAACCAAAGGCATTGTTATCCTCATTTTAGGGTCAAAGAAATCTAGGCTCAGAGATGTCTGTGTCCAAACAGCTAAAGGCCAGGGTGTGCACACAGATTCCCTGACTGCAAATCTAGCACTTTATTCATTATGCCACACTTATACATACGATATAATAGGATTTAGAACTTTAAGGGACCTTAGAACTAATTGACTATAACGTCTTTATTTAACAATGGAGGAAACTGAGTCCCCAAGAGATTAGCATTCTACATACATTGCCAGATGAACCCTCCTAAAGTGTTACTTTGACTAGGTTACTCCCTCACTTAAACATATTCAGTGGCTCCCTATTGTCACCAAGAAGTTCAGCTTCGTCTTTTGAACATTCAAGGACCTGTGTGATTTGGTCCCTTTGCCCCTTTCTTGCTTTCTTCTTTCCTACTACTCTTTTGACAATATCTCTAAAGTCCAGAGCCAAAAGGGTACAGAGCCAAAAGGATCTCCTTAGCAGTTTCTATAATCTATTGTGACCATCACTGCCCTTGTCATTTTCCCACATGCCTCTGCCTAGAATACCTTCCTTATCCTCTATGACTATCAAAAAACATCATTACTGAGGCCATTTCAAATCCCCCTTTCTCCATGAGGCCTTTTCTGCCTGTTTCAATCCATTCTTTGAGAGCCTATCATGCTTCTGCCCACTGACATAGCATTGAATGACAAAAGGGCTCTGATACCATCTGTAGCCCTTGAACAGGTAGACACCACTAAACTAGCACTTGAAGCTAGGGCTAGGGATGAGGCCTGAGATTTCATTGATCTAGGGTACCCCCAGGTAAGAAAACTGCTCCTACCCATGCACGTGGTATCTTCTCTGCAACGTAGAGTTCCTAGAGTGCTGGGAGGTTAAGGGACCCCAGGGTCACCTAATCACTATGTACAAAGGTGGGATGTGAATCCAAGTCTCTCTGGCTTTGAGGTCAGCTCCCTATCCCCCATGTGATGGTGAAATTCTCAACTCAGTTTAGCCTGGCTCCCTTCTCTGGATCTTTCCTAGAAGCAGCTTTGTGTCTTCTCTAGTAGATCCTTGTGTCCTGAGGTCCAAGACATCTCCCCAAGATTTTCCCCTCCACACTCAACTCTTTAAAAGTTGCTTTGAGGGTATCTTCCTTATGTGCCTTGGGTGCTAAAATTGCTAGGTATGGCTCTAAATATTATTTTATCTACTAGACTATAAGGCTCCTTGAGGACAGGTACTAGTTGTTCATTTTCCAAAGTTAAATTGTATTGGTATCTTTTGTTTTTACATTGTCCCAACTTTCCCCTGTATCTATCCTCTTCTCTTTCCAGAGAGACGTACTATGTAACAAATAATTTTTTTTTAAAAAAAGAAAAAGAAGTCTCCAGCCAAACCAATAAAAACTTTGAAAAAATCTGACAAAATATTTAATGCTTCACACCCTTTGAAAAGTGGGGTGGAGGGGAAAGAGTCTTTTCATATCTTTTTGATATTAATCTTTGGATATCTCTTGTTTTTCTCTATCTAATATTTAGCACAGGGTCTTGTACTTGTCTGATACCAGCATGATGATTAGTTTAGGAATGTTAAAAGCAGCAACAACAGAATACCCTATTCTGGTCTTCATGATTGCCCCAAAGGTGAGAAAAGACAGTGATACTGTCTTTGATATATATATATATATATATATATACACACACACACACACACACACACACACATATATATATATATAATCACTGACAGTGATACATGCCAGTTTAGAGGCATGTTCCACTCATGTAAGTCTCATGAGCCTAGGGATTGTGCTTTGTCTAAACTGTGTGTCTCCCCTAATGATGAGAACCCACATATGAAAGCTTCTGAAAAGGTTGCTTAATTTTTGCTTGGTAGGTGAGTAGTATTACTTTCACATTCAAAAACTAGCATAAACAGACCCTGCTGCTTCACTCCCCAGCAGTCCCTGTTCAAGTCAGTATTTTAGTCAGGTAGCATGCTGTCCTTTGTCTTTTCTCAGCTTCTCTTCTTCGCCCACTCTCCCTGGCCTATATGCCCTGTATCAGAGATGAGAGAAGGAAAACAGAGCTAGGAGCAGGTCAGGCAGCTAAGCTTGTCAAGAGACTCAGAATCTTGCCTGGCTCACTGTTTGGACAAAGTAACGAGACAACCAGAGGATGTTGAAGTTGGAAGGGACCTTAGATCAGAGAGTGTGAGAGCCCTTAGTCCAGCCTTCTCATTTTGTAGATGAGAAAACTGAGGCACAGAGATGAAGTGATTTATCCAAGGTCATACATCTAGCTCCTGACTTCACCAGAGTTCAGCCTTGAGTGCTGCGAAACAGTCTCCTGAGCTACTTCTAGGCACGCAGCGGGGAGGGGCAGGAATTGGTTACAGGTCTGAAAAGCCCAAGGGACTCTGAGTCCCTACACACACCTTCCGAGTCTCATTTTCACATCTTTTTTCCATATTATTTCCCCCTTTCGGTATCTTGTTTTATGTTAATAGTTCTCTAAGTATTTTTAATTAGATATTCAAGCAAAAGAAAGTTTCAAAAGTTAATTAAAAGTTGCCTCACTGTAATTGTATGAAAGGAGTTTTCAGTTCTGAAAATTAAATTCTTATAATTAAACTCTTCTCTCTGTTTAAAGATTTCTGTGGAATGTTTATTCTGTGTTTATTGTTTTCTACCTTGAAAGCGGAGTTGGGCCTGAAACTAGGAATCTCTCCAGAAGTCACCCTGGAGTCAAATTCTCCCTATGGTTTGAACTTTTCCATCACTCTGATTATTTCAGGCTGTGGGGAAGGAATGATTATATCCATGCAGGGCAGGCAGGCTACACTCAACACAGCATCTCAAGTTCATCCCATAACCACCTGTCACTTTGTTTCTTGGTGATGTAAGAGGAGTCTTGCCTTATGTTTATCTGAGAGATGGGATTTGTATTTTATATACTATCAATCCAGTATTTCTGTAGTCAAGAAACTCTTTCACAGCTGGACAAAACGAAAAAAAAGTCACAGTATCTAATGAATATGCCCAGGGAGAACTGGAGATCAAACAGATGTGCTCTTTATTCACCCTCTGGTTGGTGTAATTAGCCCCATTTTAAAAGTGAAAAAATTGTAAAGAGAAAGAAAGACTCTAAGACTTGCCAAGTTTCTAGAGCTATTTAGTAGCAGGGCCGGGTTTTCTGCCCATCAGACCAGGGAACAGTACAATTTTTAGCACCAAGAGGCCCATGGACTTGCAGAACTAGAAACCAATGTTAAGAGATCTGCTTCTTCCCCATTCATGTGTTCCTGCATTTGTAATTAGATTATAGGAACATAGATTCAGAGATCACCTAACCCAATAGCTTTGTTTTATACATGAGGAAACTGAGAGCCAAGGAAGTTAAATGAATTGCTCAAGGTCAGGTGAGTTGTAATCAGAAGCAGGATTCCTCCAACTTGAAACAAGTGGCTCAATGGATAGAGCACTGGGCCTAGAGATGGGAAAACTCCTCTCTCTGAGGTCAAATCTGGCCTCAGATACTTACCAGGTGTGTGACCTTGGGCAAATCACTTAACCCTGTTTGCCTTAGTTTCCTCATCTGTGCAATGAGCTGGAGAAGGAAATGGTAAACCATTCCAGTATCTTCTCCAAGAAAACCCTGAACAGGGTCACAAAGAGTTGGATGTGACTGAACAACAGAAAATTATAAAATTCTATGGTGACTTTTGGAGACGGTGATAATACATCTCTCTTCAGATGCAATGAGAGAGTGGGATAGAGTGTGATATGAACAGATTTCTCTCATTTAGCTCCAAACAGCAGAACTAGAAGTCAGCGAGTGGAACTTGCAGGGCAACAGATTAGCTAAAACTCATACAATACTCATGTAAAATTCATAATGTCCCAAATTGGAATGGAATGCCTCATGGGGTGTGAGTAGTGAGTTCCTTATTACTGGTCATCAGTTAGGGGCTGTACCTCCCCTTGTCAGGGACGATCCCATGTCCACATGCCTTTGAACTGGTCATTTCCCATGACTGGAATGTGAAACTTCCTCCTTACATCTGCCTCACAGAATTCCTTTCTTCCTTGGAGGTACATCTCAAGTACTGCCTTTTACACCAAGCCTCTAACACCTCCCTCTCAACTGCAAATTACTTTGTATTCTTTTTTATATTTATTCTTTGTGTATGTTAATGTGTACTTGTCTCCTGTATTAGAATGTTAACTTCTTGAAAGTAAGGATGGTTTTATTCCTTGTATTTGGATCCTTTGAGTCTAGCCCAGAGCCTGGAACATAGAACTTTTAAAAAATTCTTGTTAAATGATTGATTGATTGATTATAGAGTGGATTTGTGATTTGAATAAGAATGAATTTGGATGAGTTTTGAAGACCCTTCAAATTCTGCAATTCTCATTTTAACACCTCCTTCAGGAAGCCCTCTCTGACTGACTCTAATACATCATGACAATTCCCTTAACATTTGTTTAGGAAGTATATGCTTTGATCTTATTCATATGATTATTTGTCATTGTTCTTTAGTCATATCATGTATATTAGCTATCTCTCCACTGACACTAAATTATTCAAGAACAGAGACCATGTGTCTTCTGCTCTTTTGGTAGCTACACAGGGCAGCTAGTACCATGCTGAGTACATAGTGGGGGCTCAGTAGGCCTTTACTGAATTAGAATGGATGAATGAATGGATAAAGGAAGGAATTAATTAGCATATATCAAGTCAATGTCACCTTCCCTTGCCATCACAGTTCACAGCCTCTATTGCCTCTGTTATGCACCTGAGTGACAGGTGACTAAAGTATATTAGACAGGGCATTTAGGAAGCAATGACATCACATCCCATTATGTAAGTCCATGTTAGTTCACGCACTCCTGACCTTACTCATTGTCAGCTCCCCCTGAGCTATTAGAAGTCCAGCATGCAAACATAGATGTGACCCTTCTCTGTCGTATTGAACCTCTTGGCTGGTGAAGGCATATATTGCA
The DNA here is from genome assembly GCA_023548195.1 of Bettongia penicillata ogilbyi. Taxonomy (NCBI): domain Eukaryota; kingdom Metazoa; phylum Chordata; class Mammalia; order Diprotodontia; family Potoroidae; genus Bettongia; species Bettongia penicillata. The sequence continues at coordinate 1,463,025 of JAJHZJ010000735.1, forward strand.
TCCCTAAAGAATTGGGGTGTCCATTCCAATTCAACTCAACCTGGCAGAATGCACTGGGGAGAAACTCTTATTTCATGGTGGATCCCAGAGGCACTGACTTCTCTATTTCAATTCAATTTATTGAGTATTTACTAGATAATCATAGACTGTAGGGGTTAGAGTTGGAAGAGGTCATCTAGTCTAACCCCATCATTTTGAAGATGGGAAATCAGAGTTCAGAGAGAAGTGACTTCCCTAGGGTCCCACAGAGCCTGGACTCCAACTCAGATCAGGTGATTCCTCTGAATCATATTGCTCCTGTCACTTCTTCAGCTATCTAAATTGAGGGTTTTTAAACTGATGCTTGTGAATTTATTAAATTTTTTGATAACTATTTTAATAAAATTGTTTTCCTTTATAATGTTGTATATTTAATCATTTAAAACCATACTAAGAAGGGATTCATTGGTTTTACAAGACCGCCAAAAGGGTCTATGACCCAAAAAAGGTTAAGAATTCCTGATTTAAAGGTAGCTGTGGTATGGTAGATGGAGGGAGAGTCAGCCTCGGGTTCTAACACATAAAGGCTATGTGACTATGAGAAAGTTGCCTAATATCTCAGTGTTCTAGGAAACTCTCTGAGATTATAAATTACAGAATAGATGTCAATTTTCATTGACTGAGAAATTCCACACTGGGAGTTCTCAAACATCAAATAAATCATAAATCCAGTCAAAAAATTGATCTACATATCTATATATGAATGATTTAGACACTATTTCTGAAAGGGCTTATCATTAACTATGTGCAAAGTTCTATGCTAGGTGTTGATGATCTGTAGAGATATGGTCAGAAGATGGACCCTTGAAGATCTCACTTGGGAAGTGGGGATATTTGATAATGAACAATAATTAACGATAAAAAGTGGCATTAGTTAATGAGTGGCATATATGTATGATACTCTCCAGGTGTCCATGATCAGGCTGGGAATTCATATGGTGGGTTAGAGCAGAAAGTTAAAAAGTGGAGAATGATATTTTTTTCCCACCAGTGAGTGGCTTACGATGCTACCAGGGAGGCATGACTAACCCATGTAACATGGTTAAATAGTATATTGGTATAGTATATGATTATTTGTCACATGAACTGATGTCCAATATAAGGTACCAAAGGAATTTAAATCAGGATGTGATCAGTGAGGGATAGAGTATTCAGGGAAGCCTCCTGGAAGAGGTGGGATTTGGATTGGATCTTGAAGAGTAGGTAGGATTTTGATTATCAGGGAAGCTGGAAAAGGGGAGTGTCAAAAGAGGGAATGACATAAATGAAAGGCATGGAGGTGGAAATGGATACAGACATTTCATGCATATGTGGTGGAGGGGCAGTGAGAAAGTTGCCCTATATGGAATGCCTTCTATGAATATATTTGCCAGATTGTTGCCAGATTTCAGAGACCCTTAGTTACCTTGTTGAGGAGTTTTGTATTCTCTTGTTCAAGTTATTTTCCTTGTCACCTTTGTTGAAGTTAGCAGGAAGAAAAGGGAAAGATGATAACTTGAATTTCCTCAGGACTTTGTAGTTTTCAAGGAGCTTTCCTCACAACAACATGTGCAGTACAATAGTAAACATTATTATTCCCATTTTATGGATGAGGAAATAAGACCAAGAGAGGGAAAGTGATTTCAAAAGGTCTTTCAACTAGTAAGTATCAGATGCAGGATTTGTATCAAGGTCTTCCTGGCTCTGAGCCCAGCGCTCTTTGTCCCACATCACTGCCCTTTGCTACTTCTTTATCAGCAAGCCAGCCTATTTTCTGGTTGAGATCTCTGTAAAAAGTGGCAAGAAGGGATTGCAGAATCACTCTCCATCATTTGGGATCAGTTTGGAAAACCCAGAGGAGAGCAAGTGCTCCTCTTCTCAAAGGGCAGAGTATACAGGAGGCCAAGGGAGCTACATATGGAAGGTAGCCTTAGAGGGAGAAGGGCGAGCAGCTTTGTGGGAACCCAGACTAAGGACAGAGCTCATGTGGGGAGTGAATCAGGGTCATGAAACAGATCTGACATTTCTTGGCCACGGTACTAAGATGGAAGGCAGAATCATTCGTTGGCCAAAACTTGTGTCTCTGCCAGTAGAACTTTGGAATGATGTGGGTGTCAGTGTGGGCTAGCACATGCATGAGAGGCATGGCATCTGACAAATACAAATCAGGCATAGGAACACGGAGCAGCAAAGCCATGTGAAAAGACGTGATTTTGCAGTTAGCCTGGAGCCAGCTTCCTGGGGGCATCACATGCTTTGTAGACATTTCCTCTCTGTCGCTGAATGCCTGAACACTCCTTTGAGGGTGGTGAAGGATACCGACCCCCGCAAAGGAAATAGATGCTCAGAAGACATAGCATCCCAAAAGGCAAAGCAGAGAACATCCTTGCACAATTTTCTCTCTGGTAGGGGCTTAATTAGGAATCAGTACAGGACAAGTCATTTAAACTCTCTGGGGTTCAGATTGCTTATTGGAAAAAAAAAGTTGCACTAATATGTAAGGTCTCTTCCATCTGTAAATCTATGATCCTGTCTTATGCATTCTAGAGCCAGAGTGGTCTTTGTCTAAGTGATCCTCCCCTACAAACAATAATTACGTGAACTTCAGCACCAGGTAGCTGTATGTATGTACTGCCCATGCGCTTTGGGTGTCAATGGGTACAAAAAACCCTTTCAGATCTGAAGGCCCCAACAGTAAATGGTATAGCAGAAAGAACACAGAACTTGGAGTCTAAAGATGTGTTCTGCATTGTTTCTTGTGCCACTCATTGACTGTGGGCAAGTGAATTTCCTTCTCTGAGTCCCCATTTCCTCATTTATGAAATTAATACAACACATCATAGATTCTCAGAGTTGGAAAAGTGCTGAGAGGGTTTCTGATCCATCCCCCTGTCCAACACATGAACCAAGTGTGTGAAAGCACTTTTAAAACTGTAAATCATTATACAAATATACAGTTTTATTTTTATACAAAGGAGTTAGCTTTTTTTGGATTAAGCCCCACACTGAAGTTTGCCTAATTTAAATTGTTCCTACTGTTTTCCAAAGAAACTGATTTTTTTCCTTTTTAATTGGGTCACTAAACTTCACACAAGGTGTACTAGCCAACTTCTTCCTCTAAGCCTTCTTTAGGTGGAATATTTTCATCTTTCTTCATTGCTTAATTCTATAGCCCTTTAGACAAATCAAGCTAAGGTAAGCCAGCAGGTATTTATGGACTGCCAATTACAAGCTCAAATCCTCTTAATAAGTTGAGCATAGAAACAAAACGCCAACAATGGCCTTGCCAGCCTTTCTCAAAGTTTGAGAAGTTCTCCGTACAAATTGGGACACTTAACATGGTTTGTGGAAAGTAATCTAGCATAATATCTGTATGTCCATCTGTTGATGAATTTCCATAGCCTAAAGACAGAGAAAATTGCTTCACCGTTAAGATCTTCTTTGGAACACTCCACACCAGCTTGGTGTCTTTTTAGAAGCAAAGATGAAAAAATGGAGGAGACAGAAGTCAAGAGTTGGATAAAAAGGGGTGACATTAAAGGGGTGACGTTGGTCCCCGTCATCTAGATACCTAGATTCCCAAAGTCATGTAACAGGGAATTTCAGAGCTACAAAGGACTTTAGAGATCATCCAGTTCAACTTCTTCTTTACATAGAAGAGGAAACTGAGGCAAATGCCCGTGAAGTGAGCCACCAGTGGCAGAGTCAGAATTAGAAGTCAGTTCTCTGGTCTCTGGCCTATACAAATCAAGTCCTCTTTCCATTAAGGTTCTAGAGTTTTAGAACTATAAGGGATATTAGAGATCGTGGAGAAAAAATATCCAACTCTGAGCTCCTTGGGATGGTGCCTCTTCCTGCTAGTCATTTACTGTCCCACCATTCCCAGAGGAAATGGAACACTTTGTTCACCCCATCACTTCTTGCTCTGAGAATTTTATTGGAATCAACACTTTTATGGAAAGGGTAGGGAAAGGAGATGATCAGTTTTTTCATTTACTATTACAGTGACTTATCCAGTGTCTTACCAGACCAAAGGGCAGCTGAGTAATACAATGGAGATAGCATACAACCTGGAGTCAGGAATACTCATCTTCCTCAGTTCAAAACTGGTTTCAGACACTTATTAGGTGTGTGATCCTGGGCAAGTCATTTAATCCTGTTTGCCTCAGTTTCCTCATCTGTAAAATGAACTGGAGAAAGAAGTGGCAGACCACTCCAGTAACTTTGCCAGTGAATGAAGCCATGACAAGTTGGACTTGACTGAAATGACTCCTTAACGATATCCGAGCAAAGCACCATTTCCTGGTCACCAATCCCCTATATGTGTTATCTTTCCCTATTAGAACTGAGGTCAGGGGCCATTTTTTTTTTGTATCCCCAGAATTTAACAAAATGCTTGGTATACACAGTGATTAACAAATGCTTTCATTAGTTAATTCATTCATTCAATTAACATTTATTAAGGCTTCCTGTGTTCCAGGTTCTGCAGGTTAATTTATGGGAATGTAAGGAAAGATGAAAAATAGTCCCTGCCCTCAAGAAGCTTACGATGCAATGGGGTAAGACAACACATAAAAAGAAACTGAAAAGAAGGGGTGGGGATAGAAAGAGAGGAAAGTATCTGGCTCAGGGGAATGATGGAGAAATCCAGAGGAGCAGGTAGATGGCTGGGCACGGCCTGGGGACCCTCCTTAAATGGAGATTCTGGGAGGATCTTTCCTCTCTCCATCTGCCAATCAGAGGGAAGGAGAGACTCAAGGAGCAAAGAATACCAATAAGAGATGATCTAGACATGACTAAAGGGCATGATAGACAAAACCAGAGGAATACTACTGGGTGGGTAATGAAGAGACGATTTGCCTAGGTGTCTTTTTAAAATGGAGATTCATTCATTCATTTATTCATCCTCCCTGGTTAGTAACCACTACCCACTCAGATCTTACCTACCCCTTTGTTTTGAGAAAAAGGCTCTGGTCATGAGATATTGTGTGGTTGTGTGGTTTGTTCTTCACTCTCGAAGGGGACCATGACATCAGGGAGATGACATGACTGGCAGTTGACTTTGATTTGAGTGAGGGAAGGCAATACAAAATCACTCGCCTCACTTTCTCTTCTAGAGCCATCTAGGTCCAGTGGCCAGATGTTCATCAGGATGACTGGAGATGGCCCAGGAGGCAATGGAACACCTTGGATCTTTTTAAGCTAAGGTCTTTTCAAGTTCTTACTTTGGGTGAGGCAATGCCCACTGAATGAGTAGACCTCTTTAAAAAGAGAGTCAAGGGATGGCCACTTTAATAAAAAAAAAAAAATCAAAACAAATAAGCAAACCTAAAAAAGCCCCCTCAAACTGAGAAGGGAAGACCTTTAGGGTTGCTGGACAAGAGAGAAACAGTTACTATTTACATTCACTGACTCTATTATGAGATATTTATAGGCAGAGGTATTTATGGATTTTCTTTTTGCTAGACTGTAAACTATTGTAGACTAGGGTCCATATCTTATGTAGACCTTCTATCTCTTCCAGTACCTAGGATAGTATTTTATACCTGGAAGTTGCTTACTAAATACTTCTTTCTAGTCTATACCTCTAAATTTATAATTGAGTAAACTGAGGCCAAGAGAGGTTAAATGAAATGCCCAAGGTCACACAGGTAGTAAGCAGTACAATTGTGAGTCAAATTAAAATCTTCTGCCTTTAAATCCTGTACTCTTTTCACTACACAGATTTGCAGTGAAATCTCAGAACATAGGGCCTTCCTTAGGCATACAGGAGACCTTGGATAGAAGGTCAGCTTCCTACTACTGATAACGTTACCTCCAGAGCTTGAACTAGGGTGGTATGGTTGAATATTTCCCCCAAATGCCAGTACTGGGTATACCTTTCTTTTTCCTATTCCTTCCTTCCCCCATGGAACACCAGCCCCCTTGATAGACTTCCCTTTTTTGTTATATCCATCTTCTACACCCCACTTTCCTACTGGACAAAATTTTCCTTGCCTGACTTTTGGACTCCTGTAACATAGGATCCCAGGGGGATCAGTGGGGGGATCATTGGCAGAGACAACAGTGCTTGATGGTCTCCTCTAATTCCCCCTCTTCTTGTACTTAGTAAACTCTATCCCAGACATTCCAAGTCCAATTTCTCCTTTGTCCTCCCTTTCCACTAGCCCCTTTGGGCCTTCCTTTTTCATTTTAGAGCCTCTCTCCTTGCTTAATCTCTTTATCTCATGGTTCTTCCATTTTATATCCACTGGAACCTAGCTTTCTCCTGAAGATACCAGAGTTCTCAATACCTCCTCCAAGGTTGGTTGCTCTTTCCTCCACAATCCCTGACACATGAGGCCAGAAGGAGGAGTTGGCATATTCCTTGTTCCCAGCATCCACTTTTATAGCCTGTCTTTGCCTCTAGCCATCCATTAATCAACAAGCATTTATTAAATTCCTACTATGTGTCAGATGCTGTGCCAAGTGCTGTGAAAACAAAATGCTTCCTGTTTCAAGGACCTTACGTTCTGTCACTCAGCACACACCTCTCCATTTAAAGCTCATTTTTATCATTTTATTTATTATCCAGTTCCTTGTTATTCTCAACTGTGGGTCTCCAGATCATTCTTCCTCCTTCTCAAAAAAATTCATTGCCTGACACAGTATTCTTCTCCATTCCAACACTACTTTTTGAACATCTCAACAGTTATGATCTTTAGTTTCCTCAGGACCACAGTCTTCAGCTGACCCCCACTAAGTACAGGTGTAGTCATACCTTCAACTTCCAATCATCTCAATATGCCTCAGGTGCCAGAATTCCTAGGTACAGCACTACTAACCTCTATGACATTCTGAACCAGGGATGGGCTGGTTTCTACTTTAAACCCTTCCAGTGACAGGGAATTCAATACCTCTCTAAGGAGTTGATTCCGTTTTTGGACAGATTGGTAGAAAGTTTTTCTTTTACACTGAACTGGTTCTAGTTCTGTTTGTGACCTATTCAGGACAAGTCTAATTTCTCTTCCATCTACAATTTAAAGACAGATGTCAAATCCCTTTAAATCCTTTTGTCAAGGCCATACCTCTGTCTTGGTCACCTCTCTGCTCACTGATTTTTCCATCTGCAAAATGGGTTGAGAAATGCCTTCTGAGAAATGTTATACTCTAGGTACATGAAATACACTGTGTCTTGAGAACTGAAAAGAGTTGCACTAATATGATGAACTCTGAAGTGAATCCCCCAAATAATTATTTTTTGCTGAAATATGGACCCAACTAAAATGCTTTTTGAAATGCCCCCTGAACTTTCATATTTTCTAAATGGATTGGCCAAGAATGTCTGAATGTTTCCCAAACCTACATGAGCTGAACTAATTTAATTGGGCTTGAAATGAAATCCCTGGTGCTGCGATGGGTGGTGGGTGGGAGGGAGAGGTTTAGAGGGAAGGGGACTTGGGTATACATATACTCCCCCCTCTGAATTCCCATGAGGAAAGCAGCAGGGTCACTGTCTGAATGGGAGAAAGAGAAAGGCTGGGACACTGAGAGATATTAATAACCTGGAAGGAAAAAATGAGGATTCTGATAACCAAGAGCAGTGAAAGGGTCTAAAAATAGGAGAGAAAATCAGGTTAGAAGGAAGAAAGCAAAAAAAAAATCCATTTCAATAGTAAAACCAGTTATGCAATACAGTCAGCAGCTTCCAGAGGTGGCTGGGTCCCCGTCATTAGGACGTTTAGGAATAATAATAGCTCATATTTCCAGAACACTCCAGTTTTCACAAAGCCCTTTCCTTACCTCAGCACTGCTATTGCAGGTATTATTAAACTTGTTTTTACTGATGAGGAAACTGAGGCCCAGGCAGGTGAAATGCAGATACCCATACTTTCTGATACCCATTCAGTTCTGGATGTCTGATCTTAGGAATGATATTGACAAGCTGGAACCCATCCAGAGGAAGATAACCAGGAAGCATAGGTACTCAGAACCACACCATACAAAGGGAATGGCAATCCTAAATCCTAAAACCCTAAGCTTTCTGCATCTCTAATTATGTTTCGGATATCTGGAACCAGAGGTCTAGCAGGCATCTTAAACTCAGTATTGTCTAAAACTGAACTCATTATCTTTCCCCTCAAATCCTCCCCCATTCTTAACTTCTTTATTATTAGTATTATCGCTTCCCTAATTCTTAGTACAGTGCATGGTACATAGGGATTTAATAAATATTTATTGACTGATTACAGAAAACTTAGAGTTGACTCAGTATCACAAACAGACCATATAGAGGCTGCCATTTCCTATTTGAAGGGTAGTCATGTAGAAGAGGAATTCTTTTTGTTCTACTAGGCAGCCAAGAGCAGATCTGAGGGGGGACCAAGGGGTAGTGAGCTACAGAGAGGCAGTTTGGGGTTCAGTATGAAGAAAAGCTTCCTAACCATGAAAGTGGTCTGAAAGTGGAATGGACTGCTCAGGAAGTAGTGATTTGCCCATCACTGAAGGAATTTAGGTAGATAGTAGATGACTGACTGCTTGTCAAGGATGTTACAGATGATTGTCTTGTTTGAGTTAGATGAGATGACCTTTGAGATTCTTCCTGCCTCTGAGGTTCCAAAACAAGAGACAATGTTGGTACAGGAACCCACATTTTCTGAGTCTAGTGGTGTTTCCACAAATCCTGTTGCCTCTCAACTTTCCAGATAATTAGAGCAAGGGTAGCTCTTTTTTTTGGATGGAGGGAAGCTTCACTAATTTTTAAGTGTAAGGTGGTTCTGTGACCAAAAATTTAGGGAAGTACTAGGCTAAATGATCTCTCAAACCTCTTTTAGTCCTAGGGTCTTCTCATGAGCTGAGAACAACCGGACATGGTGAACATTTATGTAAGTGAGACTTAAATACCAAAGACTTAAACACCTGCCTGCACAAAGAGGTGGGCCTCAGGATCTTATTGACAGGTATTCTTAAAGGTTAGATAGTGGTTGTCCCAGTAATAAGGACTGAAATGGTGACATCAGTTGATTTTTATGACCATGTTATTTACAGACCTACCAATAGAAACTTCCTAGCCTTTTGTCTAATTTGCTTTTTCTGAGAATGTGAATATGGGAACATATGACTTTCAATTCTTAAGCCAGGGGCATAGGGATATAACTTGTTTGATTCCCTCTCCTCTTCCTTGGGCTATTGTAGCACTACTACCCTCAAGAGATACAAATCAAAGAAGATTTTACTCAATTTGATATGACATTGTCATGGAAGGGGGAAACTGAAGAAATGGCACAGGAACAAGGGTTAGAAAAAAAGGAGAAATATCTAGGGACATTGGGAGGGGAAATGGAAGGGAGAGAATCAGAGTAATTAGAAAAAAAAACCAAGCCAAGTAGTGAACCTGTAGCTCACATTTCTAGACCACCTTTAAATGATAAAGCACTTTCTTCCCAATGATCTTGTGAGGGAGGGAGTGCAAGGGTGGTTATGCCCATTTTACGGGTGAGGAAACAGAGGTTCAGAGAGATAAAGTGACTTATCTTGCATCCTGTAGTTAGCAAATATCCAAGCTGGGACTAGAACTCAGATCTTCTGATATAATTTTGACAAATATTTATTGGGTTCCTGGTATGTGGAAAGCATTGAGCTAGGCTCTGGGAAGCCCTCAAGAATAGCCTACCTCTCAGAAAGCACCAGCTTGGGCATCAGGGGCTCCATATTCTAGCCCTGTCACTAGCCAGTTGTATAACTTTGGTAAGTCACTTCCCCTCTCTGGGTCTCAGTTTTTGTATCTGTGAAATGGAAAGCTTGGACTTGATTAACAGCTATGAAAGTATATTTCAGGGATCTCTCAGGGTCCTGAGACTATTTCAAGGGGTCTATGACATTAAAGCTTTTCATGATAACACTAAGATTTCTATCAGTACCAATACTAACATTTCTAAAACAGTAAAAATTGATAGGTATAACACACATTGGCAACAGTTTTTTTCAGGGGCCTTCCAGAATCCTGAGACCAAAAAGTTAGAGAATTGCTGGGCTAGATGACTCCTAAGGCCCCCTTTAGACCTGGGGTCTTCCTGTGAGCTGAAACAAGTGGGTATGGTGAGCATTTTATGCAAATGAGACTTAAATACCCATCTACTCTTAGAGACAAGAGCATCTAGGACACCCGTGGGCCAAGACGGTGATGAGAACACAGCCTTGGCCATCACAAAAATAGAATAGAACTAGAATTCTCTTATACTCTGGATGGCTGATGGATCTGCCATTGTAGCATTAGCGTTTTTAGTATGATGACAAGATAAACTTCTGTTCCTTTTTTTGTGGGGGAGTGGGGTAGCACAAGACGGGGAATGGAAAAGTTGGTAAAATATTCTTTAGAAGTTATAAGAATAGGATGGATGCTCCCTGAGATGTTTCAGGTTCAAACCTGTCAGGAGGCAGGGGGAGGGTCTCTGTGACCTTTTCTGGCTTCTACCACCCCTGCAATTCTCTGATTGTAGGTTACTACTCTGGTAAATGCTTCTTTCCATTAGCAATGGCAATCAGATGACAATGTGAGTGACTGATACTGAATGGAATTTGAGCTTAATAAGCCCTTTTGGTCTATCCATCTATTTTCATATGCCTGTCTCTGTAGCTGAGTATGTAAGACCTACTTCCTAATTTCTCCTTTGCAGATGAAACCTCTGCTCTTCATGGAAAACTGGACCCTATTTCAGAAGAACTGGGTTTAAACCTTGACTCTGTGATTTCCTAGCTAAGTGCGCTTGGGGAAGTTCCTTCATTTCTCTGAGCCTCTGCTCTTCCAACTGTAAAAGGTGGTGTTGGAGGAGATATTCTCTAAGGTCCTTTCCAGGGTTAACACTCTGTCATCCTAAGGGGAAGCTAGCATTTGTGCATCAGAGTGACCCATGACCCATTGTTAACCAGACAGTGAATGGACAATCACTACATTATCCAGGCCCCAGGAACAAGGGGGATCCTTCCTGATTGTGGAGGAGGGGAGGGAGCCTTAAACTCTTCCTACTGTACCCTTAAAGTACCAAATGGAGGGGAAGGCTCTCAAAGTCAACCAGCAACTAGTGGAAAATGGCAGCAAGAGAGAGGGAGGGAGCTAAAATGGAATAAGAATAAGATTCTTCATAAATGAAGCCAGTTACTCAGATCCTTAAAAGCAGGGTTCTTTTTCAGAGTCAAATTTCTAAAGCAGTATAGAGAAGTGAAAAGAGGAATCCTGGCCTGAGAATGGATAAATGAATGAACAAATGGATAAAAAAGTATTTATTAAGTGCTTACCATGTACTAGGAGGGAATATGATTTTTTTAAATAAAGGGAAATAACCCTTTCCCCTCTCCCCCTAGGAGTTTATATTCAAATAGTCAACAAGCCTTTAATAAGTGTTTATTATGTTCCAGGCTCTGTGATAAGCAGTGGGGATAAAAGTACTAGCAAAAAGAGAGGATCCTTACCCTCGAAAAGTTTACATTCCAAAGGGGGAAGAAAGCACGTAAAAGGGTGATAGGAGAAAGGAGATCCTCATAATGGAACATTGGAGCTATGTTTGGAGAATGAGAGGCAACTGGTCTGGGGCCCTTCCCTAGGACTCAACAGTGGGGGAATGGTTTCCCAGGAGAGGGAGAGGGGAGACAACACATACAGAAGAGGGATGTCTGGGGAAACAAGTGTTGTTCTGAGGGGGTGATAGAGAGGGTAGGGATCCCTATTTGCTGGAAGACAAGATAACTTGGGTGGAAAGTTGGATAACTGAATGGGATATAGAGTTGAAGTAATCAATACAATAGGTTAAGTGTTTGCACACATGCAGTCACCGATTATCTGGATTGGACCTGTTAATCAGGAGGGGTTGTGTTCCAGTGCATTCTGTGTTGCCAAGTTGCTACAGTGACTTTAGAAAAATCCTCTCCCCACGTTAGGTCTCAGTTTCCCCAGGATCTTGATATCCTTCAGGAGTCATCTGTATAACAAGGAGGCTGAATTAGGAAATACCTCTTCTTTACATAGACCATTATAAGTTACAAAGCACTTTCTATAGGTGTCCCTTCTTTTAATCCATATCACAATCCTGTGAGGGAGACAAGGTAGGGGTTTTTTATATCAATTTTACAGATGAGACTGAAGCTTAGTGAAGGGAGAGTGAAGGCTGTCATGGGGAATATGGATGAAGCTTGTTTTTTTAGGTCCTGGAAGACAGAACTGGGGGGAATGTGGAAGAACTTTGTTATATTTGATTTAAGAAGAAAATTTAATTAATTTAGTGAAGAAGAAAAACTTTGTAATTATTCAGTGAGATTCAGAAGTGGAATGGGTTACTTTCAAAGATAGTTTCCCATCTTTGGAGGTCTTCAAGTGTGTGTGTTGGGGTTGGGTGGTGGGCAGGGTGGGGGAGTGATTAAATGAAGAACTTGCTACCAATTAAAGCTGCCTGAAAGCAGAATAGCAATGGGCTGCTGGCAGAGATAATGAGTTTCCCATCATTGGAGGTCTGGGATTCCGGTTTTAGATGGCTTCTGTGTTTTATCCAAGGTCATGTGGCTAGCAAATGACAGAGCTTTGACTCTTATCCAGGTCATGAATTCAGGGGGCTTTCTCCTACACCAAGTTCTAGGGTCCCTGTCCCCTGGAAGTTGAAGAGTCTGTGATTCCAGACTTCAGTTGGCCTCTCTAGCCTACCGTTTATCCTGTATGACCACAATAACCGACCCCTTAATCTGAGGCAAAAGGGTGAATTGCCTCACTTTGTCAATTCTCATTTCACTTGCTACTCCAATTTCTGCTTCATTTGAATTTCTTTCCTTCAAAAGAAACCCTTTATTCTCTCCCTCCACCTCCCTCCTTCACCCCCTTCTCTTTCCAGAGGATCGGTGAATCATCATTTGATGATGAGGCATTTCTTATTCATTAGCACATGACAAGGGAGCACATTTCCCCCTTGTTTGCTTCCTTGCCCCTGTTCCTGGAAAAAAAGGGGTGCCTGGGTTTTTCTGTGGGTGGGGTGGGAGCAGCTGAACCCTGCTCCTCTGGGGCATCTCTATCTCCTCTGAGCTGACCCTGCTCTTAAAGCACTCAGAGCAATCATTTCTTGGCATGATGGACGGAGTCAGCAATAACCTGATCTTGCAATGCACCGAATAAACACTTTTAGCATTTAGTGCATAGACGCTAATGTGCCTGGAAGTAATTGCTTAGAGAGATCCCAGCTCCAATATCATAATGCACGGATTGCATTTAGAGAACAGACACTGGGAGTGGGGGTGGGCTGGACAGAGAGTGAGGGGGCGGGGAAGAAGAAAAAAAAGCCTCTGCACAATTTCTTTCCTCTCAATTAATTGAGTAGGAAGGAAACGGCAGAGATCTTTGTATATTCCAATTTGGAATGTCCCAGAGCAGGATTAAGGTCATTGGCTACCAAGAAGGCTGACCTAAAGGGGGCTGTGGGGAATGGGTGGGAAGATATCTTGATTTCCTCACCTAGGAGAAAGCTCTTCTTTCATGACTATGGATGGGATGTATTTCATTACATTTTCCAGAAAAGAGGGTGGCTTTATCCCCAGAGTTCAGGGTACTTATGGTCCATGTTTTGGTATCTCTTGTAGTCTAGACCGTAGAGGTTCTACACATGGAAGAACTAGATTAATGCGTATTGGAGTTTGATCAGTGGAGTCTTTCTCTTTCCTCTCAGAGACTAAAAGGTCCCTGAGGGTAGGCGCTATGTCTGACCTAAACTCTGCATGCTGCATATAGCTTTGCTCCTTTACGGCTTGTCGGTAGTAGGCGGGACATGGCATTCAAAAAACTTACTTGGTTTAGGCTGCATTACTAGAGATGTTAGGAGGTCAGGGATGGTCCCATTGTCCTTTGCTCTGGAATATTTTGTTTCCTTCTTGTCACCACATTTTGAGGAAGGATACTGGATGACTAGGATAGTGAAGGTCCTGAAGCTGCCATACAAGGAAGGGTTGAAGGAACTGGGATGTTTGTGTGACCCTGGAGAAAAAAAGGCTGAGGGGGCATATTAGTACTTCTTTGAATACTTTAAGGGCTACTGTTGAGAAAGGAACTAGATTCCTTCTATGGTACCTCAGAATGCAAAAACTAGGAGCAATGAGAGAAGGTTGGTGGCTATAAGGAAAAAGTCCTGAATAGTGAAAGGTGTCTAGCGGTGAAATGAGCTGCCTCTAGAGGTGCTGAAAATCCCGCCGGTCAAAGTCTTCAAGTGGAAACTGGAGGCTGTTTGCTGGGGCTGCTGCTGAGTATTTCTGTTCAGGTATGGGTCAGACCAGATAATTGTGGAGGTCCCTTACATCACTCAAGATTGTGATTTTATGAAGTGTTTTGTTGTGTGGAGGTAAGATTACACTATTTGGACTTAGTTTGATATTGATAAACAGCCATTCTCCAGAATACCTTGTCAAATGGGTTATAAGTGACTCTCCCCCCCAAAAAAATATTGAATGCAGGATACACTTTAAAGTTTATTCTGCATCATTAGTATTTTTCCATCACTGGCTTAAGGCTAGATAAAAAAACAAATAAATCAAGCCCTGATTTGTGGTATTTATCTACTTCCCAGGTGTAAATCAGTTCCAGCCAAGCTGGCCCCTGCATGAGACCTGGATGACCTCCTCATAGACTATCTATTCTAGCCAGAACAATCCAGATTGTTTCCAATTAGACCTATGATCCACTGAAATCCCTCTGGATCCATTTTCAAAGGGAAAGATATTGGCTACTTCAAAAATATATAAACCCTATGTATCCTTGGAGGTCTACCTTGTCCTTAGATGTCTTCCCTCCTCCATTGTCTCCTTCATGAAGTCTTCCTTGAATGCTCCAGTCCATTAGAGTCTTTCCTTTCTCTGAGCTTGTATAGCATATGGAGTGATATCCTACAACTGAGCACCTAGTCACATATTCCCTTGTATTTCAAATGACTTTATGTATGTGTATTCTATATCTCTATCCCTCTACCCCAACAGTCTCTGTCTTCAGAGAACTCACAAAGATTGCAGACAATTTTCTTCCATATTTCTGACAGACCCTTGTGTAGTCCTGAGTACAGAGTGGGTATTTAATAAATGACTTACTTGAAATAACAGCAACAATGATAATAGTACTTTATAAGTTACAAAATATACTTTTCAATCTAATTCAATTCAATTCAGTTCAGTGAATGCTGATTTTAAAAGACACTGTGTTAGTGTCTGGGGATACAAAAAAAGAGATAGCAACAGTCCCTTAAAAAAATATCAACAGTCCCTTTAGTAAAAGAGCTTGGGGGAAGGGCAGGGAGGAAATTCAACATATATTAAAATAATATAATGAGACAATTTGAAAATGGAGAGAACATATGTTTTGAGTTTTGTATTTGTGTGTGTGGGTGTGTGGGACTGAAGATCAGGGAAGGCTACTCAGAGGAGCTGGTATTAAGCTAAGCAGGAACAAAGATAAGGATTCTGAGAGGCAGAAGGGAAGGCATGGAGGGGAGATGGCCAATGCAGAGAGGTGGGGAGATCAAATGTCACCTTCAGGAAATAGTGAGTTGTCCATTTTGTTTGGGAGCATGTTGCTCATGAAGTGGAACTGTATGAAGTATACATTGAGTGGCTGGTTGGAGTCAGAATGTGGAGGTCCTTAAAAGCTAAGCTGAAGTCTGTTTATTTTATCTTAGAGACATTAGGGAGTCACCGAGGGTTTTTGAGCAGAGAAGTGACATAGTGACATCTGTACCTTAGGAAGATTATTTTGACAGAGGTAGAGTATGGTGAGGAGTGAGGGAAATCTAACCAATCAGGAAGCTATTAAAATAATTTGAGCAAGATCTAGTAAGGCTTGGGATAGCATGAGTTATTATTTAGTCTGTGTTTTTATGACCCCATTTGGGATTTTCTTGGCAAAGATACTTGAATGGTTTACTGTTTCTTTCTCTCAATCATTTTACAGATGAGGAAACTGAGGCAAATAGGGTTAACTGACTTGCCCAGGATCACATGGTTGGTAAGTGTCTGAGGTCAGGTTTGAACTCATGAAGATGAGTCTTTGATTCTAAGCCCAATGCTCAATCTACTGTGCCATGAGTAGACATGAAAGATTTGTGGAGGTAGAATTGATAAGACTTGGGTGGGGTGAAGGAGAGGGAAAAGTTAAGGAAAATAACAGTAACAATATTACTATATTATTATGCAACAATGAAGTAACAAAAATGATGACAACCATGATGATGATAACCATGGACATTAACATAACCCTTTAAGATTTGCAAAGTTGTTTCCCCACAACAATCTTTTGAGTTGAATTAATGGTAATATTTTAAAGAAAAGGAAACTGATGCTCAGGTGGTTCATAGTCACAGAGCTAGTAAACATCTGAGGTAGGATTAAATCTAAGTCTCTTGACTTACAGTCCAATGAGCTATCCATCAATCCATACTGTGTCTCAGACAGGAATCCAAAGTTATGAACTTGGATGATAAGGATGAAATGGCACCTTCACCAGAAACAGGAAAATTTGGAGGTAGGGCAGGTTTAAGGAGTAAGAAAATAAATTCTGTTTTGGATATGTCATTTGATTTTCATAGCAACCTTGTTGATATAGGTTAGACAGAGTGGGGCTAGTATTCTCATTTTATAGATGGGGAAAACTGAGTCCCCCAAGAAATAGAATGACTTACATAGGGTCACATGACCAGTTAATGGCAGATTGGGGTTGGGCCCCACGTCTTCATGCTTTTTCTCTCCAGTGGCCTTTCTGCTGCTAGATTTATCACATCTAGTTGTGACCTAAAGATCCAGACAGTTGATCAGTTCTTTTCTTGACCCTAAATCCAGATCATTCTATAGTGTAGATACTACCTCTGACAAACCATGAGCTCTGACTTTCTTTGGGTGGGGTTAAATTGGTGCCATTGAAGGAAGTCAAACTCATTTTCATACCATGTCTGTTTGTTACTTAGCTAAATAATTGCTACAACCTTCATTATCCATTCTGGGGTTTAATGGGGGTTTGTAAATTAGAGAGGCAGAGACATTTCAATGGAAAACAAATTTCCCATTTTCCTTCAGATGATTCCTTCTTCCCTGGATGCTCACCTCGTGTGGTGAGGAAACTGTTCTTGGGTTTCTGCTGTTCCAGCAAATAAGTCCTTAATTGACATGGAATATGTTTACCTTTAAGACTGGTGCACCCTGGCAGGCCTGTTGGTAAATATTCCCCTCCTAAATATTTGATTTAAAGAGCTCAACTTTGAGGACAAAATAAAATAAGGAAGCAGCTTTTTCAATGTATTATTAATACCCGTAAATGGCGGTGGCTGAACGTAAAAGCAGAAGATATAATGCGGTTTCCTGGAGCGACGGGCTTTTAAACAAGTTCCAGTTATTGAAAATTGTGCAGTAAAAAGGGGAAAATGAAATATCTTTTCAGATGGGATAATAAAGATGGGCTGCATTAGGCTGCCTCGCCTGGGAAGCCCAGCAGATGAGACAATGGTGAGCTGGGTCAGCTCTCAAACGGCTGGGGAGAGAGGCAGTAGAATGCCAGGACTGTGCTTGCCTCCCAGAAGCACATGTTGGGTTGGCAGTGCTGAATGAATTCCATCAGGAACTCAAGTTTGGCTGGAGCAATCAATCTTGACTGCTGGCCCAGGAAGAGGATATTTTTGTGTTGTTAAATTATTTTTAAAAATCTCTATTTGAAAGATAGAATCTTAGAGTTGGAAGGGACTTTTGGGATTGCCTGGTCCAACTTTTCACACAATGTAAGACTGCACCCTATGGTGTCCCTGGGCAGGTGGTCATCCTGCTTCTGCTTGAAGATAGAGAAAGCCTGGCGTGGAAGAAGCAGGACTGGGTCTAGTGTCAGGGAAATTTGTCTCTTACTACCTTGGGCAAGGCCCTTAATAAAATAACAATAGCAGACATTTATGGTTAGTGAACATTATGCATGTGTTACCTTTTGATCCCCAAAACAACCATGTGAGGTAGGTTTGATTATTGTCTCATTTTAGAGGTGAGAAAACTGAGGCTGAAAGAATTTAAGAGACTTCCAAGGTCATCCAAAGGAAGATTTGGCCCAAGATTTTCTAGACTCCAAGCACATCTCTTTATCCATTACACCTAAGGTCTCCAACTTAACTTCTCTGGCCCTTCGTTTCTTTATCTAAAAAAAAGAAGAAAAAAAGAGATTGATTTACATCAGGGGTTCTTAACCTGGCATCTGTGAACTTGATTTTAAAAATGTTTTAATGACCTTATTTCAGTGTAATTGATTTTCTTTGTAATCCTACAAATCTTATTTTATATATTTAAAAATATTCCTCTGAAAGGGGTCCATAGGCTTCACCAGACTGCCAAAGAAGTCCAGGATACAAACAAGGTTAAAAACCCTTGGTCTAGATGGCCTCTGAGCTCCTTTTTTACCTCTGAGTCTGTGATCCTGGAATTTTCAGTGGCAGGGACAACTCTCATCATTAGAAGTTTTTTTGTTTCATCCAGCCAAAATTTATCTCTTTGAAGCTTTTACCCTTTGCTCCTAGTTGTACTTTAGGAAAGTGACACTTTCCGTCCTCCACACGATGGCAGTCATACATGTGGCATCCCTTTTGGGACATTATAAGGTCCCTGAAGGCAGGGACTCTATGAGTATTCATCTTTTGTCCCTGGTGCCTAGTACAGTGTCTGGTACACAGTAGATGCTTAATAAATGTTTGTTGGATTGAATTAAAGAAAGCAACCACACCCTTAGTCTTCTTTTGAGATTATCTCTGCATGACATGGTATCCATTCCCTTCTAAACCCCTTCCTCTGGGATGCCCTCCAATTTAACAATATTCTTCTTCCAATGTGAAGCCCAGAGCAGAATACATGACTTGTGTAGAGCACGGTGGGGCTATCACTTCCTCCATGCTTGCACATATCATTTCACCCAGTGAAGGTCAAGTTTCAGTTAAAACTTTTAGGCTTAGCACTTAAAGTGCTTTTTTTTTTACTTTCAATGCTCATTCACAAAGGGAGATTCAGAGCTCAAGGAGACAGAAGTGGTCAAGGTATTTCAAGTTTCAGTCACTGAGGGCAGAGACCCTGATGGTACCAGAAAGGCCCGTTCTCCTTTCTCACAAGCAGGTCTTTTCCTCTTGTTAGGTGAAGAAAAGCTTGTTCCCTTTACAGTAATTACCCCTTTTGTTACCGTGGCCCACAGTTTGGTGATGGATGAGGGAGAACTAGGTTACAGTGAATTATAACAAACCTTTGTGGTCTGAGGGGGTGGGTTGGAAAAGAGATTGTCGATAGTTGTCTGGGGTGGCTCTCTTCACCACATACCACTTATTCTCTGGACTGGCAATCATTCAGGGCCAAATGCACCCTTTTCAATGGATAGTCTGATTGGGCATGATATTTAAACAACTTGACTGCACACTGAACATTCAAAAGTTGATTTACATCCAGGGGAGCTGGGCTAATGGCTATTTAGCAGTGGGGTGACAGCAATGAGGATAAGACCATTTCTTTACTCCTCTGCCAATCCCTTCAGTCCATTTCAGTAGTTTGTTTATAGTGGTCAGATTGCAATGCTGGATTAATAGAACATCTGTCATTCAACAATGATGGCACTTTAGCCACTCACTGATGACCCAAATTTAAATAATAACTTGTGTTTTGGGAAGAGCTGGTTTCTTGGTTAAATGCCTCTCTTGCCACAAATGGTTGGTTTTAGGTTCCAAGTTTTATTTTTTGCAGGAGAGTTATAGTCACAGAATTATAGAAGAATAAGACGATAGAATATTATATGTCAAAGGTAAGAACCTTAGGGACCATGTCGTCTATGTCTTTCATTTTAGAGACAAAGAAATTGAGGGTTGAAGAGGGTGACAGTCTCATGGCTGATCTGGGCCTTGAATCCAGGCCTCCTGACTTTAAGTTCATACTCCTTGCACTAGAGAAAACACATTGACATTTGTGAAACTCCATATATTAGTATCCATGGAATATTTTAACACAAATTTGTTTATCAGATCAGCTAACTTATCAAATTAAGTGTTGTTTAGTTATTCAGTTATATTTGACTCTTCCTGATGCTATGGACCATAGCATGTCAAGCTCTTCTAATCTCTTGAAATCTCTCCAAGTTCAGGTTCCTTGTTTTCATGATCTATTCATTTCATCCTCTGCCATCCCCTTTTCCTTTCGCCTTCAGTCTTTTCCAACATCAAGATCTTTTCCAACGAATTCCATCTTCCATTATGTGGCCAAAATACTTAAACTTCACTTTCAGTATTTGCCCTTCCAGTGAACAACCTGAATTAATTTCTTTAAGTATTGACTGATTTGATCTCCTTGTTGTCCAAGGGACTCTCAAAAGTCTTCTCTAGCAGCACAATTTGAAAGTGTTGATTCTGCAGTGCTCAACTTTCCTTATAAGTCCAACTCACAGCCATACATTGCTACTGGAAAAACCATAGCATTAACTACCTAGACCTTTGTCAGCAAGGTGATGTCTCTGCTTTTTAGTATGCTGTCCAGATTTGCCAGCTTTTCTTCCAAAAAGCAAGCATCTTTTAATTTCACGGTTGCAGTCATCATCTACAGGGATCTTTGAGCCCAAGAAAATAAGGTAGGTGGTTGCGAGAGAATTTGATGAAATTTGTTGGTTTGTCCTTCAGGAAATCAAAGTGATGTTTATGTAATATACTGAATCCAAGAACTGGAAAGAACTTTGTGAAGAAATCGCTTTAGTGAATAATATTTATATTCAGTAGTTTTATTAAAGGCTTCTACTTCTGATCTATTAAATAAAAGAATTACTGTGGAGGTACATTATAATCATTGACTTAGTTAATCATGCTTTATGTGCCTATTGGTAAAATGAAGGTCTCAAAGTTCCTATCAAGCTCTAAAATTCTGTCTTGTTTGCTTTAACTTTCAATTTCCTAGCATTCTGTTTTAAGCCCCCTCCTGACTCTAACATTCAATGTTCTTAGGATCTCTCTCCATTTTAATCTTTTATATTTGATGGTCTAACATCTTGGATTCTAAGGTCTCTTCTGACTCTCAAATTCTACATTTTAAGGTCCCTTTCAGCTCTAACCTTCTCTGATTTCAGTATTTAAATCAAGTTAAGAAGTGACTTCTTAAGATCCTCTGTACACTGAGTACCATAGGGGGAAGGGACTATATCTGCTCTCCAAAAGTCTACCACCCAACTAGGGAGATAAGAATTGTGAGCACGAAGCAATTAGAAAATAGTATAAGAATGTAAAATCATGTGTGCAGTTAGATATGTGTGTGGTGAACACAACACAGGCTATGGACTTTTGGCATTGAATTCAACTTGATAGAGAAGACTTCCTGGAGGAGGTGAAGGCAAGTGGGGAAATATAGGGACAGTATTGATTACAGAGAGGAAAGATTATGGTTGAATGAAAAATAGGATTCTTAATCAATACATCTAATTAGTAATGGTAATAAATAACACCGATAATCATAACAATTGACATGGCATATTGCCACAGGGTCCCTAGACTCCAGCTGAGTCAGAATTCAGAGGTAAGCTTTTTTTTTCTTTCGAGGCAATCCAGGCTCAAAACAAATTCTCTTGAACAAGATGCTATAATTTGTCTGGTTCCATTGCTCACTGTTGGCCAGAACATATTGTTGCTGAAATTAGCTTTATAATGTCATATGGCACATTCCCCCATCTCCCCCCAATCCTCCTTCACAGTCCTGAACAGGAATAGCTGTGACAGCTCCCAACCAGAAGTTGTTTTTCCTTTAAGGATCACATTGGGGGAAAGAAAGCTGTACCTCATGTTCTTTCTGGATTGCTGGTGTTCTGAGAGACTTACAGCTCTGTTAATTTGCAAGGGGATTCAGCACGCAGACTCTTCTCTCTCTTCCTCCCCTTTCCAGAGCCAATTTGCAGAACAAGGGGCTCTTCACTCAGTGAGCTTTATTTTCACTTCCATACCTTTGGCTGAGCTGGGTCCTGGTTAAAGATCACTAGTTCTGGAGTCAGAAAACCTGAGTTTCCAAGTCAGATTTTTACTTACTGTGTGATCTTGCTGTAAGCTTTCTGAATCTCAATTTTTTCATCTGTAAAATGGGGACAATAATTCTTATACTACCTCTTCATTATAGGGGTCATAAGAATTACAGCTGGAAGAGATTTTAGTGTCATAGGATCATAGATTTAGAACCAGAAGGGACCTCAGAAGTCATCTAGTATGACCCACTTATTTTATGGATGAGAGAAGTGGCACTCAGAGAAGTTAAGCAACTTCTCCAAGGCCACACAGGCAGGAAGTAAAAGATCTAAGTCTTGAATCCTGCACTTATGTCCCCAAATCCAGAGCATTTTTTTTTACTATACAGCAGCACCTCACTGGATTGTTGAGAAGATATTGCCTTGGAAACTATAAAACACTAAATGGTGATGATGACGATAATTTTCATTTGTTTAGTCATTTAAAGTTTGTAAAGCACTTAGCATATATTATTTCATTAGATCCTTGCAACAATCCAGTAAGAATGTTTCACCATGTATTAATATCCTTTCTTTATCAATTATATGTTTCTGCATGAAAGTGAGCTATTATCCTTTCCCTCCTCTTTCTCTTTCTTTTCATTCCAATTGTTCCGCTATGTCTTTCTCTGATGCCTCCTTGTGCAATGGATATGATCCAAAACTCCCTCTTTTATGGTGTAGGGAACTTCTGGTGAAAAACACTTCCTTTTTCAAAGCAGTTGCTTCACAATTAGCCCTAGAAAGCTACCTGGGCTCTGAGAGATTTAGGTGACTTGTACGGTATCACCCAGACAGTTTTGAGGAGAGAGAGAGAAAGAGAGAACAAGTGAGCAAGAGAGCACATTTCCATATACAGATTGGAACATAAAACAGAAGATTATATATGAAACTGTAAATCTCCATTTCATATTGCTTGCTTTAAAAAAAGTATATAACAAATTCCATGTTACTTTCAAAACTGTCCTTATCTACTTAATAATAATAACAAATATTTTTATAATGCATACCATGTGTCAGGTACTGTGCTAAGTGCTTTATAAATCCTTATAATCACCCTGGGAGATAGGTGCTATTATTATCCCCATTTTCCAGATGAGGAAACTGAGGCAAACAGTGGTTAAGTGACTTAGCCTGGTTCACAAAGCCAGTAAGTGTCTGAGGTTGGATATGAACTCGAAACTTCTTGACTCTATGTACTAAACCACCTAAATACCTGTCACTTGCACTCACTTGTTTTTTTAGTCCTGACTCCTCATGACCCCATTTGGGGTTTTCTTGGCAGAGATATTGGAGTGGTTTGCCATTTTCTTCTCCAGCTCATTTTACAGATGAGGAAATGGAGGCAAATAGGGTTAAGTGATGCGCCTAGCGCCACACAGCTAGGAAGTGTCTGAGGCCACATTTGAATTCAGATCTTCCTGATTCTGGGGTCCAGTGCTCTATCCAATGTGCCAACTAGCTACCTGGTAATTTTGATCTTCCTTCTATTCTGTGCATTTCAAAAAATGTTTCAGTGGCCCTTTTTTGGGGCATCATTCTTATCAACTTTCCCTTCTCTGACTCCCCTGATTAGATGCTGAGAGGAAAAAAAAATACTCTTTAACAAATAAACATAGTCAAAGAAAAGGAATCTATTGCAGTAGCAATGTCCAAAAAAGTATGTCTCTTTCTGAACCTTGTTAACAATCACCTCTCTGACAAAAAGTCAATTGCTTCCTTTGAGGACTTCTGGACAGATGGTTGGTCATTATCTTGATCAGAGTTCTTAAGTCTCTCCAAGTTGTTTGTCAACACGATTTCCTTATATAAAATATTCTTCCAGTTTTGCTTATTTCACTCTGTTGCAATTCAAAGCATTTTTTCAGGTTTTTCTGAAATTATTTCATTATTTCTCATGGCAAACTAATATTCCATTGCATTTCATATACCAAATTTTGGTTCAGTCATTTCCCAACTGATGGGCATATCTCTTAGATTCTAGTTCTTTTTAATTCTTCTAATTTTAATCCCCCCTTTTAATCAGGAAATTTATTTTGCTTTCACTGTTCTCTCCCTGGTATTATCCTTCCTCTTAACACAACTTCCAATACTCACGTTTCCTTGTTGAGTTTGATATATTTCTAACAAACTAATTGTATATGTGTGTTCAGCTCTCCTTTGTCCATTTCAGAATAGAAGGAGGCTCATTTGATGTCTCCCCCCTACATTTGTATGGTCTTCTTAGGCATCATAAGTTTTAAAAATAGCAAGTTTCATTCCTTTCTTCAATTTAATTAAAATGTTTATTAAGTACCTACTATGTGCCAAGCTCCATAATACACAAATAAGAAAAAGAAAGAAGGTATCTGCCTATAAAGAGTTTATGATTTAATGGAGGAAAATAACACATAAAAAGAAGGTGGGCAGGGGCTGGGGTATGCCCAGAAGTATCTTATTCCAGGGATTTCAGACCACACAGAGCTGCAGATGGAAAGTGGACTGAGCTTAAATTCCAAATCCAGTTCTCCATAAAGGAAAGCTTTAGGTAGAGTTTAGCTTTCCCTCCTGCCCTCCAATCAGAAGGCTAAGAAACTGAGAGATGTGGGAAGGGGCTGAGTATGCAACGTTGAGTTCAGCAGTGTAGTTATCCCCTCCACATCAAAGGAGTTCGGGCATCTCCCTCCCCCAGTGATCTGGGAAATCCGTATAAAATATTTTAGTCCTCCTTTCCTACCAGAGAAACCTGAATTTTTTCTTTTTTTTAATGGAGTGTTTATAGTACCTTATTGTAAAATTTGGGTTGATATTATACAATATTATACACATATTTTATTCATTTCTGAGTTTCTAAAACTTTTTTCTGTGTCATCTGCTAGCCTTCACATGTCATCTGTTGCTTCTGCAAAATCTTCCCCCTCCACTCCAAATCCCATTTAATTTCTTATTCTGGTCTGAGATATATTGAAACCATGATAGGGGAAGTAGTGATGTGAAAGGGATAAGACTATGATGAAATTTCCTAATATCACTTATCCTAGGGCAGGGGCATGTAGACCAAGCAGAGCTTCACTGGTATAGTCTTTTCACCCTCCTTTCTTTTTTCAATCTGAGCAAACTCAATTTTATTCCTATTTACTTCTCTAAATATCCTTTGACAACATTCAGGTTTTGGAGGGACACTTTTCTCTCCTATCATCCATGATACAGGCCCTTCCAATGGCAGAAATGTATTTTACATTTCTAGGTTTCTCTTATCTCCTGTGTTTGTAACTCTAAACTCAGCTCTGGTCTTTTCATCAAAAATGGTATTATTTGTTACAGAAAATTTCCAGTGAGGTATGGGGTGGGAGAGAGAGAAAATAGATGTTTGTTAATTCAAAACTTCAATAAAATAAAAAAGAAAAAATGCTAATCCATTAGAAATAAATTCCCTTCCTCCATAACCATCCCTGAGGATTATGCTCAGCTTTCCTATTACTGGTTGTAAGCCCATCTTCTCTTCTGCCTTTTGAAATATTGCATTCGAAGACCTTGTATCTACAAGTAGCAGCTGCAGGTTTTGAGATTCTGGTCCCTTGGTACCTGAACTCCTTCTTTTTAGGAGCTTGCAATATTATTTCTTCACCATGAGAGTTCAGACTTTCCTTTTGACATTAATGCAACTTTTCGTTCTGGTGCTTCTTTCAGGAGACAATGAGTGGATTATTGATACTTTTACTTTGCCCATAGCTTTTAACTGACCTGGGAAGTTTTTATTTATACATATTTTTCTAATATAGCATTTGTGATTTTTTAAAAATTGTGTTTTTCAGGCAATCTGATGTTTCTGAAATTATCCCTTCTTGATTCTATTTTCCAGTTGTTTTTGATAACATATCTTGTATTTTGTTCTATTTTTTCAATCATTTGATTTTGTTCTTATATTTCTTGCTGTCTCATAGAGTCAGTGATTTCTGTTTTAGTCTATTCTAGTTTTCAGGGAGTGTATTACTTGGGTAAGGTTTACTATGTTCTTTATCTGAGATACTTATTTTCTTTCCAAATCTTTTCCCTAGAACTTTTTGTTAATTAAAAAAATCTCTTGCTTAATTTCTTCTGGGTATTTGGTAGTCATTGTGAAAAATTCCTTTCTCCTTTAAGTCTCTGTAGTTGTAGTAAAGTTACTCTTCCTTTCTAGGCTGGATTTTGGGGCACCTCTAAATCAGTAATAAATTATTTTCTGCTTGTCACTACTTTCATCTCTCTAGCTTTAGTTCTTGAACTGGGGATTTGCGCCAAGACCAAGTTCTGCCCTCTGTTGCACTTTGGAGTGGGGTGTTTGGCCCTGTTTTGCCTTACTCTGGGTCTCTTGAGAGTTTCTGTGCTGATCTCTACCTCCCATCGTTAGGACCCTCCCCCCACATCTTTGGGATTCAAAGCATTAGATCAGAGTTTCTCAAACTTATTTGGCCTACCACCCCCTTTTAAAAAAAATTCTGAGCATCCCTTTGGAAATCTACAATCTTTAACCTTTTAAAATTTTTTTTGAAATTTACATCATTTAAAAAAAATGATACATCTTAAATTTAATAATTTATTGTACACGTGTGTTTTTTCCTGCATTGAAATTTTGATGATGCAATATTGTGTCATGTAACTGTACAGTATCATAATGTAAACAAGTTATTACATGCACCTATTCCTGCCAATACATGCTGGATTTCCCAACAATATGCAACACACTCACTTGCCAATACTTATATACTAAAACCTGTCAGCGCACTTGGCCACTGATTGGTTATAACTTGCATTTTGTATATTTATTTGGAAAATAACGTAGTCACTACTACTTTAACTCTGTTACACAACAAATGAAACATGTATGAATAGTTTTTCAAAATTTTCTTATCTTCTCTTCTTTCCTTATGGTTCCATCACCCTCTTATTTTATTCAACATCCCCCCAATTGCACCTGCCCTAGATTATTCCAGTTCTCCCTAGGGGTGGTATCTCCCACTGTGGGAACCTCTTCTTCTTTAGGGCCCTTATGACATCTCATAACAGAGTGCTAGGACCTCAGATTGCCTAATTTTGGACTGTCATCATATAAGCGCTGTTACCCTAAATCTGAGTCCTCTTGACCCTGTTGCTCACTCCCAGGAGATTCCAAGGTCCACATCTATGGTATTTCCACTGCTGGTGCCTTTCTCAACCAGTACCTCTCTGCACTTGCTGCTTCCTGACACAAAGGCTTTTAGGCTACATCTGTCTCTGGATTCTTTCTGCAGTTCTTTGACTGTGCTGGTACTGGCATTGTCACTGCTCCTTCTTCATACTAGCCCTGGGCTTCTGGATGACCTGGGCAATTCTAGGGCAGATGAAAGCACTGCCATTTCTCACTGGATTACTTGATCTTTATTCTTCTTCCTGTCTGTAGGTGATAAGAGAGATGCCATTCTTTTATTTGTGTGGTCTCCCAGGCTAGCTGCATCCTCTCAGCAGGGGACTGGAGAAGACACATCATGCTGGTCTCCTTAGCTGGATTTTTCCGGATAATAAGAAATTCCTGTCATGTATCAGTCTTCCAGGTTGGATTCTTCCTGCTTGCAGGGGACAGAGATATGTCATTATCTTTCCTCCAAATCCTTACTTCTTAACTTTTCAATTATAGTTGAGGGTCCTGCTACCCTTCCAATCACTGAGGTTTGCAACTTAGATGTTGTACATGAATCTTCACTCTCTCTCACTGCGTATCTAAATTAAGGCCACATCCTGTAGATTTTATCTTCATAATATCTTTAGTATATTCTCCCTTCTCTCTTCTGACACTGCCACTACCTTGATTTCTGTCTCATCACCTCATGCTCTGGACTATTGCTATAGATAGGTTAGTCTCCCTGAAAAGTCTCTCCCCACTCTAGTCCATCCCTCACTCAGCTGTCAAAGAGATCATTGTAAAGTATAATTCTGACCATGTCATTTCCCCTCACCTCCACTCAATAAATTCCAGTGGCTCCCTATTACCTCCAGGATCAAATATAAAATCCTCTTTTTGGCTTTTAAATTTCTTCATAACTATTGTCTCCCCTCAACCCACCCAGACTTCTCACAATTTCTTTACCCTAATATACTATGTGATTCAGCAATGATGGCACCCTTGTTCCTTGCACAAGGCATGCTGTCTTTCTACTCTGAGAATTTTCAGTGGCTGGAAGCATTTTCATCCTTGGCACCTCTTCCTCCTTATTTCCACTTCTTGACCTCCCTAGCTTCCCTCAAGTCTCAGCTGCAATCCTTCATTTTACAAGAAGCCTTTCCTGGTCCTCCTTGATACTAATACCTTCCTTTTGTCATCACCAACTTAGACTGTTCATATATATATATTTGTTTTCATGTTTTCTTTCCCCAGTAGAATGTGAGACCTTTAAGAGTATCTTTTGTCTTTCTTTGTATTCTCAGTGCTGAGCATATAGTAGGCACTTAATGTATATTTTTTGCCTAATTTATTTATTCAATCTTGTAAGAATTTCAAGTTTTTGCTGGAGTAGACATGAAGGGGCTGAGCTATGACACCTGTTCAGGTTGTTATCTTGGGTGGAAATCCCTGATCTTAGACTCTTGAAGGCTTTTCTGCAGGCACATGTGCTTGGGCAGTTGTTAACAAGTTGGAAAAGGTTGAAGATAGGTGTGGTGCTGAACTCCACCTGAGAACCAGCCTAACGAAGTTTATAGTAGAAATGCTCATGGTGAATTTTCAAGCTAAGAAAATTTTGAAGACTCTCTCCTAAGTTTTAAAAGTGTTAGAATCTGCATTGTAGAAGAAATAACCATACCAATCAGATCATCTCAAAAATATTGAAACATTATTATCCTCACAATAGTAAAGCATTATTATCACTGTCATCTGTATGACTCCCCACCGATTCCCATCCTATTCCCACAACTATGGTCCTTGAAGTTGCCATTTACCCATGGCCCTCACTTTATATACATTTATGTTCTGAAAAGTTAGGTGTAATTCAGAAATTGAGAAATTGGATCTGTTGTAAATGAATCCTTTGGGGATACTTTTGGAACAGACAAGAGCCCTTCCTCTAGTTTATCACTTGTGAAAATCCCAATTTGCCTATACAAGCTATCTCTCGTTTTCAAATGAGCTGTGTTCCAAAAGGATGCTTGAAGTTGGAATATGGGATATTGATGATAAAAATGATGGTGATGATAGCTGACATTTATGTGATGCTTTAAGATTTATAAAATGCTTTACATACATTAACATATTTTTTCATGGAAACAATGGAACAGACTAGAAAGGATGGTACTTTGCAGTTGCAAAAGCACCACATTTGAGCTCAGAGGAGCAATATTTAAATCCCAGGTCTTGTTCTTTCTGCCTTCCTCTTTCTAGACTTTGGTTTTCTTCCAGTAAAATCAAGAGGTTGCAAGGGCACTAATTTCTTCATAAAGATTCCCTATTTGGCAAAAACTGCTGGGACAGCTGGAAAGTATGGCAGAAATTAGCCTTAGATCCATACCTTATACCATTTACCAAAACATACTCTGAGTAAATACAAGATTTAAATATAAAATGTCATAGCATAAAAAATTAGAGGACAACAGAACAATATATATTTTACAACTACAGCTAGGGGGAAGATTTTTACCTAGAGCATCGATAGAGATGATAATAAGAGACAAAATGAACACTTTTTATTAAATAAAGTAGAAAAAAGCTCTGCAAGGCAAAATAAATGCAGTTGCAATCAGAAATAGAAAAATTGATTTTGAAAAAAATCTTCACAGCCAATTTATATCTGATAAAAGTCTAATATCCAAGATATATAAAAAATTGATACAAATTATAAGAATAAGAACCATTCCTTAATAGATGATGTGAGCAGGTAATTCTCAAATAAAGAAATACAAACCATTTACAATCATAAAGTTCCAGGACACTAATAAAAAGAGAAATACAAATTAAAACAAATAAAACAGTTTGCAAAAAATGACCAAAAAAAGGAAGAACAGCAATTGCTGGAGGGTGTAGGAGGATTGGAACACCAGGGCAATGTTGGTGGAGCTGTGACTTGGTTCAGTCATTCAGTAAAATAATTTGGAACTATACCCTAAAAATCACTAAACTGAATATACTCTCTGACTCAGCCATATTACTTACTCCTTGGCTTGTACCCCCAAACAGGCCACAGACAGAGGGAAAGGATGCCTGTGTAGAAGAATATTAATAGTAGTATATTTTGTTGTAACAAAGGACTGGAAACAAAACAGGGTCCAATCTAATCAGAGAATGGCTTAACCAATTGTGGGATAGAACCAAAATGGGACTTTCCTGTAGTATAAAAAGTAAGGACTATGACATATTGCAAGAAATTTGAAGAGACATATGTGAATTGATGTAGGTTGATATGAACACAACCAGAGCAATCTTTGCAATGAACATGACAATAATGCAAAGGGAAACAACTCTGAAAGACCATATGTAAATCTCAGTGTCCTCATGAACTTTGGGATCTCTTCCATGTCTAAATCTCATGACTTGAGGATTCTCGAGTAGGTGAGTTGGACCTATAGTGATTCAGCTAAGGCCAACCAGAGCAATCTTTGCAATGAACATGACAATAATGCAAAGGGAAACAACTCTGAAAGACCATATGTAAATCTCAATGTCCTCATGAACTTTGGGATCTCTTCCATGTCTAAATCTCATGACTTGAGGATTCTCGAGTAGGTGAGTTGGACCTATAGTGATTCAGCTAAGGCCAACTTTATGTCCATATGGAATAAATTGTTTTGCTCTCTGGACGTAGGGTACTCTTCCATCCCATCCCAGGCATTTCAGAAATACAGACCATTGGTCATAGAATTATAGGATCATAGACTTTAGAATTAAATGAGTCTTTAGAGATCACTAAGTGTATTTCCATCATTTTACCAAGGAGGAAACTGAGGCTCAGAAAAGTAAATAGGTGCTCAGGAAAGCTACAAACATGACTCTTTCAAGTTTACAAATAGCTTCACTCATTACATTATTTGATTCTCACAATAGACCGGTAATGTAAGTCCATTATTATCCTTATTTTATAAACTCCAGTGGACCCCTATCAATAATAATAATTACAACTAACGTTTATATAGCACTTGGTATGTGCTAAGCATTTTATAATTAGTATTTCATTTGATTCTCACAACAACCCAGCAGGGTAAGTGCTATTATTATCCTCTTTTATAAATTCCAGTGGCTTCCCACTACCTCGAGAATCATATAAAAAGTCCTGTTTGACATCAAAAACTGTACATAACTTAGCCCCTTCCTACCTTTCCAGTCTTATACTTTACCCCGTCCATTCACTCTACCCAGCAATACTGGATAGTATTTTCTCACACAAAACACTCTTCCCATCTCTGTGCATTTGTAATGGCTGGCCCCCATGTTTGGAATGTTCTCCTTCCTCATCTCTACCTCTAGGTTTCTCTGGCTTCCTTGAAGTTTCAGTTCAAATTTTACCCCCTGTAGGAGGCGTTTCCTGGTTCCCCCAATGTCTAGTGTCTCCCCCTCTCAAATTAACTCCCATTTACTTTATATACAGGGTGTCCCAAGAGACTTAGTGTAACTTTAAGCTAACGAGGCTTAAGTCTTGTAAGGACCTAATTATTTACACATTTACCCCATTAGAATGTGAGCTCTTTGAGGATAAGCATTATATTTTTACCTTTCTTTGCATCCCCCAAAGTGAAGCAGAATACCTGGCCCATAGTAAGTGCGCGCTTAATAAATGTTTTTTGGTTGATTGATATCTGCATTGAATGAGGTGACGTATATTGTAGCAGCAGAATCAGAATTTGAGTCTAGATGCTTTATTTCTAAGTCTTATCATTACTCCGTGTGTCATGAGGAGATGAGAGACTGGTGAAAAGAAATCGAACTCATAGTAATTGGAGAGAGAAGAGCCATTTCTGTAGACAGAGGACAACATATTTTTAAAGAATGCAAGGAGTCAGTGGGAAAATAGATGCTTCTTCATTTAATTCAATTCAGGGAACCTATAATTTAAGACATGATTTGAAGATCCTGGGATCCTAGATTAAGAACTGAAGAGGACTGCAGAAGCCATCTATGAAGAATTTGACCTCTTTGATTTGCCCAGGTTCATACAGGTAGTAAATAAGTAAGGTGAGATTTAGACCGAGATTTATGAAAATTCTTTATCCTCTTATGCCTTGACTAGTACAATTGTGGTAATTTCTCTTCTTTCCCTGTTGCTGGGAAACTTTTTATCGAGTCTCCTTCACTGCCGCAGGTCTGACTGGCAGCTCTTACTTTCCCTCAGATGGAGCTGACCCCATCTGGCTACCCCAATCTCTTCCAGTACAGAGGGATAGTGCCTTCATTCTTACAATAGTTCTCTGAGAGTAACTTCCCAAGCTTCCAAAGCTCCTTCCCCTTGCAGTCCCACCCTCTTGTCTCTGAGACCCTATCAGAGCCTCCATGTCTTGACGTGCCATATCATCTCTCCCTTCCCTCCCCCATCCCAATGGAGCCTTTGTAAGGGTCTTCTCTTGCCAAAATCTATTTTTTTTTATTAAAGTTCCTTCCTCAGCAATTATTATACACTTTGGAGCCAGGCAGCCTGACGTTTCAACATCACTGGCGCCAAGTAAATGTTTCTTGAGGGAAGGACAGTAAAGAGAATAACAATGTATTTTCCCAGAGGAATCTCTAGTGGCTGATGCTGCTGGCTAAGATCTTTGGTTTACATATTAGGTGAGTAGATAGAAGAATGGTTAATCCTCAGATTCATGAGCTAGGCCTCCCACAAGTGGGAATTAAAATGCATATGTCTATAGGCCAGCAAAAAGTTTAGAGCACTTTGCATTAGACTAAATGCCCTATCAAAAGTCCCAGAGTTGAAGGGACCTCAATGGTTTTGTCCAGTTTCCACCTGAATATGAATCCTCTCTATCTAACATGCCTGAAAAGTGGTCACTTAATCTTCACTTGTAAACACCCCATCATAAAAAAATTACCACCTAATCCTGAGGGTACCCACTCTACTTTTGGGCAACTTTGCTTGGTACCAAGATTTTCCTTACATGGAGATGAAAACAACCTCTTTGTAAAATCTATTAGTTGTTCCAAATCTCTGCCTTCCAGGCCAAGCAGAACACATCCAATTCTTTTATATGAAAACCATTCAAACACTTGAAAAGGACAATCATATCTATCCTGAATCTTCTGTTCTCCCAGGTTAATATTCCTAATCCCTTCAACCTCTCTTGACATGGCATGAACTCCATGCCATTTGCCTCTTGTTTGCTATTCTCTGGTCAGGAGGACCTGAGTTCAAATCTTACCTCAGACACTTGACATTCACTAACTGTGTGACCTCGGGCAAGTCACTTAATCCCAATTGCCTCATCCTGGGTCATCTCCAGTCATCCTGATGTATATCTGGTCACTGGATTCAGATGGCTGTGGAGGAGAAGTGAGGCTGGTGACCTCCACAGCCCTCGTTCATTCAAAACAAAGTCAAGTGCAAGTCATGCCATTATTTCTCTGATGGCGTGGTCTTCTTCGACAATGAAGGATGAACGCACACAATAGCTCTTCTCTGGAAGCTTTTCGGTTTATCCACATCTTTCCCAAGAAGTGTACCCAGAAATGAAAACAATACCCCAGATGTGGTCTGGCTAGTATATGGGAGAACATGCTTGCTGCTGGGATTATTGCCTGTCTGTATTCTGGAGCCCAAGGTTCATACAAGTGGGAGGATATTTGAGAGAGTCTCAGATTCTGTCTTTCTAGGAAAAGACTATAAAGCTAGGCTGTGTGTAATTTCAGTTTGGCTGAAGGGACTCAATCAGCAGATAATAAAATATTCCATTAAAGAATACATTTTCCAGATTTATTACCAGGAAATCCATCCATCCATCCATCCATCCATCCATCCATCCATCCATCCATCCATCCATCCATCCATCCACCCGTCCATCCATCCGTCCATCTAGCCATCTATTAATCCATCTATTGATCTATCTATCATCTATCTGTCTGTCCATCCATATGTCCATCTTTGTCTGTCTGTCTATCTATCTACACACACACATCCACACATCCACACACACATCATTACTGTCTTCAAAATCAGCCTCATAGAGAGAAAGCACTGCTGCCACCACCTCTGCCCCTACTGTCCCAGTTGTAGTTACAACTCTCGCCTCTTGAAGGGATTACGGCAGAGTGATGAATATCTTCTCTGTATGGATGATTCCTAAATTGATATTTCTAACCCTTGTCTCTCTCCTGAGTGCCAGTCTCCCTTCACCAAACTACTTGTTGAACATTTTAAACTGTATGTCCCATAGGCATTTCAAACTTAACACATTCAAAACAGAACTCATTATCTTTCCCCTCCAAATGCCTGCCTCTTCTAAAATTTCCAGTGACTCTTGAGGGTACCACCATCCTTCTAGTTACCCATATTTCCAATTTTGGTTTTATTAGGGACTCCTCATTTTCATTCATTACATACATCCAATCAGTTGTCAATACCTCTCAGTGTCTCTTTTATGTGTACCTTTTCTCTACCCACACAACCCAGTTCAGGCCCTTTTCAACTCTTACTTGAACTTCTGAAATAACCTTCTAATTGGTCTCGCTGTCTCAAGTCTGGCCAATCTAATCTGTCTTCCATACAGTTCCCAAAATGAGGTTTTAATAGAGTTTTCCTAAAGCTCAGGTCATCTCCTTGGTCAGTAAATTCTAGTGGCTTTCTATTTCCTCTAGAAACAAATGCAAGTTCTTCTGTTAGGCATTTAAAGTCTTCCTTGACTTTCCAGCCTTATTACATGTTACTCTCTGTCCGGCCTAACTGCCGTGGGCTACTGGATCATCTTACCTATACCAGGTCTTCGGCAATCAGTCGGATAAACTTATGGGAGAAGAGAGCACCAGAGTGAAGCAGAGATGTAGGCTTTATTCCTGAGACAGGCTACATGTTGACATGAAGGACAAGTTCTCCCATGGAGCCTCCTCCTCCTACCGGGGGAGAGAGGAACCCACCCTCCCAGGCTTTCCTGTCCCCATTTAAGCTCTCCCAGCTGCATGGTTCGCTCATGGACAGCGTGTTCTCAGACCCTTAGCCAATCAACATGTGTGCTCAGACCATGGACTAATCTCAAGGGTGGGATGCTCTCCCCAGCAAGCTTCCACTGAGAAGAGGTGGAAAAACAAGATAGCTCATGTCTCACTCCTCAATTCCCAGCTGTTCTCTGGGGGGGCCTCATGAGAGCTCAGTGGTTAAGCCCTCACCTTTACCTGACCCAAGACTGTTCACGTGAGAACTGAGCTTACACCCCAACAACTCTCCTTCACATACAGTATGGTCAAATCTGACTTTCATACTATTCTTCATACATGACACTCCATTGGCTGTCTCCATGCCTTTTCTCCTGGCTCTTCATCAGCCCTGGAACCTGTTCTCCACCTCCAACAGAATCACCAGTTTCCATTAAGATCTCTCCAGAGTCAACTTCTCCATAAAGCCTGATTCCCTGCCCCCTCCCAACTCTTCCTACTTTCTTCCCAATCACTTTGTGTCTCTTTTGTATATGTATGTGTGTGTATATATACACATATACACACACGTACATAACCTCTGGCAAGGGAACGGGAGGCTTCCAATTTGGGAAGAGAGGTGCCTATAGTCCCATGGAAGAAGCTGGTGTCTGTCACATCTGCAGTTCCCTTCTTTAAGAGCATGAGAGATGACTTCAAAATGGACAAGCTTGGAGGTGTATGACCATGGGTTTTTATCATAGGTGCTCTCCAATAGCAGGAGATAATCCAGTGAAGAGGAATGGGCAGTCCCTCCCTCACCTCTGCCTTACTTCCACTTAATTTTGTAGGTGTTTAAAAAAATTCTGTTGTAGAATACATGTTCTAGATTTAATATTTCTTACAAACATGTCATTGATTAGTCCTTATGTTGCCTGGTGTTCTTTGTTTTAGGTATGAGGGTGTGATGAGAACCACATAGGAGAAAGGTACCTTTCCCAGTGCAGGGTTGGGAGATTAAACCCCATCAAAGTGTAGGAAGGAAGGAATGAAGGAAGGAAGAAATGAAACAAGGAAGGAAGGAAGAAAAGAAGGAAGGAAATAAACAATTCTTGAGTACTGTATGTGGTATATTCCAGGATCTATGCTAAGGGCAAAAAAAGAAAGACAGTTCCTGTCCCCAGAGAGCTTATATCCAACACAGAAAAGGCAATGGAAAAGTGTGGAGTGGGAAAAATGAATACTAGACTCTGGGGGCTTGGTTTTGAAGACTGGAAGCCAGGAACATAGCTGAGAGCTGAATGAAGACCAGCCTTCTCCACAAAGTGGAGGAACTGACCAAGGAAGGAGACAAGTTTTAGATAAAGAAGTTCCATGCTGAGAATGCCATGGGGGTGATTAGACATTTCAGGGCAAGGAAGACCCAATTACTGAGGGATGTTCCAGGATGAGGTAGCATGATTTTGAAGTCTGGAAGCCAAAAATGGGGACTGGAGAGTTTTATTTTTCGAGACCATAAACATGAGTCATTTCATGACTGCACTTTCAAGTGTAGAATTGCTATGAATACTGGCAATATTTTACAATTCTGCCTTAAAAATATAAGATGATGTTACATCATATATATTATATATGTATATGTGTATACACACACACACATATTGTTTTCCCCCAAATACTATAAACTTGAGGGCAGTGACTGTTTCAATTTATCTTTGTATTTCCAGTTCTTGGCACATCTAGGTGCTTAATAAATGGTTGTTGATTAATCGCGTAGGACTTGAAGCCTCCATAACCACATGACATCTCTATTTACCATCTTCACAAACCCTCCTAGTCTGGAAGACAACCCTCCCACAAGGACTGTGACTGTGAGGGACAGAAGACTGAAATGGCTGCTGTGACTTTCTAAAATTAGTGGCCTCCTTTACCAAATCTTATTGATTGCTACACCAACTCTCATGCTTACCCTAACCAACTGAGAAGCCTATCAAATGGTAATTTTCCAGGTAGCTAGGTGGTACAGTGGATAGAATGCCAGATCTGGAGTCAGGAAGACTTGTCTTCCTAGGTTCAAGTCTGCCTTGGACACTTACTAATTGTGTGACCACAGGGAAGTCATCTAATGCATTTGCCTCAGTTTCCTCATCTGTAAAATAAACTGGAGAAGGAAATGGCAAACCATTCCAATATCTTTAGTCATGAACAATTGGACATAATTGAAACAACTGAACAACATCAGAACAACACACTTGGCAAACTCCCAGCTTTTGTTCCCCAAATTGATTTGATGTAGAATGTTTGGGTAAAAACTATGGAGTTTTCTCCATGTATTCTCTTTTTTATCCAGCTTAGCCTTAGCTCTCCTACATCCCTATCCTCCTTTACCCTCTCCTTCCACTGCAATTTCCAGAATCTCTTCTTTTTCATTAATAAATTCTTCATCCTCTTGTTCTGACTTTCATACTCTTTCCATCATCTTATGCTCACATGAACCTACATTCTTTGGAAGACACCTCATACTCTAGGTACCTCTCCAGTGATAGCTGCTCCTCTCATGTATTTAGGCAGATCCAGCAGAAGGAGGGGAGGATTTACTCCTTGCCCCTCACTGCCACTTTCAGACCTTCTCTCTGCTGAATTTACTGAGCAGCAGTTCCTCCTCTGAGGTTAACTCTTTCAGGAAAAGCTAGCCTACATCCTTACTGTAGTCATCTCCCAGCTTCTGGGTCATTCTCACTTCTCAATCTTCCTCTCCACTTTAATACTGACCCCTGAGGCCTTTAATATTTACATTGGTAACCCTTCCAACAACCTGGCCTCCCAGGTCATCATGGTAATTGAAGAATTACCATGGCCTACATGTCTACTCTAGCTCTGTTACCTACAGGGATGGTCACACTATACATTTTAATCACTCTGTTCTACCCCCATGAGCTTGAACTCTGAAGTAGCCCTCTCTGATTATAAGCTACTGTTCTACCTTCTCTTTTCCTCTAAATCCATTCTTCATCTTAACTTTGGTTGCTTCATTCTTTCCTGTTTTCCCAGTTCTTTACTCCTCTTCTGATTTCACCTAAATATAATTAACTAATTCAATTAGGAGGCGGTGGGGTGTAGTGTAATGGACACTGGATTTGGACTCAGTGAACCTGAGTTCAAATTCCATCTCTGTTACTTATTGCCCGTGTGACATTGGGCAAGTCATTTCATCTTTCTCACTCTCAGCTTCCTTATTTATAAAATAAGGAGATATGTCTCCTCTAGATGACCTCTAAGGTCTCTTCCAGCTCTAAATTTATGATTCTACAAACTATCCTCCACCTTATCCTCCTGATTCTTAACCCTAAGTGACTCCATCATCTGCTTTCTTGGTTTCTTTTCTCAGATCTGTTGAAACTTGCTGAGGGAGTTACATAAGGTTACTCACTAGATGGACTACAAATTTATCTCATTTAATATTAACTGGGTCCTCATTGTGGCATATAATTCTCCCAGCAGTATCATTCCATACTATTCTCAATGCTTTCTCCTTGCTTCTCACATCCTCAATGTCATCCATACCTCTATAGATGCTTTGTCTCCTATTTTACCAAGGATGTTGAAGCCATCTGTTTCTAGTTTCCTCATTTCTATTTTCTCACTCAAAGACCCTCTGTGTCTTCACCCACCCTCTCTTTCTTTGCTCTGATTTCTGAGGATGAAGTGGATCTCCATCTTGTGAATACTAAGCCCTTTATGTTTACATTCAATCTCATCCACTCCTGCCTATTTCAAGAATTTACCCTTGATCATTCCTTTTGTTCTTTACCCCAATTTCTGCCTTTTGCTTCACTATTGTCTCCAAACATAGCCACTCTCAAAAAACTTCACTTGACCATGTCATCTCCTAAAATTAGCATCTGATATCCCATCTGCCTTTCTCTGCCAGACTCCAAGAAAGAATTATCTACACTTACTTCCTCGCCACCCACCCACTTCTCAATCCCTTGAAAACTGGCTTCTGAGCCCACCATTCTTTTGAAACTGCACTTTCCAAAATTAGAAATGCTCTTTTAATTACTAAATCCAATGCATTTTTCTCAGTTCTCATCCCACTTAATTAGCTTTTGGCTCTTTTGACAATGTTCTCATCCTGTGTAGCTTTCATCCCTTGGCTTCCATGACACTGTTCTCTCCTGGTTCTTCTGTTTATGTGACTGGTCCTTCTCAGACAAATCCTGTTGGTTTTATCTCCGCTAATCTTTTATCTCCATCCTTTTTTCTCTACTCATGACCACTACTTTAGTTCAGATTGTCATCATTGCTTGCCTAGATTATTGCAATAACCTCTTAATAGTCCCCCTAATCCAGTATGTTTTCTCCAGTTCATCTTCTCCTTAATTCCCAACATAATCTCCTACACAAATCTAACCCTCTTGTTTCCTTGCTCTGAAACTCAAGTGCCTTTGAGATAAAAATATAAACTCCCTAGCCTGGAACTTAAAACTCTTCACAATTTGATTCCAACTTACCTTTCCAATTTGATTCCAACTTTACCTTTGTATCAGTGCCAATGTCCTTTTCATACTCTGACTTCTAACCAAATGGATTACTAGCATTTTTCTAACCTTGACATGACATCTCCAGCCTATACTCATTGCAGAGGCCATCCCCATGCCTGCAATATGGTCCTACACTCTTTAACTCTGCCTGTCAGAATCTTTATCTTTCTTCAAATCTCATCTCAGATATCAGCCCTCTTCACCTCCAGCCCCAACCCAGGAAGCTTTCCCTGATGCCCTTGGCTTTTCTTGCTCTTTCCCGCTTCATATTACCTTGCATTTACTTTATCTGTGCACATGTTGTCTCCCTCTAGTAGAATGTAAGTGCTTGAGAGAAGGGACGTTTCATTATCACCTTTATATCTCTAATGTCTCTACTTACTAAGGGCTTAATAATTGTTGAATTAAATGTTAATATAGCCTTTGGTCACTTGCCATAATCACAGGAGATTATAGTCAGACCTATCTTTTTGGCCCACTAATCTACCTCGGGAGATAGATCCATTTTACAGATTGATAAACTGAGTCTCTAGAACTTCCTCAAGTTAGCCAGAAGTCCCTACACAATCTTGACCTCGTCCTTTCTATCCATTCTGTGCCCTTGTTTCTCTAAGATTGTAATTTATTGGAATTGGAGCAAGAAGACAATTTGAGGAAGCAGCTTGGTGTAGTGATGTGAATGCTGGGTTTGGAGTTGGCTTCAAAACTCAGCTTTTACTTCCTGCATTACCTTGGGCAAAACATTTAACCTCTCCGGGCCTTCCTTATCTATAAAGGGAAGAAGTTGAATTACATGATCTTTGAGGTATTTTCCTTCTTTCTATCAAGTACCTGAGTTCTTATCAAGGTTACTTTACTTTCTCAAAGTCACAAAGGTAAGAAATAGTAGAGGCAGAATCTGAATTCCGTTCGAATGTTCTTTCTGCTTTAGGTGTTGCCACCTAGCGGGCAAGTCTCTTGTCTACTACTCTTAATACAGACTGATTGACTGATGGATTGGCATTCACAGGGCAGTTGCATGGTAACTTCTTTTAAAAACCATTCAATTATATGATATGGGGAAAGAATTTAGTTTTCTTTCAGAGTTCACAGAAATGCTATATTCCTCATCTTTACTATATATGTTTGGACCTTTAAGTCCAGGTCATCTGAGATTTTAATAATAGATTTTGGTCCCTTTGAATGAGAGTAAGGTCAAGTTGGTGGGAACAGTGAATAGAGGACTGGGTCTGGAGTCAGGAAGACATCTTCCTGAGTTCAAATCTAGTCTCAGACACTGGCTGTGACCCTGAGTAAGTCACTTAACCCTGTTTGCCTCAGTTTCCTCATCTGTGAAATGAGTTGGAGAAGAAAATGGCAAATTGTTCCAGTATCTTTGCCAAGAAAACCCCCAATGGGGTCACAAAGAGTCAGACATGACTGAAAACAACAACTATGTGTAGAGAATTGTGTAAGGTATTGGAAAAGCATTTCAAATATAAACTACACACAGACCTTGCCCTTGTGGAACCCATGATCCTGTATGGGGAATTGTCCACTAAAAATATGATATTCAGTTGAATATCATGTGTTTCTCAGAGAGATGTAAGCATAGATCT
The DNA here is from genome assembly GCA_023548195.1 of Bettongia penicillata ogilbyi. Taxonomy (NCBI): domain Eukaryota; kingdom Metazoa; phylum Chordata; class Mammalia; order Diprotodontia; family Potoroidae; genus Bettongia; species Bettongia penicillata. Next base: position 1,504,230 of record JAJHZJ010000735.1, read on the forward strand.
AGTAGGCTCTGTGAGGACTGAAGATCCTGACTCACCAGGTAAATCAGGGAAGGTTTCACTGGATTTTAAAAACAAGTTACAGTTGATCAAACAAACCATTAATCAAAACACACTTATTAAGGGCCTGCTTGGTGCCAGGCACTGTGCTAAGCACTGGGCATACAAAAAGATACAATATACAGTTTCTGTCCTCAAGGAGTTTACAGTCAACATACAAACAAATATATAGAAATCAAGCTATATACAAGATAAATAGGAAATAAAATGAAGAGAGAGAAGATACTAGAATGAAAAAGGTTTAGGGAAGACTTTCTGTAGAAGGTAAGATTTTAGATGGGCCTAAAAGAAAGTCAGGAAGGTCAGTAGTCACAACAGAGGAGAGAGCACATCCCAGGCATGGGGAATAGCCACTGAAAATGACAAGAGATGAGAGATGGAGTATCTCATTGGTGGAACAGCCGGGAAGTCAGCATCACTGGATGGAAGAGGATGTGTTGAGTAAGGTATAAGAAGACTTGAAAATAGGAGGAGTCTACATTATTAAGGACTTTGAATGTCAAACTGTAGCAGCAAGCACCCTGACACTTCCAGAATGGCCTGCTGGCACAGGTTCTTAGATCTCCTTTTCTAAGGAAGCAGCTTAAAAGGGGCCAAGAATCTTCTTTAATTACATACACCAACAGAGAAAATACAGAGGAATAAAGACCAACAGATAGGGCTTCTAACTATCTGACCTTAAGCAATGCATACATCACAGATCAACAGACAGATCCAACTGTTTGACCATTATATACATACATAGTTACCAGAGAGAGAAGCACCAACATCTGGGTTTTCAAAGCTGGGGGACTTCTTCGTGGCTGCCAAGAGTCTCATCTGGCACATGAACCTTCTTCCAAAGTGTAATCCCTAAAATAAAACCTTACCTTGGACTATATATACACTTTTCAGAGCCACAGGGCATCACAGACCCAGTGTCTCATTAACAATTAACAAAAGGTGTAGGCCTTCCTATAAAACAATCCTCCCCTAATAAAGCTTCCTTTAACAGACTCCACTTGAGGCCCATTAATGGGTAGGGAAGATCTTTAACTCCCAGTATTACACAAATAGAACATTTTGTATTTGCTCCTAGAGGCAATAGAGAACCACTGGTGTATATTGAGTATGAGATGGCAGGATTGCCCTTTCAGAAAATGTGACTGAGTAGAGGATGGAGTGGAGTGAGGAGAGACTTGAAGTAGGTTGATCCATCAGCAGACTATTGCAGTTTTGAAAAGCATGAGGTGATGAGCATCTGTACAAGAGTCAGTGGCAATGTCAGAGGAGAGAAGGGGGCATATGTGAGAGATGTTGCAAGGGTGAAATTGATAGGCCTTGACAACAGTATGGATGTGGTGGGGGTGAGAAATAGTGAGGAATGCAGCTGGGAACCTGAAGGTCAAGATCCAGGTCAAGATATCTGAAAGGAAGTTGGAGATGCAAGATCAGATGTTAGCAGAGAGAGTGAGAAAGGAAAGGTGGATTTAAGAACCATCAGCGTAAAGAAGGTAATTAAATTCATGGGAGCTGATGAGATAACCAAATGAAGTAGCAAAGAAAGGGAAGGGAAGAGGAAGACGGTGTGATCTAGAGGAGGAGCTTGCCAAAGAGAGATCATATAGGTAGGAGGAAAACAAGGAGAGAGAGGTGTCCCAAAAACCTAGAGAGAAGAGAGAATCAAGGAGGAGAGAGTGCCAAACAGTATGAAAGACTGTAGAAAGGTCAAGGAGAATGAGGATTGAGAAAAGGCCACTGGTTTTGGCAACTAAGAAAGTGTTAATAACTTTGGAGGGAGCAGTTTCTGTGGAATGTTAAGGTTGAAAGTCAGATTGTAAAGGGTTAAGAGTGAGTGGAGACACCTATTGTAGATGTTCTTTTCAAGAGTTTAGCTACATAGGGCAAAAGAGATATAGGACGTTAGCATAGATAGAAGGGTCAAGTGAGGTTATTTTCAGGATAGGTGAGACAGGAGCATGTTTGTAGCTATTCATCAATGGAGAGGGGGAGATTGAAAATAAATGGAATGGGGATGACAGAGAGGGCAATTTGTTGGAGGTAGATGAATATCCACGAAAAGGATGGTATGATGGAGAAGTGACAGAGTTGGAACTTCAAACTAGGTTTCCTCACTTCTAGGTTCTATTATACCACCCTGGTGGCTAGATCTTTACAAAAGGAGTATTAGCCTGGCAGTGGTATGAAAGTTGTGTTGGAGAAGGGCAAGACCTCTTCCCATTGAGACCTATTGAGTTTGGGGGAAGCTAGAAGTTGTTCTGAACCACCAGCATCATTCCTGTGATGAGGTCAGGAGGTAGATTTAATATGAGCCTTTGAGTAAGTGGGCCCGTTGGGGAGTGCTGAGCATCATGGGGGATGGAACTGGTTACATTGTCCCTTGCCAAGCTCTATGCCCAGGCACCTACAGCTTCCTTGTATAACTAGCTTTTAGTACTATCCTGAGGCAGGCAGGCAGCCAGAGAACATTCAACCTGAAAATACGTCAGTAAAAGGGAGAGATTGTTCAGGGCACTGACAACCCAGGCTGTGTATGGGGATCCTTTTTTTCCCTGAGATCAAATTGATAACAACAGGTTCCTTCACGGGCTCTGATTTATCTGCTGAGCAGGTATCTTCTCTGTGGGATCACGTTGCTATATCTGTCACACCCGATATAGGGATAAGATGAATAACCCCTGCAGATTTCAGGTACCAGTAGGAAAATGTAATCATAACTCACTTTAGAAGCAAGTGATACATATTTATACTTTGCCCATCACCACTGGGCAAGCTCTTCACTTGGATTTTGCATTCAGGGGCCTCTGACGCACATCAATCTTATTTCTAGTTTGTTAATATGGCTGTCACTCAAGAAAGATTTACCATCACATGACTTATTGTAGAGAGACAGTTTCATCGCTGGAAGACTCTCTTAATTTACCAGATTCAAATTTTCCCCCAGAACATTTAAGCTCCAGATTGCTTGGTTAAAGGACATTTCTTTCCTGCTAGAAAATCTCTCTCTCTCTCTTCATATTCCCCCCGCCCCTACCTGTTTTCTTATTATTTAAGTAAAGCAGTGAATGTCAAAACTATTTATAAGCTCAACAAGAGCAAGAGACAACATCCAAGTGGCCAAGTTAAATCAAAGCATACTCTCACTGACTCAAGTGGGGCTGTCCATTTTGATGAATAGGAATGATAACTTTTGAGGGGCTTTGAACTCATGATTCCCACCACCTCAGTACAGTGCCTTAATTTTCCGATGAAACCTTTCCAAAAACAAAAGAAGAAGTCCTCACAGGTTAGTCATGGACTGACCTCCATAAATAAGTTCATGCTTTCAAAGTTCTTCATTCATTCACCCACTCATTTACATATTCATTTATTTGTATAATCAGCAATTTACTAGATGCAATGTTCTATACTTGATATTGGAAGACATACAAAGACCTAATCTGTGACCTCAAGGATCTTAAATTCACACAGAGGCAGAAAATAATGCACAAAAAAATAAGTACACACAAGAAACACAAAGTTCTGTGAAATTAAGGGAGGGAAAGCACTTCAAATTGGGGGAATTAGGGGAGGCTTCATGGAGGAGATGACATATGATCTAAATCTTAAAGGGTGAGAACAGTATGGTGGTGGGAAAGAACAGACCATGTATATTTGGAAAATGATGATTGCCCAATTAAGCTAAAGAATAGTTCACATGGAAGGGAGTAGTAGACTGAGATAAGTCTAGAGACGTAGGTTTGAGCTAGACTGTGGAGAGCTTTGACTATAAGGCCAAGTTTTTCCTGTTCTCTTCCTCCAAAGCCAAATTCCAAATTTTTCAAAGATAATCAGTGGAACTCCCCAGTCCATTCTAGGTTCTGCTACCCAGAATGAATGAATTAATGCATGAATGAATGAATGAATGAATTAATATGGGTCTTCAGTCCTGTGTTATCAAGGGTGCAGGTTTGAATCTTGCTGATATATAAGTAAGAGCTGTGTGCCCTGAATCAGTACTTGAGGACTTGGTGATTTGATCAGTGTGACTCTTCCCTCACCTAGTGCAGATCATAATCCCACTGTGCCTTCTCATCCTTGGTGATTCTCATCCATATTTTTGCAGAAAGTTCTTCACTAAGAATCTACACCAAGTGCTGGAAGCCTTCCTCTGATTTGCTGAATATTTTGTAAGTACTAGGGCAGCCCTTAGACTGTTCAGCTCTTAGTTTTCATTCTAATCTTGTGACTGGCCCCATTTCTTTTTCTGGATTCATTCTTGCACTTGGTGGTATGTTTTATTTTGCTTTTCTCATGGAAGTCATTATTGGTGACATCCTGTAGTTCACAGCATCTTTGATTAAACAAATAACATCCACGAAGAAGATTCTTCAGTACATCTGAGGTGGTATCATCACCTTTAGGATTCTCAGTTGTGGATATCTTGGGAGAAGTATTGCTTATTTATTTTCAAAGGGAATCTGTAGTAAAAATGCACTGAAAGGGAGCTGGGATAGAGCTTTGGAGTTGTCCTGGGGAAACTTGATAGGCTATGGTTAGGGGCACTGGAGCAGAGCAGTTGCTATGGAAAGCGGTGTGAGAGGAGAGTAGTTCCAGCAAAGATGCTAGAAAGAGGCCAGGGTGAACTCCCAGCTGGCTTTGCTGATTCGAATGAAATTGTCAACACATTACTGAGTTGCTGGCAGCAGTTGCAGTAGCATCATCATCTCCAGGTGCCAGGACAGGTTGGCCTCTCAACAAATGTTTTTAAATGGTCCAACGATCTTCTTTGGAGAAGTCCTTTCTGGTACATCACTCTCCTCTCTCTACGGGCATAGATCAACATTATGGTGTCCCTATTGAGCAGTGAGTTACCATGGAAAGAGCATTGGGTTTGAAGTTGGAGGAATTGGGATTAAATCCTGGCTCTGCCATTTACTGAATGTATGACTTCAAGCAAGTCACTTAATCTCTCTGAGCCAAAGTTTCCTCATCTGTAAAATAAGGATGTTGTTAGGGGTTGGAAAACTATGGCCCAAAGACCAAATCAGTCCACCCATTTTTAATATAGTCAGTGAGCTAAGGATGTTTTCTTTTTGTAAACCTCCTTAAATACATTAAACTTTATTTAAAAGTATTCAAACTATTCTTAGCTCAAGGGTCTTATGAAAGCAAGCTCTTAGTTGGATTTGGTCCACAGGTCATAGTTTACTGACTTCTGAACTACACGGTCCTATGATCTCTCCAAACGCTTAACATAGACTGGAGCTAGGCTGATTTAGTCCCCTTCCTGAGACGCTTTTTGGCCAGCCTGTCTGGGAGAATGAAGAGGAGAATGGAGGTTCAAGGGAAGATTCAGAATGTCTGATCTAGAAGTGCTTTAAGGAGACAAAAGAGAACCACCGGTACTGGTTGGCACAGGTGTTGCACTGTTAATTTTCCCAGTGGGTTTGGAGGCAAGAATTAAAAAGACTATGATGTGCTATTTAAACTACAACTTACTTATCGCCTCCTTTTGCAAGCTGCCTTGGAGACTTCACACTTAAAATGTGCGACTGACTCTAGAGAACAACTCAGTCCTATACTGCCTGACACACTTGGCCTTGGCACCTCAAGATCCGTAAATGAGAGTGTTTATTTTGTGTATGAACACACAATTAAAATAATATTTATTAACTCAGCTTTTAGATGACAGTTTTGCGACTTTCTAAGGTTCACGGACCTGGAAAATGATGAGCAGTTTAGAATTATACAGAAAAGAGGTTAATGCTATAGCGAAAGGTCCTGAGTATATAAAAATATTTGGAGGACCATTTTTTGTAATAGTCAAATATGGCAAAGGAGAGGACAGAAGGAGAGAGAGGGAGGGAGGGAGGGAGAGAGAGACAAAGAGAGAGAGAGAAGAGAGAGAGAGAGAGAGAGAGAGAGAGAGAGAGAGAGAGAGAGAGAGAGAGAGAGAGAGACTATCCAATGGGCTAAATGGCTAAAGAAATTATGGTACATAAATGGAATGGAATGAAATATAATGCTTTAAGAAATGACATACATGAAGAATTCAAGGAAACTTGGAGAGACTTGTATGAACTGATGCAGAGAGAAGTAAGCAAAACCAGGAAAATAATTTATACAATGATCATACTAATGTAACAGTTTAGAAAGATTTTTGAGTTCTGGCCAATGAAGTAACCAACTGGCCCTCCCTTATGTGATTGAATCTTCTGTGGAGCATTCATGAAACAATGTGGATAATCACAGAGGGCGAATAGGTGTGGATATAATGTGATGTCAGCAGTACACACTGTGTCCACACCAAAGAGATCACAGATCACCCAGTTTTAATGTTTTGCATCTGCATTTTTTAAATTTAATTTTTCTCATTGAGACAAGTCACCCCTTTTCCCGGGTTCTGTGGCATATCTGCATATCAAAGACTGCTAGTTACTTAGCTGAAGTTGTCCTCAGTAGGTACAAATTGCCTTAGAAAGTGATTCCTTCAGAAATGATTTCAATAATAGAATTTTAAAGTTAGAATATTTTTGAATAGCCAATTAAAACAACAGGGGAAAAAAGAATAGGTTTCATGAATTTCATCCAGGAAGAGATGAGAATAAAAAGTGGGAACTTAACTGGAAAAGAAGACTATATTTGTATATATTCTAGTACATGCTTCCCACCTCTTAACAGAGGGATGGCAGGCTATGGGTGTAGAATGAGACATTTCTTTTTAGATTTGGCCAGTGAATTGATTTGTTTGTTTTGCTTGATTGCTTGCACTTATTTGTTAAAAGGGAGAGTTCTGTTGGAAGGGGGGGAATCATTTGGAAGTGATATTGATAGAAAGTAAGAAAAGACCATCAATAAAACATGCATGTACCTATGAGGTCCTCTTTTCCCAATCACCTTAGCTGGATCATTATCCATGTCCCATCCCTATGTGCAGGTGTTCACCAAGGCTCTGTCCTGGACCCTACTCGCTTATTTATATTTACACTCTCTGATCTCTGTTCCTAGTGGTTTAATTATCATCTCTATTGAAGATGACAGAGCTATATATACCAACCCTAGTCTCTTTTCAGCATTAATATTACCTTTTAAAAAATTCCCATTTTACATACTGTAGGTATCTCAAACCCAAGGGGCCAAAGCAGTACTAAGGTCCCTTCCTCCTCCTCCTGTCTCTCCAAACCACACATCTTCCTGACTCCCTTATTTCTGTCATAGGCTATACTACCAAGGGCAAAACCATCCTTAGATTCGCTACTCTGCAGTCATTTTTACCTCTTCATTTGCTTCTCCATCCCACCCCATTTAATCAGTTGACTAATCTTGTCCATTTTACTTCCATAGCACCTCAAGCATCTTTTCCTTTTCTCTAATGCACTGATCACTACTCTAGTTCAGGTCCCCTCACCTAAATTATTTCAATAACCTTCTAATTGATCTCCCAGGTTCAAACCTCTCAGGTCCCCAATCCATCTTTCACAAAGCTACCAAAGTGATATTCTTTACAGGTCTGTCTGATCATATCACTCCTCTACTTGAAAAGCTTCAATGGTTCTCTATTGCTTCTAGTATGAATTTTAAACTCCCCTGTTTGACATCCAAAGCCCTTCACAATTTGGCTCCATCACTTTTCCAGGTTTATTATACACTACTTCTTTTTATGCACTCTACTTTCCAGCTAAATTGCTTTTCTGAATGAAAAACAACAAAATAACAAAATTTCATCTTTTGTCTTCAGTCAAATAAAAAAGTGTTAATGAAGCACTTCCCAAGTGCCAGGCACAGTGTATTAGGAATACAAGTTCAAGCAAAAATAAAAACAGTTCCTGCTCTCAAAGAGCTTATACTCTAATGGGGAAGATAACACAGAAAGGGAAGCTGAAGGGGATGAGGTGAGAAGTCTAGCCCATGGACAAAGGAAGATATGGCAAGTCTAAGTGTTCTGGGAGGAACCCTCCAATCACAAGGAAGGACTCCAGGTCCAGAGGGTACTTGCCAGTGTGAATTCTAGTGCTAAAATGGATCTTTCAGGAGGTTTCTGGGGGATGCTGGACAAGTCTGGAGGACTGGTGCCTGTGAGAAATACGCCTGATCACTGTACCTAGAATGTATTCCGTCTTCACTTTTCTTGGGGCAATGGCTACTTCCTATGTGAGGCCTTTCCTGTCTGCCCAGCTGCTAGCATCCTGCCTATCCCTTCCCCTGGAAATTACATTTATTGTGAATATATTTTGTATTTACTTATACGTATACATGATATCCTCCCTCATAGAATTTAAGCTCCTTGATATCAGATATTGTCTGTAAGTTCCCTGTTGCCTCCTAGTTTTCCTAACCTAGATCCTTCCTGCCTTTCTGGTCATCTTACACCTTCTTTCCCTACATGTCGTCTCTATCCAGTGACACTGGTCTGCTGGTTGTTCCAAGAACAAGATACTCCACTGCTTGACTCTGGGCAGTTTTTCTGACTCTTCTCCATTCCTGGAATGCTATCCCTCCATCACTCCCTCTTCTGTCTCCCCTGGCTTCCTTTAAGTCCTGACTAAAATTTCATCTTTTACCAGAATCCTTTCCCACTCTTCTGAATTTTAGTGCTTTCTCTCAGTTAATTATTTTTCTTATTTATCATGTATTTAGCTTGTTTTGCATATATTTGCATGCTGTCTCCCCCACTGGATTGTAAGCTCCTTGAGGACAGTGATTGTCTTTTGCTCCCCAGTATTTTGCACAGTGCCTGGCACATAGTAGGTGCTTAATAAATGTTGATTGATTTCAATTTTGTCTTTCTGTTTTTCCTATTTCATTTTTGTTATTTATGGCACTAAATAAATGCTAGTTAGTTGGTTGGCTACCTTGATTATGGAACCTATTTACGATAGATGTGTAATGAGATGTACATTTTCAGACTTGGGCAATGTGTTAATTCGTTTTGTTTGACAGCCCTTAACTGTAACAAGGGAGGGTTCTATTGAATGGTGGGATAGGAAGCATCATTGGGGAGTGACATGATCTGTAAAACAAAAAGAGCACAAATCAAAATTTTTTTTTAAGAGAAAGAAAGAAAATGGAAAACAAACATTGACTTCTGATCTGGGTCACCCAGGGACTTTACAGACTCATGGTATCCAAGGTTTTATTGCTGTTCTATTCTCTCTGTGTTCTACTGTCTCCCTGCCTTTGTTCACATTGTTCTCCTTGCTTCCAAATGACCTTTTTTAACTGTTGAATTTATACCTTTTCTTTTAAAAAATGTTTTACCAATGATTTTTTCCCCCAAAACACTTACCAATGACTTCCAAGCTGCCCAAATAGAACTTTCCCTTTTAACAAAAACACTATAGCTGAGAAAAACAAATCACCAAAATGGTCTTGTCTGAATAAGTATAGTACACTTTGTTTTGTACTGGTAATTTACCGATATCTCTGCTGAGAGGCAGGAAGCATGTGTACTTCACTGTTAGTATTCAGAAGTCATTATTGGCCACTACACTGACCAGAGTTCTGAAGTCTTTCAATTTCACCCTTTCTTTAAGACCTGACCCAAGGGCTATTCCTTCTAAGACTAGACTCCTAGACTCCCCCCATCGCCAATGACTTTACTCCTCAGAGCTCAAAAACACTTTGTCTTACACCTCTCTAAGGCGCATATCATGGAACATAGTAGAAAACAAAACAAGGCCAAATGAGACATTACATATAGAGTCTACAGACAGAGCTTGCTTGAAGCTTAGATCTAACGTCTCATAGCTAGTTATTGTGAGTGTGACTAAATCAGTCCTATCTTCCTCATTGGTGAAATAGGCATGCTAATGCTAATTTGACCTTCCTTACAGGGAGATTGTGGGATACTTTATAAAATTTAAAGGACAATAGAAATTGTGAGAAATTATGAATAATAAATAGAAAATCGGGAACTAGATGGGGAAACATAAGTCAAAGGAACATAAAGAGATCAGAGACCGTAGAAAAGCAATAGGTAAAGAACCAGGAAGCCTCCAGGCAAGAATCAGAACAGCGCAGAAAGAAAAGGACCAAAAAATGTCAAAGGGCCAATGTGTATGTGTGCTGGAAGTTAACAGACATAGATTTTAGTTCAATAAATGGGAAAACTTTTTACCAGTTGATATTGCCTTAGAATGAACTTCCTTGAAAGATAGTGAGCTTCTTATTGATGCATGTATTCAAGTAGAATCTGGATGAAACTTTGTCTCTGAAGCATAGAGTGAGAGACAGCATAGGTCATAGGGTAGAAGTATTGATTCTGGACTCAGAATATTGGAATTAAAATCCTATTTCAGATATGTGAACAAGTCACTTATCCATTCTGGTCCTGTTCTCATTAGCAAAATGAAAGAGTTGAATGAGATGGTCTCTGAGTTCTGTACATGATTCCATGGAATTCATGTAAAGCGCTACTTTGTGTTGAGATAATTCCAGTATTGGTTTCAGGTTAACTCTGGCTATTGGCCCATGGATTCCCTTTTGTCCTTCCCCACTTTGTGGTCCATTCCTTTAGAGCAAACCCTCACTCAGGATGTAATGGAAATGATTTTATCTTTATCTGAAAATAAAAAAAAACATCTTATGAAAATAGCAAAGAAACAAGATTTAAAGAGAGCAGGAAGCTCACAAATGATGTTAGTTCCTCAGGGCAGCAGGGAGGCAAGAGAAGGAGAGGTAGTAGAGAGAGGATAAATTTACCAGTTTCCAGTAGCTCTGATAGAGAATAAGCAAAATTCTGTTCAGGCAGATGACTCCTTGAACAGATCAATGAGACAAAGAGGCTCTAATTGCTAGTGATTCAAGAGTTCAAAATAGCAGCTCTCTTCATTTGCAATCAGTTCCAGGGTGGGACTGCTGGTGTGTGAGTCCACATCCTAGGTCTCTCTCTTCTCTTCTAGATTACACTTTTTATTAGTACCCAGATTCTCCTGATAAAAGTTGGACTAGATCATTTCTAAGTCTCTCCCAACTCTTTGACTCTTTGAAGATGAGTAGTTAAAAGTCAGAATGAATTGTCAGGAACCAGAAGACAGAGACACTAGATAAGTGAATGAATGAATGAAAGTGAATGGATGAAAGAATTCTAGATTCTGAGGCAAAATCATTTCCTGCTCAGGAAGGTTCAAGAGAAGCTGGATCGGGAGGGTTTGTGGAAAGATCTCTCACAGAATCATAAGGAAATTTTTCTTTTCAACTCTAATGAATCTTAGAAATAATTTATCCCAATGCCTCATTTTGCAAATGCAGAAACCCAGTCTGAAAGAAGTTAAGTGACTTGACCATGGTCACACAGGGAGAGAGTAGTAATAGGAGGGTTCAACATTTGTGGGATCTACAGGTAGAAAGAGGGAAGTCATTGTGTTCAGCTGAATGAGTGCTTTGAATCATGAGGACAATGGTAGTATATAAGTTCTTTTAGCGCAGAAGATAGTTTCATTTTTTTATCTTGGTATCTGAAGTATCTTATGAAGTGACTGGCACAGATGTTTATTGAGCGAATGAATGAGAGTCAGTGTGGTACAGTAAAAAGAATGCTAAATTTGGAATTAGGAGACATGTTCAAATCCAGACTGTGACACAGTAACTATATGATCTTGGGAAAATCACTTAATCCTTTTGAGCATCAGTTTTCTTTTTTAATTTCTACAATGGGGATAATTATAATTGGACTAGTTACCTCTTGGGGTTGTTGTAAGGAATATATGCAGTAAACTTTATTACATAAGTATGGGTTATTTCATTATCTTGACTGATGAATAGACACTTTATGAAGATTTCCCCCCAAGTCAATTCAAATCATGTCAATTCATGTAAGTAGATTTAAGGATCTACTACATAGAAAACATAGAACTAAGCATAAATGATATAGACACAAAAACAATACTAACCCTGTCCTCAAGGAGCTTATATTTTCCTGGATCCTATCTCATCCTACTACATCTCTGGGGATGTTGTGAAGGTAGAGGTTGAAAATAACTGCCCTCTAAGGTCTCTTCCCACTCAGATTATGTTCATTGGAGAAATTGGTGTCATTTTCCCAGTCAATCAACTGAGAACCATAAAATCTGTGCCTGCTACAGCCATACTTTCCCTTCTTTGTTCCAGAAGGGCTAGCCTGGTTGCCAGAAACAAAATAAACTGTGCGAGTATGGACTATAGTGCTCCTGTTGAGCCAAGATCAGACTCAGCACACAGATTCACACAGCCCTCAGCCTGTAGTTCTGCAGTTCCTAGGGGTAATCACTCTGGCATTTTCTGGCCAGACGACCGAGCTCCTTGTGAAATAATGGAATTTATTGACAGAGAAGCCGGCACTGCAATTTTGCTGTTGTTTAGAAAAATTGCCCATCAATGAGGTGTCGGTGGAGAGAGAGACAAAAAAGCTTGCAGGCCACAGATGAGCCCCAGACTCCTGCTGGACTGGGAGATAAGACTTTCCAGGTTCTTATGGAGGGGAAAGAGTGGAGTTTTCCAGAGAACTGGTCAGGTTCTTACTCTTTTAAGGGAGAACCAGGCTGCTGCATACAGTTGGAGTGGGTGGCAGGTCAGGGGCTGTCTTTTGTTAGTGCCTCTCTGGTAGAATTATGACAATTTTTAACCTCCTGTTAATCCAATTCCCTGTCATAGCTCTTAGCCATTTTTCACGGCAGGCTTTGGAATGTCAGCTTGGGGTGTGATGAATCTGACAGCTTTATGGAAGATCAGCACAAACAGATTAGACTGGATTTTGTGATGTGCCTAGAACTGTGCTAGACCCTTGGTGGAGAGGAAGAAGAAGGAGGAGGAATGTCAGAGAAGAGAGGAAGACTGCGTGGGATGCTAGAAAGATTGTTGGGGTTAGGTGCGCTAGCTGGGGCAGTAGATAGAGCGCTGGGCTTGGAGTTTAGAAGACCTGTGCTTGAATTTGATCTCAGCCACCCTGTAACCCTGGGCAAGTTATTTACCTCTGTCTACCTCAATTTCCTTGTACGTAAGTGGGGTAATAATAGCACCTACCTCCCAAGGCTGTTATGACAATCTAATGAAATTATGTAAAGCGTTTGACAAACTTTAAAGCGCTACGTAGATGTTAGCTATTATTATCATTCAGAGGATCTGGGTTCAAGCCCTTCCTCTGTCACTTCCTGTTTGACTTTGGAAGTCACACCTTCTCTCTTAGTTTATTCGCCTGTGAAAAGAGAGGGTTGGAGAAGATGATCTGTAAGGTCGCTTTCAGCTCTCGATTCTGTGATTCTCTGATCCTAAGACGTAGACCCTGCCACTGAGGTACAATATACATGCTATATACATCATGTATCATGAGAGGTATACAGTATACAGTGTGTAATGTAGTAGAATAACTGGTTTTGTGCTTAGGCTCTGACATTTACATGGTATTTGACTATTTACTAGCAAAGCACTTTTCCACTCTGCTTTCCTTATTTGTAAAATTACGTTTTTATAGATGTAAATTGTCATTATATGGAGGATCTGTGATCTTTGTCAGTGTAGGGAAGTCCTTCTGTGAGAACTACTTCTACCAACATCAATGACTTACAGTGGCTTACAAGGACTAGGGAGGTGCCCCAGATATGTAGTGGTTAAGTGACTAGTCCAGGGTCCTGAAACTAATAAGTATCAAAGGTGGAGTTTAACCCAGATTTTCCTTACTCCAAGCCCAGCACTTTAGCCATTACTGTAATACTATTTCTATAGCTTATTAAAAGAGAATAATAATGCCTATCCTACTGCTCTCACAGGCTTGGCTGTGAAAGGTAAATTTCAAAGTACTATAGAAATGTGACCAATTATTACCCTCTCATTAGGACATGAAACAGGTACATGAAGCAATTAGAGAACAATATGTGGAGAGAATCAAGAAGTTACATTGTGTAATTCAGACAATGAGTGCCATCAGAGTTTCAAGGCAGACATTGGAGCTAGAAGGTTACAGAATCAGAATCTTAGCATTGGAAGGGACCTCGGAGGTCATCTAGTGTAATTATTGCTCAAAGCCTGAATCTCTTCTATGATACACCTGATAAATGGTTGTCTGAGATGCCCTTGAGGAGTGAAATTCACAAATGCAGCTACACAGTATCTTCAGGTACTGAAAGAACTGGCAGCTGTTGTTGCTAAGACATTGTCAGTGATCTTTGAAAGCTCATGAAAAATTGGAGGAGTATCATCAGATTAGGAAAGGACTCATGTCATCCTGACTTTTAAAAGAAAAAAGAATGGAACCCACAAATTATAGGCCATTGGGCTTGGGCTTGATTTCAATCCTTAGCATGATTATAGAAGGTGTTATTAAAGGGATGATTAGTAAACCTTTAGAAAAGGAAGCAGTAATCATCTCATCAGAAACTTAGGTGTTACCTCAGAGGCCATATAGTCTAATGCCCTTATTTTACAGATGAGGTAAATGAGGTTGAGTGACTTGTCCAAGGTTTATATAGATCAAAAGTACCAGTAGCAGGCCCTGAATTTGTTTCTTTAATTTCAAAGCTACTGTTCTTTTCCCCATACCATGTTGCCTCCCCAAAGACTAGGTCACCCCAAACTAATCTCATTTTTTGACAGGGCAACTAGACTGATAGAGAAGGAGAATGCTACAGATAAAATTTTCAAAGTATTTGCTACTCTTGTGGGGGAGAGAGAGAGAGAGAGAGAGAGAGAGAGAGAGAGAGAGAGAGAGAGAGAGAGAGAGAGAGAGAGAGAGAGAGAGAGAGAAAGAGAGAGATATGAATTAGGTAATGGTATGATACAAAGGATTAAAAATTTGTTGAATGACTGGACACATAGGTATTAGTTTGGTATCAGTCTGGAAGGAGTTTTCTAGTGCCATGCCAAAGGAATTGCGCTTGGGCATATACTACTTATATATGCTACTTAACTTTTTAATCAATTTCTTGGGTACATACAAAGAAGATATGCTGACCAGATCTGGGGATGGCACAAAATTGGAAGAAACAGCTAAAATATTCGCTGAGAAGCTCAGGATGCAAAGTAAAATAAAATAAATTAAAAGTGGTAAGTATAAAATATTACATATAGGTTTAAAAAATCTTTATAGCTACAGGATAGGAGAGATAGA
Source organism: Bettongia penicillata ogilbyi (assembly GCA_023548195.1). NCBI lineage: Eukaryota > Metazoa > Chordata > Mammalia > Diprotodontia > Potoroidae > Bettongia > Bettongia penicillata. The sequence continues at coordinate 1,519,348 of JAJHZJ010000735.1, forward strand.
GTGAGATGGAAACTTGTCTGGAAAGACTGAGGTTTTTAATAGATTGCAAGTTCAATATGAATCAACAGTATAATACGGCGGCCGAAAAAACTAGTGCATTCTTGGGGTGCATTAAGAGAGGCAGAGAGTCCAAGACTAGGAAGGTGATAGTCCTGTTGGACTCTGTCCTAGCCAGATCACCTCTGGAGGATTGTCAACAAGTCAATTAGCATTTTATTAACTGCCTACCATGTGCCAGGCAGTGTGCTAAAGTGTTGGAGATAGGAAGAAAGGTAAAAGACAGTTCTTATTCTCAAGGAGTTCATAGTTTAGTGGGGGACACTGTTCAGTCCTATACACCACATTTTAGGAATGACACTGATAAATTGAGGAGGACAACCAGGATTGTAGAGAAGGCCCTTTAATTCATGCCATATGAAGATGATTTGAGAAAATGGGAATGTTTAGCCTGGAGAAGAGATGACAGGAAGAACATGATAGCTGTCTTCAGGTATTTGAAGAGCTGTCATGTAGAAGAAGGATTAGTGTTCTTTTACTTGATTCCAGAAGGCAAAACTCATTGCAATGGGTGGAAATGACAAAGGGCCAAATCTATGCTTACCATATGAAAAAAAACTACCCAACAATTGAAACTAATCCAAGTAAGAATGTATTATCTCTCAAGGAAATAAAGTTCTTCCTCATTAGGGATCTGGTTCCAAACAAAGGTGGGATGACCACTTGGTAGGTTTGCTTAGAGGGGATGCTTGACTAGTTATGAGTTAAACTAGATGGCCAATGAGATCTCTTCGAACTCAAAAATTCTGTGATTCTGGACTCAATGACTTGAATAATTTGAGTGATGAGAATCTTGATATTTAAGACTATAATCTGATTCTTTCCAAATATTCTTTTTTCTTCTACCTCTTCTTCAAGAAATGGCTTCTGCTTTAGTAAGCAGGAGAGTCTCCTCCCTGGTCCTGGAACATACCATGATCATTCTTACCTCTGGCCTCTTCATGCTCACCTCTGCATTTTTAATACACTCCCCATTTCCCTCCATTTATCCAAAGTCTCTCCATCCTTCAAGATCCAACTAAAATCTCACTTTCTCCAGGAAGGCTACCCTCACATCTCATCCCACAGTAATCTCTTTATTCTTTGGACTTTAATTTCACGTGTATAGTCTTAATTCACTTCTGTTGAGTAGTACGGTCATGAAATACCATCCCAAAGTTGGAGTCAAGTGACTTGAATTTAAGAACTAGCAGTGACACTGATTAGTTGCATGTTCCTGAGTAAGACACAATTTCTCTGAGTCTTAGTTTTCCGTATCTGCAAAATGGAGCCTTTATGGGGTCATTGTGAGGAAATGGTCTTGAAAACCTTAAAGTGGCATAGAAATGAGAGTTATTAGGACGAGTTGTAGGGCTCAGGATAGGAAGGAGGGATTCATCTGTTCATATGTTAGAAGATATACATTAATGGTGGGATGAGGAAGAAACCACTTTAACTCCATTTTCCCCTACTCACACCTCTCTTTCTGCGGGGTCCAAGAGGATCACACTTCCTACTGAAATGTCTTAGTTGCTGAGCAAAGACTCTTTCCCTGAACTCTCTCCTCTTATCTTTCTTCCCCTATCTTACTGACTCAGCCTGTCAGGATAAAGTCCCATCTTTTTTTTTTTTTTTAACAGAAGCTGTGAGGGGCAGGAGAGAGACTGACTATTTACTTTTGTTGAAAATAAATATATAAAAATAAAGGAGGCTTAATCTTATTCTTATCCCTAATGATTTTGCAGTGAAAGGCCTCCAGGCAAGTCTGGCAAGAAGTGTATATGGGATCTTTGAACTCCCCTGGATGCCTCTCTTCCCATTAAATTCCTGGGGGAGATGGAGACAAAAGGCCTGAGAATCTGCTAGACACAGTCCTTACTTCCTGCCCTTCTCCTAAGCAGTAACCTTCCTTCTCTTTTGGTATTGGGTGACGATATTGGATCAATAACAGGACTTAATGTGGCACCCTAGGCAGTGACAAAAGCCAGGACAGAAAGAGGCTGTGAGAGGAGAAGCCCACACTGAAGGCTAAGTTTTGGAGAGAAATACTACCAGAAAACACTGTTGAGCTCACTGAAGAAGGGTGGTCCTCCTCACTAAATTCAATCCCTCTATTTGTACCCTTAATCTAATCGCCTCCCATCTCTATCCAACAATCATTGCCCCTCTTTAGCTTCAATCTCTCTCAATCTACTGATGCCTGCAGATTCATCCAGGGATCTCTCATTAAACACATAAACCTCACTTTAGCCTAACAGCCCCTAAATCCATCATTGAAGTACATAACATTTCTGATGTGTCCAGGCACACCCTTGTGTTTCAAAATCATTTTGATATTTTGAATCTCATTTTTTTCAGTTTTTATTTTTAAAATGAAATTTATGTGTAGACTTTTTAAAAAATATAAATTTGGTTAAATTTGAGCATTCAATAAATACTTAAAAATGAAATTCCCTTATAGTACTTCCTAATGAGATGAATTTGCATGACTGTGATCCTACTTAATAACTCTCATGCCTTTTACATACCAACTCCTAGAAGAAGCTGTCCATAAGCATTGCTTTCATTTCCTTTCTTCTCGGTCCCTTGATTCTTTGTTATCTGGTTTCCATCCTCATCATTCAACTGAAACTACTCACTCTCTCCATAGTAACTAGTGGTTTCTTAATTACCATAGCCAGTGGTCTATTCTTGCTCCCCAATTGTTTATGATCTCTTTACATATTCTCTCTTGGTTTCATTCTTCTGCCATCTCTTGGGGATCCTCTTTCCTGCCTGATCTCTCCTCATTTTTTGCTAGATTGTCATCCATCACTAACTGCCTGGTGAGGTTTTCTAATTGGTTGTCTAATAATTCTCTCAAACTCAACATATCCAAAATAGAACTCATTATTTCTCACACTTCTCCCCTAGCTCTCTTTTTATCTTCTTGAGTTTCTTTTGAGGATGTTACCATCCTTTTTAACCATCTAGTTCCACAACCTTGGAGTCATCCTTGAGTTTTTACTCCCCCTCATCCCACCCAACCAGCCACATTTCAGTTGCCAATTCTTATTGACTCTATCTCTACAATATCTCTTGCCTCATCTGTTCTTACCATTCACACAGCTATCACCCCAGTTCAGGCCTTTTTTGCCTCTCTCTTGGACTATTACAGTAGCTCTCTGATTGCCCTCTCTGCCTAAAGTCTCTCTTTTCTCTAATCCATTTCCCATGTAGCAATCGAAGTGACTTTTCCTAAACCACAGGTCCGACTATGTCATTTCCGTGCTTAACAAATTTCAGTACCTCCTTCTTCCCTTAGAAAAGGATTTCTTAACCTGGGTTCTATGAACTTAAAAGTATAGTTTTTTCAATATAATTGGTTTACCTTGTGATCCTATATATTTTATTTTAAGTATTTAAATATTTTTGAGTTCAAAGGTTTTACCAGACTGCCAGGTGGATGCATGAATAGAAAAGGTTAAGAATCTCTTCTCTAGAATAAAATATAGACTTCTCAGGTGGGCATATAAACCCCTTCAGGACCTGGCTTCAGTGTACTTTTCCATCCTTTTAATACAGTAGTCACTTTCATATGCTCTATAGTCTAGTTGATTTGACTTGCTTGCTGTTTCACATAAAAATATACTATATCTCCATGCTTTTGCCTAGGCAGTCCCTATGTCTATGTCCGGGCTATTGTCTATCATGCTTCTCTCTCTCTGAATCCCTCATTTCCTTCAAAGATCAACCCAAGATCAACTTTTTCTATAGACAGCTACATGGAACTTTTCTTGATCCCTCTCCATTTTGAATGCTTTCTTCCACCAAACTACTTCACATTTACCTTTTATTTACATATATACTAGTATGTTGTCTCCCTTGATGAGGGAGCTCTTTGAGCTCTTTGAGGGCAGGGATTATTTCATTTTTATATCTATTTCCTCGGGTGTGCCAGGCACATCTGAGGCACTAAATGCATTTTGTGTTGATTGCTGGTTGCCCTGGCTCACTGGTATCTCATTCTCCTTAAGCACAGGGGCCTTCAGAATTATGGAATCATAGAATATCCTAACTGTGAGGAACTTTAGAGGTCACAGGATCACAGCTCTGGAACTGGTGATGACTTTAGAATGGCTGAACTGGATGACCTGTCAGGTCATCTCCAGGAAGGTTGAATGATTTGTCCAAGGTATCATTGCCAGAAAATGGTGTGTGAAACATCCTAAACACCCCAGACTCAGTCACAAGTGTTATAACTAACTGTGTAATTATTCCTATCTTTTAGGATCTGTGATACATCTCATGGGAATGAGCTCCCTTGTGTGGTTTCCATTGTAACAGGATTACTTTGTGACATCTACCAAGTATACATTACCTTTCTGGTCTATTTGTGAGTGATCAGGAGTCATTGGACAATCATGAATGCTTTTCATTTGTCTATCTTGGAACCTTAGTTTCTATCAAAAAAAAAAGTATGTCCTAATTCAGTTACACTCCATTTAAAGAGATATGGGGAGTGGGGTAGTAGCTGAAAAGGAATTTGACCTCCAGGTGTTGAAGTCTTCCTTAGTCCCCTTACTGAGGAAGTAGGATCAAGGTTGTTAGCCTGTGAAGCATGTAACTCTTGGAGAGAATTTATGATTTTAGATTTTTGTTGGAATTGAATGGGAGCCTGGGTATGAGAACTTTTAAGGACATGGGCAAGCTGGAATGTATTTAAAGATGAGTGACCAGGGAGGTTATAATAGTACAGAGCCAGAACTGGAAGTTACTTGAGGGGTAATCTTCTGGTACCCTATCATTTCATAGTTAAAGATCAAGGAATTCCAACCCAGGTCCTCTGACTTTAGAGTCAATGATCGCTGTTGAAAACTACATTGTCTGAAATTATAATTAAGAATTCTTACCTTGGAATAATGAAGACTCAGAGAAGAAATGATAGCTATTTTAAAGTAATTGAAAATTTGCCTTATCTTCAAATAATATTTTCACTGGCCTAGATCCATCATGCCTACATTTCTCTCCCTCCTCAGCTCTACCTCCTAGCTACCCTGGCTTCCTTCAAACCTCAGCTCAAGTTCCACCATCTGTAACAAGCCTTTCTCACTCCTCACTCTTAGGACTTTTCCCCTGAGGACCTCTAACCACCCCCTCTCCCCATTTGTCTTGCATATCTCTTTGTTGCTAATTTGTTTTTCAATCAAGTCTGACTCTTCATGATCCCATTTGGGGTTTTCTTGATGGAGATATTGTTTTCCATTTCCTTGTCCAGCTCCTTTTACAGATGAGGAAACTGAGGCAAACATGGTTAAGTGACTTGCCCAAGGTCACACAGCTAGTAAGTGTCTGAGGCCAAATTTGAACTCAAGAAGATGAGTCTTCCTGACTCCAGACCTGGCAATCTGTGCTCTATGGTGCCATCTAGCAGCCCTGTTTGTATATAGTTGTTTTCATGTCTCCCCAGTAGATTGTGAACTTCTTGAAAACAGGGACTCCCCTCCCCCTCCTGACTTTCCTTCCCTCTTGTTCTTAGTATTTAGCAGACAGAATGCCTGGCACATGGTACTTAAGAAATTCTAGTTGACTGACTGATTGACTGACTTGTCTGAGAGAGGTTTGGCTTATTCTGTTATAATACAGAAATTGTAGAGGCAGATTTAGACAGACAAACAAAACCTTCAAAATAATCAGAGCCATCCAAAAGAGAAGGAGCTCCCTTGGGAAGTTCATGGGGTTTCCCATCACTAGAGGCCTTTAAGCAGAGACTGGAAGACCACATGTCCTCCACAGATGGGATTCCTGTCCTTACACAGGGGACGACTTGCTAACTTCTAAAGTACTTTCCAAATCAGAGTCTGTAAACTAGGAGTCAGGACCTTGGATGTGAATGCTTAAAGTCTTGATACCATGTTGTGGGAAAGATCAAGTCTCCACTTTGGTAGTGATATCCCAGCAAGAGCAATCTATTGTTGCAAGGCCAACCAGACGCTAAAGGTGAAGAAAAGGAAGATCTTCCTTCCATACTCTTATTAAACTTAAAAATGATGGTGCTAGCATGCTGTAGAGGAGGGTGCCCTGGCATTGAAATCAAGAGACCTCAGTTTTAGTCCCCAGCTATACAAATTATATGACCTTGGTCAAATTGCTTCATCTCTCTGGTTCTCAATCTCCTCATCTATGAAATGGGAACATTATCATCATACATATCTTATTAGATTGTAGTGAGAAAGTGATAACAAATGTAAAGATTTTTATAACTATGAAGCCCTATAAAATATGATCTTTTATCTATAAAATTGTAATTTTCCTGAGGACAGAGACTATGCCATTTTTAATTTTTGTATTCCCAGTATTGAAGTATTGTAACTTATATATAATGAAGAGTTTAATAATATTTATAAAATAAAGTTAAATAAACATTTAACAAATATTTAGAGTTCAATTATAATATTTAATAAATATTGATGAATTTTTATTTACCAACTTTTTAAAAAAACCAATTAAATCTGTGATTTTATCGGTAAGGGCAACTTCCACTAATAAAAATTCCCTCTTCTGATGTAGGTCTAGGTTTGCACATACTTGACAGTTTATAATCTTAGAAAGTTGCCTGAGACATTAAGAAGATAAGTAGAAAGACTTGGACCAAAATCCTTCTGACTCCAAGATTGGGTTATATCTACCACCACCACCACCACCACCATCACTACTACCACCATTACCATTACAACCACCACCACCACCCACATACCCATACACACACACACACACACACACACACACTCAATTGATTGGAGATTTAATCAGCAAAATCTAACCCAGGCAGAAATTCCCACAATGCAAGATGATCCAGCAGAATGGAAGGCACAAGGAGTAAGGAAGCTGACAAGGGACACAACTTACAACCTCTGCTCTTTTATAAGTAGTGTTGTAATCAGAGAGCTGATGCAATGAATTCCTGCCTGGCAGTCTATTCTGTGATCAAAGGGATGCCCTTGGAAATAAAATCATGTAGTTTGTCTGCATTGAAAAATTCAGTAGGGTACTGGCTAGCAATGAGAAGTTTATGAGTAGACAGGCCAATAGAAAGAGTCAGAATGTTGCCTTGTCTCGAGTGACAGAATTGAATTTTGGAGGCTTGAGTTTGAATCTTAAAACAATTCTGCATTTTATAGCCAAGTAATTTTGAGCAAATTACAAACGGCTATAAAAATGTGTACACCCTTTGACCCAGCAACACTGCTTCTAGGGCTATATCCCAAAGAGATCGTAAAAACGGAAAAAGGATGCACATGTACAAAAATATTTATAACAACCTTTTTTGGTGGCCAAGAACTGGAAATTGAGGGGATGCACATCAGTTGGGGAATGGCTGAGCAAGTTGTGGTATATGAATGTAGTGGCATACTATTGTGCTATAAGAAATGATGAACAGCAGACTTCAAAAAAAAAGAAACCTGGAAAGACTTATATGAACTGATGCTGAGTGAAGTGAGCAGAATCAGGAGAACATTATACACAGTACCAGCCACAGTGTGTGAGGACTGCTTTTGACAGACTTCGTCCTCCACAGCAAGGCAAGGACCTAAAGCATTTCCAAAGGACTCATGATGCAAAATGACATCCACATCCAGAGAAAGAACTATGGAGTTACAATGCAGAATGAAGCAGACTATTTTCTCTTTTTTGTTTTTCTCATGGTTTTTCCCATTTGTTTTCATTCTTCTGTGCAACACAACTAATGTGAAAATGTGTTTAATAGGAATGTATATGTACAGCCCATTTAAGATTGCATGCCATCTTGGTGAGGGAGGGGGGATGGAGGAGGAGAAAATTTGAAACTTATGGAAGTGATTGCTGAAAACTGAAAACAAATGAATTAATAAATTTGGGGAAAAATCTTGGGCAAGTTAGTTAACCCCTCATACACCCCCAGGCCTCAGTTTTTTTCATCTGTAGAATGGGACTAATATACAACATAGCTTACCTGTCATAGTACTGTGGAGAGAGCCAAGACAGCAAATCAAAGGTCTTTCATAATGTGCTATATGATTGTCAACTCTTTTCCTAGGAGGGGCAGCCTGAGGACAGTGTCTAATATATGTAGAAAAAACAGAATAAAATGAAACAATTGGATGATTGAAACTCTAAGGAAAATCCCAAGGGGAAAGCTGGATATACCTGAGGTGTACTTCCCAGCTATCCAGAGGATAGGCAGAAACATCAATAGACAACTGCTCTTCTTGCCTCACCTGCTTCTTTTGATTCCCTCTCTTCATGTGTAGAGTTCAACCCCACACCAAAGAACATGTGCTGCTGCCCTAGGGTTGGTGATAGGAACCATTGCAGTCTTCAAATCTGAGAGACAGGTTGGCATCATGAGAGGTCCTCATGTCTTGGGATCAAAAGACCTAGGACTGAATCCTAAAACTGACCTGGCCTCTCTACCGGACCAGCTATTTCACCTTTCTAAGCCTCAGTGGTTTCATCTGTAAATTGGGGATCATAATGCTTATTTACTGCATAGAGGTTATGTGACCTCACCCAAATCACTTTATCTCTCTGGGTCTCAATCTCCTTTTCTGTCAAATGGGGAAAATAATCCCTATTTCATAGAGCTATTGTGAGAAAAACATTTTGAAAACCTTTTGAAAAGTGCTAGAGAGAAATTTAAGCCATGTTCTTTATTCAAGTTGCTAGGGGAGGGTGTCAGAATTGTGATACCTTCAATTTAGACAGCATGGGAATGAAGGCTATGATAACAAAACAGTGACAATAATTAGCTGACATTTATATGGAACCTATATGTCCGAGGCATTGCTAAGTGCTTTACAAATATTATTCTGTTGGATTTTCACAACAACACTGGGAGGTAGATGCCATCATTGTCCCCATTTTACAGTTGAGAAGAATGAGGCAGAGAAGTTAAATGACTTGATTCAGGGTCACACAGCTAATAATTGTCTGAGGTCACATTTGAACTGCCATTTGAACTTTTCAAGATGTGGAGAGAGATAAAAGCTGCATTAACAGCTGCTTATTGGGAGCGGCAAGGTGGTGCCACAGTGCGCAGAGAACTGGACTCATCTTTCTGGATTCAAATGTGACCTCAGATATTAGCTGTGTGACTTTGGGCAAGTCCCTTATCCTTGTTTGCCTCAGTTTTCTCATCTGTAAAATGACCTGGAAAAGGAAATTGCAAACCACTCCAGTATCTTTGCTAAGAAAATCTCCAGTGGGGTCATGAAGAGTCACGTGACTGAATGATAACAAAGACCATTATTGTGCTTGTGTCTCTGTGTGTTTGTTGCTTGTGTCTGTGTTTTTTTCAGGTAGAGGAGAATAGGTAGGAGAGTAAAATTTTGGAAACCAAATTTAATTGAATCCTTGTTTTCCAGAATTAAGAATGAAAGTTTTTACTTGGGAGCTGTTTTCTTCTCTTATGTGGATCTTGCTACCTGTGTCTTTATTTTGGCTATTTTCATAACATGTTGATGTTCCAGAGAGAGAGAAAGCAATTGGGGATTAGGAACGGGTTTGGCACTTCTGTATCGGTGAGTTCAGAATTGCTGAGATGGGGTGAGTATAAGGGAGAACTTTGTTAACCATTGAGGAATGAGTCTAGGCAGGGTAGTAGTGGTTGGAGAGAGGTTCTTTGAGGGAAGCACATGCTTAGACCAGAGGTCTGGCCAAGTGACACAAGGCTATGTTGTGTCTTTGGAGAGCCAGGAGGCCTATCTCACAGGAAGCAAGAGCTGACAAGTCAAGATGAATCAGGTCCTCCACAGAACTGAAGTCTCCAGATTAAAGAGCTTTAACCGACTTGCCCAGAGTCCCACAACTAGGTAGGATCCAAATTTATGTCTTCCTGCCTCCAAGTATGGAAACCTATCTACCAATTCAACTCTATCTCTTCACATCTTACATCCACACGAGGAATGCCCTAAATTGATGAAACCATAGATTTGTTGTCTCCTGACCTCATGAAAATAATAATGTACATAGCCCCTCAGGACTTCCAGGGCACCTGACATATATTAATGAATCTGGGCCTCCCGACTACTCTTTAAAGGGGTAGCACAAGAATTATCCCCATTTCACAGAGGAGGAAGTGGGTCCAGTGCTAAAGTGATTCTCAATCGCTTCTGGCCAGAGCCAACCTGGATGATATTCAGTGTCAAGTTCTAAAGCCTTCCAAGACACAGCGAACCCTCCAGCTTTATGAGAAATCTGGTGCTGTTTGACTTACAAGGGGGAGCACAATAGGTCGTTAATGCCTCTGTAATTTGGTAACAGATCAATTCATCACAATTACCACTTCTCTGGCAGCAGGTCCCACTTTATTTTATGAGCAGACATATGCTGAATCTCTCACCCATACTTTCTGATCAGCCTGCTGGGGTGAATTAAGGGGGCAAGCTTGCCAGAGACAAACTTGTCATGGTCTAAACCTACAGCTGAAGCAAAGTTGGCACCAGAGTCCCTTCAGTGTTTTGCTCAGTCATGTTCAACTCTTGATGAGCCCTTTTGTGAGTGTGTGTGTGTGTGTGTGTGTGTGTGTGTGTGTGTGTGTGTGTTTGGCAAAGATACTGGAATGGTTTGCCATTTCCTTCTCTAGCTCATTTTACAGATGAGGAAATTGAGGCAAACAGGATTAACTGACCTGTCTTAGCTAATAAATGTCTGAGGCTGGCCTGACTCCAGGCCTGACACTTTGTTTGGGTAGCCACCTAGCACCCTGGTCCCTTAAGTAGATCCTTCAATACTGCTACTTTAACAATTGGTGATTTCCTGAGGTGTGTACTCCATCCATAGAAATAGATAACAACCTCTTCACATTCTCTCTATATTCAAAAAAAGTGGGGAGATCAACAGGTGGCTAATCCTCTGGTTATAAAGACCCTGAATTTAAACTACAAGTCAACTTTAAAAGGCTGCCCTCAAGGTGAAGCTGATAATAATATGAATGACTTACACTGGTGAAGCCCTCTTAACATTTCAAAGGTCTTCTTGCTACATTTTACTAAAGGTAAAGAAGAATTTCCCTGAATGAGTGGGTTATTTGTAAAACTCTGGAATGGATGAACCAAGGGCTCTCACAGCATTATCGAGGTTTAGAGGTGTATATTGGATGTTGGACCATCCAATCCAGCCCTTCCTTTGGTTTTGGTTCCTGCACAAATTGGATTTAAGTGAGGCAGAGTTGCATGAAGTCTTAGGCCTTGCTCTCTCCTCCAGTCATCACAATCCAATGGCAAGACAGACTCAAGATGACTGGCGATGGCTCAAGATGCAGTGGATGACCTTGGCATCTTTGAGGTCTACCCAAGTTCTAGGTGCTCCACAGCACCTGCTTCAGCTGCTTTCATGACTGATGGAACATATTGTTCTCATCTGCCATTTCGCCAGAGGAAGTCTTCACATGGTGGGGTAAACACCTTGTACATACAGGACAGCTGCTAGCACAGATTCGCTCTTGATCTGGTCAGACAGAAAGACAATTTCAGAGGGGTTAATAGTCTTACTTCATTCTAGTCTGATCTTCTCACAAGGATGGCTGATAATGGGAGCACCAACTCTTACAGCATTCCCATCACCCTTCTCACAGCTACCCCTACAGTCTCAGGCACACCTCTAAGTCCCCTCAAGCCTCAGTGGGGGCTGGTTGAGGCAAACACAGATTCTCCCCAAGCCTTGATGTGGGCCAATCAAAGCAGGCACAGGATTCCAGCTTGTGTATTCATTGACCAGTGCCCACTTGCTTTATAGGGCAACAGACACAGAAGGCATATGGTCAGCAATAAATAGCCTCACAAGTTTATATCCCCTCATCTCTATATCTCACTGCACAGTTGCAGTAGATATTTACAATTTAAGCACAAATGTTTATATTGTTTGTCATTATATAATACCGCACAAGTATGGTGGAAATGTTTTGAACCATAATTGTGAGAACTCATGGCTAATACATGGGAACAAGGGATTGTTATGACTATGGATCCTGGGAAACGGAACTCTTAAGAAAAATAACAAAAATCCACTTTACACACTAAAATCTAGCTTAATTACACTAGAATCTACTTTACTTAAACACAGCCCTAACCCACCAATGAGTTTGAGACCCCTTGGTCACCTTCAACCTGGTTAGCCTGTCAGAAGAAATAAAACATGTGCAAATTTAGAGAATTCACCCTAAATGTTCACCTGGGCTATTTGTGCTCAACCTGAGGTAGAACATTCTGAGCTTATATTGATCTGATCAGCCACAGTTGAACATACTGTAACTTGACTCTAGCATAGTGACATCATTTTGGTCTTCTTCCAGAATGAAGGACAGCAACTAATCTTTTGGTTTAACAAATGAGAGCGTTAATTACTAGGATACCTGAGGTCCTCTCTCCAACTACTAGCATTCTGCCTAGACTCATTCCTCAATGGTTAGTAAACTCCTCCCATCTCAGTGATTCTGAACTCCCCAATACAGAAGTAACAAACCTGTTTCCAATCCCCAACTGCTTTTCCCCTCATTTCCATCCCTCTCAACTCTATCTCCCAAATATCCCCCTACAGGTCTACTCACCCCTCCCCTCTGCTCTCTGGAACATCTGTTCCTTAGACAACAAACTTTGGTTTCATCTTCATCCTTTTTTTACTCCTTCCATCTTTAGGCAATGAATGAAACTTTGAAATAGTCTCTGACCACTCTTTCCAATACTGATTGAACTTTCTCTCCAGTTATCAAGGGTCATTGACACTTTTATCACCCTCTTCTCCTGGATATTTTCTCCTCTCTAGGTTTCCATGACACTGTCCTCTCCTGGTTCTTATACCTTTCTACTGATTCCTGGGTAATCTTGGTTATAACTTTCATAGAGGTCCTGTCCATTAGCTGTGAATATTTCCAAAGGGTCTGTCCTAGGCCTATTTTCTCTACCTTCTTTAGTATTTCCCTTGGTGAAATCATCAGTTTCCATGGGTTCAAATATAGTCTCTATCCAGATAATAATACCTAGTACTTACATAGCACTTTAAGGTTTGCAAAATACTCTACATATGTTATCTTATTTGATTCCCTGCAACCATCAGGATTTGAACTCAGATCTTCCTGATTCCAAGTCCAGCTGTCTCGTAGATGTCTCATAACTTCTCTCCTAAACTCTAATCTCACCTCACCATCTGCCTGTTGGATATCTCTGACTAGATATTCATCCCTTAGATACCTCAAATTCAACACGTCCAAAACAGAACTCAACTTTTTCTTCTTTCCCCAACTCCTCTGTTACTGTCTAGGACATCATCATGCTTCCAATCATCCAGGTTCACATGATGTCATCTTTAACTCTTCCCTTGCACTTACTTCACATCACTAACCCATCATTTCAACCTTCACAACATCTCTCATATACATTCCCTTCTCTCCACTCTGGAGTATTGCAGCAGATTAGAGGACTGGTCCTGGAGTCTGGAAGACCTGAGTTCAAGACCAGCCTCAGATGTCTTCTAGCTGTGTGGTCTTGGGCAAGTCGCTTACTCACTACATTCCTGTTTCCTCAACCATAAAATGGGGAAAGTAACAGCACCTCCCTCACAGGGATGTTCTGCGAATCAAATGAGATAATATCTGCAAAGCGCTTAGCACAACATCTGACACATAGAAGGCTATATATAAATGCTTATTTCCTTCCCCTACATTCCCTTCCTCTCACACCACCATCATCCTGGTACAGGATCTTGTGTGTATATAGTTATTTATGTCTTGTTTTCCCCTTATAATGTGAGCTCCTTAAGGATTATGTCCTCTTTTTTCTTTTTATATCACCAATACTTAGTATTGTGCCTAGTAAGTGTATAGTAATCATTTAATAAATATTATTGATTAATTTCTATCCCAACACTCATATTTTACAGATTAAAAAAATGAAGCCCAGAGAAATGAACTGATTTGCTAAAAGCCCCCCAAGTAATATCGCAGGTAGGAAGCTGTATATCAGGGGATGTGAATCTGGGTCTTTGGACTCCAAACTTAGCTACTATGTCCTGTTATCTCATCTGTAAAATGGGAATAATATCACCTATCATACAGGGTAATTGTGATGCTCAAACGATGTGATGATATACGTAAAGAACTTCTTTGCAAATCTTTGAGCACCATAAAATGCTATTTGTTATTATTAGCACTTCCAGAGATGCAGATAGATAACTCCTTTGTAACTTACGATCTTAGAAAATTATCTGGGACACTGGAAGATTCAGTGACTGGTGTAATTTCTCATAAGCCTTTCCAATTCTGATTCCAAGACTAGACCTTTATCTATCTACAATTCCATACTATTTAATAATAATAAAAAAAGTTATTATTATGACTTAAAAAATTTAATGCATGCTATGAATATTTTTTTATATTTCTGTTTGGTTAAAGTATTCTCTTGTGGTTCTATGTCATTATTATCTAAGGTTTTTAAGCAGACAGTGTCTGAGACAGGACCTGAATCTAACTGTCCTGACTTCCAAGTCTCCTGTTCTCTTCATCCAGAGATACCACAGTTCTCCTATGTTGTAAAAAGCTCTTTAATGGCCTGAGAGATACAGGATACATGGTAACAACTTCTGAGTAGGTTTTCTTTCTGCTTGGGTCCCAACTCTGGTCTCCAGAATAAGTTAAGTTTAGGTTTGGATGCAGGTTCAATGATGGATAAAGGAGAGTATTTAAATGGAACAGGAGGGAGAGAAATTGCTTTGAAAAGAGAAGGCAGGTATGCTTAAATCATATTTTAATTAATATAAGATTTATGGAATTGTTCGTGCCTCATTTCTTATTCTGAATATAAATGTCTGTGTTCAAAATTGTTCAAACCCACCATACTTTGTTAGATTCCATTTGAGATGTCATAGTTAGTTCTGGGCACTATGATTCAGAAGGGATGTTGATAACCTGGAATACATTCAGAGGCAGGTGATCAGGATTGTGAGGGGAATCAGAGACCATGTCATATAAAAATTGTTTGAAAGAACTGGACATATTTGTCTTGGAGAAGGACTCAGCTGGGGTAGGGGGCGGGGTGGTTAGGGGCATGATCATTAACCTTCTCTTTGAAGGACTGTCCTGGAGAAGAGGGATTAGTAGATGTATTTGGAAAAACTCCAGAGGGGAAAGGAACAAGGAGACAGATTTTGGCTCAAAATAAGAAAGAACATATTAACAATTATATCTGCTCAATGATGGAATTAGATGCCTCAGGAAGTAATGAGTTCCCTGTAATGAGTTCAGACAGAGGTTGACTGACTGACTGTTAGGTGAATTGTGGAAGGGATTTATGTTTCATGTACTAGATGGCCTCTGTGGATCTTTTCAGGTCTAATACTATGACACCAGTTCTGAGCTATGAGTTTATGATGATTGGAAAGTATGAGGCCAGTAGATACCTTGTATAGATAGAGACAGAGGGTGGAATGAAGCTATAGTACTCCAAGAGGGTCAAAAGATATGAATAGATCCCATATTAAGAAAAGCCAATTTGAGTCTTTATGTCTAGAAACCAAGAGAGTTTGAGTTATATGATCTCTAAGGTCTTTTCCAGCTCTGAATCCATTTGGGAAAATCTGGTTTTATCAAATGAGATTTTAGGCAACTAAGTGGTGTAGGGGGCTAGAGCACTGTGGGTTGAATCAGGAAAACCCGACTTCAAATCAAGCCTCAGGCACTTGCTAGCTGTGCATCCCTGGGAAAGTTACTTAAGCTCTGTTGGCTTCAGTTTCCTCATCTGTAAAATGGGTATAATAACAGCACTTACCTCCCAGGGTTGTTGTGAAGAGCAAGTGAGATAATAATTAAGTGTTTAGTACAGTACCTGGCACATGTTTGGTAGTTCCAGTCATATCTGACCCTTTGGGACCCTATTTAGGGTTTTCTTGGCAAAGATGCTGAGATAGTTTGCCATTTCCTTCTCCCATTTTACAGATGAGGAACCGAGGCAAACAGAGTTAAGAGACTTGCCCAGGGTCACACAGCTAGTTAAGTGTCTGAGGTGAGATTTGAACTCAGGAAGATGAGTCTTTCTGATTCCAAGGCCAGTGCTCTATCCAATGTACCCTAACTGGCTCACCTAGCATATAGTATGTGCTATATAAAGATTAGTTAGTATTATTTTTGTCTTAGAACTATAGAATCTTAGAGTTAGAAGGAATTTTAGAAGTCATACCCTTCAACTTTTCACCCCATGCAGGAATAATTTCAACATCCTCTTTGGCGGATGTTCATCCAGTCTCTGAACATTTTTAATGCTGGGAACTTATATGGAACAGCCCTGTTTGTGACTGAAAAATCTCAAATATTAGGAAGTTCTTCCTTCTAAAGATGAAGATCTGCCCCCCTGTAACTTCCAGTCATTGGTTCTTAATGTCACAAATCTTCTCCCATGATCCCTTTAAAATGGCCAGAGCATGTAGCTCTAAGGTCTTAATTAAAAATGAGATTTGATTTTCAAAAAATGAGATTCATTTAAAACATTTTAGGAATGTCCTTATTAAACACTCAAATACTCATATAGTTCTAGGGTTTCATCAATTGTAGCTGCTTCTTCCAGTGATGCAGATTGCAGCCACATCCATTCCTGCCCATTCTCTGAAATTCTTTTCTGTGCTCTCATCAGGGGACCCTTCTTGCTTTCATTTGATAGAGCATTTAGAAGATACTGGGTGGAGCACTTGGGTTTTCCATCAGCTTCTCCCTGGCTCTTCCCAGGTACCTAACCCAACTTTTTAAAGTATATGTTATTTTGCTTGAAGCTAGCCTTTATACTGATTCTCTTTGGGATTCCTTGTTTGTGATGCACGGTGGCCTGCTCTAACCTACCATGCCTTGTATCACATTGTCTTCTGAGGGATACATTCACTTTTAATTCTTTGGAGACTGCAGCGTTCTAGGACTCTTGGCCATAAAGCAGCCTATTGAACAAATGAAGGACCCTGCTGTTCTGATTGGTAGTTGCCTCAGTTACCTACCACTTCTAGGCCCGACTCCAGCCATGCTACACTTCCCTCCCCACCATCTTCTCACTAGCTGCCGTACCGTTGCTGCATGTACCCTTCTGCCCAGAACCTCCCACCCATTTCCAGTTATTGAACCATACTCACCATCAGCTCTGTCATTGCTTCCAGAAGGGGTGTGTCAATCTCCTTGTTGGCTCCACTGTAATTTTCCAAACCAAAATACCCCTCCTTTGCCACTATGTCCTCATATGTCCTCTTTTTAGAATGTATATGCTTAGTTAGCATGGTTCTTGGCACATAGTAAAAACTCAGTAAATGCTTTTTAACGCTAAATCATAATAATAGCTTGCATTTGTATGGCCCTTTAAGGTTTGCACAAACATTTTACATATATTGTTTCATCTGACCTTCCTGGTCATCTGATCTAAGCCTGGGTGATGGGTGCTATTATTATTTTACAGGAAATTGAGCCTGAGAGAGATTACTACTATTACTACTACTAATGCGTAACATTTATAACACCTACTATGTGCAAGGCACTATGCTAAGCACTTTGCAATTCTTGTTTCATTTGATCCTCAAAACAAGTAGGTACTTTTATCTTTATTTTACAGATGAGGAAACTGAGGCAGAGATCGTGACTTTGCCCAGGCATACGTGTCTGAGGCTAGATTTGAACTCATCTTCCTGACTCAAAGTCTAACATTCTTTTCTATCTCCTCCTGCATTTCCTTCATTTATTCACTAAATTTCTTTGTTCATTGATTCACTCAAATTATCCCCATAGTGGTTTGATGTGTGGGATGTCCATAGTCTATTTTCTCTACTCTATATTGCATATTGAGCATTGCTATGTATTTACAAAAATGAGCTCCCTGCCAAATGCATGCCCTGCCCTGTTCTGTCAGGATGTGATTTGAAGTTCTTGATTTGAAGTGGATAGTCCCTCTGCATTCAAATTAATATCCTTTAATATCCCAAGAGCAATTATTCTAAAGCACCACTTTCATCATGTCATTCTCCTGTATGAGTATATTCAATGGCACTCCATCACATACAAGATAAAATTCCAGTCTGGCATTCAAGGCCCTCTACAATCTGGTCTCAGTCATAATCTATCTTTACTGTTTCATCTGCCATGGCTCCCTTACATACATTGTAAATGTGTCCAGAACTCCAGCCACACCCAGTGATTTGCATTTCCTGGAACCCTGGCTCTTGGAATTCTACCTCTGAATTTCTTGTTCTCTGTCCCCTATACCTGGAATGTCCTTCCACTAGATCTCTGCTTATTGACACTGCAACTATGAAATCCAATAGGGTGCCTTCCCTGATTCCTTCAGAGAGAAAAAATCTCCACTTTCTCTGCATTCCCATAGCATTCTGTGTCTGTTTTTTGCTGTTGTATGTGGTGCTTTGCATCATTATCATTTACTGGATACTTTTCTTCCCCCTACTGGACTGTTAGCTGTCATAGGATCATAGATTTGGAATGGAAGAGAACCTACATAGCAGCTTAATGAAATGATTAGAACACTGGATCAGAAAGACCTGGGTACAAACCCTTCCTCAGATACCTGCTAGCTATGTCATCTTAAGTCATTAAATCTCAATGAGCCTCAGTCTCCTTGAATGGGAAATGGAAGTAATAATACCTACCTCACAGGATTGTTGTGAGACTATAGAAGGTCACCTATTACTATCAAATCTCATTCCCTCCTTTTACAGATGAAGAAGCTACGGTTAGAGAAGAGGACAGATTTGCCCATGTTTACCAAGGTAGTAACAGATTCAGAATAAGAATCCAGCTCCTTTGACTCTAAAAATTAACACACTTTCACCTTTCTGTTTCGCCTACTGATCTTCTACCTCTCCTCCTCAACCCCATACCTTGGGGATATATAGTCAGTTTTTTTTTTTTTTTTTGTCCCATCAAGGAGTCAAGTATAGTGCTAAACAGGTGTTCTATATAGACTTGTGGACTGAATACATTACCACTCCCCAGTTAATACTAGTGACAGGAGAACTTCTTAATCATGCCTTTTTCTTTCTGGACACTGTACGCTGGCTGAGGCAGGGACCACAACAGATTAGGAGATGATAGGGACCAACTCTCCACTTCCCCATCAGAAACAGGGGAGGCCAAGAGGAGACGTTAGGGAGACTGCCTTCCTCTTACCTCTGTTTTGTGGACCCGAATGACTGACTGTCTTGATGTCCTCCTTACATACACCTGCTGAGACTAGAGGCCAGGTTGGGCAGGGAGACTTATGAGAATGGCTTGGGTTTACATGAGCTGAGTCTGTGGGTAGTCCCTGACACCATGACCCTGACTTGGAAGGCAGTTTGGCTGACTCTCAGCTTAGAAAATCCATACTCTTTGTCTGTGGATCCATGGTTCTGGTTTAGGCTAGGAGAACGTTGTATCTGTTCAATGCAGCCTCACCCCAAGAGACCAAGGTATTGGCTGGCGTGTCTGGAGAACTATGTTCCTGCTACTCCCTCCTTTCTGAGAAAGGGCTAATAAAAAATTTAATCAAGATATAGCAGTGGAATGTCTGCTAGAATGCAATGGTATGTGGTTATCTTGTGGTAAATACAAAGGTGATGTGTTGCAGTGCAGGGGTGGTAAATATCCCACCACCCATCCCGTAGAATGCCAAATGCAATCTGAATCTGATTCAATTGCAATTGGGAATATTTTAAAAAATAAACAAAGTGCAATAAAACATAGATAATATTAATATTTGGTTTTCTAAGTCAACATACAGCTAGTGGGGATCCTTATGTATGACTTAATGACCTCCTTTTCTATTTGACACTACTGGTGGTGGTGTTCAGTCATTTCAATCATGTCTGGCTCTGCATGACCCCATTTGGGGTTTTCTTGGCAAAGACACTGGAGTGGTTTGCCATTTCTTTCTGTAGCTCATTTTATAGATGAGGCAAACAGGTGACTTGTCCAAGGTCACACAGCTAGCAAGTGTCTGAGGCCAGATTTGGAGTCAGGAAGAGAAGTCTTCTACCACTGGTGTTGGGGAAATTAATTGGACCAGAAGCCAGATGATAGGTTTTGGTTCTGATTTGGATACCTACTTGCTTAGTGAAAGTCTCTTAGACAAAATTTCCTTGTTTATAAAATAGGGATCACAGTTCCTATATTCTCCATTCAGAGTTATTACCAGAAGACATAACATATGGGAAAGCACTTTGTGACCATAAAAACTATACACATGTAAAGGTATGCTGGAGTCAACCCAAACCACCCAGAGTTGATTGTTACAGTTTCAGAATGAGCATTTAACAACTTAGAAATCAACATTTAACAATATCAATAATTACCATTTTATAACTTAGAAATCAGTGCTACAAATGGGGGTTTGACTAATTGTTTCATTGATTGTCTAGATTTAAGAAAGCAGTGGAAAAAATGTTAATTTACGTTAAATTTTAAAGCGTGTCAAACATCATTCCCTGCCCCGACCTTTTTGAGCCAGGTGTTAAGCATTATCAGCACATCATAGCATATATATCATTGTTAATATCATTAAACAATGTTAAGGACTGGCCACACTTAATGTTGAATGGTACACTTGACCATTTGATGCAAATTGATGCAAATTCTAGCTTTTAAGGACAAAGATCTAAGGTGGGCATGGGGTTGGCGGAGTGAGTGAAGAAAAAAAATCTGCTGATTTGGCAAAGATCTGCTGATGGAGAAATCATACTGGCAAACAGTATTTATATTGCCATGGTCTTTTGATTTCTTTTCTAGCTAGTGGAAGAAAACAAATAAGAGAATAATTGATTTCGAGCTGGACAACCATCTATACCAATTCTCTTATTTTATTGATGAAGAAAATGGGGCCCAGAGAAATCAAATGATTTGCTGAAAGTCCCACAGGTAATGTCACAACTAGGAAGCAGCGTATCAGGGGAATTGAACCTGGGTCTTTGGACTCCAAACTCAGCTACTATGTCCTGCTATTTATTATATAACTTCAGTATCCAGAATGGCATATGAAGACGTAGGAAACCCAGTTCTTTTTGGACCAGAACAGAAGTAGTCATATTGGTCTCTGTTGGCATCATGCATCAGTTATAGACAAAGTGAAAACCTTTGAAAGGCTAGTCTTATAAACTGTTAATTATTTGGTTGCTGCAGTATAATACCATCACTTTTTAGCATAGAGCATTGGAGTGGGAGTCAGAGGACCTGGATTCAAGTTGTGACTACCCCTCTGTGGTTGCATGACCTTGGACAAATCACTTTTTCTGTCTCTGGGCCTCAATTTGATCATATGCAAAAGGACAGGGTTGGAGTATTTTATAGTTTCCAACTTTAATATTCTATATCATAACATTCCATGTATGACAGTCCTTTGCAATTCCAACAGTCTATATTCAAAGGCCTCTTACAAATCTAATAATTTAACTTTATAACTTCCTTGTTTACCTACAGTCAGAGGATGGGCTGGAAACAGGTCAAAAGGTGGTAAATTTCAATGGTGGGGGAGAAAATTGGAGTACAATCAGCACTAAAGGACAATTGACTGAAGAAAGTAATAACCTCTTGGTGTCATGTCAAATGGTCGCCCAAATTCCAAGTTCCCTTTAATGATTCACTCTGCTACTTTGCTCTGTGGACACTTAAATGTTGTATATAACCCTCATGGTGGCAAATTTGGCATTTCTGACTATAGTAAC
Source organism: Bettongia penicillata ogilbyi (assembly GCA_023548195.1). Taxonomy (NCBI): domain Eukaryota; kingdom Metazoa; phylum Chordata; class Mammalia; order Diprotodontia; family Potoroidae; genus Bettongia; species Bettongia penicillata. The sequence continues at coordinate 1,541,065 of JAJHZJ010000735.1, forward strand.
AATGCATATCTTAAATTTCTATAGCCCTTTATGGTTTACAATGAGTCCTCCTCACAGTTCAGTAAAGTACGTAATGCAAACATTATTATTATTTGAAAAGGAAATTGAGATGGGGCAGAGGGTTGGGCCTCAGAAGGACCTGACAGCTGTCTTCCCATATTTTTGGAATTCTTAGTGTTGTAGATTTAAGGTCAATATGTGAAAGTTGCAGAGGAAGATTTTGATCTGACTTTCTTAATGATTAAAGTTGATTAAAAGTGGTAAGTAGTGGGGCCCTCCTCAATAAAGGTCTTCAAGTAGGGGCTTGTGGGTGACTTCTTTTTAGGTATGGTTGGGCTAGATCCTTGCTTTTCAGCTCTGAGATTCTGGGATGCCTCAGAGAATTGAAGTGATTTACCAGCCCCAGTGGTATAACTGGGTCTGAGCCTACTGACCTCTGAGATCCCACAATCTCCATCCACATTACTGTAGGATCTTTCCATGCTGCAGAAAAAGCTTTTACAGGATCCCAAGTGGGAAGACACCTCATCTCCCAGAATGCATGCTTCAAGGTTCACAGGAACCAGGGGACTGACAATAAAGCAAGGGAGCAAAAGGGAAGAAACGGGCAGGGATCCAGGCATTTACAGCCCTACCCACCTGGCATTCCTTTACTGTGTTTTGAATTCATTTCAGCACAATAGCGACCATGACAACTAGGGATGTTTTTCACCTCCTACTTTGTCTCTTAACCTTGGCACATTTGAAAATGCAAAAAGGAAAAAAATCCATGCTTGTGTACAATGAAAGTTAGATTGCATTCACCTGGAACAGGAGACAGGAGAAAGGGAATTTAATAATTCTGGCATTTTACCAACTGGGCATGAATACCCCAACTCATGCCAGGGGAATGACCTTTTCAGCTGCTCAAGTGGAACAAGCCTAATGGAAAGAGTTCTTATCTTGCAATCAGGGGACCTGAGTCTGAGTATAGATTTTTTAGCTATGTAGCCCTGATGAAATATCTCTTTGCCTATTTGAGCCTCAGTTTTCTCATCTGTAAAATGGGAACACTATGACTTGCACCACTTACCTTTCTGGGTTATGATGAGGAGAATACTTCTGAAAATCCTAAAGCATTACAGAAATGTGAGGTATTCCAATGAGACATGTCCAGAAGGACTCTCCCCAGCTCAAGACTGAGATATTGAGGCTTCTTTAGTGAGTTCACATTTATATAGTATATAGTTCTGTAAGGTTTGCATTTTCATTTTCAGCCCTGTAAGGTATGTGATATTTAAAACCCCCATTTTGTAGATGAGGGAACTGAGGATCAGAGAGCTAAAGTGTCTTGGCTAAGGACACAAAGCCAATAAATTGTCTGAGGCCAGATTTATACTCATTTCTGGTTCAAGGGATCACAGATCTATAGATAGAAGGGATCTCAGAGACCATTTCGCCCAACTTTCTTGTTTTAGAGAAGAGAACTACTGAAATGACTTGGTATTGAGTATCAAAACTGGCACTAGAACCCAGACTCTAAATCCGCTTCCTTTTCTTACTATGCCACGTTCCTCTATCTATTGATGATCGGTCCTTAGTGGCAAAGGGAAGCCACTGGATTGAATGTGTGCCCTGTCTTTCCCACAGAAGAAGGCCTCAGGATTATGCTCTTTTACGACCCCAAATCTCTGCTCTGACATGAAAATCTATCCTTCATGGAGTCATGGGTAGTCATTGTGGTAGAGTGGAAAAGTTCCTGGATTTGGAATCAGAAGGTTTGGGTGTGACCTCCCACTTTGTCACTTATCAGTGTCACTTTCTTTGAGAGGTTTGCTTTATTTCTCTGGTCTTCTGTTTCCTCATCTGTAAAATTTAGGAACTGGATCAAATAAGAACTGAGATCTAAGAGTCCCTTTAACCCCAATATCCTACAAGAAGACCCTGTATTCAAGCAAAATTGGATAACTTTTGCCAGTGATGCCCTTGGTGGGGGGATTAGCAGATTGGATGGGAGGGCAGACTACATGATGTCCAAGGTCACTTCCACTTATCTGATATTATGATTCCATTAGTGACCTGAAATAATTAACAAATGGAAGGTGGTATTATTTATCATTAGCTGGACCTAAAGGCCAAAACTCCTGGTAAAAAGTTCTGTCCCATACCAACCTCCTTCCCGCAAACAAACCAATGTAGGGAAGGATAAAGCAGTTGAACAGTTTTTATCGTTATTTATCAGATCTAATTGCCAACATCCAGCAAGAACTCTCAGAGGGTTGGACTGCCCCCTCAGATACGGGAAATGAGAAAAATATGTCCAGGAGAGATCTTTATCTCTGGACTTTTATGGGTGGGGTAGAGAGGAGGGTAGAAACTGAAGGATGACAGCCAATTTAGATGCAGACCTCAAGGCTCTCCATGTAGACCTCTCTGTCCACATTTTTCAGATGGGTCTTGTCGGTGGAGCCCCAGCTGAGTAACACTAATGGCTCCCCTCTCATTGATCTCCGCGTGTGCTTGGAGACCCAGATTGGGTTAATGAATGTGCCATGGGACCAGGTGATTATCGGGCCCCCCAATAAAAGAAAACAGTCTTAAAGAAAGAATTCAGAGCCTGAGTCTGGGTGACTGGTTACTAAAAGCCTTATTGTCTTTCATAAACCATTATTTATTCTGCCCACCCTGCCTTCTTCTTCCACTCCCACCAGTAATTAATTAGGCATCATTTTTCTGGAGAGCTCTTTCTGGTTCCCTTTGGGGCCAACTCGGCCTGTGGTTATTTATTTCATGGGGGGAATCTCTAGAACTTCTTTCCCTGTCTCACGTCTCAGCAATTGACCTAGCTTTGGGCATCATGGATTGTTTAAGCAAATCAGGGGGGTGACGCAATGTAATATAGTTGTTTAAAGTGACCTTGGATCAATATCATTCAGGAAGGCAATCCTGCTGCTGAATACTTAGTGCCAGGAGGGATTTTACTACTTTAGTAGTTTTATAGTAAAGGCAACAGAGTGAAGGGGTGGAGGGGAGAATATATTCAATAATAAACCAAACTGTTAAAGTCCATTATCAAGTACAAAAACGTTGAATCCAGAAGCTTTCCATTTCTTTTAAACCGTGGCCCTGTCAAGACCTGTAAAAGCCTGATGAACCAGAGAGGATGTCCTTCACGGATCAACTTCTTCTTTATTTTTGCAGAGTTGGACCTGGTTTCTCTGTGTCATGTGACCTGAGGACCACAGGTTCCCCACTCTTGGTCTAGTGCATATACTGGGGGCATGGCCAGCTTTAGACCTACAGGTATTGGAAAACAGCAATGTTTTCTTCCAAAGATGAGGGGACACTTTAACAGGCAACCCCTTTTCCCTTCTGGGTTGAAGACTGACTGTTTATTGGTTGTAAAAAGAAAAGACTTTGTGAAACTCTGGAGGGTATAATTAGGATCAATGAGGAAAATTATAGAGAGGCAGATGTTAACTCATTCTAAGGAAATTCTTGGACCTGGTTTTGGATGCCAGCTCTTTCATTTACTATCTGTGATCTTGGGTAAGTCATTTATGAGGGCATTAGATTGGCTCCTAAGGTCATTTCTAGTTCTAAATATTATGATCCCATGGTGGATTGAGTTGTTACAGGAGGTAGTGAGTTCTTCAAATTCCTTATAACAATATTGTGTTGTACTTATGGCAAGCATTATTATCCTCACTTAATGGAGGAAGGGCCCGAAGCTAACAGGGGTGACTTGCTTATGGGGATAAGGTTAATAAATGGCAAGAGAATGAATCTTACTTAGCCTCCTGACTCCAAGACCAGTGATTGAATGAATGAAAAGCATTTATTAAGCATTTACTGTATATAAGACATTGTACTGTGCCTGAGTATATAATTTGGCTCATAGATCAGAGCTGGAATGGACCTCAGAGGCCAGCTAGTTCAATCCTTTTATTTTTCAGGTTGAGAAATGGAAATCATGGAGCTCAAGTGACTTGCCCAAGTTTACAGAGACAGTAATTAGCTAAGGAAGTTTTTAAAGCCAGGTCCTCTAATAGGGGGAGATGACCTATCTAGGGTAGGGGTGGCTAGGAAGCCAGTTTTGATCTGAGGAGACTCAGGGATAGTGAGTTGGCTCATAGAGGAGGACAGTTTCTCCTGTAGCATGGCTATTTCTATAGTAAGTGTTTGCTGAATTGAATTGGATTGAGTGAAATCACCACCAATAGTATGAGCTGAGACACTGAGAAGCTACAAAAAGCAGGCTAACAGAATTCCAGGCAGTATTCAAGGACTCTGACACTTTGGGTCTGAGGACAATTTACCTGTAAACTGACCTATTTATGCTGTTAACTCAGTTGTCACAGGAAATGCTTGATGCTAAATTCTTCTCTCTTGAACTGTTTTTCCCACAGTGTGCCCCACGCTTTAGCTGAGGCCCATGGAACAGCACCAGAAGGTTTTGTTTATCAGATCAAGTCATACTGTGTGAGTGTCAAAAGAAAGATTTAAAAATAAGTTTTCCAAGTCCATTGGGAGAAATTGGAGCATTCTGGGGACAAAGGGAGAGGTGGGGGAAGGAGGCCCCTGGTCTGCTCCTGGGGGAGAACTGTAGATTCAGCTGTTTGGCACTCTCCATGCTCACACCCTCCCCTCCAGTGTCCTCATTCCCTTGCTTCTAAGGCTGGTGCCCGCCTCTGAAAGCCAGGGGACAGATTGTGTCCCATAAGCCATTATCTGTATCCATACTTTCCTCTATGTGATAAAATGGACCTGGAGTAGGAAACCTTTAGATTCTCAGAACTATATCCCAGCTCCAGTCACTTAGGGTTTTCTTTATATTCATTCCTTTAACAAACCTTTACTTAACTATTGTGTGCAAAACACTGTATAAGTGGTAAAAATACAAAAACTCTAATTTTAAATTGAGTGGTAAGCTTTATCCTGAGGAAGCAAAAAAGTGACTTCAGAAATTTGGAATATTGTTTAAAGTTAGGAAGTCTCCTTGTTTTAACTGCATATGCTTGATTTTGCTGATAATGGTGGCCACAAACAAAATAATTCAAGAGAGTTATGCTCTTTTTTTCCTTTCCTTTCTCCCTCCCTCCCTTCTCTTTCCTTCTTTCCTTCCTTCCTTCCTTCCTTCCTCCCTCCCTTCTCTTTCCTTCCTTCCTTCCTTCCTTCCTTCCTTCCTTCCTTCCTTCCTTCCTTCCTTCCTTCCTTCCTTCCTTCCTTCCTTCCTTCCTTCCCTCATGCCTTCCTTCCTCCCTCCCTCTCTCCTTCCTTCAGTTCTTTGTTCCTTCATTCCTTCCTTCTTTCCCTCTTTCTTCCCTTCTTTGTTCCTCTTCTCCCTCTCCTTCCCTTTCCTCCTCTCCTCCTTCTTTGTTTCTTCCTTGCTGTCTCTGTCATTGCCATCTTCATCCTGCTTGCCTTCTCTCTCCATCCATCTCTCTGCCACTCTGTCTTCTTTAGAATACTTTGAAATCTGTCTCCCTTTACTTTATACCCATTTGTCTTAGTTCTCCCTCTGGTGCCAGATGGAATATATCTAATTGTTTTTCTAAATGACATTCCTTCAGATATACGAAGATAGCAATCATGTTTCCCTCTAGCTCCAAATCTTCTCTTTTTCTATTTCTTATTTCAACTCTGAATCTTTGTTTATCAGTGGTCAGCAAACTGTGGTGGATTGGCCCCAAACTGGCCTACCATTTGCTTCTGTGTGGCCTGTAAACTTAGAGGGTCAGAGGGTCAGACTTGGCCCACCAGCCATAATTTGCTGACCTTTGGTTTATATCATGCCCTATGCCTGGAATGATAATCTTCCCTCCTAAGTTTTGCCTCTTGACTTTCCAAGTCACTCTCTGTTTCAAGTTAAATGCCACCTACTTACTCTATCAAGTTTTCTCTGATTCCCTCAATAGAAAAGAGATTTTCCTTGTCCCTTTATCTTTGATCCTCAGCACTTCTTTTATTCAATTCAAATTTATTTGTGTTGAATCCAATATGGGTAGAACACAGGGCTCATGGATGCTGCTAGTCCTCCATATTATCAAGACTCCACCTGCTGTTCCAAACCCAGGGAAGCCATAGCCAACATCTCTTACTCCTTTCCCTCCTCCTCTTCTTTCCTCCAGGAACTTACCCTGCACACAACTGTATATAATAACATGAACATAATTTCCACCAATAGCAAAGGATCATTTGTTAACTATCTAGCTTCCTATTCTTTACACTTCTCTAATAAATAATTAGATATCATCTTTCCAAGAGAGCTCTTTCCAGGCCAAGTCACTCAGTAGTTATTTATAGGCACACATAATGTTTGAGCTTGGAAGGCACCTTAGAGGTCATCTCATTTAGTGCCCCAATTTTCCAAATGAGAAAACCAAGGCCCAGAGAGGGGAGAGGAATTCCCCAAGGTTGCTCACCTATAATAACTGACATTTATATAGGGCTTTAGAGTTTGCAAAGGGCTTTATGTGCATTATCTCAATTAGGTCTCACAGTTCATCCAAAAATTAGGTACACATTCCTGATTTTACAGGTGAGGAAACTGAGGTTCAAAAGAGGTTATGTGAATGGAATAAGGCCACATGGCTTGTTCCTATTAGAATCTGAATTTGAACCTAGATTTTTGTGACTCTAGTCCAACATTTTATCCTCTGTGTGTCCGTGTGAGGAACAAAACTTAAACCCAGGTCGTCTGACTCCAGGTCCAGCACTCTATACACAACACTACATATTTCACAGGGAACATTTAGAACGGCTGCCTCTGTCATTCAGCAGCTGATCCAGATCTATGCAACTTGGATTGCTTCATGTTGGAAGAGATCATAGCATAGGGGTCATCGAGAATTTCTCCTGCCTCCCTCTCCACATGATGCCTGCAGGGGTCCTTTCTTCAGCACCCCTGACAAGTTATCATCTGGTCTCTACTTTAGCTCTCCCAGTGACAGGCACCTCACTTCTGAGTGGTTCTGATTGGTAGAAAGTTCTTCCTTAACATTACTTGTGAATTATGTGCTTTGCTCACTCCCACCTCCACATGTACTCCCTCATCCATGTGACAAGTCTTTAGACATTTAAAGTAGCTATTTTTGTTCAAAGATGATGGGATACTTTCATAGACAGTTCTATTCTGGATTGAAAATTGACCCCTGGGTCTGTTCTGTGAAACCTAGAGGGAACTAGTAGAAGCTTCCATTTGAGGATGTTCTGCCTCCTGCCCCTGAGTCAAAGGCCTAGGAACTGGGCCTATATGGGGCCGGTAAAGAGGGGGCTAGGCTTCTAAGTTTGGAGACTTGAAACCTCTCTCTAATGCCCCAGTGTGATAGGCAGCCAAACAGGAGTGATGAAGTATGAACAGGACAGGTGACCACTTACCTGGTTAGATTTGAAGGACTCCCATGACTAAAGACATCTCCCACACTGGCCCTGACCTCATTTTTTTAAAGGTCAGATCTGTAATTTAGTCAGTATAGAAAGCTTCCTATGGGGGAAACTCCTTTCATAGATACATCTTAGTACGTATTAGGAGGAAGACTTGTGGTACCAAGAGGTTAAGTGTCAGGGTCATAAAGCCAGTAGGTATCAGAGGCAAGACTTGAACACAGGTCTTTTGATTTGGAGACTGTCTCTCTAGGCATTGGTTCTGAGTATCTCTTGGTTCTGAGTTAGAACCTAAAATTCCTGACATCAGGGAGTCAATCTACTGACTGGATTAAGGCACTATCTCTAGAGGGCCTGCTAAAATGATAATCTTCTGTGGAAGAATACAGATGAACCGTTATCTGCTTAACATGTGATGGGAAAAGAAAAAGAGGGATGACAGGGGGATAGAAAAGGAAGACATGAGCAGAAGAAGGAAGGAGGGCAGAGAGAAGAAGGAGGGGAAGAAGAGAGAAGGAAATTCAAAGAGAAGGAGAGGAAAGTGGGGAAAGAGGAAAGTAGAAGTAGCAGAGGAGGGAAAAAGACAGAAAAAGGAAGAAAGATGGAGGAAGAGAGGAGAGAAAGGAAGGTACAGAGGATAAATGGAGACAAGGGTGAAAAATGAGAAAAAGAAAGGAAAAAACAAAAAGAAGGGGAAGGAGAAGGAAGAAGAGGGAAGAAGGGAAGGCAGGAGTGAGGAGGTGTAGGCTGATTGGGACTTGTTCAATTCTCTGAGTGTTTGGATAGGACAATGCAGTGCTCTAGCACAGGGTCCCACATTTCACCATGTGGGGTCCTAGGAGTTCCTCAGTTAAACGTCTTATTGTTTTTGTCACTTCAGAGATAGCCAGAGCATGACTGGTACTTCTGAAGGCCATCGATCCTGGCAGATCATTTAAATGAATGTGTAGCAAAATCCTCAAAATGCAAATGTCTCAGGTCTCTTTTCCTGTTTGCCTGGAATTACTTTATTTTGCTTTCTGAGCTTTCACCTTTCACTTTTTGCCTGGGCAGAACAGGGTAAAGATTTCCCCCAGCACTCTCAGGTGATCAGGTCAGGAAATGGGAATTAAAAGGGCAAAGTCTTGGGTCTTGATTGATATATTTCTGAAATCAATGGCAAGATGAATTATATAATGGATAGTTAAGCTTACTTCAATTGTGGTTGATGTTTCCTAACTTTAAAGGAGTGGACCTGCCTTCATAGGGACCTATAATCTACCAGGATAATGTCTTCTACCCAGTTCTCCCAAGAATTTTCTTCATGCAGAAGCAAGGTAAAGTCTTTAGAGCAAGGGTTCCTAACTTTTTTTGGGTCACAGACCTTTTTGGCAGTCTTGAGAAGCCTATGGCTCCCTTCCCAGAATAATATTTTTAATTGCATAAAATAAAATACATGATATTACACAGGAAACATATTATATTGAAATACATTTATCAAAATATTAAAAAAAATTCAAGTTTATGGACCCCAGATTAAAAACTTCTGCTTCAGAGCCTATATAGCATATGGAGACATAGCCAGGGCCCTGGGGCATGAATTTCTTCTCTTTATTTCTACTTTCAAACTTGAGCTCAGGACTCTTTCATTCATTTCCTATTAAACAGGAGGAGATAAAAGTGGGTCTAGGAAATCTAGGTTCTGATAACGATTTGATCTCACAGGTACTTATAAGGCCCCAGCCTTCCTGCTTTTATTTAAAATAAAACCTAGAGTGGATAAATGACTTGTAGAAAGTTATACAGTTTGTCCATGATGAAATTGAGAAACATACTTGGGACTCAAGATTATCATGGTCAAAGCCCAGGGCATATTTCTTCTAGTTTGGGAGATTTCCTTCAAGGAACCTCTGGAAAATGATAGCCTTGCTCACATATATCTGACCCTTTTTGAAGCAAAATGCTTTAAATTCGTTATGTCATTGGATTCTCACAACCTCTTTGTAAGATATGTAGTAAAAAATGAAGGAAAAGTGAGGTTTATCAGCATTAGGCATGAAAGAAGGGACAGAATGAAGGAAGAAGAGATCATTTAGGCATCTCTCTTGGAGAGATGAGATGAAAGTATTGGCAAAGGTTGGTATAGTGGGAATGGAGAGAAGGGGACAGAAGTGAGGTGGATTTTGGATGTAGAACTGATACAAGTTGGCAGCTGATTGGATGTCAGAGTTGAGTGACCAGGAAAAGACAAAGAGGGCTCTGAGAGGATAAGTTTGAGTGACTGGAAGAATGATGGTGACAAGAGAAATAGGAGTTGGGGAGAGGGGTTTGTTGTTTGCTTGCTTGTTTTTATAGGAAGAAGAAAATGATAAGTAAGGTTTGGACGGGAAATGTGGAATAGTAAGAACACTGGATTAGGAGGCAGTGGTCTTGGGTTTAAATCCTGCTTGCACTACTCAGTATCTGCAATGACCTTGGGTTTAATCTGTTTCCCTCTCTGGACCTTAATGTCCTCATCTATGAAATGAAAGTGTTGGACTAACAGATCTCTAAGTTGTCTTCTTTTAATATGTGATTTTAAAAGCAATGAATAGGACAGTGGGTGACCCTCTTCCTAGTTCTATCTGTGTCACTTGTCTATGACCTTGAAAGACCCACTTAACCTCTTCTTGGATAACTCAATTTTTTTTATTGCTTTATTTCCTTTCAGCTTTAGTATTTTTGTCCGTAAAATGAAAGGGGTTAAAACTATATGATTTCTAGGTCTTTTTAAAGCTCTAAATACTCTGATTCTAAAGGACAAACTCAGAGTCACACAAATCACTGGTGGGAGGGCAAAGAAAAGAATCGAGTGTCCAGCAATTTCCATTAGACTAAAGTTTTATCAAGTTGGTTGAGGTAGGCGGTTTAGGAGGGAGGGAACAAGTTCACCCTCCTACCCCTGCCCTGGCTTCTCTGATGTAGAAGGTTGCAGATCAAACCCAAATAATAGCTCTAGTAATTATTGCTTTCCGATTTATGTCTCCTGAATTAACCATGTAGTCAGAAAGGAAGCAGCGGGGGAGTGAATTAAAATATCTAGGGCTTCGAGTCAACAATATTTGGTGGTAGATTACACATACTAATATGCATAATTTTCAAGTCCTTATCTGCCTTCCCCAGGCAGGTGACCTAGACTTATTAGCACACTTTATAACATTAAGCATCGTGCTGAGATTATGGTGCTTGGCGTTCGTGGAATACCGATCTCCCCAGTATTTAGCCTTCGCCCCTTAATGAACTGTATTTGGCCTAATCTATCTCTAGTTTCAGTTAATCTCGGATTTGATAAGAAGGCAGGTAAACCTCCTCTCCCCCTCCTCCCCTAACATGCACCCAGCAGCTTAATTAGTGGGAGCAAAAACCATCAAACACAAAAACCAACAGAGAGAGGAAGGAAAGGATAGCATCATTGCAAACTGGCTGAGTGATCCCAGGCAATGGGACCAAGGCATGGGGGGATGAGTAGCTGTTGGGCTGTTTAGGTAACCTACAAATAAACAGCTAATAAAGGGTCAAGCTATAGCAAACATAGAAGCATACCCCTAAGGGAAATGGGGCAAGAGTGTTGAACTGGACAAAGGAAACTTGGCTTCTAGACACACTTCCACTACTAACCTGCTGTTTGACCTTGGGGAAATCTCTTGACTCCTCTGGGTCTCACCTTCCCCACCTATAAAATACAGATATTAAACTGGATGATCTTTAAGGTCCCTTCTACCTCTGAATGTTCCTGAGAAAATGTCAAGGTATAAAGTATATACATATACACACATATATGGATATCTATATGTAGTAGATATATACACATATATTTGTACACACATATATTTCAGCTAACTTATAAGTACACAATTTCCCATTACTCAGTGAGTCTGGCAAAGACCCAAAGGTTAATAGTTTCTTGCAGGTGATCCAGGTCTTTTCCCGCTAATTCGCCTGGCTTCCATCCCAAGAGTCCAGACAGTGCTTTCTCCTCCCTCAGCTCTGTACGTCCTTAGAGAGTCAAATTGTCTTTTCTGCACAGGTCTACCTACCCTCACAACTTCAGTTTGAAACTGTTCCCCTGAAAGGCACCTTTAACATCTCGACCATTGTCCCATGGGTTCTGACCACAGAAATTTTTTGAGTAGTTTTCCCCCTGCTTATGGGCACTCAGCCTCTTAGTTTCCATCAGCTGCTGCATATCTGAATCAATACATCCAGAGTCAAAATCAAGGCTCTCTCCCTTTTCTTTTCTCTTATGTAGAATTTTATTTTTTTCTTAAATCAGGCTCACACTCTCTATACCCTGTAGGAATCCTTCTTTATCTTTCTTCAACTAGGTACTCCGTACTGGAAAGAGAGCTTGACTTGTAATCAGGAGACACGAGTTTGAATTCTGTCTCATTTATTTATTAACTATGGAATTGTGGGTAAATTATAAATGACTTCTCTGAGCCTCAGTTTTTACATCTGAAAAATAGAGATAATATTTTTAGTATTCTACTTTCAAAGAGTTGTGAGGAAAACATTAGCAAACCTTTTGTAAAGTGCCATAAAAGTTTCTGTTGCGTTTATCAGGAGTTCTTTCTTACATGGACCTAGAATCTACCTCCCTATAGAAATCTTGTACATATACCTTGTCTATCTTATAAACACCTATTTATATTTACAGATATCTGTGTATACATGATGTCTATCAAAATGTAAGTTCCTTAAGGGCAAGGAATGTTTTCCCTTTTCCTTGTTACCCCCACTCACTGACATAGCCTAGAAATAGTTATTTATGAAATAAATGTTTGCAGATTAAATCAATGAATTTTTCCTTGTCCATATTAGAGCCCTTCTATGTTTGTATTTTTCCAAAGGTGATCTAACATTGTTATAGGCAGTTGGTGATGGATAATGATTGAGTAAAAGGTTGAGGAGCACTTAGATAAGAGAGTTTGACTAGAACATGTCACAACAAACAAAAACCCAGAGAGGAGAGAGTATACAACAGTGTTAAGTTTAGCAGAAGGGTGGAGAAAGCTGAGAATTGAAAATAAGGGAGACATAAAAGGAATAAACATTTATATAGGGCCTACAGTGTGCCAGGTACTGTGCGAAGCATTTTAACAAATACTGTCTCATTTAAGCCTCGCTACAACAATGTGAGGTAGGCAGTGCTGTATCAAGTAAGAGATCCTTCTACCTTTGCAGAGATCACTTTCACCTGACTGATAAGGCTGGAAACCAGACTGCATGGAGTTGAGAAGAGAGGGTGGAGAAATAAGCATTTATTCAGCACATACTATGTGCTGGGCATTGTGTGAAGTACTTTACAAATATTATTTCATTTGAGAGGGGAGAGGAAATGAAGGTAATGATTATAGAAGGTTTTTTCCCCTAGAAGTTTGTCTGTGAAAAGGGGGAAAGTTATAGGATGATATCTTCAGAGTATGAAGATCTGCAGAAGGTTTTTGTAAAGATGGGGAAGACTTGGGGTAGACTGCAGGGAAGGAACGAATAGAAAGGGAGAGATTGAAGATTACAGAGGGGATGGTTGTGTAGACAATCTTCTGCAGCAGATGGGAAGGGTTAAAATCTAGGGTACATATAGATGAGTTGGCCTTGGCTAGGAAAAATAACCTCTTCATTAGACAGTAGAATAAATGAGAAGGAAATGAGGGATAATATCAGAGTTTTGATATAAAGGGGACTAGAGAAAGATCACAGTGATAATAATAGCTAATACTTATATAGTGCTTACTATGTGCCAGGCACTGTGCTAAACTCTTTATGAATATTATCTCATGTGGTCTTCATAACAACTCCGGGAGGCAGAAGCTATTATCCTTCCTCCTCCCCCACTTTATAGATGAGGAAACTGTGGCAAACAGAGGTTAAGTGTTTTACCCAGGGACACACAGATTGTAAATGGTCTTTATATTCTCAGCAAAATATGTGGTAAAAATCTCATCCTAGATAGTAGAGGGAGCAGCCTCAGTAAAGAAAGCCAATTAGAGATGAGTAACAAGATTACTTTGCTATGGTGAGGGCTCAGTGCAGATTAGTTAAGGTAAATTCATAAAGGATGCAGCATTTGAGTAGGAACAGAAGAGGTGGAGTTTGAGAATAATACAGGATTGGGATTCTGAAGGCATCAATAGGACAAGAGAGAAAGGGATTTAGAGTAGAGGATGCTGTCAGAGTTGGACTGTTTAACTATAGGGTTTTGACTGTTCAGTTTTTTAGTTGTGTCTCACTCTTCATGACCCCACTTGGGGTTTTCTTGGCAAAGATACTGGAATGGTTTGCCATTTGATTCTCCAGCTCATTTTACAGATGAGAGACTGAGGCAAACAGGGTTAAGTGACTTGGGAGAAGAGGAAAGCAAAGTTAGAGCAGGGGTGATGGCCCAGGAGAATCTTGGAAGGATTGGAGGTTACAGTGAAGACAAAGAATAAATAGAGAGGATTATTCGGTTCAATTATTTCTGATTTGTCCTTGTCTAGTCTGACTCATTAATCTACTTTTCTATTTTTTTAACCAGTACCAAATGGTTTTGATAATTACTGTTTTAGAATCTAGTCTGAAGGGTAGATGTGGTGCTATTCCCACTTTACTGTACTATTTTTCTTCCTGTCTAGATTTTTTTGTTCTTCCAAATAAATGTCATTATTATTTTGTCTAGCTCTGTATACTATTTGCATTGATAATTTGAATGGCACAGCACTAAACCTATAAATTAATTTCAGTAGCATTATCATTTTTATTATATTGGCATGGTGCAGCCTGTGACCCTGAATACCCCCCTCTAGTTATTTAAGTTGTTTTTTATTTATTTTTAAATCTTTTTATTAATTTATTTTTAGTTTTTAACATTCACTTCCACAGGATTCTGAGTTCCAAATTTTCTCCCCATCTCTTTCCTCTCCCCACCCCAAGATGACTTGCATTCTGATTACCCCTTCCCTCAATCTGCCCTCCTTTCTATCAGTCCCCTACCCCTTTCTCTTATCCCCTTCTCTTCTATTTTCCTGTATGGCAAGATAGATTTCTATACACCATTGCCTATATTTCTTAGTTCCCAGTTCCATGTAAAAGCAATTTTTAACATTCATTTTTTTTAAAACTTTGAATTCTAAATTCTCTCCCTTCCTCCCTACCCTCATTGAGAAGGCAAGTAATTTGATATAAGTTATACATGTGTAGTCATGCAAAACACTTCCATAATAGTCATGTTGTGAAAGGCTAACTACATTTCCCTCTATCCTATCTTGCCTCCATTTATTCTATTCTCTCCTTTGACCCTGTCCCTCCTCAAAAGTATTTGCTTCTGATTATCCATCCCCCAATCTACCCTCCCTTCTATCATCCCCACCCCCCCTTTTCTGTTCCTGCCTACTTTCCTGTAGGGTAACATAGATTTCCAGACCCAGTTGACTGTGTATGTTATTCCCTCCTTAAGTCAAATCTGATGAGAGGAAGATTCATTTATTCCCTCTCATCTCCCTCCTTCCCCTTCACTATAAAAGTTTTTTCTTGCCTCTTTTATGTGAGATAGTTTACCCCATTTTTACCTCTCCCTTTCTCTTCCCAGTACATTCCTCTCTCACCCCTTGATTTTATTTTTTTAGATATCATCCCTTCATATTCAACTCACCCTGTGCCCTCTGTCTATATGTATATTCCCTTCAACTATCCTAATGGTGAGAAAGGTCCAATGAGTTACAAACACTATCTTTCCATGTAGGAATGTAAACAGTTCAACTTTAATAAATTGCTTATGATTTCTCTCTCTTGTTTACCTTTTCATGCTTTTCTTGAGTCTTGTATTTGAAAGTTAATTTTTCTATTCAGCTCTGGTCTTTTCATCAAGAATGCTTGGAAGTCCTCTATTTCATTGAATGTTAATTTTTTTTTTTGTCTGAAGAATTTTACTCAGTTTTGCTGCGCAGGTGATTATTAGTTTTAATCCTACTGCCTTTGACTTCTGGAATATCATATTACAAGTCCTCCTGTCCCTTAACATAGAAGCTACTAAAACTTGTGTTATCCTGATTGTGTTTTCACAGTACTTGAATTGTCTCTTTCTGTTTGCTTGCAGTCTTTTGTCCTTAATCTGGGAACTATGGAATGTTGCTACAATATTCCTAGGAGTTTTTCTTTTGGGATCTCTTTCAGGAGGTGATTGGTGGATTCTTTCCATTTCTGTTTTACCCTCTGTTTCTAGAATATCAGGGCAGTTTTCCTTGATTTACTTGAAAGATGATATCTAGGCTCTTTTTTGATCATGACTTTCAGGTGAACCAATAATTTTAAAATTATCTCTCCTGGATCTATTTTCCAGGTCAGTTGTTTTTCCAATGAGATACTTCACACTGTCACAGATGCCAGTGATTCAGTCCCCTGAAGTGTGCTCCAGGTTTGCTGGGGCCTCGTCTGTGCTGCCATGTTTTGGGCTGGACTGCACTCCTCTCTCAGACTGGTGCAATAGACCTTTCCTGTCAACCTTCCAGGTTGTCTTGGGTGGAAATTTGTTTCACTGTCATTTTGTGGGTTTTGGTGTCCTTAAATCTGTTTAGAGTCATTTTTTCAGGTATTTGGAGGGGCTGGGGGAGAGCTCAAGCAAATCCCTGCTTTTACTTTGCTATCTTGATTCTGCCCCCTGTTTTTATTTCTTTAAGGCAAATATTGTAATTGATTCTCTACAGTTATTGAATGTGTTTGGCAGATTGACTCCCAGAAATTTTATGTATTTTGTGGCTATTTTGAACATGTGCTCTCTTTTTAATTATTCCTCTCCTGATTTTGTTATTGCTATGCAGAAGTGTTGTTGACTTTTATGAATTTATTTTGCATTATGTTATTTTGCTTAAGCTATTAACTGTTTCAATTAGTTTCCTTGGATTAGGAATTTCCTCAGATTTTTGAAGTGAACCATCTTGTCATCCACAAATAGGGATAGATATGTTTCCTCTTTGCTCTTTTATGTCTTAAATTTCTCTCTCTTGTACTAGTGCTATCACTGACATTTCTAGGATAAAACCAAATGAAAATGAAGAATGAGAGCACACATGTTTACTTTTATAATTTTTTGTGAAACTTCTAGTATTTTTCTATTGCATGTGATCATGGCTTTTGGTTTTAGATAGATACTTCTTTAATATATGAACAAAAATATTCTTTTATGCATATGGCTTATAAGTTTTTCAGTCTAAATAAATGTTGTACTTTGTCAAAAGTATTTTCAGCATTTATTGACATAATAATGTGGTTTTAAGTGACTTTGTCTTTCATAAGATTATGTAAATTATTTTCCTAAAGTTGAAACATCTTTATATACCTGGCATAAATCCAACTTGGATATAGTGAATAATTTTTAGATAAATTACTCTTCTTTTTCCAGCATTTTATTTAAAAATTTTGAATTAATACTCATCAATGTTGATCTTTACTTTCTTTTTTTGTTTTATCCTTCCCTGTTTTAGGCATTAAGATTATATTTGTCTCATAAAATGTATTTATTGGAGGTTTTCTTTCTCATTGTGAATGATTTGTGTAGCATAGGCATCAATTGTTCTTTAAAAGTTTTAAAGAACTCTACCATCAATCTATCCGAGCTAGAGGTTTCTTCTTTGGTAGTTCCTTGCACAGTTAGCTCAGTATCTTTTTCTGGGGTTGAATTTTTTAAGCTCTCTATTTGGCATTTCTTTAATTTAGGTATTATATCTTATTAGGTATCTCTCTTTTTTTCGAATGTCCAGTTTTGCTAGAATATAAAAACATAGTATATTATGGCAATTCCTTTTATTTCTTCATGTTATTTTACTTTGTTCATTTTCATTTTTTATTTGATTTTTCTCTTTTTTACTTCAAGATAGATAAAAGTTTATCAGTTTCATTAGTCTTTTTAAAGAGCTATCATTTAGTTTTGTTTATCAGTGTTCTAGACTTTTTTTTTCCAATTTATCTTTCTCTGTTTTTCAAGATTTCCACTTTTGTGCTTATTATATCACTAAAAGTTATTCTTATTCCTTTTTCAAAGAACTTATCACTTGCTTCTATTGCCTTTGTTCATGTGATCCCTGTAAATTCACAACATTGCCTAGTATTTTATACAAACTCCTTTGGGAGTCATGCCCATGGCTCTCATACACTTAAATATACAGACACACATTAGCTCACATATAGACATATATAATAGAATATAATTAATAATAAAACCTATTTTTAACAAATCACAATAATTTTATTATTATTGTTAATATTTCAACAGAAGGTATCGTCAGTCCCATTTTGCAGAACAGGAAAGAGGAGTCACAAAGCTAGAAATAACTTGTCCTTGATCACAGAATTTACAAAGGTGGACCTTGAGCCCAGATCCATCACCTCTGAGATTTGTGTCAATTATGATTGACGAATTGATCAACAAACATTTATTAAGGACCTACTATATACACCATGTACTCTGCTAGGAGTTGTTGATACAAGGACAGAAAGGAAAGAGTTTCTGCCCTAAATGAGTATATATTCAAAGTTGAAAAAAAGTTCTTTTATATAATACATTATACTATCCTCTTCAAAGAGTTCAAAGTCAAAAGGAAGTTCCAGGAAATTGAAAAAATCTGAACCCAAATAGACTAGGAAACCCCCAAAGCCCACACACGTTGTCTTTGGGAAGCCATTTCCCATGGGAAGTTCCTAGGGAGCTGGTTAGTGGAATAAGCTGTCAGTGAGACAAGATATTTGGTGTTAGTTACTGATGACCTTTATGGAACTTCTTGTCCCTCTACTAAGCAGTCTGGTATTAGGGTATAAAACCTGAATCACAAAGTGAGCCAGCTCATTGACTCCCCCAGGCTTCTGAAAAGTTCAGTAATTTACAAAAGGCACCTCCTGGGCAGAATGGATGACATTTGCAATGTTCCCAGCAAAACACAGACAATTCGTTGTTAGTCTTCTGTGGCATTTCACATATATATAAATTTTCATATATATATATTTGTCTCTCTCTTTTCCTTGTTCCCTCCCCCTTCCTACCCCATCTAGTGAAAGCAATTTTGGCTTCATGAAAATCATTAAAGTTTTATATTGCTGAATTCCTTTGCTGGGTCTATCCTGGATCCTTTAGATTGGACTGGAATCAAGCCAGAAAAGGAGAAATGGATATAAACCCCTGGGGGAAAGCAGGGAACTTTATTTATGTATTCAGGTAGGGGTAGGAAGACCAGCTCCAAGGTGGTACCAGGGGAGTTCAGAAGAAGGAGACTTCATAGTGAGGCTGGCTTGGCTAGGCAAGGCATCCTTGACAAAGATAATAATTTGCCAAGATGTTATTAAGAGGGTTCCTATTCAGGTATAAGCTGGAGAAGATGAACTTTGAGGTTGCTTACTTTCTGAGATTTTATGGTTTTGTGAATAGATAGGTTTAGTAGATAGGATTTTTGTGGGAGTGGTGGGGAAAACGGAGAGGAAAAGGGGAGGGAGGGGGAGAGAGAGAGAGAGAGAGAGAGAGAAAGAGAGAGAGAGAGAGAGAGAGAGAGAGAGAGAGAGAGAGAGAGAGAGAGAGAGAGAGAGAGAGAGAGAGAGAATTTTTTTAGTGACAGAAAATCATGTCAATGTACAGAGGCCAGAAATCATGAATATGTATGGAGAGTAAAGAAGAGACCAGGAGCTAGTGTGTATGTGGAGGGGTGTAGAAATGGGACACAGAGCTGGATAATGTTGGGATCAGTTTGTAGGGGGATTAAATGCCAGGCTAAGTAGTTTGGACTCCATCTTGTAGGCAAATGGAGAACCTCTGAAGCAGATTTAGCAGGAGTGAAATGAGGTGAGGCAGCATGGTTATAGCCCCGAATTAGAAAGTAGGATATTTCTAGCTCAGCTGCTAACTTGTTATGTTACCTTGGGAAAGTCACTTTACTTATCTTCATTTTAGCTTTTTTTCCCTATAAAATGAGGGACTTGGTCTATTAATCAACTGATAGCCTTTCCTCTCCTCTCCTGTTCTCACCTTTTCTTTTCTTTTTTTTCTTCCTATATTGCCTGGAGCTGGAAGTACAGCAGCCACTCATGGCTGACCCTAATGCTGATTAGCACAGAAACTTTGTCTTGCTCCATTTTTCCCACCTAGCAGCCTGGGCCCCTCCATTCCTGCAGAACTCATGACATTAGTACTAGACTTTATTCATATACTTTCTTGGCTTTAGCTGGACTCCAGATAGGAACTCCTGAACTCAAGGGATATTGAGTGTCAGCCCTCCAGGAGTAGGGATTACAGACATATACTACCATGCTTGCCCAAAGCATTTATGATGTGACTGCTATTTTCCAGTCATTGGGTTAGGATTTGGGGACATAAAAATAAAAGTGAAACAATCCCTATTCTCAAGAAGCTTACCTACTAGTAGGGCTAGATCAGGAGTGGGGAACTTTTGGATTCTGTCGAAGGGCTGCACTTGAGGATCTAGAAGGCCACATGTGACCTTGAAGCTGAGGGTTCCCTGCCCCTGGGCTAGATCATCTCTGAAATCCATGATATTCTGTTCTGTGTTCTAACATTTTATGTTCTATGTCCAACTTCCATCTTAAGTATTCCATGATTTTCCAGCTCTGTAGCGAGTATGGTGTTCTCTTTAACCTATTATCATTTTCATTGTCGCTGTTCTTAGGGAAATGGAGTACCACCTTCACTGCCTGCCATCTGACCTTTCTTCTTTCCCTGGTGAAGGTGAGTGCCATATGGCACAAATGGCCCAGTCATGAAGAATGGATCCTGAAGGGACCCAGGGCAGTCGGTGAATTTCCAGGACGCTGGCTCTGACTCTTGCATGTTATCAGATTTCCCTTAAACGTGCAAAAATATTTCCTGTCACATTCCTGCTATTATGTGTCCTCCCTCTCTCTGTAAATGTATTACTCCCAAACTAGAACTCGCCAGAAGCTAGAAAGGAGATTTCTTTTCTCCTTTATCTAGTGTTGATCGAGGGGCAGGTGGCTCTGCTCCCACTTGGGGAAGAAAAATGAAGCTGTCTCAGGAATCATAATAATCCTGCACAACCTCCAACTCTTGCCTACATATGCTTAGCAGAGACAACAAGCGCTGGGATGGTGGGGAAAGCAGAACAGAACTCGAAGTGCAGGGAGGGACTGGGATTCTTACCAAGGCCACCTAAGGCCATCTTACCAAGGCCATCTTCTCAGCCCGGGGTTAGAGAGAAATGTGGGATGAGGTGTGGACATTTGGAGATGGGAAGTGGGGGGTGGGTAGGAGGGAGTATAGTAACAGTATCAATTAGTATTTATATAATGCCTTACACACATTATTTCAATTGATCTTCACAATATCCCTGCAAAGGTAGGAGCTATTATCATCTTATTTTACAGATAAAGAAGGGCCTCACATTTGAGTAAGTACCTTCTTACTTAAGGCAGGATTTAAACTCAGGTTTTCCTGACTACCTTCCTGCTTCAGGTAAGAGAAAAGCCCCCAGAGCAGATACTTCATCAGGTTATTTATTTTCTAGATAAAGGCCGAAGTTAAAGTCTAGAGACAGAATAGTGTGCTGCCAAGTGTGATGTAGCAGGAATGATACTATACTTAGGCTAAAAGATTTAGGGTCTGTCTAGTCTATACTTTGCCTCTGACTTTGTTAACTAGCCCCCAACAGACACTGAGGTTGATGAACTCAGCCTCACTTAGGCATTGGAGATGACCCTCAGGGCTTTTACTCACATATAGTAAGGAAGTAATAGGTATTTAAGTGAAGTCTGCACTGCCTTCCCTGAGAGTGACCTATTTTGTGCATTATAATGCAGGATAAGAAAGGGTGGAGCAGCTGCCACTAGGGAAGGGTCTAAGAAGTATGGAAGTGACCATTTTCCCTTGTAGTGTGGTGTGTGGCCCTGGCTGCTATTAGACTCAGAGATGCGTTTAGTCAGGATCTCATGTGATGTGCTTGTGATTCTCCAAGGATCCTGCTTTAGAACTGAGATACAGACTATAACTGGCCCTATATAGTACTTCCTGACCTACCCATTAGAATAGTTTCTTGAGGGCAGGGCTTCCTTCCTTCCTTCCTTCCTTCCTTCCTTCCTTCCTTCCTTCCTTCCTTCCTTCCTTCCTTCCTTCCTTCCTTCTTCCTTCCTTCCTTCCTTCCTTCCTTCCTTCCCTCCCTCCCTCCCTCCCTCCCTCCCTCCCCTCCTTCCTTCCTTCCTTCCTTCCCTTTTTGTTTTCCTTTCTTCCCTTCCCCTTCTCTCCTCCTTCTCTCCCTCCCTTTCTCACCTTCCTTCATTAGTTTTTTAGCCTTCAGCACCTAGCATAATACCAGCTATATTTTTATTTTGGTTTAGACCTGTGATTTCACTGCGGTAGTTAATTAACTCCCAGTAAGGAATCTACCTCTACCAAAGCATATCTGCAACTGTCCTCTAATTTACAATTTTGTGCTTCCATCCAAAGCACATCACCAAGTCTCCTTTCATCTTTGATTACAAAGCAGCCATGCTTGGGGCTCTACCTCAGAAGGTACCCCTTGAGGAGACAAGGCAAACCTCTCCAACGCCCTTTTGGGCTGACCAATTGGCTCTCAGAAAACAGGCAGGAGGAGAGCCTCATGTCTGACAAAGCCAGGCAGCCACCTCCAGGAGAGAAAAACAGAATGGGGTAGAGATGACAACATGAAGAGAAAGTGAAGTTATTTTTATAAAAGTTAAATAAATAAAAACTGCCTTCTCGCCTGAGGCATGTTTGGTGTGTCGGCTGTTCAGCTGAAGGTCTTTCAGCGCCCCACTTAGCTGTTGTGAGTGGAACAAAAATGAAAACAAACAAAGAGAAAAGAGAGCCCAGGAACATCCAGAAAGGCAGCTGCTGCAGATGCAGTTGAGGGCTGTCACTGGGAAAAGTGGAACAAATGGGAGGAGGGGGAGCATGATGCTTTAGGAAAATGGGATTTGATGTAAGAAAGAACTTTGGTGATCATCTGGTCCAACCGATTCATTTTCTAAATGAGGGAACTGAGGCCCCAGGAGAGGTTAAGTGACTTGTCCATGGGCACACATGGGCCAGGATTTAACTCAGATTCTTTGACTTCACATTCAATGCTCTTTCCATTCTATCACATACACATTTGGCAGTTTACACACTCAGTCTGATCCAACAGCCATTCATTAAGTGCCTACTGTGTGACAAGGCACTGTTCTGGCACAAGGATTACAGAGACACATAGGAAACAGTCTCTATTTTTGGCAAACTTATGTTCTCTTGGGTAGGGGTAAAACAATATGAGCAGATACAATATACATACACACACACACACACACACACATATATATATATATATAATATATATATATAATATATATATATATATATATATATATATATATATATATATATATAGCATTAACACTAAGAAATTTGGGGGCAGAGTGGGTGGAGAGCACGAAGAATTGGTGGAAATAAAGAAAACATTGGAGATGACTGTTAAACTGAATCTTAAGGAATTTAGGGATTCTAAGAACGAAAACCAGAACTCCAGACACAGGGGGTCAGACTGTACAAAGGCATGGAGGTGGGAGTTGTGTATGAGGATCAATAAGTAGATCAGTGTGATTGGAGAAGAGCATGCATGAAGGGTGATTGATGTAAGATCAGTCTGGAAATATTAGGTTGGAACCAGATTATGAAGTGCTCTAAATGCCCAAAGGAGGAATTTGCATTTTTTTCCCTAGAGGCAATTGGGAGCCACAGAAGATTCTTGGTTAGGTGAGTGGCTTGTTCAGACCTATGCTTTAGACATACAAATTTGGCAGCTGTGTAGAGAATATATTAGGGAGAGGGAAGACTGGAGGTAGGGGGATTGATTGGGGGACTATTGAAACTAGTGGGAGGTGGTGAGGTCTTGAATTAGGGTGGTGTAAGGGCAAGCAAAGTAGGATCTTTTGCTGCTTTTGTTTTACTAAAAGTGCCTCTGATTGAATAATGTGATTAAGGAGGATCTTCCCCACCTATGGATGGGCCTGGGAAGATTTGTTGGAAGGCCCACACATTTTGTTAATGAGGCACAGGTTCTTCAGGGATGTGATGCCCCTGGCTCTGCAAAGTGTACAAAGACTCCGAGGTAAGGTTTTACTTTGGGACTTAGTTTTTGGAAGAAGTTTTGTGTGCCAGAGGAGACTCCGGAGGGCTAAGGAGCCCTCCGTCTTTGAAAACCCAGATGTCGGTGCTTCTTGCCTCTCTGGTAAAGATGTATGTATCTTAATGGTCAGAATTCGGAAGCATGTCTGTTGACTTTTGATTTCTCTGTATTTTGATTCTGATTTTTTCTGAAGTTCAGGGTGCTGACTTTCCCCCCTGAACTAACTGAATGATACATGTGTTTAATTAAAGTGCTTGTTAACCCCTCAAAAGTTGCCTTTTTTTAAAAAAAGAAGCAGATCAAAGAACCTGTGATAGCAGGCTTCATTGTGTATGTCAGGGTATTTATTGATACGGTGGTGGTTGTATGCATGGGGAAAAGGAGAGAGATATGAGAGATGCTGAGGAACCAAATTGTATAGTCTTGGAAACTGATTCAATCTGAATACAAGTATCCCAATAATTAGGAGAACCAGGAAAACAACATCATGAAGACAAAGGGATATAAAAGTAACCATGAAAAGAGCACAATCAACACTGTCAGATATTTCAGAGAGGTCAAGGAGGATTAGGACTGAGAAAAAAATCATTGGATGTGGTAGTTAAGAGATCACTGACACCCTTTGAGATGACAGTTTCAGCTGAGTGTGGGATCAAAAGCCAGATTAGATTGTAGGGAACTGAGAAGTGAATAGGATGTGAGGCATTAAGTATTGACAGTAAAAAGAAGAGAGAATGGGGGACATGCTGATCTACTTTGTTTTATAGGTATATATATATCCATTTTGTATCTTTTCTATAGTCCATAACTTCTACTGAAGCAGAAACTATGTCTTGTTTTTCTCGGTGCCCTTCAGGGCTACTAATATAGAATTAAGAACATAGTAGGTGCTCAAATGTTTATTTAATGGATAGATGTTCTCTCTAAACAATTCATCCCTCCATGGGGCAAGAAAATCTCTGTTTTGATCCTATATTGCCTTATTCCTAGTAACCACTTACTCAGTGCTCTTGGATTGTGAGTTAAGGGGCAACTCCAACCTGTTGAAAAACTCAATGTTTCTTTTTCTGGAACTTCCCTAAGAGAGAGGTCAGTTCAAATCCTGTTAAAGTTTATGAAAGTGGGGCATGGGAGGTTCTCTGAGACATCTGTCTACTGTGAGTTCCATTGTATCACATTTTAGTGGCGTTTTCATTTCATTTCATTTGTTCAGTCATGTCTGACTCTTCATGACCCTATAGACCATACCATGCCAGGGCCTTCTCCACCATCTCTTGAAGTCTGTCCAAGTTCATGTTCATTGCTTCTATAACACTATCCATCTCATCCTCTGCCATCCCCTTTTTGTTTTGCCTTCAATCACGGTCTTTTTCAGTGAGTCCTATCTTCTCATTATGTGGCCAAAGTATTTAAGATTCATCTTCAGTATTTGGCCTTCCAGCGAATAGCCTGAATTAGTTTCTTTGAGTATTAACTGATTTGATCTCCTTGCTATCTAAGGGAATCTCAAAAGTCTTCTCCAGTACCATAATTCAAAAGTGTCAATCTGCAGTGCTCAGCTTTCCTTGTAGTCTAATTCTCATAGCCATATATTACTACTGGAAAAACCATAACTTTGACTATATAGACCTTCACTAACTGCCCTAATATCGGCTTTCCCTGTTCACAAAATTCTATGGTGTTTGTTCTGCTGTAGGAGAAGGCAGAAGAGGGAAATGTATACAAGAATAGGATTCAGAATATCTGGATTTGAGGCTTGGTCTGTCACTGGGCTGTCTGACCTTAGACTATTATGATATCTGTATTGCTTTCATTTCTGAGTACAATGTATTAAAAGGAATATTAATGAATTGAAGTAGAGAGAGAGAGAGAGAGAGAGAGAGAGAGAAAGAAAGAGAAGAGAGAGAGAGAGAGAGAGAGAGAGAGAGAGAGAGAGAGAGAGAGAGAGAGAGAGGTATGGAAGGAACTGGGGAGGGTTAGTTCAGAGGAAGACAACAGTCAGAGAAGGGATGTATATGGATGGTGGACATGGTAGCTGCCTTCAAATATCTGCAGTGTTGTCCCATAGAAGATGGATTAGACATTCTTTGGGGCTCTAGAGGACCCCCCCTCCCCCAAGTGAAGATCAGTATGGAGAAATTACCAGGAAGCAAATTTGGACTTAATGCGCAGAAAATCTGCCTAATATCAGAGCTGTCCAACAGAGAAATAGGCTAACTCAATAAGTAGTTAATTCCTAGTCCCAGGAGATCTACAGGCAGAGTCTGGGTAGCTACTTTTTAGGGATTCTGATAGAGGCTGACCTAGAGGAACTTTGAAGTCCCTTCCCACTTTGGGATGCTGTGAGTCTACAATTTTAGGACTTCAACAAGGCCATCTAATCTGCCATCAGCAGGAAGCCAACTTGATTGGAAAGGCCTATATAGTACACTGAGAGGACGGGTTTTGAAATCAATTTGCATCTACCCTGTTAGAACAACAAATTAATAGCTCATTTTATGGAACTTGCAATCAACACCTACAGCCCATTAAATTTAACAACAAACTTGTCTGATGATCAGGGCTTCCACTTGGTCTCTCCATCAACTCATCCTGGTGGTTGGGCTTCCTCCTGACCTTTCAATTTCCTCTGTGCTTCCTTGCTCCCCACTCCTCTTCTCACAGTCTCCTTTTTCTCATTAGTAAACATGATATTAAATTCATTTTCTTGGCAACAGTAACACACTTGGGGATGGAGTTGCCATTCTCCTAGCCAGATTTCAGTATTGATAACAAACCCCAAATGCTGAGTGTCAAGAAGTGCAAGAACGATGGTTGTAGGGGACTCTGTGCCAGGGTGGAGCCTCCTTTATCGATTCACTTGTAAGAAGCCATTAATGTTTTATAAAGGCGCTAAGGTGGTGATAAAAGATGTATGATGTGGTGTGCAGGTGAGGAGTGCTTGGTAAAAGAAAAGAATGACATGTGGACAGCCTTGACACGGGTGAGCAACGCAGCGGGAATTCACTGATGAAATATATTTAGCTCTAAGAAGTTGAGAGTAGGAAGGATCCTTCATAGGGACATTGTGAAACAGCTTATATGTTCCTACTTAACTTTTCTTAAAACACTTCTAATTGAGTCAGGGTGCATGGGCTGGATAACTGTTAGGCTGTTGGCATGGATGCCAGGGAAAATTAGTATGCATTTATGCATGGACAAACCTTGGTTAACTAGACCTCCATTAGCTGAGGTTTTCAATAGATTCTTTATCCCTTTAGAGCAGTAGGCAAAGATTTTATAGTAATGGGACCCTGGAAATCATGGTGGGTCACATAAAGCTTGTGTGTGTGTCTGTGTACATGTGTATTACATATTTGAAACATAACTTAGGCACGGACATTCCAAAATGCCCCAGTTTGTCTCCATTCTCCTGCATTTTGCACTACAAATATCCTGGATTTGTCTAGAGACCTGGGAAAAATCTAGTTGAAAGGAATAGTGAATAATCAAGGTTGGCTGGAAGACAGGCATTATGGGATCATTACACAGAGAATTCATATAACTGTGAGGCAGCCTTGTCAAAATTTCCAGAATCTTTCTGTCTGCAATAATTATACCAGCATGTTGGCTTTACCCACATTTATCAATGTCACTACTTCTTTCCCTCCTACTCAACCATATTTCTTTCTGCTCCTCTCTCAGAATATCAGAAATGTCATCCTGAGTCACACTCATGGGCCATCAAACCAGAGCTGGACATACAAATAGGCAGTGGCACACTGGGTATCCTGTATGGGCTTCTAGACATGGGCTTTCTCCCCAGATATCTCCCTTATCCTCTAACACAGTGGCTAGCACTCCACCATGAGACAACCATTCATCTGCAAAATAGGCATAATACTACCACTAACTTCACAGAACTGTGGTGGGGATCAAATGAGATACATGTGCAGTGCTTTGCAAACCTTGAAGTGCTATATAAATGCTAGCTATTATCATTATTAATTTAGATCTTTGAAGCTGTTGAGAAGTCTTTGTAGGAGGAAAGAGAACACAATTCCCATAATCAGTTAGTTTTTTTTTTTAGTAGAAATTAATAGTTAGATGAGAGCAAGACTTCACAATAAAGGGATAGAAATCAGAAATCTGGAGCTGGAAATGAAAAGGATAGGAACAACGGACCAAAGCACAGGCTCGATTTCTTGCTGACAGTTGGCCTTGTATTTAGCCCAGGACTTCTCTGCTCCTTCTCTCCCTTTCTCTCTGTCTCTATCTTTCCCAGCTTCTCTGCCTCTCCCTCCTCCCTTCTTTCTCTGCCCTTCCTCTCTTCCCCTGTGGTATTCATGGGCAGCTTATGGGACAATGCATTTGCCCGTTGTGACATCATTCTCATAGGTTAAGGACGTGCCCTTGACACCCCTAATTTCTTCAACAGTCCATTATAGATTCATCATCCATAAATTTATCCAAACCCTTCATGAACCTATTTATGTTTTCAGCCTGTAAAATTTCAAGGAGTAATGAGTCCCATATGTTTGCCTTCTGTAGTAAACACCACAGCTTGCCATGCTGCGGCTCAGGTTCCCTGACTACTCATTTTCCTACTGAAGTCACTTCTCTGCCGTTCCAAGTTTCTCCCATGGAGAGATCTCCATGAAAGCCCAAAGGAGGGAGGAAAAAGGTGAGACAGAGTGATTTCCATTTTCTTGAGGACAGCTGCCTGTTTCTTTCTTTTAATTATTTCTTTCTTAGTTAAAAAAAAAAAAATCATTGCTCATTTTCCCCTTATACCAAGCCTTATTTTATATCTTTGTGCCTTCCACCCTTTGCTCCTTGTTATACCTTTTGTGGTCAAGGACATCAAATTAACCCTTACTTTTTGTCTTAATATATTTTATTGCCTCCTTTTATCTTTATTATGACGATTATATATCTGGTGAGGAAACCTTTGGATCAACTCTCCTTTGGAACAAAGAAAATAATTAAGTGAAAGAGCTCAATAGGGTGACTACATCTGACAATATATACAGCATCGTTCTCTGGTAGTCCCCCACCTCTCTGCTAGGAGAAGTGAGATATCTTTCTGTGATTACTATTTGTTTTTTAGTTACTCAGAATTTGACTTCATTTTAGGGTTCTTTTCACTTACTTTGTTGAGGTTTTCATATGCATTTTTCTTATTTCTGCTCATTTCATTCCGGCTCAGCCATTCTACATCAGTTCATATATGTTTTGGATATTTCTCTGCATTCCTCATAATTGTCATCTCTTCCCACAGTATTCAATTTTATGCATATACTACGGTTTATTTTTAGCTCTTCCCCAAATGATGGGCACCCACTTTATTTCTAGTTCTTTACCACCATAGAGAAGGGCACATAGGTGGTATGGTGGATAGACTGCTGGGCCTGGAGTCAGGGAGACTCATCTTCCTAAGGACACTTACATTGGGTGAGTCACTTCACCTTGTTTACCTCAGTTTCCTCATCTGTAAAATGAGCTGGAGAAGGAAATGGCAAACCACTCTAATATGTTTGCCCAGAAAGCTCTAAAAGGGACATGAAGAATCGGATATCACTGAAACAACTGAACAACAACCGCAAAACCACCACAAGCTCCTATGACTGTTTTGACAAACATTGGATCTTTGTTTCTGTCTTGGACCTTCTGGGGGTATATATTTCACTTTCTTTTTAGACTTTAAGGCTCAGCTTAAACACCACTTCTTACACAAGGGCTTTCATGATTTGCCAGTACCTTTCCTTACTGGATAAACCTGTATTAATTTTGTATATACACATACATGTACTCACACACACATTTACATGCATGTCTGTATGTATGCACGTTGTATTTCCTGTTATATTCTTGAAGGCATTATTTCATTTTTGTCTTTGCATTCCCATCATTTAGCACAGTATCTGGCATATAATGAGTGCTTAATAAATGATTGTCGGATTCACCCATGGTAGAATCAGGCAGGATTTCTTTTAGGTTGGAGGTTCATGTACATCTCTTTCATGTTGCCACTATTTCCCCTCTTCTCCCCATACTACAGGGAGTGGGAAGGATTGGAGCAGTGGGTGGGCTAGCTGAGCCATCTATGTTCTGGTCCTGACTTTGTGCTGTGTAATCTTGGTTCTTTTCCCTTTTAGAGCCAGCATTTCTTCATCTCTAAAAAGAGGGAGTTTGACCAGATGGACCCTAAAGTCCCTTCCAGCTCTGTTAGTCTATGGTAACAAGAGCTGCCTCTTACACAGTTGCTACAAAAGTCATTTATAGTTGATTCAAAGTCTTTTTACCTACGTCTTCACACTTGCTGCTTGTAACACTTTCTTGAGGTGGGTAGTGCAGGCTTTCCAGGTGAGGAAGTAGGAGCTCAGAGACATGATATGACTGTGTTTTGCATCTGCTGTCCTGCCTGGTATCATCCTGGTTTCAGCTCGGCCAAACAAGATGCCCCTCCCAGTATAAGCCCATCGTTTCTAAACTTACCACCCTGTGGCTAACTTAAGACTTGATTGACCCTACCTCCCTTAGCCTCCTCTCCCCTCTTTTTGGAGGCCTGGAGGGCAGGAATACCAAACTCCTCCCAATGCCTTCCCCTGCAGATAGCAGAACCTGCACTTTCCAACCTCTTCCCTTTGTATCTGCTGGTTTCAG
Organism: Bettongia penicillata ogilbyi; assembly: GCA_023548195.1. NCBI lineage: Eukaryota > Metazoa > Chordata > Mammalia > Diprotodontia > Potoroidae > Bettongia > Bettongia penicillata. The sequence goes on from JAJHZJ010000735.1 coordinate 1,571,202, forward strand.
CTCTATGGAACAAGATGTCCCTTTGCCAGTTACCCCCTACTGTTCCGTGCCCTGTCCCTTCTCCTGACTCCCTTTGTATGTTTCCCCCTTTGTATTGTAAGTTTGTTGAGGACAGGAATTGTCTTTCTTTTTATTAATTGTATCCCCAGAATTTTGTGGAGTGCTTGACATATCATAGATGCTAAATAAATGGTTACTGAATTGACTTAGATTTGTCCAAAGTCACACAGTGACTGATATGGTCATTCTATGGTAAGTGCTCCTTTTAAAATAATTTCAATGTTTATTAAGCATCTACTGAATTCAGAATAGCCAGTAGGTGCTTAACAGTGGCAATGGCTAAAAGGAAGCACTTTGCATTCATTGGCTCCCTCTGTTGCTTTGAACTACAATAGTAAAGATTTAGATTTCTGCATTGGCTCGGGCAAGGTGCCATTTCAAATATTAAATCCATACAAGACATGAGATCATAGGATTATAGTCCTAGAGCTACAAGGGGTGATTAGAGGTCATTCAATCTAACCCTCTCTTTTACAGAAGAGGAAATTGATACACAGAGAGGTAAAATAGTTTCCTCATTGAAAAACAGAAAATATGTAAGAGAGACAGGATTTGAATACAGGTCCTTGGACATTGAAACCAGCATTTTTTCCCCACTGTATCACATTACATCTTCCAGTTATTTTCCACAAATAGTTATTCAGCCTACTCTGCCAACGTTCATTAATAATGGATCGGGAGGCATTACCTGGCGATTGACCATCCACCTTCGTACTGATGTGCCGTCCCTTGATTTGCATATTATTGATGGATTGACGACTCTAGAACTCAAATGAGGACATTATATAAATTAAGCTGTATTGGCTTCAGTTCAATACTTGGTTAATGAAAAAAGGACAGGGTTGGCAAGGAAGGGGGAGGAAGAAGAAAACAGACCATTTCTGTGTTCCTAAGAGGGCAAAAGGTTGGGGGGGGGCAGGGAGGAAAAATGATTACTGCTTTCCAAACTTTTGCCTTTAAGATACCATCTGTTGTTAAACCAGGAGAGCATTTGTGCAGAAAATGTGATTATGATTTAACCTTCTGTCCCAAAGAATTTAACTTTGTGACTCTGGTTAATCTACCGGTGGGAGGAAGGCCTGGGAATGTACCCTTCACTGAAGAGTTAAGCTCTTAGATACATGTTTACTTTGTGTTTATCTGCCTGGGAGATTCAGTGGCCTTATTGCCCTTGTCCATCGATTTCTAACCTTTGTAGGATTTTGACGTCCTATTATCACTTGCTTTTGTGAAACCTTACCCACTCCTGAAAGTACTGGAAGGTATAGGTCTAGATTTTAAAGGGAAGGCAATGGAAAGGGATTTACTGAAGTTATTTGTTTTTATTGGGGGGAGGGTGAGAGAATAAATGTCATGATTCATTGTCATGGAGGTTGTGGAAAGAGCACTGGGATTTGGAGTCAGAGGACTAAGGTTTGAATCTTGGTTCTTCTACTTGTTTCCTGTGTTGGGCTATGAGTTAGACTTTACGCGTTTCAGTTTCCTTATCTGTAAAATTAGGAGGCTGAAGCAGATGACTTCTGAGGTCCTCAGCTAAAGATGTATGACTCTATAATGCTTGTCTCACTAAGGATGGTATTTCAGCTTGCTTAATATCAAGAACCTGTCTTTGCATTTTACGAGATGATAAGTTAACGGCAAATAGCAGTCCCCTGAGGACTACAGTGGTATTCTGGGTTTTAGAGGCTAATATTGGGAGGCAGAAGTGATCGGTGTCTCCTGTTCATTTCCCACCATTTAGTAGCAAAGGCTCTCTCAATAAGTGGTTACCGTATGCAGTAAATCTGTCAGCACATTGGAATGAAAATTACTCATATGCTAAACTTACATTAAGAGGCTTATTGAAGAATATAGCACTACTAATATGGTCTATGATAGTGGGTGAAGGTTGTTGGGATTGGATTTCCTCTTACATTTCTCCAGATTGTTTGATGAATCTACAATTCACTACAGCAACAATGATTTCCTCACATCTATGAAGGACAGGAAGTATATGTGATGACCTAGTATCTGGACTCTTATAATTACAGAGACCAGTTGTTTGACCTGCTTCCCCCCCTTCTCTGCTCCTTATTCTTGTTTGGGAATTTCCAGAATATTGATTGAGTAGAGAGACAAGGTTTTATTTGTTGTTTATAAAGCAGCGCTTTGGGATCTTTGAGCAACTGGTTGAAGGTGAAAAAGAAAAACAAAAGCTGGGGATTGGGGTAGGGTTGGGTTTTGACTAAGTCTACTGCTCCCCTTGTAGGTGAATTCCTTACCTAGATACTCATAACTCTTCTGGAGAGAGAGGCCTGGGCAGGAAGCTCTCTTATAGTTCCTAAAAACAAGAATAACAAAAACCAGACAAACAAAACAAAACAATACCTTCCTCAAAAACAAAAACAAAAAAACCCAAAAACCACAGGTATCATTAATTCTATCCATGCACTCAGTATGTGATTGAACTCTTAAATTTCCCCTCAAGACTTTACTTCAGTAATTAATATATTATTATATATTTAATTAATATATTGGAATATTTGTGAGAGGGGACAAAGCAAACATATGATAGGAAGCCAGAGAGAGCATCCGTTACATGTGGGCCAAGAGTTCCTATGGGATGTCAGTACCATCTTGGCAAAGGGAAGAAAATAGGAGTGTTAACTACAAATTCAAGAATATTTATAACCCTTGTGGGACTCATGGTAGGAAGAGAAGAATATAGCAGGGGCAAACTCACATAAATAGCTACAAAATGCAGTATTATATGATAGTTTCATTAAAACAATGGGTGGCCCAAGGGGTCCAGGTTGAGTGTTAAGTTGGAAGAGGTACCAGGAGGAGCAATCTGAACCATCCAGGACAGCAGTAAAGAAACAACACAGGCAGGATATAGGGTAACCTTCACTGCTGAACAATGAGCCCTTTCTGAGATTTTAGGATTTGGAGCTGAGGGAGACCTTAGGCACCATGTAGTCCAAGCTGCTTAGGAGGAAGCTGTGATGCAAACAGGAAGTGACATACCCAAAGTCATAGAGGGGACAGATGACTGGGTCAGAATTTGAACTCAGGTTATCTGGCTCCAAATCCAGTGCTTTTCTCTTTATTCCAGGCATTCTTAACTATTGTTTTATGTCCTGTCTTGTGGTAGTCTGGTGAAGACTATGAACCTATAATGTTAATTAGAGAGTTAAAGATCTTCCCTACCCATTAATGGGCCTGCCTGTTAAGAGAAGCTTGATTAGGTGAGATTTGTTTTGTAGGAAGGCCTACACCTTTTATTAATTTCTAATGAGGCACTGGTTCATATGGCTCACTCATTGGAAGTGATTGTTTGACTAGATAAGTAACCGAGCATCCACTAAAGAGCCCCCTGACTTTAAAAACCCAGATGTTGGTGCTTCTCTCTCTGGTAACTATGTGTGTATGTAATGGTCAAACAGTTGGATCTCTCTGTTGATCTGTAATGTGTGTATTGTTATTATAGAACCTCTTCTCAGAATTATATTTTAAAATGCATGCTATAATATGTATAGGGTTACAAAGGAAAGAAATTAATTATCAATATAGGAAAAAAATTTTTTTTGGAGAGTCCCTGCTCTACTCCTTGTTTATTGACTGAGATTCTGGAGCAGCATTTGATTAGGCCCATCTCTAGACAATTAGAGACTGGTTCATGTCATTGTCACTTACAGTCATGATCCTAGATTGCCCTGTGCCCTCTGAGTGGTCTTTGAGAAGAGAGGAGGAGGAGGAGCTCAGAGACATCAGATTCAGATGTGCTATGGGAGAGGCAGTCTTTTCCTTAGCTCACTTTGCTGCCATTTCCATTGTAGACCAGGACACATGGCAACTTCTTTTCTGCCTCTTAGTTTCTGCAGTGTCTGATGACTGATGACAGGGAAGTCTGAAAGGCCTGCCACCCCAGAAAAACTGGAACATGGCCTCATTGCAGAGTATCGAAAAGCCCTCAGGGATTTGGACCCTGCTTATGAGAGCTCTGCTTCTCTCCATCTTTAGTCAGTTAACAATCATTTATTAAGTACCTACTGTTTACCAGGCTGGGAATACAAAAAAAGGTGAAGCATGATCCCTGCTCACAAGTAGCTCATAGTCTAATAGGGAGACAACATGAAAACAACTATGTTTAAACAAGATAGTTACAGTATAAATAGAAAATAATCAACAAAGGGAAGGCACTAGCATTAAGAGCAACCTGCAAAGGATTCTTGAAATTTTAGCTGAGACTTGAAGGAAGCCAAGACTCAGAGTTGATGAAGGAGAGCGTTCTAGTCACGGGGGACAGATGAACAAAATGCCCCAGCCAGGAGATGGAGTATCTTGTTCAAGGAACAGGCAGGAGGCCTTGTCACTGCATTGAAGAGTACATGCCGGTGAAGAAGGTGTAGAGGTGGCAGATTATGAAAGGCTTTGAATGCCAAAAAGAAAATTTTGTATTTGATCCTGGAGGTAATAGGAAGCAACTGGAGTCTCTTTAGCAGGAAGATGACATGGTAAGTCCTGCACTTTAGGAGGACTGAGTTGAGGATGGACTGGAAAGGGGAGAGATTGAAGGCAGGGAGAGCAACCAAAAAGTGTATGGCAGTAGTCTAGGCATGAGGTGATAAAGGCCAGCACCAGGGTGATGACAATTTCCTTATAATAGGAAACAGGAAAAAATAACCCAAAGGCAAAAATAGAAGAACCAGATAGTGAAAATAGAAAATGGCAGGAACACATAAACAATGATGGTCATAATGAGACACAGAACCAAGTTCTACCTTCACAAGGAAGCTTCCATCTTTATCTATCTGTCTATCTATCTGTCTGTCTATCTATCTATCTATCTATCTGTCAATTTATCTGTCATCTATCATACATATATATACACAAATATACATATATATGTACATAGAATACAAATGTTTACTACATTATATATATGTATATATATATATATTTATTGGTTGATTTTTAAAAATTTTGTCACTTTAACATCTGAATGTACTTCTTCCTCCCCTACCCAGTGAGCTCTCCTTTTTAATAAAGTTTTTTTTTAAAGGAAGAGAAAAAAGGACAAAAAAATCTAATCAGTACATCAATGGTCTGAAAGTATATGCAATATTCCATACCTATTATCCCCCACTTTTGCAAAGAAATGAGGGAGGTACATTTTCTCTCTCTTTAAAGCCAAATTTGGTCATAATAATTATAGTGTTTAATTTTTTCTGTTGTTTGTTCCATTTATATTGTTGTAGTTATAGTATATATTATTTTCCTGCTTCTGCTTACTTTGTTGTACTAGATTTTGTAAGTCTTTTCCTGGTTTTGGAATTCTTCATATTAATTGCTTCTTATAGCACAGTAATATATTATTTCAGATGTCCAACATCCCTTGGATGTTGATGCTCAATGGAAACTCTGGTACTGAAGGAGCCAGGCCTTTGGCTTCAGCTTGCTCAGGTACCAGTTCAGACTCTGCTCCTCTTCCTAGGAAGGAGCTTCCCCTCTCTTGCCTCAGTGATTGCCTTAATCACCAGCAGGTGTCTCTCTGCCAGAGATCTAGATAACACAGGACTGCAGCCCTCATTGGGTTGTTACAGTTAGAAAATACCATAGAGGTCAGTTGGTTAACCCTCTCACTTTACAAAAGCGGAAACTGAGGACCAAAGAGATTAAGTGATTTGCCAATATCACAAAGAGAGTAAATAGGTAGCAGAACAAGGATTAGACCCCAAATTCAGTGCCCTTTCCATCATACCTAGTCTGCTGTCCCTGACATTAACCCTCTAAATCAAAATTAACTCCTGCTCACCTCTTCTCTGCTTCTATAAATGCCATTGAATTCCATTGCCTCACCTTCTTTCATGCAGATATACAGGGTGCCTCACAAGTCAGTGCAGCTTTAGGTTTTAATAATTTAAAATGGCACCAAGACTTTTGGGACACCCTATGTATTCATTCAGTGGAACTTCAATGGTTAAGAAAGAAAGAAAGAACATTCTCCCTTGCAATTAGCATTCTTTCTGACCAAGCACATCGATTGTAGAATGAAATGCAGTGGTTATTATTGGGCACTGTTTGTTGAGGACTTAACTCCCACTAAATATTTGAAAATCAATATTACTGAATTACAACTGAGAGCAAAGACATCTAGCAGCTCCCGTTATATTTGAGTGACTGGTTCAAATCCTGTTCTCATAATGATAACAATTTAAAAAATTTGCTATTTTTTATTTTTACATCACCTCCATTTTTAAGTTGTTAACACTACCTCCTCCTAGAGAGCTATCTTAAATAATAAAGACTAAACAAGGTGGAGGGAGGAAAGTAATGTTCACTAGATCCAACTGACATATTGAAAAAGTCTGACATTATACAGTGTTCCACACCCTTAGTCCTCTACTTTTGCATAGATGCAGGGAGAGGTGCCTTCTCATATCTCTTATTTGGGGCCAACTTTGGTCATTATAATTTCACATAATTCAGTTTCAATCAGTTTGTTATTATTTTTTTCCACTTACATAGAAAAAACTACCCTGGGTTTTCTTTCCTATGTGTCAGTTCATATGTGTTTTCTGTGGTTTTATATGTTTATCATAGTCATAGTTTCTTGGTGCATAGTAGTATCCTACTATCTTTATTTACCACAACTTTTTCAGTCATTTGATGGGTACCTACTTTGTTTCTAATTTTTTGCTACCACATAAACTGTGGCTTTGAATATTTTGGTGTTCTTAACCTTCTCAGGGTATATGCCAAACAATGAAATCTTTGGGTCAAAGGTTATGGACATTCTAGGTACTTGCTCTGTGGAATTCTAAACTGCTTTCCAGAATTGTTAATAATAACAAATTGCATTTCTTTTTCACTTGAAAGTTGAGGAAACTACTTCCTTATCACAGACCTGGGGTGTAAGGTCCAGGTGGTAGAGTTAATGCTTTCTTCATTTTATGTGTGTGGGAACTAAGCCCAGGGCATTGAATGATTGACTCATGGTTACACAGTTAGCCGAGATTTGAAGTCTGGCACTCCTTCCATTTTTACCACATTGCTTCATCACAACTCTACTGAGGATAGTGGGATGTCATTGAAATATACTGGTGCAGAAATTTAGGTCATCTTTAAACACTATCTTGGGGGAGTTGGATCTCAGAAGTGCTCAAAAGTGCCATAGTTATATAACCTCTCATTTGTAGTTGGTTACCATGGCCTATACTCCAGGGAGGTTCCATCAGGGGTGGGTGAGGTTCTGTAATTAGCTAATTCCTTTACCATAAAGGCTCCTTTGGTAAGAGATTCACAGAATTTCAGATTAAAAAGAGACTTCAGAGACCACCTTGTCCAACCAATACCTAACCAAGAATCCTCTCTATAACCCTAAACATGGTTATCCAGACTTTGCTAAGTGCCTCTAGTTAGAGTTAATCCAATGCTTCCTAACAAAGCCTTTTGTATAACTCTAATTATTTAAACATTTTTTATGTGAGTCTGAAATCTGCCTCTCAGAAACTTTCTGAGTCCTATACCCTCTTTGCTTCTATTTCTTCCATCTGGGCCCAAGCAGAACAAATCTGATCCCTTTGCTATATGACTATCTTACATTTGCTTGAAGACAACTCATGAAGGTCCTTATAAGTCTTGTCTTGTCTTCTCCAAGCTAAATATTCCCAATTTCTTAAACTAATTATTACATGATATTATTTTCAGTTCTTTCCTTATGTTTCTTATCCTCCTTTGGACATTCTCCAGGCTGTCAATGTCCTTTCTAAAAACTTGTCCCAGAACCACCTGGAATGCTCCAGGTCTTTTCCCACCAGGGCAAAGTATAGAAAGATTGATTAGCATCCTCCTTGTTTGAACTTCTGTTCTTTCCTAATACTGCCTAGAATCTTACCTATTTCTTTTGACTGCTAAATCACATACAGTCCCCCAACAAACTCAGATCTTCTTCAAAGTAGACCCTTGCATAGTATCTTATACTGGGTGCTTAATGAATATTTTATGGGTCGAGTTGAGACAAACTATTTTCTAACCACATCTCCACCAACTTGTGCTTTTGAAATTCATTTTTGAACCTGTGTAATACTTTACATTGATCCCTTTTGAATTTTCTCTAATAGATTTAGTCTGTAGAGAGATCTTTTTATATTTGGATTCTCCTCCTAGTCTCATTTAATAAAGGGATTGTTCATTTACTCATTCAACAAACATCCAAAGTGGCTGTTGGATACCCAGCATTTTCTAAAACTCTCATCAGGTTCCCTTGTAGCTCTCCCCCACATGCTCATTCCCCTCCACATACTCATTCATTTATATCTTTGCACTTTTGAGTCTACCCCCTTCATTTAATAGATAAGGACAATTGAGAAATGATTTTTTTTCTAAGTCATATAGATATAAAGTGACAGAGCCAGGAATTCAAAGCCAAGTTCATGTCCTCCCACTTTCACCTGCTGACTCTGAGTCCTACCTGGTGTTCAAGTTCAAGTATTCCTTCCTCTAGGAAGTCTTCATGGATCCTGAAGTGACCTTTGATCTCCTCTCTGATTCCTTAAGTACCAATAATCTACTAACAAATGACTTTTAGGTGTATACTATCTTAGTTTAATTTTTTTGTGGCTGTTCTATGTCCAACTGGTTTGGAAACTCCCCAAGGTTAGGGATCTTTAGAATAACAGAAATTCCATGACAACAATAGAAATAGTTCATATTTATTTATCTTTTTAAGGTTCACAAAACATGTTTCTTATGAAGTTCTAATAATAATAACAATAATAATAATCTATATAAAGTGCTTCAAAGTCTGTTGAGTGATTTTCATACATTGTCTTATTTGAATGAAGAAAAGCATTTGTTCAGCCTTTATTACGTGCGAAGTACTGTACAAAGTTGTGGGGATAGAAATAGAAGAGCAAGACATCTTGTGATCACACTCTGAGGTAGTTATTATGTTTATTAGCATCCCTACAGATGGGGAAATTGAGGATCCGAGAGGCTTCTGTGACTTGCCTATCATACAAAAGTGAATATCTGAGGCAGGACTTGAACCCAGGTGGTCCGCTTGTCTCCAATACTTTGCAACAATATTACTCTGTCCCCTGAAGTCTGATTGTTCTTCCACGTTGAATACAAATCAGTTGTCAAACTTTTTTTTAAAAATGTGCCAGGCACTAAGGATAAAAAGACAGAAATGAAAGAATTTCTTCCCTCAAGGAACCTACATCTTATTGGGGAAGGCTCTTATCGTCTATCTGTGTGTATATGTACACATATATACATGTGCACACACATATACATATTTATGTGTGTATTTATCATCTATCTGTGTATTATACACATAGATGTGCTTGTATGTATACATGTGTATCTATCATGTTTATATACACATATACATGTCAATCAATCAATCTATATATCTACATGTAAGGAGTCTGAGGTTAAGAGAGGTGAATGTTTTTTGTCTATATCCACACAGTAAAAGTCCCAGAGCTTGATTCTAAGGTCAATGTGTTCTGTACCATCTTTTCCTTCCCCCCCTCAAATTGTGTCTAATGCAGTGCTGGACTGATAGCTGGTTTTAGGTCTTCACTCATTCATCAAGTATTTATGTATCTCTGATGTGTCATGCCCAGCTTTACCCAATAATCATAGTTATTGGCTACTAGGGCAATTTTCTCTCATAGCTCTAAGTGCTCAATTATGAAACACCCTTAAAAATAAAACTATTCTTGAATTGTCTCCCTAGGTGCCAACACCACTTACCCAGGCTAGGGTAGTGTGAGTACTATTTTGGGCAGTGGTGATACACACTAGGAAAATGTCTTTGACATCTTCCCTCCCATATTTCCTCCCTCTCCCTTCTTCCCCCTGCCCAAGGCAGGGCAGGGCACTTCCTGGGAAGAGTCAGACCCAGCTCCTCCAAATGTTAATAAGATTTCTCTATGAGTGGTCAGAACCACACAAGATCAAAGTAGTGACCAAAGGGCATTTATATAGTGCCCTTTGCATTTCATCTTTTTAAAGCCCTTTCATGTCTGTGGCCTCACTTTATTTCTTAAATAGAAAATTTTAAACAGCAGGAAGTTCTATTTCTAATTAGCTGTTTGAATGGGGAAATCACTTCCCCTCTTTCAGGTCCTCAGTCACCACATCTTAAAAATGGGAGTAATCCTTCCTGTCTACTTGGCTGTCTCCCAGGGATTTGGGGAGGATAAAATAAAATAGCTTATGTGGTAGGACTTTGAAGGGTTGAAAGTACTGCAGAGATGTGATGGCATCATTACAACAGCACCTGGACAACTTTATATTCTCCTTAAGAGCCGATTGATCTGGCCAATGTCTGCTGATTTTTATTGAAATGTTTTTACTTTGTTAGGGTCTGAGAATCTGATAACACCCACACAGGCAAAGCATTTTTGTTCTGGCCTTAACATTCTGCAGGTTGTCATACAGGGACATCACCTGGGATTTCTGGACCTAAAAGGCTCCACAGGGCCTCTTGCAGAAAATTAGCACTGTCTGGGATGAAGGCCCAAAGAGAAAGGGGTTCTTTTAATGGAAATGTATGCTGTTGTGTGTATCAACATGCTATGTGCACCCTGACCAGGGTTGCGTTGGCCCCAAATCAATCATCCCCTAGCCTGTCTCCCCTAAAGAGGTCTCCCCAGAAAATGCTACCTGAAGCAGGGCAGAAGAAAGGCTGTAAGACCTGCCTGAAGTGGGCTGGCTCTGCTCCTGTGTATTCTTCATCCCTGCTGGCCTTTCTCCAAATGGTGCTGATGACCATCTGGCCAGAGCAGAGATGTGAAAAGTCCTTTCATTTATCAGCCCATGGAGCCTGTGATCATTCTACTAAGCCAGTTCCCCTCTATCAGGAGGAGGAGAAAGCTAGAAACCCCAAACAAATCATTCTGCAAACCTGACTCTACAGTTAAGTGGTCTGAAAATAGCTTTTCTGTTTGTAGCTGGGGATGAAGAGGGTAGGCGGGTTTGACCCCCTCATTTTTCAGTTGGGAAAGACTCAGAGGGATGAAGGGCCCAGGGTCACATAGATATAGGGTGATGGGCCAGGATTCAAATATGGATTTTATGATCTATGACCTAATTTCAAGTGATTTGCCATGGACCACACTTGTCTCTCTGAGCCTCAGTTTCTCCATCTGTAAAATGTGGATCATAATAATAGTACCTAGGCTATGGTGAGGGTCAAATGGGCCAACAGAAGTACAGTTCCATTACAACATTCTATAAATAACAGATATTATTAATATCATTGTATAACTCCACACCTGCTCCCTTGTGGTATTTCCATACCTCCCTCCCTTTCCTCCAAGTGTTCACAACTCCTTCCTTCCACACTGCTGCCTGAGCCTTAGGACAACTCTACCCTGAGGCTGACTCAGTGACTGGGGAGTTGTGGGTCCACTTCCAGCTCAGCCTCTGGCCTGCCCCGCCTCCACATTCCCTAATGCTGAGGCTGCCTGGCCACCTGTGATAATGATAATCTGCCCAAACTTGTATCTCAAAGATTAGCTTGCTGCCATTCCCCAGCAAACCCTCTCCATCCTAGTGGTCCTGAAGCATAGACTGTCATTATACAAACCCAGTTCCCTATTCCCTGCTATCTGATCTATTGTTCCCATCCTCCCTTAGTCCAGTCCTCCCTCAGTCCAGTCCTCCCTCAGTGTGACCCACTCAAGATCTACTCATTTTCTGCTATGCTTTCTGGAATGCCTTCTTCATGGATAACCAATTAGAATTTTTTGTTAAACTTTTTCTTTTCCCATACCGCCATCATTTCTCACTCATTGAGATCTGGTTCCCTCCTGATGACATTGCCTCCCTGGTCACCATTTCCAGTACTGGTTGTCTTGCTGTTGTTCAGTTGTGTCCAACTCTCTGTGACCCCATTTGGGGTTTTCTCAGCAAAGATACCTGAGTGGTTCACCATTTCCTTTTCCAGCTCATTTTACAGATGAGGAAACTGAGGCAAACAGGGTTAAGTTACTTGCCCAGGGTCACACAGCTAGTAAGTGTCTCAAACCAGATTTGAACTCACAAAGATGGATCTTTCTGACTGCTGGCCAGGCATTTCATCTACTGTGCTATCTAACTGCTGGGTGTATTTTGACTCATATTTTCTCTCACTGGTTGTTATGGCAGAGTCAGGATACTCCTTGATCTCCATTGATACTTCTATACTTTTCCTCTAATACCATCACTCAGTAACCTCTCCTCCTTTGAGGTTTAGTCGATCTATATTTATCACCCAAATAAGATTCCAGTAGCTGTTGTCTGCTGATCTCCTGGACACTCTCTTTCTTCACTAAGCTCAGTTCCTGATGCAGTTTTTCCTCCTTATCTCCTGTTCTTACTTCAGGGAAATTCCACATTTTCCTTCCATGGAAAAGTTCAAGAGAGTAATAGTCCCTCAGATGTCCTAACTTCCCAGATCCTCATTTTCCTCATTCCCCATCACCTACTTCTACCCTTCCCTCAGTCATGAACAGATAAATTTATCCTTGATCTTGTCATCACCCATGTTCAGGAACACTGAAATGACTTTATCTGATCACAGTCTGTCATCATTCCATCTCTCCCTCTGCCTTCCATCCTCTAATTCTGTTCTCTGTCCTTCCTGGGACTTCCGAACCCTCTGCCTCTGAGTTTCTATTCTCTTGAGTATCTTTCCCCCTTGTATTATTGTCAGTTTTGTGTTTCTGAGGCTTAGCTTTGCTTCTATTTACATGCCATAGAATTGAGATGGAGAAAATCATGAAACCATATTGACTTGGTCCACTATAAATTTATGTTAAATAATTCCAACTGGGCAGGCACTTACTGCAGCAAGGCTATCCTTTCCCACCTCCCTCACTAATTCACTATCCCACTCAACACAGCAGCTTTATCCATTTCATCCTCAAACCTCTCATGGTTCGCTTTCCCTTCAGGGGAAGACATCTGGCTGCACAGTGGCCTGGAGTCAAGAAGTCCTGAATTCCAATCTAGCCTTTGACAGTAGCTATGTGATGCTGAGCAAACCACTTAACCTTTGTTTGTCCAAGTTTCCTCAGTTGTAAAATGGGGATAATAAAATGGGGATAATCCTGGCAGGATTGTTGTGAGAATCAAATAAGGTAATATTTGTTAAAAAAGGGGCTTATTCCAGGGCCTGGCTCATAATTGGTACCATATAAATAATTATTCTTTTCCTTTCCCTTCCCCTCCCACAATCTCATCTAAGAAAATGCCCCACATTTCACTGAAAAAATTAAGGGCATTTATCCAGAGCTCCCTATTTTTCTCTTCTCTTCATCTCACATTGTTCTGCTGCCTTCTTCACTATTTTTTCTTCACCCAATCAGACAATCCAGTGAAAAATTATTAAGCAGTCAGTTCTAAGTGCTGAGGATACAATGAATAAAAACAGACAGTCTCTGTCTTCAAAGAGCTTATAATCTAAAGGGTAAGACAACACCCAAAGCAGGCAGAAAAGTGATGATGGTGAGAAAAGAGAGAATCCAGTGTGGGGGTTGTCTTGTTCCATGGAGTTGAAAAAAGGAAGAGAAGCAGATCCAAAGTTGAATTCTTCTCACATGAGGAGACCCTTCTTGCCTCTATATGCACAAGTGATCTCATTCCACCTCATCTTGTCCAGCAGATTGTTCTTTCTATCATCCATACTCTCTCACTAATCTTCAATCTCTTTCTTTCTTCTGGTTACTTTCCTGCCGCCTACAAGTCCACCCATGTCTCCTCCATCCTCCAAAATTATCCATGCTAATAATTGTCCTATGTCTTCTCTTTTGTAACTAAATTTGAAGAGGCTCTCTACAATTAGTGTCTCCACTCCTTTTTTTCGTTCATCTGAACTCTCTGAATCCTGACTTGTAATGTCATCAATCAGCTGAAAATGTTCTCTCCAATGGCCTTTCTCAATATTCATCCTTGTTGACCTCTCTGTTGCCTCTAACGGTGTTGATCGCCTCCTCAATATTCTCTTTTCTGTAGCTTTTCATGATATTCTTTTCTTCTAGTAGTTCTCCTAACTGACCTTCCTTCGTAGTCTCCTTTGATGGATCTTCATCCAGGCTCAGCCCATTAATCATGGGAAAGGCTCAAGTATCTGTCCTGGACCCTTTTCTTTTCTTCCCCTAGTTTGCTTGCTGACCTCACCAGCTCCCATAGATGTAGTTATCTTTATTCAGACGATTCTCAAATCTATTTATTCAATCTTCTCTCCTGATCTTTTCTTATCTCCAGTTACCTGTTGGACATTTCAGCTTGAATGTTCCATAGCCTTTTTAAACTCAACATGCTCAAAATTGGACTCATTAAATTTTTCTCAAGACTCTCCCCTCTTTCTAAGTCATTATTACTATCAAGTGTACTACCATTTTCTCAGTCTCTCAAGCTTTCAAGGTAGGTGATCTCTCTCACACTTCATACTCAGTCTGTTGATTCTCCCTTTGCACATCTCATGTATATGTCCTCTTTTTTCTTCTGACACTGTGACTGCTCTGGTTGTTTCTGTTGAGTCATTCAGTCTCTTTATGACCCCATGGACTTGTCCATGGGGATTTTTTTTGGAAAAGATAGTGGAGTGATTCACCATTTACTTCTCCACTGTGTCCTCATTTTACGGTTGAAGAACAGAGGTAAATAGGGGTTAAGTGACTTGCCTAGGGTCACAATCTAGTGAGTATACAGACCCTTATCATAACATGCCTGACCTATTGCAATAGTCTGCTGGTGGGCTCCCCTGCTTCATCTCTCCCCAATCTAGTCTGTCTTCCACTCTGCTATCAAAGTAATTATCCTAAAGGGAAGATCTGACCAGGTCATTCAGTGGCTCTATTGCTTCCAGGATCAAATTAAAAATCCTGTGTTTGATTTTTCAAGTCCTTCATAATCTTGCCCCTCCCTGCCTTTCCAGTCTTCTTACACCTCCATGTACTTTATGATCCAGTGACTCTGGCCTACTTACTGCCCCTCATATAAGACACTCCATTTCTTGACTGAATTTTCACTGACTGTCCTCTAAGACTAGAATTCTTTTTTTTCTCATCTCTACCTCCTGACCATCCTGTTCTCCTTCAAGACTTAGCTGTAATTCCTTTTTCTGCAAGAAGCCTTTCCTTTGAGGTTGGTTCCTTCCTGAAAATATCTCTATCTTGTTTATAACTTGTTTATACATAGTTGTCTCCCTCATTAGACTGTAACATCCAGGAGGGCAGGGGTTACTTTTCCCTTCTTTGTACCTCCATTGCTTTGCACTGTGCCTGACATATAGAAGATTCTTGATAAGTGCTTGTTGACTTAATAACACCTTTAGTCATAAATTAAGCTAAAGTGAAACAAGTCATGATAGTTATGTATATATATATCTATATTTATATATATATCTATACATACATACATATATGTATATACGGTCTCTATTAGGCAGGCTTACCATTTATCCTTTGACTTTGGACTTGGAATCAGGAATTCCTAGATTCAAATCCTGCCTTCAATTTTAATTAGTTGTATGACCTTGGACAAATACTGAAACCCTCTGAGTCTCAGTTTCCTTATCCATAAAATAAACATAGTGAAACTTTGTTCAGTTGTGTCTGACTCTTCATGACCTCATTTGGGGTTTTCTTTGCATAGTTATGCCATTTCCTTCTCCAGCTTATTTTACAGATGAGTAAATGGAACCAAACAGGGTTAAGTGATTTGCTCACGGTCACACAGGTAGGAAGTGTCTGAGGCTGGATTTGAACTCATGAAGATGAGTCTTCCTGATTCTAAGCCCAGCACTTGATCCACTGTACCACCTAGCTGCCCCCATATTTCTGCTGCTGCTGCTGCTGCTGCTGCTGCTGCTGCTGCTGCTGCTGCTGCTGCTGCTGCTGCTGCTGCTGCTGCTGCTGCTGCTGCTGCTGCTGCTACTACTACTACTACTACTACTACTACCTAATTCAATTCACAGGATGGTTGTGAGACTCAAAGGAAATGAAATATGCAGACTGCCCAAAAGTCTCAGTTCTATTAAAGCTTAAAACAGCACTAAGATTTTGCGGACACCTTGTATAAAGGACCCTGCAAATTTTAAACATCAGTTATTGTTATTATTAATATTCTAACTGAGTGGCCCCTTGAGGATAGCATGACAAAGGGACTAGATGAAGTCTGGCTGGAGTTCAGACCTATAGTCATAGGACTGAATGGTGGTTTTTTTTTCCTATCTTTCCCTTTCTCAACCCAATCAGGCTTGGACAGAGCACTGGATCCTTGGAGTTCCCCCCTTCACTGCCCCAGAGGAATTTATCCTCTGGTTTCCTCTGCTCTCTTTCAGTGGTTCTGGCCCATTACAGAGATGCATCCTAGTGTGTCTATGAATGACCTGAGATGTCTAACTCTGCTTTCATTGTTTATGAGCAACTTTCTGTCCTGAGTGGTTTTTCTTAGAGTCCAGATCCCGCTGCAGCAAAATACCGCCAATAAAAGTAAGAGGCCCTTGCAGTACAGGCTAGTTTGATGGACATTATGCCCAAATCTCAGCTTTTGCCATCTGTTCATCCTTAAATTTTGAAAGCAGAAAGACCATATTTCACAACGACGTCAGGGAAAAGTAAGATAAATGCTATTTAAATGCACGTGGAGCATATGTTCTTTGTTGCATGCCACATTCATCTGTGGTACTTGCTTCATTCCTTGGGGGACAAAAAGAAAAGGAGGAAAAGGAAGAAGGAAAACTGCAAAATTATAAGTTTCGGGGACAACGGCATTTCTTTGTAAGATGAAGAAACAGACTTTGAAGCTAACGTGGCCCAGGTTGGTGAGGGAGGCTACTGATAAGGTACTATGCTAAATAAGAGGTTGCCAGGAATCTTGTCTCCTCTTCTTCCAAGAAACCTTTCCCCACCATGCCAGTCAGCTCTGGTCTATTATTCTCTGAGCTCCTCTAGCAGCTTCCTTTGCTAGAGAGCTACAAATTTTCCACTTTCCTTATAGCAAATTTGTGAGATTGGGCAATGGTACTCATTAAATTCAAGCCCCCTCCCATAGTCTGTCATTTAAATCAACCAAATATTAATCAATCAGCCAACATTTAGTGAATATCTACTATATGTCAGGTGCTATGCTAGTCCCTGGGGATAAAAAGACAAAAATGGGAAATGGAGTCTGCTTTCAAGGAGTTTGCCTCATATCATGAGAGAAAAGCTAGGAGACTCAGGGGGTAGAATTCTAGGCCTGTAGTGAAGAAGACTTGAACTCAAATCTGACTTCCTTTCAAATCTGACTATGTGACCTTTGACAAGTCACTTGACCTCTGTGAAAAAGATAATAATAGCACCTATCTCCCAAAGGTTGTGAGGATCAAGTAAGAAAATATTTGTGAAGTGTGCTTGGCATGTAGTAGACACTATATAAATGCTAATTATTTATTATTATTATTGTTATTAATTAAGAACAAATATAAAATTAAGTCCTTGTGAATCTGGCTTCTACTTTATTATACATTAAATATTTCTTCATTTTATACAATACATAATGGGCGTAAGCTTTGTTATACATTATTTCCTTTCAGATACTTTATGATTAAGCCAAATGACTTCATCTGTCCGTCCATCCATCCATCCATCCATCCATCCATCCATCCATCCATTCATCCATGTTTAGTAAGTGCCTTTTATGTGCCAGATATTGTGCTAAATGCTGGGCACACAAAAGAGGCAAAAGACAATCCCTGAAGGAGTTTACAGCCTAATGAGGGAGACAGGATGCAAACAAATGTATACAAAGCAAGATACATACAGGATGCTGTTGTTCAGTTGTGTTTGACTCTTTGTGACCCACTTAGGGTTTTCTTGGCAAAGATACTAGAGTGTTTTGCCATTTTCTTCTCCAGCCCATTTTACATATGAGGAACTGAGGTGAATAGGGTCTTGCCCAAGGTCACACAGCTAGTAAGTGAGACCAGGTTTGAACTCAGGAAGATGAGTCTTATTAATTCCAAGCCCAGTGCTCTATCTACTGTGCCACCTAATTGCCCTGGATGTACAGGATAAACAGGAGATAATTAACAGAGGGAAGGCACTGGAATTAAGTAGTATTGGGGAAGGCTTCCCCAGTAAAAGGTAGGATTTTAGAAGAGACTTAAATTTAGTAGATGCAATAGAGAAAGAGCATTCCAGGCATGGGAGACAGACAGAGAAATTGCTTATAGCTGAGATATACAAAGTTGTGCCTGGGTTAGAAATGGATTGAATTGCAGACACAGCAACTTTCTGCTTGGAAATTGAGGGCTGCATCATAGAATTTATAACTGCAAAGGACTTAGAAATCCTCTTGTCCATCTTCCCATGGCCTTACAGGAAGCATGTAGTAGTGTCAGAATTAGAACTTGAGTCCTCTTATTCCAAATCCAAAAACCCTTTCCACTCTACTCCAATACATTAACTTCTATAGTCTTTTCCAGTAACTATACTCTCCTTCCCTACCCCAGTCCCAGCTCCGTGACTCCGTAGCTAAACTCTTTTCCTCCACTTCATGCTTATTTCCCTGTAGTTGCTAGTCTAAGTAACACCAGTGCTCTCCGACAGCTTAGTGGAAAGAGCCCTCAACTAAGAATCAAGAGACGGAGGTTAATCTCTCAACTTTACTGCTTACATGTACTATGATGCTGAGCAAGTAATTTCCCTGGATTGTTAACTATATGGCTTCGAAAGTCTATTCTAGTTCTGACATTTTTGTCATTCTGACATTTGGAACTTGACTTTCAAGTCTAGGGTTCTTTCTTTCAATTGTAGACTCCTTTGCAGAAGCAACTATCTTTTGCCTCTTTTTGTACCCTTAATGCTTATCAGAGGGCCTGGCACATTGCTGCATGCTTAATAAATGCTTATTGATTGATCTACAGCAATTATCACATATTTGCTATCCAATTAATATTTGTTAAGCCAATGAATGAGAAAGACAAAATATCATATTCCAGTGGCCTATGGTCTTTCTATACAGTTCTTCTTTACTTTCACAGCAATCTATTCATTCAAGAGACACTTGAGCATCTGTTACGTACAATGCATTTTCCTGAGTATTTGGAGAGATGCAAAGATAAGTAAGAAATGTTTCCTTCCACATTGGAGCATACTGTCTACTGGAGCGAGATAGACCATATACACAAATAAATATAGACTCTGTTAAGAGCACAAAAAGAATAAAAAGTGCTATAAGATCAGATTAAGAAAATATTGTTTCCAGGAAGGAGAATTAGGAAAGGCTTCATAGAAGTAATGGTCCCAGATCTATTCCACCAATTCCCCCAAATAGTGTCATACCTCAGAATTGACAGGACTTGACTGTAAGAAGGGCAGGTTCCCCAACTCAATCAAATTTAATCTAATTAAATTCGGTTCAAATCAATTAAACAAACATATATTAAATACCCAGTAGACAGAGAAATAGTGCAGTGAATAGGGTCCAGGACCTAGAATCAAGAAGGCCTGGTTCAAATTCAATCTTGGATACCTTCTAGCTGTGTAACTCTGGTCAAATCATTTAGCAACAATCTTCCTTGGTTCCCTCATCTGTCCAATGGGGATCTGCCCTCCAGGGTTGTTGTAAAGATAAAATGAGATAATTTTTGTAAAGTGCTCTGCATAACCTTAAAATTTATATAGATGCTATCATGACTGTTAAGTATTTGGAACCATGCTAGGTGTTAGAGAGGTAAAAACAAAAATGAAAACAGCCTCTGACCTCGAGGAGCTTCAGTGGGGTAAGTGAGGAGGAACATATACACACCCAGGTAAATGCAAAGTAATTTCAGTGTGAGAAATTGACTAACAACTGGTATGGGCAAAGAGCAGAAAAGTGTAAAGATGTGACCCTTGAGCTGAACCAACTGGAAGCTGGGGCACATCCTCACTATAACATGGTTTCAGCTCATTCTACAATTGATCAAACAAAGTTTTCTATTTAAAGGTCTGTTATAATATATTCAGCTTAAAGCCATGTTGCTAATCCTGTCCTCCAGCAGTTTTATAAAAGAGGGGGTTGACATATTGTCTCTTAAAATTTTTGTTTTGTTTTTATGTCACCTTCGTCTCCCACTGTATTCTTTCTTCCTCCCAACCCAGAGTCATCCCCAGAACAAAGGACAAAGAAAGGAGAAAAAGGAAAGGGGGAAAAGCAGTTAAAGTGAAACTAAGCAACACATCAATCAAGTCTGACAGTATATCCATAGTTCCCCACCTCTGCCTCCCTCTAGCAAGGAAAGAAGGGAAGGCATTATATTTCTAAGGACTCTGGTGACTGATAAGTCCTCCTAGCCACAGAATGCTAAACCAGTGCTTAGTGTAGGTTTGGACACACAGTGGGCAATCAGTGATTACTCCTTTATTACTAAACCAAGCTACCCACAGAGCCCAAATAAGAGATTCATTTCTTCAGCATTTCATAATGCGAGTGCCTCAAAATAGGTAAGTAATGAAGTGATTATTATTCCAATTTTAGAGATGAGGAAACTGAAGGTCAGAGAGGTCATATGGTTTGTAAATGTCTGAGCCAGGAATTGTGCCCTGCTTTTCCTCTCAAGTTCTCTTTTCATTAGTCAGTTTGGGGGAAAAAAAATACAATCCCAAACCCAGCCAAACAAAAAAGCATTAGACTTGAAATTGTAGAACCTGGGTTTTGAGTCCTGGCTCTGATATTTACCAGCTGTGTGACTGAATGAGTTACTTATTTTTTCCCAAGCTTGTGTTCCTTACCTGAAAATCTAACTAAAACAGTTGACTCTCCCTATCTCTTAAGGTTGTTCTGAGGAAAATACTTAGTAAACCTTGAATGAAGCACTATATTCGTATGAGATATTATTATTATTTTAAGCTCCAGGAGGGCAAGGATAATGCTTTTTTTGCATCCCTGTGCTCATAGTATAAAGCTTTGCACATAGTAGGTATTTAGGAAATATTTAAGTGACTAAGTGAAAACTATGAGATCAACACTGGCCTTGGATTCACAGAGAAAAACTAAAGGAAGAACATTAAGAGGAAATTTCTGAGGTCCCTCCCTGGTTGAATAAGACCTGGGCTCAAATCCTGGCTTTGCTATTTAATCACCTGTGTGAATGTGAGGGGTCATTTCCCCATTCTGGGCCTCAATTTCCTCATTTACAAAATCAAGTATTGAGTTAGATCAGTGAGTCCCAACATCTTTTGTTCCTTGAATACTTTTCAAGAAATCCCTCACACACATTGTGTTGTGAACCCCCAGAGTAATATACTACTCATAATATTAACAGACCATGCACACCATTCTTTTCCCCCAAGTTTTAAAAAACATTTTTATTTAAAGTTTTGAGTTCCAAATTTTATCCCTCCCTCCCTCCTCTTCCCCCTCCTTGAGACAATAAGCAATTAGATATAGGTTATACATCTGCAATTATGTAAAACATTTCCATATTAGTTATTTAGTGTACAAAGACTCAAAAGAAAAAATAAAAGAAAGAAAATGAAAAATAGCATTATTCAGTCTGTATTCAATCAATATCAGTTTTTTCTCTGGAGACAGATAGTATGCTTCATCATTAGTCCTTTGGGATTGTCTTGGATCATTGTATTGCCGAGAATAGCTAAGTCACAGTTTAAATAGTATACTTTGATCTGCATTCACACTTCATAGTTCCTTCTCTGGATGTGGATAGCATTTTCCATCATGAATCTTTTTGAACTTGTCCTGAATCATTGTGTTGCTTAGAAGAGCTAAGTTTATCATAGTTAATCGTTGCACAACCTTGCTGTTACTGTGTACAATGTCCTCCTGGTTCTGCTCACTTCACTCAGCATCAGTTTATGTAAATCCTTCCAGGTTTTTCTGAAGTCTGTGTGTTCATCATTCTTATAGCACAGTTGTATTCCATCACATTTATACATCACCACTTATTGTCATTTCCCAATTGATGGGCATCCCCTCAATTTCCAATTCTTTGCCATCACAAAAAAGAAATGCTATAAATATTTTTGTACATGCAGGGTCCTTTTCCCATTTGTATGATCTCTTTGGGATATAGACCTAGAATTGGTGGAATAGATCTGGGACTATTAATTCGATGAATCCAGATCCAGACCTACACTAAGCACTGGTTTAGCATTCTGTGGCTAGGAGGACTTATCAGTCACCAGAGTCCTTAGAAATATAATGCCTTCCCTTCTTTCTTTGCTAGAGGGAGGCAGAGGTGGGGAACTATGGTATTGCTGGATCTAGGGTATGCATAGTTTTATGCATAGGATATGGTATTGCTGGATCAAGGGATGCATAGTTTTATATCCCTATGGGCATAGTTCTAAATTGCTCTCCCAAATGGTTAGATCAGTTCACAGCTCCATCAATAATGCATTAGTGTTTCAATTTTCTCACATTTTTCCAACATTTATCATTTTCCTTTTCTGTCATGGTAGCCAATCTGATAGATCTGAGGTGGTACTTTAGAGTTGTTTTTAATATCACTTCTCTGATCAATAGTGATTTAGAGCATTTTTTCATATGACTATATGTAACTTTCATTTATTTATTGGAAAATTGCCTGTTCATATTTTTTGACCATTTATCAGTTGAAGAATGACATGTTATACATTTTGCTCAGTTATCTATATATTTTAGAAATGAGGCTATATCAGAAACTCTGTCAGTAAAAATTGTTTCCCAGCTTTCTGTTTTACTTCTAATCTTGGTTGCATTGGTTTTGTTTATGCAAAACATTTTTAATTTGATGCAATAAAAATTATCCATTTTTCATTTCATAAGCTTCTCTGTCTCTTGTTTAGGCATAAATTCTTCCCTTTTCCATAGATCTGACAGATAAACTATTCCTTGCTTTCCCAATTTGCTTTATCACCTTTTATGTCTAAATCATGTACCCATTTTGACTTTATCTTGGCATATGGCTTGAGATATTGGTCTATACCTAGATGCTTCCTGAATATTTTCCAGTTTTACTAGTAGTATTTGTCAAATAGTGAGTTCTTATTACAGAAGCTGGGGTCTTTGGGCATATTAAGCAGTACATTATTACAGTCATTTACTACTATGTCTTGTGTACCTAACCTATTCCAAGGATCTACCACTCTATTTCTTAGCCAGTAGCAAATAGTTTTGATGATTGCCACTTTATAATGTCATTTTAGATCTGGTATGGCTAGGTCACCTTCCTTTGCATTTTCCCCATTAATGTCCTTGATATTCTTGACCTTTTGTTCTTTCAGATGAATTTTGTTATGATTTTTTCTAGCTCTATAAAATAATTTTTGGTCGTTTCATATGGCACTGAATAAGTAAGTTAATTGAGGTAAAGTTGTCATTTTTATTATGTTAATTTGGCTTAACTATGAGCAATTGATATTTTTCCAATTGTTAAGATATGACTTAACTTTTGGGAAAAGTCTTTTGTAATTGAATTCATATAGTTCCTGGGTTTGTCTTGACAGGTAGACTCCCAAGTATTTTATATTGTTTACAGTTATTTTAAATGGAATTTCTTTTCCTATTTCTTGCTGTTGGGCTTTGTTAGTAATATATAAAAATGTCAATGATATATGTGGGTTATTTTATGTCCTGCAACTTTGCTAAATTTGTTTATTATTTCAA
The DNA here is from genome assembly GCA_023548195.1 of Bettongia penicillata ogilbyi. Lineage (NCBI taxonomy): Eukaryota > Metazoa > Chordata > Mammalia > Diprotodontia > Potoroidae > Bettongia > Bettongia penicillata. The sequence goes on from JAJHZJ010000735.1 coordinate 1,594,881, forward strand.
GTATTGTTTTTTTACTTCATTTTCTAGGATTCTCTAAGGATAATATCATATCATCTGTTGAGAGAGATAGCTTTGTTTCTTCTTTGCCTATTCTAATTCCATCAGTTTTCTTCTCTTATTGCTAAAGTTAATATTTCAGGTACAATATTGAATAACAGCAGTAATAATGGACATCTTTGTTTCACCTCTGATCACCATGGAAATGCTTCTAGCTTATCCCCATTACATATAATCCTTGCTGGTGGTTTTAGATAGATACTCTTTATCATTTTAATGCAAACTCCATTTATTCCTATGCTCTCTACTGTTTTCAGTAGGAATGGGTACAGTATTTTGTTAAAAGTTTTTTCTGTATCTTTTGAGATCACCATGTGATTTCTGTTAGCTTTGTTATTGATACATCAATTTTGCTGATAGTTTTCCTAATATTGAACCATTCTTGAATTCTTGGTATAAATCCTACCTGGTCATAGTGTATTATCCTTGTGATGAATTTCTATAATGTCTTTGTAATATTTTATTTAAAATTTTTACCTTAATATTCATTAGGAAAATTGATCTATAATGTGCTTTCTCTGTTTTGATTCTTCCTGGTTTATGTATCAACACTATATTTGTGTTATAAAAGGAATTTGTTAGGACTCCTTTTTCATTTATTTCCAAATAATTTATATAGTATTATATAGTATAATATGGTAAAAGCATCACTTTTGAATCTTCCTGGCCCTGGAGATTTTTTCCTAGGGAGTTCACTAATGGCTGGTTCAATTTCTTTTTCTAAAATACAGTTAAACATTTTATTTCCTCTTCTGTTAATCTGGACAATTTATATATATCTATATATAGATATACATTTTTAAATTCATCCACTTTACTTAGATTTTCTGGCATACAGTTGGACAAAATCACTCCTAATTATTGCTTTAATTTCTTCTTCATGGGTGATGGATTCACCCATTTTATTTTTGATACTAGTAACTTGGTTTTCTTTCTTTTTAAAAATCATAATAACCAAAGGTTCATCTATTTTACTGTTTTTTAATAAAACCAGACCTTAGTTTTATTTATTAGTTTGATAGTTTTCTTATGTTCAATTTTATTAATCTCTAGTTTTATTTTCAGAATTTTTAATTTAGTATTTAATTGAAGATTTTTGATTAATTATTTTTTTTAGCTTTTTTTCAGTTGCATACTCAGTTCTTTTATTCATGGAAGCATTTAAAGATGTAAAATTTTTGCTAAGAACTTCTTTGGTTATATCCTATGAGTTTTGGTATGCTGTCTCATATTCATTCTCTTTGATGAAATTATTGATTGTTTCTATGATTTGCTGTTTGACCTATTCATTCTTTAGGCTTAGATTATTTAGTTTACAATTATTTTTCGTTTATCTAGCTATAGTCCTTTATTACACACAGTTTTTATTGTATCATGATCTGGAAAGGATGCATTCAATAATTTTGCCTTTATACATTTGATTGTGAGGTTTTTATGCCATAGTATATGGTCCATTTTTGTGGAGGTGCCATGTACCACTGAGATAAGTTATACTCTTTTCTATCTCCAAACCATTTTCTCCAGAGGTCTATCATATCTAACTTTTTTATTTACCTCCTTGACTTTTTTCTTGTTTATTTTGTGGTTAGATTTATCTAGTTAAGAGAGGGGGAGGTTGAAGTCCCTCACTAGTGTGTATTGCTGTCTATTTCTTCTGTAACTCACTTAATTTCTCCTCTAAGAATTTGGATGCTATACTACTTGGTGCATATATGTTTAACATTAATACTACTGACAATGATGTTGATCGATGCATTGCCAGTGCTTGCCAGTTCAGGTTGATGAAAGAAGCTCAGTGTTTGGGAGGCTCTGAAGAAAAGTTTGGGAGAGGAGAGGTATTAGACTGACTACCAAACTGAAGGTCTACAGAGCCATTGTGTTGACCTCATTGTTGTATGCCTGTGAAACATGGACAGTCTACCAGTGCCATGCCAGGAAACTGAATCGCTTCCATCTGAACTGTCTTAGGAAGATTTTGAGGATCACCTGGCAGCATAAAGTACCAGACACTGAAGTCCTTGCTTTAACTGAATTGCCAAGTATTCAAACTACCCTTCAGAGAGCACAATTCCCATGGGCTGACCATATTGTTCAAATGCAAAATGTATGCTTGCAAAAAAGGACTATTTTATGGAGAACTCTCATGGGGCGGGTGATCACATGGTGCTCATAAGAAGTGATATAGGATACTCTCAAAGTCTCTCTCAAGAACTTTGGATTTGACTGTGCAACATGGGAGACACTGGCACAGGAATGCTCAGCATGGTGTGGTCATATCAGAAAGGGTGCTGTGCTCTATGAGCAAAGCAGAATTAAGACAGCACAAAGTAAACATAGGTTGAGCAAATTTGAGGTATCTACCCCAAGTACTCACATGGACTATCTGTGCCCAACCTATGGTAGGGTATTTCAACCTCCTGTTGGCTTGATCAGTCACAGTTGGACACACTGAAACTTCACTTTATCATGGTAATTTTGGTCCTCTTTGAAAACAAAGGACAACAACCAAATCAAACTTCATTGTCTATGGTAGTTTCCTTTTTTATCTCTTTTAATTAGATCCATTTTTTCTTTTGCTTTGTCTGAGATCAGGATTGCCACCACTGCTTTTTTTTTTTTAAAAACTTCAGCAGAAGCATAATATATTCTGCTCCAGCCTTTTACCTTTACTCTGTGGGTATCTCTCTGCTTCAAATGTGTTTCTTGTAAACAACTTATTTTAGGATTCTGCTTTTTAATTCACTCTGCTATCTGCTTCTGTTTTATGGGAATTTATCCCATTCACATTCATAACCATATATTTCCTTCCAAACCATTTCCCCCTTTTTATACTTTTCTCTCTCCTTTCACCCTGTCCCTCTTCACCAGTGTTTTATTTCTGATCACCACCTCCCTCAATCTGTCCTCCTTCTATCAGCCCTGCTCTTTCCTTTCCCCTTTCCCCTCCTTCTTCTATTCTTCCTTGTATCAGACAGCCTTTCCCTTTTCTTCCCCATTCTCCTCCTACTTTCCTAGAGGGAAAGATAAATTTCTATACTCAACACAGTGTGTTATGTTATTCCTTCTTGGAGCCTAATCCAATGAGAATAAGGTTCAAACAATGCTCAATCCACTCCCTTCTTTCCCTATACTGTAATGGGTCTTTTTCACCTTGTCATGTGATATAATTTACTTTATTTGGCCTCCCCCTTTCCTCTTCTCCCAGTATTATCCTTTAATCATGCATTAATTTTTTTATATATCATCACATCAAAGTCAGCTTATACCCATATCTCTCTATGCATAGTCCTTCTAAATGCCTTAATAGAGATACAGTTCTCAAGAGTTACAAGTATCATCTTCCTAAGTAAGGATATACACAGTTTAATCTTATTGAATAGCATGTATTTCTTTCCTCCTTTTTCTTTCCTACTTACTTTTTATGTTTCTTTTGAGTCTTATATTTGAAGATCTAATTTTCTATTTAGCTCTGGTCTTTTCATTAGGGAAGTTTGAAAGTCCCCAATTTCATTGAATGTCTATCTTTTCCCCTGAAAGATCATACTCAATTTTGCTGGGTATTTAATTCTTCATTGTGCTCCAAGTTCCTTTGCCTTCCAGAATATCATGCTCCATGCCCTCTGATCCTTTACTGTAGAAACTACTAAGTCCTATGTAATCCTGACTGTGACTCCTTGATGTCTGAATTGTTTCTTTCTGGCTACTTGCAATAGTTCCTCCTTGACCTGATAATTTTGGAATTTGGCTACAATATTCCTGGGAGTTTTCATTTTGACATCTCTTTCAGGAGGTGATCAGTGGATTCTATTGGTGACTATTTTACTGTCTGGTTCTAGGATCTCAGGGAAATTTTTCTTGACAATTTCTTGAAAGATGCTGTTTTTATGGTCATGACTTTCAGGTAGTCCAATAATTCTTAAATTATCCCTTCTGGATCTATTTTCCTTGTCAGTTGTTTTTCCAATGAAGTATTTTACATTTTTTTCTACTTTTTCATTCTTTTGATTTTGTTGGACTGATTCTTGATGTCTCATAAAGTCATTAGCTTCCACTTGTCCAATTTTGATTTATTTTCTTCTGAATTATTTTCTTCAGTTGGCTTTTGTACCTCCTTTTTCATTTGGCCAATTCTACTTTTAACAAAGTTGTTTTCTTCAGTGAATTTTTTCCTCCATTTGGTCAATTCTATTTTTAAGGGGTTGTTTTCTTCAATCAATTTTTGTACTACCTTTTTCAGGCTGTTGGTTTTTTTTTTTCATAATTCTCCTGCATAACTAATTTCTTTTCCCAACTTATCTTCTACTTCTCTTATTTGATTTTTAAAATCCTTTTTCAGTCCTTCTAACAGGAATTTTTGGGCTCAAGACCAAATCATATTCCCCTTTGAGGCTTCACATGTAGGCATTTTGACATTGTTGTCCTCTTCTGAGTTTGTGTTTTGATCTTTCCTGTTGTCATAGTAGCTTTCTATGGTCAGGGATTTTTTTTTTTTTTTGCTCTTTTTAAAAAGTTGAGCTCTGTTCTGAGGGCAGAGGGGGCATTGTCCCAAACTTCTTTTGCTGGTGACTAGGGGCCTGGTCGTTGACTTTTTGCACTGGGGCTTCAGGTGCTGGTACCTTGCTTACAGCACTGGAATAGCCTAGCCCAGTTATGCCAACTGTACAGAGGTTCTGGAGCTGGCAGTTTGCCTTCTGTGCTGGAGCTGGAGACCTCACAGCTGGTCTGCTGAGCCAGAACCACAGAGTCTCGGTTGCTGATCTGTGCTGTGCTTAAGAGTGTCCCACTGACTTGCCCAGACACCATCTGTGCTGGGCTACAGTCCTCTTGTACCCAAGTGAGACAGGTCTTTCCCAAAGTCCTTCTAAGTTATCTTAAGCTGAGAAGCTGTTTCACTCCATCTCCTTGTATGTTTGTCACTCTAGAATCTGTTTAGAGGCTTGATTAACATTTTTCTGAGGGAACTTGGGGAGAGCCCAAGCAACTTCCCAACTTCTCTCCACCAACTTGGTTCCATACCCTACTTGTCATTTCTTATACCACAATAATATTCCATTATAATAGTATACTGCAGTGTCACAATATTCTTTTACATTTATTCATTACATTTTATATTTATCCATTTAGTACTTGCAACAACTACAAGGATCACCAAGACAGATTATGGTGGTTCTGGATTGCTAAAAAACCCCAAACTTATAATGCTTCCAACAGGCAAATGCTTGTTGTCACCGAAGAAAAATATTTTTGTAGTATAACTGGGCAATTATTTACTGCTTAAGGTGCCATTAAAGAAATTTTATTGCATGAACCCCTTGAACCATTGTCAAGAACTCCCCCAGGGTTCTGAAACCAGTAAATGGGAACCACTGAATTACAAAATGTCTAGAGCATGGGTGTCACAGGGCCATGTTTGAGGCCCCAGAGGGTCATATGTGGCCTTGAGGATACAGGTTCTCTGCTCCTGATCCAGAGGATCTTCTAGCCCTCACTCTTTTAATCAATAACTTACTTCAGCTCTCAAAATCCCTTTAGCTTCTACTTTTTGTACCTTCTCTCTTGTCCTAGGGAGGTTTGGTTTCTTCATAGTAGGGGTTGAATCAAATAGATATCTTCTCTGTGGTTGCCCAGGGTATCAAGTGGTTGACAGCCAGAAGATAAGCAATTCTGAGGAGAAAGAGAGAGAAAGAATCAAAAAAAGGGCCAACAATAAAGGGCAGAAGCAAAAATTGAGAAGTACATTTTTTTAAAGGAGGCAAAAGATTGGATAACCACATGTTGCTATGCAGGCATCAGGAGACATGGAAGAAAACACAAAACCTGTTTTTCTTAATGAGACACTTGGTCCCGGTCTCTGGTTTTGATAACTTTGCTATTTTAAAGGCATTGGTAGGGGATTGAGTGTGTCAGCTTCCAGACAGGTGCTTAAACTACTCATCCAGACAGCCCAAAGCTGGGTTTTGATTTATTGTGCTGTTTGCCTGGCCTTGGATTTGCTTTCTCTCTTTTCCCTGCTGACTGAGATACCTCCATCCACTAACCTCCCCCAAAGATGCTCAGGGCCTCCTCTCACTCCTGTTTTTCTGGCCTCCTCACTCCCTGATCCATTTATTGTCATCACCTGAATATTTTCAGAAATGATGACCACTCTTCAAGTCAGCTCCTCAACAAGCTAATTTTGCACCTGAGGCAAAGATATAAAATATAAAATTATATTCTTTTCTCATACTAGTTACAGGGTATGCTTGAGATAGTCAATGCATATTTTATACATTTTCTGATATATATATATATATATACACACACACATATGTGTATATATATCTTGCTATATATAATATATATCTATATAGGCTATGTATTTCCCCTCAGCTTTGCTCCCCATGGCACATGCCTCACTTGCCCTACCCTTGCTGCAGCTTTGCTTCAAGGGCAAAGAAATGTCAGGAGTGGACAGAGAATTGGAAATCAGCTATCTTTGGGGAGATGCCAGTAGGCAGGATGTTTGACACACTTTGGTGTCCCTTACAGAGATTCAAACACATTTTAGATAGAAATATGAGAGGGAAAAAGCAGTCACTCCATGTATAAGGAAGGTGAATGACTCTACTTTGGTAGAGGCTCAGTTAGTGGCTGTCTGGGGGGTATGATTTGAGGAGATTCAAAGGCTTCGTTCCTGTCAGACCCTTCTCCCCCTTCCCCTCCCATTTGTCTACCACAGGATTTGAGATTCCTGCTGGTTAAATCACTCCTTTGATCCGAGGCATTCAGGTCTCAGTTAAAAGGCAAATATATTAAAAAGAGATTGGTAGCTCATAAATCATCTGGGGATGGGGGAAGAACTGATTTAACAGTGGATCAGAGCCCCTTGCCACCATTACAGCAAGGCAACTCTGAACTCTAAGAGTGGCAAAGAGGTTTTAATCAGGAGGGCAGATGATAGATTAGTGAATCATAGAATGTTAAGCTTTAGGATATTAGAGATGATAGGGATCACTTAGTGCAGCCCCTGCCTTTTACAGAGAGGGAAACTGAGGGCAAGGAAGAAGAAATGACTTGCCTAAGGTCACACAACTAATACAAGGCAGATCTAGGGTTAGAATCTGAGTAATCTCACACCCAGTCCAATATCCTTTCCTTTTATATCATCTTTACAGATCAGTTTATTAAGAGCCTATGATGTGCCAGTTAAGCATTGGAGATACCAATCCCAAGAATGACAAAAATCTCTATTTTGAAGGAACTTACATTTGATTAAGAGATATAACACTGACATATATAAATATATATTGAACATAAGGACATGATGGGGATTGTGTGACTAGATAATGATTTATGTGAAAGAAAATCTTTGTGAATTTCATGAATTATAAGCTCAATATGAGTCAACAGGATGACATGGCAGCTGAAAAGCTGAGATTTTAAGTAACATTCAGAGACCTGGTATAGTATAATGTGTTCAACTTGGATCAGGAAGATTAGGGTTTGTGTCCCAACCAGATACTGACATTATCCCAGGCTTGTGAAATCCCAGGAAAGTCCGTGCCACCCCTCTCTCTGCCTCAGTTTTCTTCTCAGCAAAATGTCTTGATGATCTTTGAAGTTCCTTATAATATCAAATCTATACTCCTATGATCCTTTCTCCTTATTCTGCTCTGGCCACAGCATATCTGCAGCATTTTGTTTGTATAGTTGTGTGTACCCCATTTAGGAAATATTAGTGAGAAATTCTTAAGATATATAAAAGAAGAAAGGAGATAAAATACTTAGAAAAATTATAGATATAATTATTATTTTGAAAGATAACTGAAAAATATTAATAACTACCAACCCACATGTCTACTTTTCAATCTCTACAAAATTATTTAAAAAAACAACTTACAAATGTACTGAGGACATCCTTGGTGAAGTCATTCAGGCATCTGGTGAGCAATTATTAAGTGATTAGTATGTGCTAAGCACTGTGAAAAGTATGGGGATGCAAAGAAAGGAAAAGCATAGTCCCTACCCTTAGAGAGCTCACAGACAACATGCAAGCAATCATGTATAACAAAATATATGCAATGTAGATGGGAGATAACCTCAGAGGGAAGGTTTAGCAAAACGTAGGTTTTGAGTTGAGTTTTGAAGGAAGCCAGAAGGAAGAGGTGAGGAGGGTGAACATTCCATACATAGAACACAGTCTGTGAAAAGGCATGGAGTCCAGAAATGGAGCATCCTGAGGGAAGGATAGCAAGAAGACACTGGTCCTTGGAAATATAAAGTATGAGAAAGTGAGTAAAGTATAAGAAGACTGCAGTGGTAGGAAGGGTCCAGATTACAAAAAGATTTGTGTCAAAAAGAAGACTTTCTACTTACTTGATCTTAGAGGTAATAGGGAGCCAAGGGATAAAGGATGCCTGTCATCCAAACGATGATATCATTGAAAAGACAGCTTATTGAACTAATCCGTCCATGTAAGTTTTGGACAGGCTCTGAAGATAGACAATAGATTGAGTCCAGAATTGAACAGGAGAGGGGAGCAGGCTTCATTGCCTTTGAGAAACTGCATGGTATCATTCATGACACAAAGATTCTCTTTGAAATAAAACTCTATCTTTTTTTAACAGTAATATTTTTCTGATGATGCTCCTAGTTATGACTTCAAGTAATGTAATATCACAGTTTCCAAAGAATTAAAGTTACAGGTTGCCTAAAATGAAGTGATACAGAAATAGATTATAACATGTTACTAATGAGGAATTGTATTTATGAAGCAGCATTAACAATATCATCATAGAGATGTTTGACTAGCAAAGGAGTTGGGCTGCTTAGTTAGTGAGAATAATGGACTTTTTTGTTCCATTGGAAACCAATGGGATCAAGAAGAAGGCTGCCAGCATTTTAGTAGGCCCTTTTGGCAGATTTATAGGAAGATATATAAAAGAGTCATACAGGACAGGAACGTTTGATTGTGTAACATTTTAGAGAATATACCCATATACATGAGATGATAAAAATAATAATATACTTTAAGGTTTACAAAGCACATTATATAAGCTATCTCATTTGATTCTCACAACATCCCTATTGGGTAAGTGCTATGATTATAAGATATATATATATATATATATATATATATATATATATATATATATATATATATATATATATATATATATATAAAAATCTTACAAATGAGAAAACTGAAGCTAAAAGAGGTTAAGGTCAGCAGTCAATAAACAATAAACATTTATTAAGCACCCACGCACCCACTATGTGCCAGCCAATGTGCTAAGCACTGGTGATGCAAAGAAGAAAAAAACAAAACTGTGCCTGATCTCAAGGAGCTTGCAATCTATTGGTTGAAGAAAATGTATTAAAGGAAGCTTTTTAACGAGGGTGTGACTGCTAGAGGGTTCCCCACCATAGGTATTGCTATAGTCATGGAGTTAAAACCAAGCAGAGCAGTTATAGGAAACTTTGGGAGGAGCTTGTTGCTCTACTCTCTAGTCTTCCAATCAGAGGGGAAATGCAAATGAGGAGACTGAAGAGGTGTCAAATAACAAAGCTAAGGCAATTTCCATGATGGTATTTCTAGCGATGCTTATCCTGGAAGAAGCATGATGCTGGAGGAGTTGAAACCAAGCAGCTTGTGAGAAAATTCTGATGGGCTTGCTGTTCCGTCCTTTCAGTTGTGTCTGACTCTTCATGACCCTATTTGGGGTTTTCTTGGTAAAGATGCTGGAGTGATTTGACATTTCCTTCTCTAGATCATTTTACAGATGAGGAAACTGAGGCAAACAGGGTTAAGTGACTTGCCCAGGGTCATAGAGCTAAAGTTTCTGAGGTGAGATTTGCACTCAGATCTTCCAGACTCCAGGATGGGTTCTCTATCCACAGGACCACCTAGTTGCCCCATTCTGAAGCTTAGTGACACATAGTGGCTCATAGACTCATTAAAGTGCTATATATCAAGCAGCTGAGATTTTCTAAAGAGGAAGACCAGTGTTGTTAGGGACCTAGGGGCCATGTCATAGATTTCGTTGAAATAAAGGGGCAGAAGAAAAAACTTAAGGATATATAATAGTTGTCTTCAAGTATATGAAGAGTTGTGATGTGGAAGAAGGATTAGATTTAGTCAATTTTACCCCAGAGGATACAAGATGGAATGATGAGCAGAAGTTTAAGAGGAGCCTATTTAGGCTTCACCCAAGGGAGAACTCCCTAACGACTGAACTAGAGCTATTTGAAAAAGCAACAGGCTATCCCAGGAGGTACAAAGTTTCCCCTTCCTTGGAGTTCTTCTAGCAGAAGCTGATGACCACTTGTTAGGATGGCGCAGAGGAAACTCTTCTTGTTTAACTATGGGCAGGACCAGATGTCCTTTGAGGTCCCATCCCATAATCCTTTAGGGCATCACATGGACAAATAAAACCCAGCTAGAGTTAATAAGAGAACTCAATCCCAAAATGATTTTCACTCTTCTGTGGTAGCTATAGTAGGAACTCATGTTTTCAGAGTGCATTCAAACTTACGAAGCCCTTCCTCCCAACAACTCTGTGAGGGGAGTGTCCTTGTTATAAAGGGTGTGCCAAAAGTCATAGTACAGTTTTAAGTTGTTAAAACTAAAAATTGTTGGGACCTCCTGAAGTAATATAGTAGCTAGTATTTCTATAGTGCTTTAAGATTTATGAAGTATTCTATAAATATTACCTCATTGGATCCTCACAACAATCCTTCAAGGTAGGTGCTATTATTTTCCCTATTTTATGGGTGAGGAAACTGAGGCAGACAGAGCATAAGTGACTTGCACAGGGTTTCCCAACTAGAAAATGTCTATGATTGGATTTGAATTTAGGTCTTTCTGACTCCAGGTGCAATGCTCTATCCATTGTACCACATAGCCTATTCCCATGGTCATACAATGTAAGTGTTTGAGTTGGGATTTGCTATTAGGACTCCTAACTTCGTGTCCACTGCCCTTCCCACTCCATCATGGCACCTTTTTGCATGGATTTATTTCTTTTTATCTTACTCTTCTAGGTGCCAAAGGCATTTATATTTGCATTATGATGAAGACCAGAACTATGTAAAATGTGGAGTTATACCTCCCTAAGTGGTGATCTTTTACACCCTCAGCTGGCTATACTAAAATCTCAAACTCTTCCTCTCAGCAATTAAAAAAAAAGCCTCACTTACATTTACCAAGGGACCCATCGCTTCAATGCCATTTATTTGAAATTCTTCATTCTAAAGAGGGCATTCACAGAGGATTATTTTGAAACCAATAAAAATTGTATTTTCAAACTGGTAACTGCCCAAACTCTCTTTCTGGTTCCCACCCTTCTCTTGCTGCACACGCTCCCTGACATTTATGGTATGTAATTTCCTGGGAGTTTATATAGCATAAAAGGAGAAGATGTGATAAAATATGCAGCTTAATTACAAAAACTGAGAGCTAATCTCACTAATGTGCTAGATTAAGACAGTCACATAAGAGGGTGCGAAGGGGTTAAGCTGATTTACAGCAAATTGGGCTCCCAAATTTCTCTGCCCTGCAGCCACATTTTATCCAGACACTTTAGCTTATTCCATTTTATTTTTTGATTTATGATCTAAGTGTAATAATGTTACACTGGACTGTATGTTATTTAAAATAATTCCTTCTCATCCTGGGTTGTATGAATTGCTCAGGGACATATCCTGAGAATGTCCATCCACCTTCTTCAGAATTTCTTTACATAAGTGATTCCCAATTTCTTACCTTTTGGAATATGATGACCCCTTTTAATGTAAAAAAAAAAGAATCACGAAAATGCCCCATTACAAGACTTTTTATTCACTAGTGCCTGTATAACAATGAGGAATATCAAGGCATTAATTCATAATAAATTAATCACCAAGTAATAACAATAATAATAATTATCATTTGTATAGGTTTTTCTATGTGTGAGGCACTGTGATAAATCCTTTACAAATATTATCTCTTTTGATCCTTATAAAAACCATGGCAGGTAGGTGCTTTATTATTCCCATTTTATTGTTGAAGAAACTGAGACAAATAAAGGTTAGTTGACCTACCCAAGGTCATGCATCTAGTAAGTATTTGAGGTTAGACTTGAACTGAGAATATGGGTTTTGAATCTTGGATCTGGCCCTGTCACAAGCTCTGTGACCTTGAATATTTCTGGAGTACTTTAGTTTTTACAAGACTCGTCCTTCACATCCACTCTGTGTGGTAGATAAAAGTAGGAATTGTCATCTTCATTTTCTAGATGCAGAAATTTAAGCTTGAGGTGGTAAAGTGACTTTCCCAGAGAGTATCAGATGGGGTTCAAACCTTGTTCTCTCAGTTGCAAAATCAGTGTTCTCTCCATTATATCATCCTGCTTTCTATTTACTTTAAGCCCTTCATGCCTGATTCCTCATCCATAATCCTTGAACTTGTTGAAAAGCTTTTATTGTCCTTTTACCTTAGTTTACCCATTTTAGAAGAGACAGAAGTTAGTATTTTGTGACTGAGATTTTAGTGCTACATTTTGTGCTTTCAGAGAAGTTGAAATTTGATTGAAGTAGACAGTTATAATGGTTTGCATTCCATCCTATTTGCCTTGATGGAAGAATGGAGGGAAATTGAATAGGGTTGGGGAAAAGGAGCAGGAGTTTTGCTGGGGTGGAAGACTCCTTCATAGGATAAGTCACTCAGGGCTTGAGAAGGGTGGGTGTTGTGCAGTGAGGTTGCCCATCCTTGGCCATCTTTAAGGAGAGCTGGATTATCATTTGTTGGGAACAAGATGATTGGGTTTCATTTCATTTTTGGGCTGGACTAGATGAGCTAATGAGACCCCTCCCAATCCTAAAATTCTATGACTCTGTACTCAGAAGGATACTTGGGATGAGGGTGGATACCATGCAGCAGCACAGAGCTCAGCACCAATGGTATTAAAAACATTAGAAAGAGACGAGGCAAATGTAATATAGAGGAAAGAGCCTTGGAGCTGAAGGTGAGAGATTTCAGTTTGAATCATTTGTCTTACACTTAATGGTGGTATGAACTAGGTGGGTCATCTTTGATCATCAGTTCCCTTATTTGAAAAAAATTGGCTTAATGATGTTTGTACAAACTACCTAGCAGTTTTCTTAGAAAATACTTTATAAACAGTAAAAAGTTATAGAAATGCATTCCACTTTGATATAGGCAGGGGTTGAAGAAGAGTGGTACCTACCTTTTTCCTTTGGTAGTTTTTATGTATTAGAGGCAAATATTGCTCTCTGTAGGCTTTACCTTCTCTCTCCTTCCCTAGTCATGTTCTAGAGTGGAAGGAGCAGGCTGAAGATAATGTGATGTCATGATAGAGCACTATACTTGAAGATAGAAGACCTATGGATAACAACTAGAAGTTTAGTCACCCCACATGGAGGAAAGTTGTCTAAGTATCATATCTTTTTCTTCATTTGACTTAAGCAAAAATGAAGCTAATTTATTTATTTTTTTCTAAAGAGGAAGACTTAGTAAAGAAGGATTAGGAAGTGAGGTTCAGGGAGGGACTGGTGAGAAGCAAATCATTATTACCCCTTTAAACTATATTTTCTGATATCTTTTGCTCTTGTATTACCTATATTTTCTTTTGTATTCCTCCTCCTCTTTCTCCCCTTCCCTTTATAACATTTTTATAACATATTTTTATTGGAGGAGAAGAAAACAAATTCAGCAAAGCCAATCAGTGCATCAAAAATGATGTCATATGTTATGTTCCTCATCCTTGGATCTTGTCTCTACAAAGGAATAGAAGGAAGTATCCTTTTATTTCTTTCCTTTTGGGTCAAGTTTGGTATTACAGTTTTACAGTACTCAGTTTTGATAATATTATGGTTGCTCTTGTCATTTACATTTTTTAAAAAAAACCATTTTTACTTTTAAAAAACAAATGTTGAAAACAGGTACATGATAAATCAGGCAATGTCATGTAGAGTAAAAACATAGAGTAAGAATGGAATGTCAGGAGCCCTGGGCCCCAGCATTGACTTTGCTTTTAAGGGACTGTGTGAATTTAAGCAAATCACTTCCCTTCTTTGAGCTTAAATTTCCTCTTCTGTAATCAAAGAGGGCTTTACTCTACTCCTCCTCAATTCTCTAGTGCTTCATAGTATAAAAAGGCTCTGTTATCTTCCGTTGGAAGATGGAGAAACAAGGTTAGAAAGGTTAAATGTACATCTAGTAAGTATTAGAACCTGTATCAGAACCTAAGCCTCTTGACTCTAGGTCCAACATTCAGAGAATTATGGGATCATGACACTGTACTATTCTCAAACTGGAAGGGACCTCAGTGGCCCTCTATCTCAACATCTAACCAAAAGGAATCCCCAGTATAATAGAATCTACTATTCTTTCCTTTCAGTCCTTTAGCCTTCTCTGGGATCCTTCTCTGTCTTCTTCCTCCCTTCAAATGTAAACTCCAAGGAGAGAGACTGTCTTTATTTTTGCTTGTATTTTTATTCCCAGTGCTTAGCACAGTGCTTGGCACATAGTAAGTATTTAATAAATGAGCATTGGCTGGCAATTAGTAATTGCTTAATTAATATGATGACAGACTTCCTTTCCTGCATATCATGCAGCATCTTTAAAGGCACTCTCCACCTCTACTCCTCAATTTTCAATCCTCCCTTCCTTCTCTCCCTTGAATCCCCAGTCTGGATCTGTGATTTCCTTATTGTAGGACCCTCCCAGTATGGAAACTCTCTCTACCAGAACAGTCGATTATAGTCTTAATTTACTGGGAGTCCTGAGACATTAGGTGACTTTCCTATGGTCACGTGAATATATGCATCAGAGTTAGGTTCTGCTGACTCCTCTGTCTGTCTATCTTCCATGCCATTCTCTTTTACTAAGGTCCCTTCAGCTCTAATATTCTAACATCTAATGTTCTGTGAGTTAAATGACCTGGATTCTAGGCCTGGTTCTGTAACGAATTCATTTAGTGTCCTCAGGCAATTCACTTCTTTCTGGCTCAGTTCTCCCATCTGCAAAATGAGGAGGTTGAAGTGGATAGTCTCTAGTTCTCACATTCTTGGTCTAAGAATATTTCCCTGGTCACTTTCTATCAGTCTCTTCCATAGAGTGTTTTATGTAACTCACACCATGCCCCTGTAAAGATGAGGTGACGTCTCCCTTCTCATTGCCCCTCCCCCATACCTTCTCTTATATAGTTTGCTCTTTCCTCTACTTCCACATGTTCTACCACCTCATTTGGGAAGTACAGGAATTAATACATGCCATTTTTATCCCCATTTTCCCTCTTCTTACAAAGTTCACTTATTGCATTTTGACATTATGTAAATTAAAAATCACCATGGCATTACTTGAAGTAAACTATTATATCATTCTTTTCACACTGCTCTCGTTAAGATACAGTCAGCACTTTCCATTACTGCCCTTTATTTTCAGAAATTTAAGGCTCAGCAGGAGAGAAAAAATCTATTCAAATGGAAACTTGTCACATGTTCTTCTGGGAAGGGCACTTTTCAGCCATAGTCCCCTCTCTCTACCCTACCCATCCCCAAGGTATCTGACCTGTAATCTGGCTGAGCTATGGACAGCAGGACATCCCAGAGACAGGACTGTAAACTGGGGAAAGAGAGGGGAGTAGGACTTTGAGTTGTAAGGAATCTTAGAGATCCTTACTCTAACACTTTCATTTTACAGAAAAGGAAACAGAGGCTTAAGGAGTTACCCATAGTCATGTAGTAAATGGCAGAATCAAGAGATGAGCACAAGATTTTGGATTCCAAATCCAGATCTCTTTCCATTGTGCCAAACTGACTAATTACTCAGCTGGAAAGGATTAGAGTATAAGCCAAGAGATCGTCTATGTCACCGTCATCCAAGGATAGTCTAGCTAAGTGTGGGGTGGAGTATAATTGAAGGTTGGGCACCAAGTAATGAGTATTTTTTCAGGTACAGATATCCATGAAGATGATCTACTAAGATAAGAAGAGGTTACAATCCACTTTGATACAGGGAGTACCCACACTTATGACATCAGAAATCTTTGAAGTATGGTGCTCTTGTATGCCCCTCTCTTTGATTCTGTGTGTATTTTATTCCATATCTGTACATTCCATATCTGTATACATATATGCATGTGTATTTTATTCCTTGTGTATATGTGTATTTTATTCCATAGGGGTGGGTACATATGTACACATGCATACACAAAAATATATGTATGTGTATTTTATTTCATAGCTGTGATTACATCAGTAAATCAATTTTATCAATATATTCTCAGTATCAAACCTTTTTCTACCAATGTAAATGAGCAACTTCTCTATAATATATAGTTTTACATAATTACCAGAAACACTCAATGGTTAAGTGACTTGTCTTCTAAGATCATGTAGCTAGTGTCTGCTGAAAGCAAACTTTGAATACAGCTTTTCCTGATTTCAAGGTCAAATCTTTATCCACAGAGTCAAGATACCTCTCATTGCTATGTATGCTTAGGAAATTGTGATTTTTCCTGTTAAAAAAAGGCTGAGTTTTCATGGTAAGTTTTTTTTTCTGATACTTGCCACTGGGTATTTACTGTTTATTTACTAGGATTGGAAAAGTAGCAGTTAAAATTACTTTGGGCATAGATATCTGAGAAAATTATGGAAGCCTAAAATCATTTTGAGAAGGTTTTGAATTCAAGGACTGGAGGTAATTTTGAACCAGAAACTTAATATTGGGTTCTTATATGTGAATTCTCAGAATGGGTTCTTTAGGTGATTGGGTAGAGTCCTAGAACTAAGGAACTATCAGAAATGCAGTCAAATATGTTTCTGAAAGTCTCTGTCATCATAGATTTGGACCTTACCAGAATGTTGACTACTTGGGATGATATCAAGTACTACCATGATACAACAGCTACTAAGGGAGGGACAGATGGGTACACACTGTTTCCCCTGGTAGCTTCCATAACAGTTACTATCTTGTGAATGATGCCCACATTAGGGGAAGCTTCTTATTGGGAAACTCACAGAAGAGATTGACACTCCTTTGACATCCTGGAGGCTTATATGGGTCTTATTTTTGACCTTCAACCCTCCCCTGATTCCAAATACAAAAATGAGCCAGTGAATAAAATCAACTATCCCCAGTAATAGCCCCTTCTTTTCTTTAAATATCCCATATAATTCCATCCTCTCACTCTTCCACCAATGTTGCATACCATCACAGTGGTGCAATGATATTTAGATGTCAGTGACTCATTACTGTCTGTTGCCTCCTTGTGGAAATATCCCTCCATACTCAGTCTCATCACAGCTGCTGTCTATGGTCCTGAAATACCTCCTCTACAATTTTAACACAGGTTAACTGTCTTGAAGGGAATAAGTGGAGAAGTGGATGGTGTCAAGATAAACCAGGGAATCAATGCTGAATAAACCAGCAGGGGAGAAAAGCAGGTATAATCCTTTAAGGACAAGGATACCTTGAAGCAAAGACAACTTTTGATTCAGATAAGAGGCCTTTATTTTTTTCAGTGGAAGGAGCCATTGTCAATTTTTCCATGGTGAGGCCAACCCCATCAAGCTGTAAGTTGTCAGTCACTCAAAAAAAATCACCTGGTAGATCCCCAAATCTAGGATTGATGCCTTCTCAATACTGCAGATAACAAGCAGTGGTGGTGGTGGTGGTGGTGGTGGTGGTGGTGGTGGTGGTGTGTGTGTGTGTGTGTGTGTGTGTGTGTGTGTGTGTGTGTGTGAATTGTAAGAAAGGTAGCTCAGGGAATGGAAAGAAGTTTGGAATTGGAATAGGAGACAACTCAGAAGTTTTTGTTCTGCAAATAACTCATTTTGTGACCTTGGACACATTGCGAAAATGAAGAATCCCTGGAAAATGTTTTTGGAGTTGTCAATCCCCCTCACTCCCCAATTCACTTCAAAGCTTATACTTGTCTTTTTTATTTGCCTCATGTAATTTCCTAAGTTTCTTCAAGTGGAGTCTGTGTCCATTTATAGGGATTTATGTATGTGAGGAGAGGGGACACCATGTATAGTGTTATCTCTGAGGAGAATCCCAAACTATTTTGGAGTCCTGATGATAGTAACAGTGTTCCAGAACCTTCTGAAGTGATACCTAAGCACACTGAATTTCACATGGTAGCCATCCAATAAATATTTGTTGAAATGAAATAACAATATGTTCATTGAGTGAAGAAAATAAATGTTCCTGATACTAATTCTCATTCTCCACACACTGTACCCAGAATTTTCTTCTGTCTTCTAATTCCAACTAAAACAACAAAGGAGACAAATTCCAACTTCACAAGAAGACTGAAACCTTTCAAAAGGATTTCTCTCAACTCCTCTCTCATCAAAACTTCTTATAATCATTCCCTTTGGTTGCAGAATAAAAAGATAATCTCTAATTGATTTCTTGATCCCATCCTCCCTGCTCCCTTTTCCAGGAAATTTGCTCAAGGGTTTCTTTTCATGTTTTTGTTTGTAATCAATTTCTCTTTCTTCAATGGATCCTTCCCATATTTTCAGGTCAACTCAATAATTAAAAAAAATCCTTCATTGACCCATCTGTATTCAAGCATTGTCCTATCTCAATTATCTACTTTTTTTCCAAATTTCTGAGAAAAAAAAAGACATTGATACTTCTGCTTCATCACTATCTGTTTACTCCTCAATCTGTTGTAATCAGGCTTCTGTCTCTATGCCTTATGAAAACTTCTCTCTCAAAGGTCATATCCTAATCACCAAACCCAATGACCTTTTCTAGTCTGCATTCTCCTTCATCTCTCTGCAGCATTTGATAGGTTTATCACTGATTCCTCCTGGAAATACTGTTTTTCTCTTGTCTCAGAGACATCACTAATTCTTTGGTCCTCATCCTATTGTTAAAATTACTTCTTCCTCTCTTTTCTTGTCTCCTCAGCTTTTTTGGACTCTTTTTACCTCCTGTCACCTGTTGAATTCCTGCTTATCTATAAAAAGCAAATTCAGATTCTGTCTCTTTAGAGAGTTCTTCCTGATATACTCTGTTAGTGATTATCTCCTCTCTTGGACCCTGCAATGCACTTTATTTTGAATATCTCTAATGTATTTGTCATATAAAATTGTGTATTACTGTAATCTGCGTATGTGTCTTATTCCACTACTAATTTGGAAGTTCTATGAAAGCAACAACCCTATCTTTTCTCCCTATCCCATATAATGGACGTAGAACACTATGCTCAGTAAGTGCTTAATAGATGTTTGTTGAATTGAACTAAATAAAGCCCTGTTAAGAATGGAAGTGAGTCAAGATGCTAGTTTAGTCAGGACCAATAGCTTGTCACTTTCTCCCTCTGGTGAGATGCTGTGTCCTGGAGACCATTCCAGGGTATTAAACAGCATGTGCACCAGGTGAAACATCCCACTTCTTCCCCTTTCAGATGACTGATATTAAAGAAAACACATTGCATTTGCAGGGCCCCCATATTGACAAAAGCATTCCACTGTGATCTGAGTTAATTACAGCTTGTGCCACTTGGGGTTTCTGACACTGTTTCTATTCAGGAAAGCAAAGTTTAGCATTGGATGGGTCTGATAGGGATTACTAATAAAGACAGAGAAGCTGTCATCTAGCTCAATTATGCCAAAAACTAATGAAGAGCTGTTGAGGTCTCTTCTCAACATAAGCCAGTCAGTCAGCACAAAGTGGTGAAAAGACTGTGAGATTTGGAGACAGAGTATGTGAGTTCAAATTCTGTCTCCACTGCTTACTATTTGTGTGACCTTCAACATACTTCAAAGTCTTTGGGACTCTGTTTCCTTGTCTATAAAATGATGAAGCTTTACTAGATGAATTTTAGGGTCTCTTCCAATTAAAAATTCTATGATAATTTGCTGATTTTCCTTTTTTTAAGCTTGAACGGTAACATAAAAATCAGCTTCTTATGTTATAATTATGGTCCATTTGG
The DNA here is from genome assembly GCA_023548195.1 of Bettongia penicillata ogilbyi. Lineage (NCBI taxonomy): Eukaryota > Metazoa > Chordata > Mammalia > Diprotodontia > Potoroidae > Bettongia > Bettongia penicillata. The sequence goes on from JAJHZJ010000735.1 coordinate 1,614,872, forward strand.
CCCAACATTCCATTTCTGATGAGACTCCAGGGGTAATGTTAGAAAAGCATGATTATCCTCCTCCTTGTCAATTTAAATCACTTCAATAGATCTTTATTAATCCTTGGCTTAGTGGAAAGAGCACTGGGCTTGGAATGAGGAAAATTCATCTTCACGAGTTCAAATCTGGCCTCAGACACTTACCCAGCTTGTGACCATGGGCAAGGCCCTCAGCTCTGTTTGCCTCAGTTTTTCTCATCTGTAACATGAACTAGAGAAGGAAATGTCAAACCACTTCAGTATCTTTGCCATGAAAACCCCAAATAGGGTCATGGAAAGTCAGACACAATTAAACAAAAACAACAGCAACAACAACACTGCACTCAAGGTTCTATGCCAGATGTTGACAATGCAAAGATGAGGAAAGTACAATCTTTGTCGCCAGGGATTTTATGATCTGTTTAGACCTCAGTTTCTTTTCTATGCAGTGTTTTCAGCTGCCAAATAGCTATTTTTATTGTGAATTTAAGTCATCAACAAATGCAAACATTTCCATATACAAAGAAGACTGGAAAATAGAATTGCTTATGAAACAATGAATGTCTGTTCCATAGTTTGTATTTTTAAATCTTCATATTAAATTGAAAATGACAGCAACAAAATTCCCCTGTTTGCAGAACATTTTGCTTCCATTCTTTATTCATTTTGTATTTTATTGATCTTATTTCTGTTCTCCCTCCTTCTTTGCATCCCTCTCACTACCTACTAATTTTTCCTTTCCACACTAGAAAGAGAAGCCCTCCCTTATCACAAATAAATATAACCAAGCAAAAGAAATCAACACATTGGCTCTGCCTTAAAATGTATGTCACATTCTGATCCTATAATCCATCACTACTCTCTGCCAAGAGGCTTGAGGTATTCTCTTTTGAACTCATGATTGATCATTGCATTGAAAAGGATTCTGAAGTCTTTTAAAGTTGTTTTCCTTTAAAGTTATTGTTCTACTGAAGATTCTGCTCATTTTCCTCTGCATCAGTTGATATGTCTCCTCAAATTCCTTTGAACTTTTCATAGTTACCATTTCTTACAGTGTAAAACATTCTGTTACATTCACATACCCTAATTTATTTAGCCATTCTCCAATTGGTGAGTGCCCATTTTGTTTCCATTTCTTTACTGTAGCAAAAAGTGCATCTATGAAGTATTTTTGTACATTTACATCCCCTGTCTTTGATCTCTGGGGGGTGTTTGCCTAATAATTATATCACAGGGTCAAATTATAGGTACAGCTTAATGACTTTTTGATTATAGCTCCAAATTATTTTCTGGAATAGGAAGACCATTTCAATGTGTCCAATTAGTTCATTAGTGTGCCTGTTTTCCCATAGCTTCTCCAACAACTGTCATTCTTCTCTTTCATCATCTTTGCCAGTTTTATGAATGTGAGGTAATACTTCAGAATTTTAAAAATTTTCATTTTTGTTATTACTAGAAATTTGAAGTATTCTTAGGGATGCTAAAAGTGTGCACTTCTTAACTTGAAAACTATATCCTTTGAGTAATTATATATTGATAAATATTTCATACTCATGTATCTGTATCAATTTCCTATGTATCTTGTATATTTTCTAGGAAGATTTTTTTTTCTCTAGTTAACTGCTCTCTCTCTCTTTTCAAAATAATATTTAATTTCTTCCCCAGTTACATGCAAAGATAATTTTAAACATTCATTTAAAAAAATTGGGTTCCAAATTTTCTGTTTCCTTCCTTCATCTTCCCACTCTCTGAAATAGCAAACAATTTGATATAGGTTATACACGTTTAATCATGCAAAACATATTACCATATTAGTCATGTTGTGAAAGAAGACACAGACCCAAAGGGAAAAAAAACTCACAAAAACCACAGAGAGTGAAAAATAGTATGTTTTGATTGACTACTTTTGATCTAACTGAATTTTTTAAAATTCTAACGATTCATTTTGCTTGTGGAAGTTTTTCAATTCTACGTAATTTTTCCATTTTATCTTTTGATATAACATTTATCACTTAGTTTCAAATTGATACTCCTAAAGCCTATTTCTGGCCATGTCATTCTTCTGCTTAAGAAACTTCAAGAGAATTTTATTACCTTTAGGATAAAGTATAAATGTCTCTATTCAGTACTTAAAGCCCTTCACAGTGTGTTTCCAAATGATCTTTATTTAAAAGATGTATTCTTTTTTTCCATTAATAAACATTTAATTTCTCCCCTACCTCAACTGAACAAAAAGGGAAATGTTTACAATAAATATGTGAGAATCAGGTGAAGCAGATTCCCTCATTGTTCCCTGTCTATAAATCTATGTATCATTCTGAATTCTGAATCCATCACTTCTCTGTCAGAGGCTAAGAACCAAGTTCATTGCATTGATTGGAGTTCCAGAGTCTTTCAAAAATCCTTTTCTTTAAAATGTGGTTTTATAAATTGCTCTTCTGGTTTTCTTCATGTGATACTGCATCAGGTCATACAGTTTCCTCTAAAACCATCCATTTTGTCATTTCTTATGGTACAATAATATCCCATTATATTTATATACCTTTATTTATGGTATTAAGATTACTATTTGTAGATATAGGCTTTTTTCATTTTTCCTTTGGGATATAGGCCCAGAAGAGGTATCAAAGGTTATGCACAGTTTAGTGTATAGCTTTTGTGCATAGTTCCAAGGTTCTTTCCAGAGTGTTTGAACTAATTCACAGCTCTGACAATAGTGTGACAGGGTATGTATTTTCCCATAGCTCTTACAACATTTTTCATTTTCCCTTTTTTGCTTTTTTTGCCGATCTGATAGATATGAAGTAGAACCTCAGAACTAATTTAATGTGCATTTATTTAATTATTAGTTATCTGTAACATTTTTAATAAGGGTTTTGATTGCTTAAATTTCTTAATTTGAAATGTACCTGTTATACTTTGACCATTTTTCTATCAGGGAATGGTTCTTATTGTTATAAATTTATATTATTTCCTTAAATATTTTAGATATGAGATCCTTTATCAGTGAAAATTAATGCAAAGATTTTTTCCACAGCTATGTCTTTCCCTTCTAATTTTAGTTGCATTAGTTTTGTTTGTGCAAAACTTTTAAAATTTTGTGTAACAAAATTGTCTGTTTTATCTTCCATGATCTTCTCTAATATTTGTTTAATCATTAATATTTCCTCTCTCCATAGATTTAAACATTAATTTCTTCCTTTCTCCTATAACTTGCTTATGATGTCATATTTTATGTCTGTCACATATCTATTTGGAGTTTATCTTGGAATATGTTGCAAGATATTGGCCTATAACTAATTTCTGTCAGCTTACTTTCCAGTTTTCCCAGCAGTTTTTGTCAAAGGCTGAATCCTTACTCCAGTAATCTGGGTATTGTATTAGTTTGCTTATGTACCTAATCTTTTCAACCTGGTTTGGATTTCAAGACCATATTTGTATCACCTTTTCCTTCTTTTGCAAAAAGTTTATGTGATATTTGAATTAATTTTTCTTTTAATATCTGACAGTCAATTTATGGAATGTACAATTTTAAAAATATTAAACTAGTCTACTTCATTTGTTAATCTGGATATTTCATATTTTAAAGTATTTATACATTATATATTTATATATTATATATTTATACATTTCCTATAAATTAATAATAGCTAAAACTAAAATTTATATAGCACTTACATTGTGCTGAGCATTTCATAATCATTATCTCATTTGATGTTCACAACAACCCTGGGAGGTAGGTGCTATATTATTTCCATTTAAATGCAGAAACTGAGGAAAATAGAGGTTAAGAAACTTGCCCAATGTCACACAGCTAGCTAGTGTTCGAGGATGGATTTGTACTTAGGTCTTATTGACTCCAGGTACTTGTAAGTATATCATTTGGCAAAATAGTTTCTTATTGTTTCCTTCAATTTCTTTTTCATTTTGAATTTTCTTTTAGCATTTTTTATGTGAACAACTTGATTTTCCTCTCCATTAAAAATTATTTAATCTATTTATATAGTTTATTAGTTTTTAAAAAAGCTTCTACTTTTATTTTTCAATTCATTATATTTCATGTTTTCAACTTTGTTAATCTCTTCTCCAATTTTCACAATTTTTATTTTATTGTTTAGCTAGAGGATTTTTATTTGTTGTTGCTCTGTGTCTTTTTTTTTAGTGTCATGCCCAATTCATAGATTTGTTATTTCTTTCTTTTGTTGATGAAAACACTTAGAGATAGAAAAGTTTCCCTAAGGACTGCTTTAGCTGCATCTTGTAAGCTTTGGTATGTTTTCTCATTATTGTAATTTTCTTTGATGTCTTTTTTCTATCATTTCCATAATTTATTCTTTGGCATATCAATTTTTCAGGATTAAGTTATTTAGTCTCCAATTAATTTCTAATTATTTCTTCAAAGGCTTATTGAATGTAACCTTTAGTGCATTTTCATAAGTAAAATATCTGTTTAGTATTTCTGAAAGTTACAGGTGAGATTTTTATGTTTCAGTGCATGGTTAATTTTTGTAAAGGTGCTGTACACAAATGAGAAATATGTAAATTCATTTCTGTTCCCATTCAGCAATAATTGGGTATTAGTAATTTCTATTTTTTCTAAAGTTCTATTTTAGTCCTTAAATTTTTTCTTATTTTTCGGTTAGACTATCCAGATCTGAAGGGCATTGAGATCCTTCACTATTATAGTTTTGTTGTCTTTTACTCCCTACAATTTAATTAAATTTGTTTTTATGCATTTAGATTCCTTGCTGTTTTGTACTTAAATATTAAACATTGGTATTTATTATTAACTATGGTGCTTTTGCTTATTTCTTTTTATCATGCGTATATTTTTTGGAGTCTTATCTGAAATCATTACCGTCACCTTTGCTTTTTTTTAGTTCAGCTGAAGCAAGATAGATTATACGCCTGCCCCTCCTTCCAACTCTTTGTGAATTTTTATATTTCAAGTGTGTTTCTTGTGGACAACATAGCATCCATTCTGCTTTCAAATCCATTCTGTTTTCCTCTTCCATTTTATTGAATTTATCCCATTCACATTCTTAGTTACAACTATTAATTGTGTTTGTCTCCATCCTGTCTTCTGATATTTTTTCCTCTTTTTGCTCCACCCTCTTCTTTACAAATAAAAATAAAGTAGTAAAAGAGAGGAGTTTGCCTAACATTAATGATCTATTTTTGCTAAAATGATCTCTTTCTGCTCCACTGTGCTTCTTTCCTCCTTGCCTCACATGATCCCTGTTTTTTTCTTTTTTTAGCATTTCTTCATTTCTTTTAGATTTCCCTTTCACACTATTCCTTCCAGAATTGGAGTTTGTTTTTTTATGATCATTTCTTTATGATCCTCCTTTTACTTCCTCTTTCTCTGTCACCTCCTGTTTTCCTATAGAGTTTAATGCATTTCTATACAACAGTCTGTATGTGAGTATATGTATTTGCTTGCGCGTGTAATTGCATTTCACTTTCCTTTGTTCAGTTCAGATGAAAGTGAAGTTCATGGAATGTCCATTCCTACTCACCCCTTCCCACCCATTTCTTCATGTTTGATTTTTCCTTCTTATGAATTTTTATTATGTGAATTTCTATATTATCCTTTCCTCTCAAGAGTAGTCGCCTATTATTCCCCTTTATGTCTTCCGCTGAGGTGCTTGAAATGGAAGCCACACTCAGGCTATCTATCTAATTAATCTTTTTCTGTGACCCCTGAGAATATTAGGGTTTTAAGAAGTCATTTACTGGAATGTAAATAATCCATCCCCATATAGATCTTTCCAAATAAACAAAATGTATATAGCTGTCTATGTTTTTCTTTACGTCTGAATTTCCATTTCAAAGTGTCTTCTTGGTGCTAGACTTTTAATCAGGAATGTTTGGAAATACTGTGTCATTAAAGGTTCATTTTTCACCCAGAAGGATTATACTTAGTTTTGCTTAGTAGGTTATTCTTTGTGGTTAATCTTTATCTTTTGCCTTTTGGAATTTCATGTTCTGAGCTCTCTCTGTCCTGGGTGCTAAGGGGCCTTCTTGGTCTTGAGAACAGTGGTTGAGACTGGGTGCCATCTTCTAAATGACTTATTTGTCTTGGTCTCCTGGATGATAGGTTGGGCTGGGACTGCCTGGATGCTTATTTGGATCTTTTGTCTGCTATAGCCAGGGTTCAAGACCAGTCTGCCAGGCTTTTCACCTGCTTCTTTTGGGCTCTGGGCACCTCATCTGGATGCTCACTTAGAGCAGAGTCAGCCCAAGTGGGGATCTGATCGGGCTTCTACCCTATTGTAGCGAGGCTTCATCATTATTGTTCAGACATTCAGTTGTGTCCACCCTTTGTGACTCTGTGGACTGTGCTGTCTATGGGGTTTTCTTGGCTAAGATACTGGAGTAGTTTGCCATTTCCTTCTCCAGTGGATTAAAGCAAACAGAGGTTAAGTGACTTACCCAGTTTATAGTTTATTATCTTCCTTTCTTATAACTTTGCTGAGGTTTTTGTTCAGGATCACAGCTCTTCTAAATCCTAATGCACCTTAATCTTCCTAAAATCAGTTCCAATCTATCTTTCTAGGCTGACACATATGGACTGTGTGACTCTGGGTAAGTCTCTCACCATGGTAGTCCTCCTAGAGACTCTTTAAGACTCTAAAGCTACAGAACAGGGTCTAGTTACATTGATAGAGGGCATTTCCTTATTCAAGAGTTGTTCCCTGTATCAACAGAATCACAGGGTTAGTTCATCCCCATATCTTTTGCCGACATGATAGAATACGGACAAGAAGAGAATAGATAGGCAGGAACATATTGCCCCCTGCATTATTCAAAGGGCCTCCCCAAACTGATAAGATAACAAATCTGTTGAACATATCAAAATTAGAAGAATTTCTATTAATACAGAATTGGGCCTATGGTTTCATTGCTGTCTGATAAGAAACTTTATTCACGAAAACTGATTAGCACTTACTCTGCTACTAAGAATCTTAGAGTGTTGCTTAGGCACCAAAAATATTAAGTGACTTATCCAGGGTAACCCCGTCATTATGTGTCAGAGACAGACTTAAGCATTAATCTTTCCTAGCTTAAGGCTAGTTCTCTATCTATTATTATAACATCTACCTCTTGCATTAATATCCATACACATACAGATGCTTGTGTATATGTGTGTGTTATGAGTGGATTAAAGACAGCACAATATGAATGGATGCATTGTATATAACAGAATGAGTACTGATATACATGCATATGTGTATCTTAATTCTTCATTTAACATATATGATCTATTTCATTTGACTTCTATATAGGCTAATTATCCATATATTAATTATATGATATTTATCTACATATAAATATCATATAATATATTAGATGATACATATATATACTTATGATATATGCTATATGTTGACATGAGAGGCAGCATGATGTAATGGATAGAGAGAACTGGCCTCAAAATTAGTAAAGGGGAGTTCAAATCCTTCTTCCATATCCTTTGTTAACACGCCATAGTAAGGACTGCACAGATTTAGCAGCCACCACTATGGCAGAGCAGAAAATTTGGAATTACATTCCAGAAAGCAATGGATATAGCACTAAAACCAAGAATAACTTACCCAGAAAAACTCAGTATATTGCTGTGGGAGAAAAATGGACCTTTAACTAAGTAGAGGCTTTCCAAGTATTTCTGATGAAAAGACCAGAGCTGGAAGAATTTCTAAATTTCAAATGTAGAAGTGAAGAGAAACATTTAAAAAGGGTATACATGGATACTGATAAAGGACAAATAAAGGACAATGATAAAGAGAATAAATTGTTTACATTCAAATATGAGAAGATGATACATATCCCCTCTGAACCCTAACATCATCAAGGGTCATAGAAGGTATCCAATTAGAGAAGTTCTAGGGTAGTTCTGTTATGTCTTGATGACCTTAAGGGCAAAATGGAAAAATAGAGGAAGGGAGGAAAGGAAGGGAAAATTTTCTCACTTATTCAGGGTGTGCAAATAGATATCAATACAATAAAGAAAGAGGAGGTGGAGGTAATGACTGACCTTTGAACCTTACTCTCATCTGAATTCGCCAAAAGAAGGAAGAATACACATATAGAGCTGAGTACAAAATGTTTCATTCAATAGGGAATTATTGGAGAAAGAGGAGAAGGAAGAAGGTGAGTTGGACAGTGGATTAAGTGGGGTGTGGTACTAGTCCTAAGTAAAGCAAACTCTAAGGATGCACAAAAATATTTATAGCTCTTTTTTAAAATGACGAAGAATGGGAATCTAAGGGGATGTCTATACATGCAATGGATGAACAGGTTACGGTGTATAAATGTTCTGAAATACTATTGTGCTGAACTCTTATCAGCATAATGCCCAACCATGATTCCAAAGGATTAATAGTGAAATATGCTACCCATATTCTGATAGAGAGCTGAAGGACTTGGAATACAGAGAGAAAGAAGTGTTTTGCTTTGGACATGACTAATGTAGAAATTTGTTTTGATTGGTTATAACGTTAGTCATGTATTCTCAAATGGGGGTGGGATAGGAGGTTGAGAAGTCAAATTTGGCTGTTTAAAACAAATTAAAAAAATAACAAGTAGACAAAAATAAAAAATTGAAATCATTAGCTTCCTTCAAAGCTCAGCTCAGTGCTCACACAAGGTCTTTATTGGTCACCTCACTTGTTAATGTCTTCACAAATTCCTTTGCATTTGCTTTGTTTGTATTTTGGATTGAGTAATTTTTTATATATGTGCTTTCCTCTCCTTGCTCCCCCTCCCGACATGAGAAGGCAATCTCCTTAAGGGGAGGAGCTCTTTTGTTTTTGAGTTCGTATTTCCTTCCTGCCCACCCAGCCCCTAACACACAGCCTTTCACATTATGGAAGCTAATGAATAGATGACTGATTGCTAAATGATTGAAGATTTATGCCATGGACACGAATAAGTATGAAGGACAAAGGAAAGATGCAGTTGAAACATCAACTCCAGAATAAAAAAAAAATCCAGAAACAAAACTCCAGAAAAAAACATTTGAAGAGGAAGAACGTTTTTTAGCTAGAGAATGTCAAGAAAGGTTTCCTGGAAGAGACTGAATGTAACCTAGGGTCTGAAGAAAGAGATGTATTCCAAGGATTGGAGAGGAGGAGAAATTAATATTCCAGGAATAAGGAAAGGTCTAGTATTTTAATGCAGGGAAATAGGAGAGGACATGCTGAGGGGACTGGACAATATGGGAGAGTTGCAAAGAAGAAGTTATAGTTTTTACTCCCTTCCCCTCTCCCCTTTTGGGGAGACCTGGGGATGAGCCAAAACCTAAATCTCCCACAATTTTTCCTTGGGGTACAAGGGTGGAGGTTTAGCAATCTGCACCGAGAAGAAAAGGGATCCTAGACCCTTTTGCTCATTAGAGGTCAGGTTCTCCCAGAACTGAACCTAGTATAGATCATATGCAAAGATCCAGAGGAGAAAAGTCACTTAGTGGAAAGGGTTAAGTTGAGAAGAGCCCGATTTTGGCTCAATGCTGGAAAAGCTTCCTAAGAATCAGTGCTGTCCAGAAGTGGAACCATGTGTGTAAAAAGGTCGACAAGTCCCTATTGCCGAAGAGTTTTAAGTTTAGGCTGGATTACTACCTGCCAGGCTGTGACAGGGGGATAGGTGGGGTCCGGATTAACAATGGAGGGAACTGGATGTCTCCTAAGATTCCTTCCAACAGTGATATTTTATGATTCTTTGACCTAGGCAAAACCCAAGGATTTTTTGATTTTTATTTTTTAAAAATATAATGCTTAAAATGGGTTTAAGGACATTGTCATAGGGAACTTGTGAATGAGGAAACTCCTTTTACCAGCACAGATTGGCATATTCTCTGTAATTTATAGTCTTTATTGCCTAAAACATTGAGAGGCTAAGTAATTTTCCCCTAGTCACATACTTTTTAGAGGCACAACTTAAACCTAGGTCTTCCTGACTGAGTCTTGCTTTCCATTCTCTGTGCTTCACTGTATCTAATAAAAACAAAAGCATATTGTTTGGGTGCTAGTTTGAATCAGATATCAAGCTATGCATTTTAGGACAACTGAATTATAAAAACCCCAGAACATCCAGTGCTATCAGACCTGAACCTAAACTGGGCTATTCTTTTGCTTGCTTCTGGTTCTGGTTTCCTCACTTCTCTCCACCCCCACTCCTTCCAGGGCTTTGCGCCCATCCCCAGACAGCAGGACGTGCAAAGAGCCTTTGGCTTTCTAGCCGCCCTATTGCAGCTTCATGCTCTTACAACAGCAAACACGATAATCCCAGCCAAGCACAACTTTCTGGTTTCGGAGGAGAGAGGATTTGAAAGGCTTAGTCAGAAGATATCACATCACTCTTGGAGAAACACATTTCAAAAAAGCCAACACCAAACAAGTCTGACTAGGGGGTTGGGGGAGGACAAGGATGAGGTCATAGAGGAGAAAGTGTCACGAGCCGGGCTGGCTGTAGACTTAGATAGAATGGGTAATTCTCTACAATACTTGGTGGGCATCGAGAGGGGCTGCCAGTAGCCTCTTCTATTCTATGACATCTCCTCAATGCCTGTCATTGTGCCAGAAATTTCACCACTGAACTTTCACTCCTTTGCTTTTTTGAGACTTTTTCTATATCACAGATTATTTTTTTCAACCATTGACAGATTTCAGAACATAGGATGCCTTAGCTAGGTTGGATTTACAGTGATAGAAAAATCAGAATGCAACATGTCACAATAGATTAGAACATAGAATGTTTGAGCTAGAAGAACCACAGGTATTATCTAGTCCCACCCTCTCATTTGATGGTTATCTCCTAATAAAATGCAAACCACACCCGTAACTGCCCGAATTTCCACTCATTGAGTTTCCATTCTTGAAAGCTTTTCTGACTCCAAATGCAGGATCCTTTCCACAGTATCACTATATCTTCCAAGGTGGGCTTCCTTTAACCCAAAGGTGTCCTGTAAAAGGGGTGACCAGGTATAATAAAAGCCTGGAATTCCTTTCCAGTATTTTTTAGGGCAGTCATGGGGAGGTGATATTTCAGAATCGCCTAGAACCCTGACTTTCTTGTCCATTGTTTGGAGTTATCTGAACTCTCCGTGCCACTTTGGAACTGCCACCTCGTCGTCCGTGTCACCGACAGATGGAGCGTTTGTTGACGGTTCTGTGACAGCTTGAAAACTTGTCTCCTACCCCTGAGTTGAGGCCGTTCTGCCTCGTCCTCCATCTGCCATCTCATTTAAAACTAGCAGAACAACTCGAGTGAAGCAATTTCGACTTTTTCCATCTGTGCAGAGTTAATTAAGAGGGTAATGAGAGCTCCGAATGAACAAGCCCTGCATTAATTCAAGATATGATTAAGAGAAACATTTCCAAAATCTATCTATATATGTTATATTATGTATGTGTGTGTGTGTGTGTGTATGTGTGTGTGTATGGAGTGTATGTGTACTATATGTGTGTGAATGTGCATGTGAGACAAAGTCTTTCTGTTTGTATGTAAACAAATGGAGACCTGGCTAATGGCTGCAATGGATTCCAGGAAATATGGCAGTTGGAAGCCAATATCTCTTTTCTGATGTAGCAAAAATATGTAACAGGCTTAGAAGGAAGGATGTCAAGGCTGTGGTACCTGGTATGGGTGGACTCTTTCTCTTCACTGCCAAAGTGTTTTTTGGTTCAGTTATGTCCAACCCTTTGTGACCCCATTTAGAGTTTTCTTGGCAGAGATACTGGAGAAATTTGCCATTTCCTTCTCCAATTAATTTTACAGATTAGGAAACAAAGGTAAACAGGGTTAAGTGACTTGTCCAAGGTCACACAGCTAATAGTATCTGAGACCAGATTTGAACTCAAGAAGATGAATCTTCCTGACTCCAAGCTCAGTGCTCTATCTCTCATGCCACCTAAATACCAAAGTATGGAGGGGACAAAATAGCAAGTTTGGTCACAGTAGTAGCTGTGACAAAGGGCTTTGGTGAAAACTAGTTTTGGGTTGAGTGGCTGATAAACTGAAGGACTCCAAGGGGTCACTTGGATAATTACTCTCCATCTGTGAAGATACTTGACTTCTGACTGCTAGGATCTTGAAATCTCCTGAACAGGCATGTCTGGAAAAATAGATGAGGACTCAGAAGCTACTGTCCAAGATTTAGCTCTCTTATCCTTATGACTCTGGGTCAATCTCCAGCAGCTTAGGAGAACCCACTTCATGCGATGCCAGGGACACAGACACACAGTAATGGGATGGCAAATGCTGGTATAAAGTCCCAAGAGTGACTCCCCAGAGTTGCACTGCTCTGTCACACAGAGGTCTCACCAACTATTCTTTTGTTTTCCCTCCAGGGAGAGCAGCCTAATTTGGCTTTGCAGGGTAAAGGCCAACAAAGGAAATGCTGACCTAGAAGCATGGGTCTGTTGCTCTTTAAGGCTCTTATGAAGACTTAAATGGTGCCCTCATGAGGGTTATTGGCAACACCTACTGCCTTCTTGCCCTAAGGATAAATTTCCCTGTCTTGACCTTGGTTAACACCAGCCCATTCAGTTCTGTTGTTTCTTCAGTTTTACTTGGCAAGGGCCTCAAAGAGTGACTTGCTTCCCATGGCTTCCCTTGGAATGAATGGTCCAAAGAAATTTGAGGTGGGATGAAGTGCAGGATGATGGTATTATTTGACTCTAATTCTATGTGGACAGCTTAGTTGTGAAGGAATAGAACATGATAATACCTTTCAGTCCCCTGTATTTAACACAATGCCTTGAACATAGTAAAGATTTAATATATGTTTACTGATTGACCTGCCAGCTTATATGCATATGAAATATGCATAAGACATGAATTCCAAAGGGTGTAACTCATGAGCTGGGACCAGGGGTGAAATGAATATTGTTTTCAAATATGGTTTTCCATAATGGACTCCAATTTCATTCAATTTAGTTGAATGGGCCTTTATTAAGCATCCACTATGTGCAAGGTCCTGTGTTACCTGCTGCTAATATAGAGATGGAAAATTCTAGTCCTTTCCCCCAAGAAGAATCTAATGTAGTAGAGGGCATTACAAGACATATGCTTCTGTGTTTCAGGGACAGGTAGTTTAATTAATGGTGATTCTCCTCCCATCAGTGGAATTTGAAACCCATTTACAATTTAATAGATTGTTTTTCTGAGTTGTTATGGCTAAAAACATCATGAACCTATGGGTGATTAGCCTCTCCAAGCTTTAGCTAGGCTGGTCCTTAAATGACTGGCATGTAGTATATCACTGTACCCATAATTGATACCTTTCCAGCTTGGCAGAGCCTGTGAGACTTTTTGCCTTTGAGGAACCAAGGTCAATTTCTGCACCAGAAAAGCATCCTCTTAGGACCTGAGTGCATAATTGTAGTGCTATGGAAAGAACACTGAACTTGGATTGACAAGATGAGAGTCCATAAACTATCTCTGTTTCTTATTAACTGTAATCCTGAGCAAGTCTCTTGACTTCTTTGGGCCTCAGTTTCCTCATCTGTAAAATGAAGGATTTGGAATTGATGAGTTCTAAGGCAATGTTCCCATAAGGATGCATAAATTAGAGGCAAATGAAACAGGCAGACAAAATGCTCTAAGAAAATTTAAGGAAGGGACAACAGTTTCAGATGGGGAGATCAAGGAAGGCTTTACTTCATATCTGAGCAAAACCTTGAATGAAGAAGAATTTTATGAGTAGAGGTGAGGAAGAAATACATTGCTGGTATAGGTGATATCCTGTGTGAATGCATGAATGTGAGAGACAGCATTTCGAGTTCAGAGAATGGCTGCTAGTTCAGTTTGACTGGGATTTGGATCCAGGGCTTTCAACTCCAGAGCCAATATTATTTCTGCATCAGGAAGGCTAGATATAAATTATGGAAGAACTCTTAAACATCAGACTAAAGAACTTATAATTTATTCAGGAATCAATAGGGAGCCCCCAAAGGTTTTTGAGCAGGGGAGTAACATGATCAGACTTGGTCATTAAGAAGAACATTTTAGCACCTGTGTGAAGAATGGATTAGATAGAGATGTTGGAGTGGAAGGTTGGGAGATATTTGAGGCAGAGACATCAAGTAGGAGGCTGTACCAATGATTCAGATAATAAGTGATGAGACTTGGACTAGGCTGGTGCCAAAAGAGAGGTGGCACAAGATGTAAGAGATATTGAAGAGGCAGAACTTGACAGGACTTAGCCACTGACTGTATGTGGAGGCTGAGGGAGAGGGAAGAATCAGAGATGACTGAGATTTGGAGAATGGTGGTGTCATCAGAAGAAATAAGGGAGAGAGAAAAATTGGGAAAAGATCCAGATTGGAGGTAGGTGGGTAGTGAGTTCAGTTTTGAACATATAGGATTTGAGATGGTAATGGCACCCATTTATAAAGCATTTTTGATCCAGAAAAGCCCTTACATCTGCTATTTCGTTGGCAACAATCCTGTGAGTTAAGTGCTACCATTATCCTCAATTTATAGATGAGGAAACTGAGGTTTGGTGAGGTTAAATGAATTGTCTAGGGTCACACAGTTAGGAAGTATCTGATGTAGAATTTAGACCCAGATCACACAGATAGTTAGGCCCATTGGCTAGAGTGCTGGACCTGGAGTCATAAAGATTTAAATTTCAATCCAATCTCATTGGCTTCATGATTATAATATTAATAGCTAACATTTATATGGTGGTTACTTTATTCCAGGCACCATTTTAAGCATTTTACAATTATCTCATTTGATCTTCATTTTACAGATGAGGAAACTGAGGCAAACGGAGTTTAATTGACTTGCCTAGGGTCACAGAGCTAGTAAGTGTCAGTCTGGATTTGAATCAGATCTTCCTGCCTCCAGGCCCAGAGATCTATGTACTGTGCCCTTCTAACTTCCATCTTCTACTATTCCCCTATGTTCAATTCGGTCAAATAGGCCTCTTCACTGTGCCTCCAACATGTTTTGTACTTTCTAGTCTCCATGCTTTTGCCCCTTTGGGGGCAGAAGGTAGGCCTACCACACCTTCCTAAACTTCAGTTTCTTCACCTGTAAAATGGGCATGAAAATATTTCTACTATCTCCTTCCACAGGATTGTTATCAGGAAAGCTTATTAAAAATGGAGGTGACTCTGTAAACAGGAGCTCTGAGGTCATTTGTTATCTCTCTCCTGACCCTAGTTTGTTCCCTGCCTTTTCCAAGGGAGAATGCTGGTGGCTCATCAGAATTTCTTTCATCAGAACACTGTCTTGCAGAGATGCTTTTACCTCTAGGAACCCATTGATTCACCATTCTAAATGACTGTAATTACCACAAATGATAAAATAGCAGCTTTCCCAGTTTTCTTTATCTTTGCCAATTTGCATATGTAAATGTACTAACATCCCAGATCAACTCTGGGCTGGCTCCCCAAGATGTTTTCTTTGATATTTATCCAGTTTCCTCTTACTATACCAACGGATGGTCTCAGCATCAGGATGGGTCTGGGTACTGCTGACTGTATGACTCCAGAATAGTTTGAGTTATTTGAGGAAATGTAAAGTACAGATACTTCGTAGTCATGTTTTTAGTCTATTGGGCGGGTATGTGGGTATCCCTTTTTTACTTAGATTCTTAGATAAACCCATAATCTCATTGATGTGGCTAGTTTCTCAATGGTGTAAATTTTGACCCTTCCTTTGTTCTTGGCCTCCTGTTCTTTGCCATTTTCATCCTTATTCCTGAATAAAGTCTGGGCCTTTTATTGCTGACAAATACTTTGAAGGCTCCATGATCTCACTGATGTCAGCACTACTTCCAAAGGTATAGATCAAAACGCAAACTTATCTTTTTATCTAGTCTGACTCTGGCCCAAGTCCTCCCATAAATCTTCCACATGGGGTCTGCTCAAAAGGTCTGGGTGGTGGTGGTCTTAGAACATTAGTATGGGAAGGGAATTTGGAAAATCTCTAGTCCAACCCATTTATTGCAAAAGAGGGGTAAACTGAGACCTAGAGAGGAAGGGTGACTTGCCCAAGAACTCAGGCCTTCTGAATTCAATCTATTGCACTTTTTCTGTTCCCCAGCCCATGCTCCCTCTCTCAGTGTCAACTTCACAATTCACATTCCCCTAGAATTGGATACAAATTCTCTCCACCTATATTTCTCTTCCTTTTTATTTTAAAATGAGATCTGCTGACCCAGCCTGGAAATGTTTTAAGCATGGCTCCCCAATCAAAGTTCAAAGCCTCTCTGTTCCTGCTTGTGTGTTATCTTCAAAAGGCCCTTTCCCATTGGCGCTGCCCTGGCAGGTTCTGTGCTGTCCCTTAAATAGAAATTGCCAGGCCAGCTAAATGCTGCCTTTCAACTATTACAATAAATATCTGACAGAGGAGAAAATAAGGAAAGAAGCGGGTGGGGACTGATCCTCCTTATCATCTGTTATAGTCTTGGCACTGGGGGCTTCGTCAGTCCATTAGCTGTTGTTAATTTCCTTGTTCTCCATGGCAAAAGGGGGACATAATTGGCAGAGTTGCTAGAAATATCACATAAATGGGGTGATTCACACTCAAAGCTGTCAGAGTGACATAGGTCCATTTAGAAAGCATCTTCTCAAACCATCCAGTGATAGAAGAGAGACTCCATAGCCATCTTTCCAATCCCTATTCCCTTCCTTGACCGTATAACCTTCTGCCATCAGCTGGGAGTACACAACTGTCCATCTCCCCTGACCAGCTACAATTTCAAAGGATTGGGGGAGCCTGATGGTCTATAATCAACTCAGACACAATTGGCTATTTCTTCCCCCCTCCCTCCCTGAAACTGCAACAGGCCAGGCTTATACCAAGGAGACAGACAGAGATAAATACAAAATGAGTATAAAAATTCTCTCAATTTACAGATCATTATAGGGGCAGCAGGAGAAACATATACACTCAAAGTCAAACACATTACAGTGCTTCCCCACATCCTGCACCAAAAGAAAAAGAAAGAAAAAAAAGTATGACAAAATAAATGCTTGGGGGACAACTTTATGGGCCCTTGTTGTTTAATGCTAGACTATAAAGGGAACTAGGAGATGAAGGAGGAATACTGGATGTAGAGTCAGGAAAGACCTGTGTTCAAATCCTTATTCTGACAATTACTAGTGTTTTTACAATGGGCAAGCCACGTAATCTCTTTGAGCCACAGTTTTCTCATCTGTAGAATGGGGATAATGATATTTTAAATACCAATTTCATAGCATTTTAAGGAAAGTTCATTGTAAATTTTAAGGCACTGTAGATAGGGGATTTATCATTTTTATTTGTTTAGTGATTGGGCAGGGTAGGGGGAGGGAGGATACCAGAGAGGGGAAGATACTTGTAATTTCCTTAGCGTTACAGGATTCTGAGCTAGAAGGAAATCATCTAGTCTAGTCCCTTCCTTATGTATGCCCAACTGGTCTCTCCACCTACGTTCTTTCCTGGATCAAATCCATCCTTCACACAGTGCCAGAATAGTTTTCCTAAAGTACTGTCATGTTATTCTTGAACTCAAAAATCTTCAGATAGTTCTCTGTTGCCTACAGGATAAAGTTCAAGCTTTTTAGCTTGGCATTTTAGGCCTTCAAAAACATGAATCCATCCTACCTTCTTTCTTTCTTTCCCTGAACATAAAAAAAATCTCCTTACTACTATTCATATATATTGTGCTCCATTTTATTTTTGGAGGGGTGACTACATTTTTGATCAAGTTATTACCTTGTTTCTCAATCTAGTCTAATGAAATAAGTATTTATTTATTTAAATGCATGTTACTTACAAGGCTCTGTGCTAACCTCTCAAAATCCAAAGGCAAAATGAAAATCGATCCCAGCTTTCAAAAAGCTTACATTCTTCTTGGACAAAACTGTTGAGGATTACCAGCTAAGGGGATTAGGAAAGGCTGCCTATAGAATAAGAAAATGACCCTTGAGCTGAACCCATAGGAATCCCCAGATTTTAAGGAGTGGATCTAAAGAGAGAGTACATTCCAGGCATGTGAGACAGCCCATACAAAAAAACAGAGGTAGAGATAGAATACTGAATTTGGGGAACAGCAAATTTGGCTAGAATGTAGGATATGTGAAGGAGAATGATATGAAATAAGCCTCAGAAAATAAACTAGAGCCAGAATGTGAGTTCTTTAAGTGCCAAATCAGGGAGTTTGTATTTTATTCTAAAGTAGGTCTTTTTAATCTGTGGTCCCTGTTAACCTGGGGTCCGTGGATGCTCAAATGGAATAACTTCAGAGGGTTCTGTGACCTAGGATAGGAAAAAAAATTACAACCAATTTCAAAATAATTTACTCCTTTTATAATTATATATATTTTATTTTATGCATTTAAAGAACCTTCTTCTGAGGAGTGCATAGACTTCACCAGATTGTCAAAGGAACCCCTGATATCTAAAAGGTTAAGAATCTCTATACTCTTTCCTCTCTTTTTGTCCAGCCCTATAGTCCCACTTAATCCATTAAGCCCTCTCTAGATACCTCAATTCCAAGGGATTCTTCCTTTGTGGCAACCCACTCCAACTTCCTCTTCCTACCTAAATGCTCCCTCCCGTCCAGCAACCACAGCAATTTGAAATCCAGAAAAGAAAGTTCTCACCACCAAAATCCTTGGCACTTTCAAATGTCAGAAACAAATATGGGTTTTGTCAATGGCAAGGACTCCAAAGAAGACGCATTGCCATCTGTTTTATTGCCACACCCTAAAAACCATTGGGTCTTCCCATCTGACTTGTAATTGAAACCTCTTATGTCTATAGGATTACCCTATTTGGATATGAGTTTCTGCAGAGCAGAGCATATCTATATCTGTCTACCTGATGTTTTATACACAGGAAATGCTTAATACTTTTTCTTTCATTCACTTATTCATTTTTAGCTTCTATAGCAATTACAAAGCTATATATACACAATTTAGGATTTAATTGTTCTCCAACCCCTGTTAATTCCCTTGCCTTCCCTCTGTTAATTATTCCCTATTTATTTTGTAGATAGCTTACTTTGTATAGATTTGTTTGCATGTCATCTCCCCATTAGATTATAAGCTCCTTGAGGCCAGGGACCATCTTTTGTTTCTTTTTGTATCCGCAACACTTAGCAAGGCACTTAATAAATGGCTACTATTTGATTGCTTTTCTAATGTTTTCAGCTGGTATGTCTTGTTGTGCTGATCACCCTATTTCACTTTTAGTTTTGATTTGTACTTGCATTCTTATAGAATACCTTTTAGTTTACCAAGTACTTTCCAAAAAATCATCTTGGATGTTGAGTAATAAAATTATTATTATTTTCATTTTAACAGTAAAAGTAACTGAGGATCAAGGTAACGTGACTTGCCATAGGATAAACAATTAGTAAGTGATGCAGTCAGCTTCTGAAGCCTGGTGTTCTGTCTTCCATGTTGGTGCTCTTTCCATGTCACCAATGTGGGAGCTGAGTGAACCACACTGACTTCGTTTTGTGATTCAGTTTTGGATTTAGCTCAGTTCCCTAAACTGAAGCCATTGAAAACATGAACCCATCTTATCTCCTTTCTTCCTTTCCCTAACATAAAACAATCTCCTCACTACTATTCATGTATATCATACTCCATTTGTTGCGGGGAGAGTTATAATTTAATTTCTGTCCTGTGAGAAAATTTTATTCAATTATGAGAGAACTTTATTGCATTGTTGAATCTAGCCCTGAATGTCTGGGAAGCTGGACCACTTCTACCTGCTGCTTAGAGACTTTTAACTAAGCAACCAGTCAGATCCAAAGATTGATGCAAAGAGTTTTCTCACAATTAGACATCTCAAGCAAAACTGGCTGTGTACCAGTCAATCAATTATTGTTTCCATGTTCTTCTGACTGAATGCAGACACTCAAGGAGAATAGGATACCTCTTTTTCTGATTTCAGGGAAATGTACCTATTTACTCTCTCCTTCCCAACTTGCAAAGTCCCTAATCTTTTCTCCAAGTAGAGATCAGATTGCCTAGTTTTGTAGTTGTTTTTAATATGTAAAACATCTGTCTCACTTTGCACCCGGGTCTTTGGACTGATTGGGGAGTTCATTGGCTTGTTTATTGTTTTGTTAATCAATTATATAGCTCAGCCTGTGTTGTTAATTAATTTATAACTCAGTTTGTTTTCTCAGTTATTATTAATTATCTACCACATCCAGAGAAATAAAATGAAATTAAGTAATTATAAAACTTTACAAATGGTGAATCACATTTTCAAAACTGTATATAACGCCCTTCCAATGAATATTTGAAAATGTTGCACAATCTTTTAAATATCCTGCTTATATTTTTAACATTAATAATCTCTTGGTGAGTATTTCATGGCCCTGAATCATGGAACACCTTGATCTCAGTAGAATTAAACTCGCAAGTTATCCAAAAAGCTATAGACAGATGCATGGGGGTGTTAACAGACTGAAGCATGTGACCAACAATGACTTGCATGCAAGATGTAGTATATAAAAGACATCAACAAGGACATTTTTGGTGGGGAAAAGCAGTGGACCAGTCATGCAGAGAGAGTGGGGGGCATCACAGATGGACAGCCTCAGTACTATCTGGGAAGGCTTCAGTACTTCAAGGGTCTATGGCATTTTCAGAATGAGAATTCCTTTAACCAACAGATGCAATACTTCTGTATGTTATAAATGATTTTTGAGATATTTTATGACTGAAAACTTTAGCACCCCTTTGTCAGTCTGGTGTTGAACCTCTTTGCATATCACCAATTTTTTTTGCATACAGATCACATAATCCATAGTTGGGACAGCAGGGCAGCCCCATAACATTAAAGAAACAGAAAGGGCTTCTGGGGCATTGAGTAGACAGATCCTCTATGGAGGATTTGTGAAAAGGGGTGTGTGTGTTTGTGTGTGTGTTTGTATGTACATGACATGTAAGCCACAATGACCAAGGGCATATGGAGACCTGAAAGTGGAGCCTACAGCCCATGGCCTTAGAGCAGGGTCCTAGAGTCAGGACATTGAAAATACCTTTTAAGGCAAGTAGGCAGAGTTGGGAAGGGGTTGGATTCCTTGGTGCTTCCCCCAGACCCCTTGTGCTTCAAACCAGGGAAAAGGGAATGAATGAGGCAGAGGAATCATGGCAGAAGTCAATGATTTGAACCAGCAGATAGAACAGCATTGAGTAAAATCAGATCAAGACCAAATCAAGCAAAAGGGGATGACAGGTACTCTTTTTCCATGTCTGGAATCCCCACCTAACCCTTGACTTTTGGAGTCCCAAACTTCTTTTAAAACATAGCTCAGGTTCCAACTGTTGTTGTCTAGTTGTTTTCAGTTGTGTTTGACTCCTCATGGCCCCATTTGGGGTTTTCTTGGCAAAGATACTGAAGTGGTTTGCCATTTCTCCTTCAGCTCATTTTACAGATAAAGAAACTGAGGCAGTGTTAAGTGACTTGCCCAGGATCACGCTACTAGCAAGTGTTTGAGGCTGTATTTGAACTCAGAAAAATGAGTCTTCCTGACTCCAGTTTCTGTCTCCTCTGTGCCACCTTGCTGCCCCTTCCAACTTCCATATGAGGTCTTTTTGATCTTCCATAGCTGCTAAGACTCCATCTGAAAATCTCTTGGCCTAATTTTACATATACCGTATACCTATATGTCTATTGCCCCAATATCTTATGTTATCCTAAGCTCCATAAGGGCAGGGATTTTTTTTTTCATTGTCTAGTACAGTGTCTAGCATATAGTCAGTACTTAATAAATTGCACTTGAATTGAATTGAATGATATATTGAAGTTCTGAACTAAGTATAAATGGTTATACTACACTTGCAAATCACTTGTGTCTATTTTTTCTCATTTGTTTCTCTCCAAACTCAGGGAAAATGTAAGGGAGACATTATTCTTCACACTTGACAAGTTAATGTCTGGAGAGGTCAAATTAGCAAAAAAAATTTGCCAACATAGACAGTGTCCAGAATGAGGTTGGTGATAGCCCTACTTCCCTCTCTTTTCTCTGTTTGTAATATGTTGTTCAGTTCTGGGTGCCATATTTTAGGAAGTACATTGACACACCACACTGTGCCTAGAAGAGACTGGCCAGAATGACAATGGACCTAGAGATTATGCCATTCCACACCAACTGGAGGAATTGGGGGTGTTTAGCCTAGAGCAGAAAAAGAGACTGGAGATGTGATAGCTGTCTTCAAGTATTTGAAAACCTGTCATGTGGAAGAGTAAATTTGTTCTGTTTGGCCCCATAGGGCAGAAGTCTAAGCATTGCATGGAAGATGAAGAGAAGCAGATTTGATATTAATATATGGAAAGATTTCTTGACAAACAGAGCTTTCTCCAAATGAAATGGGCTGTTACAGGAACTTGTGAACTCCTCATCACTAGGGTTCTTCTAATGGAGGCTGGATGTGACCACTTGCCTGATATGTTGTAGTAGGGATTCTGGTTTTAGGCATGGGGTGTGCTAGGTAATAATAGCTCTGATTTATGTAGTGGTAAAAGAAAGGTTTGCAAAGTACTTTATAAATATTTTCTCGTTTGAGCCTCACAAAAAGCTTGTGAAGGAGGTACTATTATCTCCATTTTTCACATAAGACTCAGGGAGGTTGTGACTTGCCTGGGGTCACACAACTAATAAGTTTGGGAGTTGAGGTTTTAACCCAGGTCTTCTTGACTTCATTCCAATGCTCTATCCACTCCATCACATGGCCTCCTGGACAGATACCTCTTCCAACCTTAAGATTCTGTAACTGACCAAAGATCACACTGTGAGTGAGTCTCACAGCCCTCCTGAGTGCACAGGGCTCCTAATTCCCAGACCTTTGGCCTTTACTTTGGAGTGCATTCCTTTGCCTCTGCAAACATTCTATCATTCAGACATTTCAGGATTTCAGGATGGCCTTCCCTGCCCTCAGCTGTTGTTCTGGAGGTTACAGGCCAATAACATCCAAGCCTTGCCTGCCATGACCAGCTGTGATATCTGTCTTTAGGTCGGTCCATACCCGAGGGGGTGATGACTCAAGCCTGCTATTCCTGTCCTCTTCATTCCCAAGGTTTAGTCATCATGCCGCCAGCTAAGTATTTTAATTGATATTATATTTCACTGTGCTCACTCCCTTAGGCTATAGGAGTGAAGGGCACAATTTGGAGAAGAAAAGAAAATCTGAGAAAGTAATAAACCAGCCTCTCCCAGGCTGCTATTTATTAAGCCTCTCCCTGAGCCACTGGGAGTCACTGGGGAATTTTAGGTGAACAGACATGCAGAGCTCCAAAGTATGTTTGTACTGCTTGGGGATTCTTTGCATCAGTTTTTCCTTTCCTCTGGCTATGAGTTCAAAAGTGATTTCATATGGTCTTTGAAGGCCAGCTCATATCTGACCCCTTTCCTTTTCTTGTTGGTTCAATTTTCTATAGAGTTATAGACTGTTAGAGCTGGAAGGAGCCTTAGAAAATACAATGTTAGAGTACAGAATTCTAGACTTAGAGTTGGAAAGGACTTTATGGAACAATTTCTTCAATCCCCTTATTTCACTGACAATATGAGTGGGTTAGGGTAAGGGAGAGAAGCGTGGCTAGGGCTGAGGATACAGTGGCGCCAGCAGTATAGTGGTAAATGTCTAACAAATGCCTGAAAACCAAATGCACATATCAACACCTTTTGAAGTTTAATGTGCATTATTAACCTTTGCTCAATCATTTTCTTAAGTCTAGACAAGTAACAAAACAATATACCAAATCCTGATTTGTAGTTTTTTTTTTCTTTAACCAGTTACTAAGGTGCAAATCCTCACAGTAAAAATGACAGTCACATCTCTTGAGTTGGTTAAAGATGACTCCAGCACACACACACACACACACACACACACACACACACACACACACGCACATCTCTGGTTGGGGGCAGGAGATGTGGCTACCATGTCTTTGGGTCCTCTTTCTACTTGTCTGCTTTGTTTTCCTCTTTCAAGATCCAACTCAGATCCCACCTACTTCATGAGCCTTCTTTAACAACTCATATTTGTGCTCCCCTCAAGTAGTTATTTGACACATTTCATAGGAGAGGTATAGTGAATTACCTATAGCATAGGTATCAGGGAAACCAAGGTACAGTTAGATCTTCCTCCCTCATATACATGCTAACTGTATAATCCTGAGTACGTCATTTAAATCTTCCTTAGATCTTCTTCCCTCATATACATGCTAACTGTATAATCCTGAGTACGTCATTTAAATCTATCGACCCAGACAAATCGTTGCCCAGGATCACATAGTGAGGAAGTGTCTGAGGTCATATTTAAACTCAGTTTTTCCTGATTTCAGGTCTAGTGTTCTATCCACTGTGTCCCTACCTGCTCCTTTTCCCTCTGTCTCTCTTTCTCTCCCTGTCTCATCCCTTTCCTTATAGTAAGTTATCTCCCTATCCAGATTTTAAAGTCCTTGAGTTCATTATTTAATTAATTATATATAATATTATAAATAAATAATTTGATCAGGCAATAAAATATTATTTAATATTTGCATTTTCTTTCAGTCCCTCACATAGGAATTTGCACATCGCTAGTGTCAAATAAATAGTCATCAATTGGCTGTTGTGATCAAAGCCAGGCCTGTGTGAACATGGCTTGTAGGTGGGGTGACCAGTCTCTAGTCCCTATTCTTCCATCTGCTGCCTGATTTTTGAGATGACTTTCCATCTATAGCCTAATTTTATTAAACAAACATTCCAAGTGAGAAGGTTTCCAATTTCTACAGGTTAGGCAGTTTCTGATAAACCTCCTATAAGCAGATGTGGCCAGAGAATAATAAAGTTTAGAGTAAGAAGGGATTTAAAGATAACAGTTCAACTTTCTTATTTTATCGATGCAACTGAGGTTTCTAGAGATGAGGTGATTTACCTCAAATTGTTTGAGAAGTGACAGAGTAGAGTGGAAATGATACTGGATAGATAGGCTGTGAGATGGCACAGTGAATAGAGCCCTGAACTTGGAATCAGAAGAACATATGAGTTCGAATCCTGCCTCATTCACACACTAGATGTATGACCCCAGGTAGATCACTTGAACTTCTTCCTTGAGTTTTCTCAAGGATGACAATAGCACCTACCTCCCTGTGAAGATAAAAATGAGTTAATATTTGCAGAATTATTTTACAAAATATATTTTAAGGTAATTTTTTAAGGTTTGAAAAAAAAAACTTTGCAAACTTCAAAGCATTGTAAAAATGTGAATTTTGGAGTCAGAGGATATGAGTTCAAATCCCATTTTTGTAACTTATTATGTTTGACCTTGGGCAAATCATTTAATTGTTCTGGGTCTCACTTGCCTTATTTGTAAAATGAGGGGTTTGGATTAAATAGCTTCTATAATCCTTTAGAACTCTTGAGTTAATGACCCTAAAGTTGCACAGGGTGTCAATAGTATAACTATAACTTAAACTTAGAGTTAGGCTTTCTGACTCTAAATAGAGCATTCTTGCCATTCCATTACAGTGCCTTGCTGAGCCAAGGGGCTGTGGCTGCCACACTCCCAGCACTGATGGCCCACAGCCATTGGGACATACAATTGTTCAGCTCTGGCAGAGTATTGGTCAAGCATTTGCTTGGCTAGACTTTAGGCTGAAGAGTGAGAGCAGCTGAAGACCATTTGGGCATCTGTGATAGCGGCCCTGCCCTGCCCTTCCTATGTAAACATTATCCTTGGAACCAAGCTGGCTGTGCAGCTCCTATCACCCAAGTGGATGCTTGGGTGTTTGCATGCCAGCCCTACCCCTTTGGCACTTTAACCCTGATGCCTCATCTGTTAGAATGCTTCCCTCAAGTGCTGAGGGGACCTCCATAGCCACCTGCCTCTGTCAGACACCAGACCCCTCAAACAGATAAACCATTCCAGGAATTCTTGGGAGATCCTCCAGGGTGTGAGGGCTGAACTCCAAAGGGGTGTATCCCTTTATGCTTCTCCCTTTGTCTGTCTGTTCTGCAATTGTCCATGAGCTGGGATTGGTTTCTTCCTCCTCTGGGCTCTTCCCAGGATACTTCTCCCAACCCCCTCCTTCCCCAGAGGATGGGGTTGTTAGCAAATTCTGCACCTGCATTTCCTAAAACATTGATAGAATCATAAAGTCTTAGAGTTGGAAGGGGCCTTAGAGACCACCCACATTAGTGGTAACCAGCCACCATGCCATGAATGTGCACCAGCATGTAAATTCTTGGCCTGTTGATGAAATTTTCACTGCCAAAGGTTATAACTTCTTAAAATTGCTAACTTCAGTTTTCTTTCTCACCATATCTTGCTCCTTCGTCTCTTCTTTCTCACTAGGTCCCAGGGCTCTGACTCACTGATAGCAAATAGACAGAGACTCTGAAGTGCTAGCAATCTGTTGTAGAGAATTTAGATATTTTACTGGTCTACACTAATCATGTTCAAGCCCTTCGCTTGAAAGATGAGGAAATTGACATCTAGAAAGAGGAAATAACCTACTGAACATCAAACAGTGTTTAAATAGCAGAGCTCAGACTCCAATTTTGATTATCAAATTCCGAATCCAGTCTCCTTTCTGACACTCAGCACAAAGTGGGCAAGTCCATCCCTACTTAGCCTCCCTAGGGCTAGATTTCCAAGGAACATGAGAGACCATGAGGCAAGTGGAGGGATTTTCATAGCCCCCACAAGCCCCCGAAGATGTCAGACTTGTGCAGTTGGGCCTCTGCTCTGACATGACTGATGTTCAGAGAAAAGAAAAGAGGATGACGAAGTACATGATCATCTCTGAGCCCTACACTCAGGGCGTGCTGCAACCAGCTCCAACTAGCTGCTGAGAGACTGTTATTAATTTTTCTGTATGAACATTTACACATTGGAAATCAGTGAATGACAACAAATTAAGGCTTAATTGATTGTTGTGTTGAGAAAAGATGGAGAAAATGTTAATAATAGATTAAACTTACCATTGTGTATGTATATGCTTTTGTTTTCAATGATCCTGTTGTTAAATACTGATCTCAGTATCCACACCTCAGTCGGAATGTGGCACCTTCATTTCTGCTGTGATTCCTTTGCCTAAGTTCGAAAACTAACCAATCTGCATCTGTTCCCTAAAATCCTTCTAAAACATGCTTAGTGGAGTGTAGGTGTAGTGAAGTGTAGGTCATGGACTGTTACAGGGTCATAGAATTTTGGAAGCAGAAGGAAGTTTAGGATATACGATATTGGAACAAAGATAAAATGTATAAGAAAGGTCTTAGAACATAGGATATTAGAAGAGGGACCACTGGATGCTAGAATTATAAGGAATACTGGAACAGAAAACAAAGAGCTGGAAGGATCCTAAGAAAATGAAATTCACTAGGGATAAATGTAAAATATTACACTTGGGTTCAAAAAAGCAATTTACAAATACAACACGGGGCAGACATGGCTTCTCCAAGGTCACACAAGTTAGTGGCAGGTCTGGGGCTATAACACAAGTATCCTGATGTGGGGAAGGACTCAGCAGGACTCCTTACCTGTTATTCTCTCATAAAATGCCTGAATCAGGATGGGGTTTAAGATACATAATGTTAGAATAGAGAAGACAGAATGTAAGAGAAGGAAAGGAAGCAAGAAAAAAAAATAGACGAATAAGCCCTAGATTATGTTTTTTTCTACCAGCAAACCCTAGTCACGCATCTTTGGCATTGACTCTAACAGAATGGGTGAAACTAGAGAAATAAAGTTTGGAGCTGAAAGGGATTTTCATGTTTACCCCAAGCACATGAAGTCCTTCCCTGGTGGAATGGGTGGATGAGAATAATTTGTTCCAAAGGTCATGAAAGTGGCCTAAGCAGACCTGTGGAGAACTTAGAGCTTGTTCAGACCTTGAAGATGTCAACGTCACCCATTGCATCTCAGGCCATTCATTGTACTTCGATGAGTCAGGAAGAGGGGGTGAGGCTGATCACTGTGCAATTCAGCCTCACTTAAATCCAATTCATAAGTCAAGGCAACACCTAGGATGTCATTGGTTCTCTTTGAAAATGAAGGACAAGCAAAGATAATGACAATAGCTGAGACCTATGCTGCCTTTGTCCCACTGAACAATCTCTTTGACTTGGACTCTGCTGAGGCCCCTAGTGAAGCTGGTATTATTTGCTCTAGGGCTATCTCCCCTCAAAATTTCTATCTTTCTAATGCAGAGCAGAAGTTTGATTCTCTTTAAATACCCTGAAAGTTAACTTGCATAATGTATACTTTAAGCAAATATAATATCTAAGTTCACCAGACCAATGAATAAAGAGTTGATGATTTGCATTGCAAAAGGTATATTCGCTCAAACAAACAAAATGAGGAAGGAGGCCCCAAATCCTAAAATCTTAAAGCTGGATGTGACGTCAAGAATTGCCTAGCCCAGTTTTCTAACCAGAATAGCAATCCCTTCAGCAGTTTCCCTAATAACATAATATTATTATTAACATAATAATTATTATTAATAAATAATAATCAATGATAATGATATAATATATACATATAATAGTTATTAATATTTACATAGTGCTTACTGTGTGGCAGGTACTGTGCTAGGCTCTTTTACACTTGCTATCTCACTTGTTCCTCACAACAACCATGGGAACGAGGTGCTATAATCTGCCATTTTGCTAATGCTGTTACTTCTGCTTGGATACTTTAAACACTGAAAATCAAGATTATGTCCTTCCATCCACTGAAGGTTTCTGCTTTCACTAAGCTTGCTGTAGAATAACAGCATAATGGTTATGATGGGGTGTTTGGGTGCCTGTTTTTGGACCCAATTCCAAGATAACATTTCTCCCTAGCCTCAAAACACTATCTCTGGCAGTTTCTCACCAGCCCAAGGACACTATGCTTAGCAACTATTCATGAGTAGGCTCCAGCAAAACACTTATCTCTCTCTGTGGTATAGTAACAAACTGTACCTGTAGAATTATTAGTTTGAACTGGCTTTGTATTGGCTCATAAAGATATTCAGCACCCACTAGACTATCTATACCGGCTCCCTGTTTCATTATATGCATTCTGGACTCCTCATTATGGGTATCCTAGAATTTAGGCATATGTACATTCCCTACATTTATCTTGTCAAACACGACGTTGATTGGTGGCAGACTGGGCAATCCTTAGTCGACCCTGATTGCTAGTTAATTTAGTGACATAGCAGACCTAAAAACCACATCTCCTTGTAGGCCCCTCATCACCCCCTTGGGCTTTTCCTGGTGAATTCTAGCCCCAGGAAACTTCTCTAGGCATCCTACTCATTCATTGTTACTTTTCATGCACTGGCCTACATGGTTTTCCATCTCCTTTTCACTGACCACCCTCCATATATGGACTTTATTTTGTCATCACCCCCACCTCTTGGAAGACTTGTCTTCCTTCAAGACTCAGCTCAGCTCATCTCAGCTCCAATGCTACCCCTTTTTCTGGTCTTTCTCTCTCCCCATCATTATTGGTGCTCTCCCTACTCCAAATTGCTTTGTATAAACTTATCTCTTTCCAATAGAATGTAGGCTCCTTGAGAACAAGTTCAAATTTTTTTGATAACCCTGTAATTCAGAGTAGTGTCTTATTGTAAAGACTCAAAAACGTCTTCAGAATGACTTGAAAGTTGATAGTGAACCAGTAATGACTGTCCTTTGAGTTCAGCCTTTCAAACAGCTCAGAATCCATCTAATTGCACTATAGTCTAGCCCACATCTCTCCATCTTTTCCACAAGAATAGTTTATGAACAACTTTATCAAAATCTTTGTTAAAAATCTAAGTAAATTATATGTTTCTACTGTATTCCCTTGATCTGCCATCTTCGTTAATCTGTCAAAGAAAGAAATAAGGTTATTGCAGCATGACTTGTTCTTGATAAAAAAAATGGATTTTTGTGATCACTGCTTCCTTTTCTATATGTTCAATAACCATCTCTTTAATAATTTATTCTGAAATGTTGCCAGGAATGTGTCAAATTCATTGACTGATATTTTATAGAATCATTTTCCACCTTAAAAAAAATCAGAACGATTGTCCTTCTCCAGTTATCCTTTTCTATTTTTTACAGTCTTTCCAGTACTAGTGATAGTAATTCAACCATCACATCTCTCATTCCTCTACTGTTCAAGGATGTAATTCCACTGAACTGGGTGACTTGAATTCTTCTAGAGCAGCCAAGCACTCAGTCCTCTCTAAGTACTATTGCACTTATTTTGGATATTAACTTTCTTTTAGTCATTTTTTCTGTACTTTTCAATCTGGTTACTCCCTTTGGCAGAGGAGGAGACAGCAGAAAGAAGAATCCAGTAACTCCACTTTCTTTCTGTGGTCAGTTATGACCACATGTACCACCCCCCACAAGCAGTATTCCAAAGCCTTCTTTGAACATCGCTTTTTCTTCAATATACTTTACAAAACCCTAAATACTTTTATTGACTTTAATGTTCCTCACAAACCTCAACTTATTCTGCATCTTAGTGGTCCTCATGCTAAGTTTTTTTTTAGACTTGTAGTTTATTTTGTTTTTTGATTAACAAACATTTATTCTCGCTCTTTCCTAACCCCCATTTTAAAGGAAACAAATGAAAACTAAATTCTTGTAAGAAATATGCATAGGATGAGCAAAATAATTGCCTACATTGTCCATGTTCAAAAATGTCTGTCTTCTTCTGTAACTTAAATCCATTCCCTCTTTATCAGGAGGTGGGTAGCCACGCCATCATCAGTCTTTGGAATCGTTGCCTTGATCACAGTTGTTTGCCTTGATAATGTTATTGGTTTTGGACACCTTCTTTTTAGTTCTCCTTACTAGTTCACTGTGCATTGGTTCATATGAGTCTTTCCAAGGTTTCTCTGAGACATCCTTATAGTAAATGCCATGCTTTTGCTTTTGTTCCATTGTCTGTATTTGCTCTTAACTTCTGCCCCTTCAGTCGGTCTGGGACCCACTTCTCAACACTGAAGTGAAAAACAGCAGCAGCAACTAAAAATGACAGGGATCTCATTACTTTGAGTCAAAATTTGCCTCCTTAACACTTCTACCCATTCTTCCTGGTTTTAACCTCTGGAATATCTAAGAGCATCTTTCATCTCTCATATAGAAGCCCATTAAATACTTGAGAATACTTAGCTCTCCCTGCCCTATGTTCTACCACACCCCATGTCTTTTCTTTTTCAGACTAAAGATCTCCATTTATTTCAACTGACCGTTATATAACATGTCAGTCAACAAGCATTCTTATGCCAAAATTTCAATTTCCTTCCTTTATATGCTAAATAGCCTTTGAGAAATAATTTGAATTGTTCCTCATCACATGGTTAAATGGACAACTGAAGAATAAGTTCTAAGTGGGGCTTCCAGTGGACAGAAGGATTTGTGTTACTAAGAGGAAATCTTGAATAAGTGAGGCATGAGCCAGCATGAGTCTACTCCAGGGTCTTGTGAAAGAGCCAGACTTGTTAAGTATGTTCCTGAGATGTGATTTCATGTAAATTGTTCCTGTTATACTCTTTAATTAATGATGAAAATTTAATTATCAACCTCCCCTCTCCCCAAAAAAGGAGACAGAAACTAGGTCATTTAGTTCATGTGTAAGTCTTAATTTTGAATAATTTATTTTTTACATTTTCTAATTGACTGAATATTAATTAGCTAGGGCTCCACACACAAGATGAAGACATTAAACTCGTTAGACAAACACCCGTTCATATTCATTCCCAAACATCTCACATCTGCAGCGCTGAGCTATCAAGAGAAAAATCTGTTGTGATTTATAGAGTTCTCCAAGGGAAACAGAAAGAGACTAGATTTGACTTTTATTAGCCAGTTAATCTAGAGACTGATGCAGAGACCCTCCTACAAGCAGAAATGGGGTAGAAAGGAGAGGAGGGCCTAATGGACTTCATATGGTCTTCTGGGTGAGCAGAATGATGAAAATTAGAAATGACCTCAGAGTCGTATTTAGTCCAATCTGAACTTGAACAGTAGTCCTTTTCACACCATCTCTGATAAATGCTCATCTACTCTCTGCTTGAACACATACAGGAATGGGGAATTCCCTGTCTTTCCCCTATCACTGCACCTTTCCTGCTCCCACCCCCATCCCAAGGTAGCTTATTACCTTCCATAGAGCTGAAAGATGCCTCTCTGGAACTCCCACCCATTGTTCCTTGTTCTGCCTTAGGCCATTCAGTTCATCTGTTACAGTCTTTCTCATACTTGATGTCCATGGTCCTGTCTCCTTTTTAAAGTCTTCTTTTCTTCAGCTTAAAAATCCCTGGTTTCTTCAACCTATATGTAGAGTATGGCTTCCATTCCACTGCTCCTTTTCTGTATGCACTCTGTTTTGTCCTTCCTGATATGATACCATTAAAGAACTGGATGCAATACTGCAGATGGGTTTGTAGTTTTTTCAGGGTGCAATACTTTTACCTACTTCATTTTAGACCCTATGTTTCCCTTAATGTAGTCTCAATGTCGTCTAAAGTTTTTGACTGCTATCCCATTTTATTGACTATATTCAACTCCTGGTTCACTAAACTCTCTTGACAAATACTTGCCTGATCATCGACCATTGGAGATTGTAGGCTTATTCGGTGGTCCCAGACAAACAAGATGGTATGAATCTGGTCAAGAGGAGGTGTTTTAGTAACAAATCAATTTACCACTTCACAGTTATAAAATTCAGAACATTATCTTCTGTGCCATGATCTATTTGAATCACAGATTATTGGAATCAGAAGGAACCTTACAACATAGAATATTGAAAAGGACCCTTGAAAACAGACTGTCAGAACAGACAATGTCAAAGCCAAAAGAGACTTTAGAGATCATCTAGTTCAATAAATTCACTTTACAAATGAGGAAACAAGACCAGTGAGTGAAATGGTTTGACCAAGTTCACATACCTGGCAATTGGCAAAACCAAGAATAGAACCCAAAGCTCCTGACTTCTGGTCCATTGCTCATCACACCTCATTTATCATCCTTAATAAAATGATCTCATAGTCAGAGCTATATAAATCAATGTGCAGAAACTCGACTGATAGTAGTGTGTGCATGTGTCCCTTTCTTCTCTATTTCCAGTGGAATCTTTTGTTCACATTATGTGGGAAAAGTAAGGGTCTGTCCTATGG
Source organism: Bettongia penicillata ogilbyi (assembly GCA_023548195.1). Classification (NCBI taxonomy): domain Eukaryota; kingdom Metazoa; phylum Chordata; class Mammalia; order Diprotodontia; family Potoroidae; genus Bettongia; species Bettongia penicillata. The sequence continues at coordinate 1,648,004 of JAJHZJ010000735.1, forward strand.
TGCTTGTTCAGTCCCTGAATCCCAGCAAACTCGTGCTGGTTTTTTACAGAGATCACAGCTAACCAAGCTCGAGTGGCAGAATAGAAAAGCTTTTAGCAGCTCCAGGGACAGGATGGTTCGCTCTGTCACAACCCCTGTGGTTTTGGCTGTAATAACAGGGGGACCCTATGGGGAGAAGCATGTCATATTCAGGATTGTTCTAGTTTAGCTCAAATCTCCCCACTGAATGTGTCACTCTCCTTAAAATAGGTTCCTAGCCCAAAACACTGAGGGCGGGGAGTGAAATTTCACAGTGACTGAAAAGCCCCCTCTTACACCCTGCTTTTTCCATGACATATCTTTTAATTAGTGAGGAGTTATCAAGGGAGAACCACAAACTCCAATTTTGTGTATTGTCTAAAAAAAAGAAGAAAAAAAGCTAATTCATTTTAAAAACTGTGGCTACATAGTCATTCTGGGGGACTTAGCATTTATACATTTTCCATCTGTAGTTATTTTTCTGGAATACCACCTGCTTTTTATTTTTTTGGTACTAGAGAATCTAACAGATCATATCTTAGAATAAACACATTTTATCTATAGTAGCTTTTATATTCCAGTAAATTTTTTTGTTTCTCAAAATTATTGCCCCTAAATACAATCCAATTTTTTAATAGTTACAAATAAACAGAGATTTAAAATAGGAAAAGAATAGGTCAAATCTCTCAAGAACTAGTCCTAGGAAGTTATAGGATCCCAAAGCTTCAGCGTGGGAAGGAATCTTAGGAGAGGAACTTTTTGAGGTGGGAGATACCCCAGAGCAAACAATGATAGGGCAAAGACCACAGACTGTCAGATTTGCAAGGGACCTTAGAGTCCCTTCTTGTCTTGAGTCCCTCTAGACTTCTTGTCTAGAGTCCCTCTAGACTTCTTAGAGACAACCTAGTCCTCATTGTGTAGAGAATCAAAATGGAACTGGTGGAGGAGTAGTGACTTGCTTGAAGTCACACAGCTACTGGCAGAGTTAAGACTAGAGGCTGGGTTTCCTCTGCCTGTTCTTTCCATGGCATCACAGCTTCTTCTAATCCAAGGGGAAAATCTGACAACTTTGATTTGGGCCTTGGGAGATCTCTTTCTTCTCTAGTCTCTTTTCTTCTTCTCTCTATAATTCCCTTCTCTTTTTCTTAGTAGTCTAGGTAATTTCTCAAAGAGTCATGTAACTATGGAGTTTAGTGTAAATGGTTGATAGAATATGGATTCATAGGATTTAGAGTTGGAAGAGACCTTAGAGATCAATCTATCAATCATTTATTAAGCTCTTCTTATATACCATGCACAATGATAGGAGCTGGATATGTAAAGACAAACATGAAACAGTTTCTGTTTTCTAGGAGCTTATAAGCTATTGGAGGCAACAACTTATACATATATAAGTATACATAAAATGAGTACAAAAAATATGGCGGCTTAGGGAGGGAGAGTTTTAGTAGTTGAGGGATCAGTGAAGGCTTCATGTAGATAGTACTACATGAGCTGTCTTGAAAGAAGCAATGTATTCTCTAAAACAGAGGTGAGCATGTAGAACATTCCAGGCATGAGAAATGGCCAAGGCAAAGCCATGGAGGGAGGAGATAGAGTGCCATGTATGAGGAATAACAAGAAGGCTAGTTGACTACATCATAGAGTATAGGAATAGGAGTAATATATGACAAGGCTGGAAACATAGGCTGTGGCTAGATTATGAAGGAATTTAAAAGTCAAAGAAAAGTTTATATTTTACCCTAAAGGCATTAGAGAGCCACTGGAATTTCTTGAGAAGAGCAGTGACATGTCATAACTGCATTTAATGAAAATCATTTCAGTAGCCATGAGAAGGATAAACTGGAGTGAGGAAAACTTGGTGTTAGGAGACCAATTAAGGGACTATTACAGTAGCCTAGACAAGAGGTGAAGAGGACTTGAACTAAGGTGATGGCTGGGTTTTTTGGGAGAAGCTATCAGATGTGAGACACGTTATAGAGGCAGAAACAGCAAGACTCAGCAACTGATCAGATAGATGGGGCGAGGGAGTGAGGAGTCAAGTTGCAAGGTTGTTGCAAACTAGTTGCAAACTAGTACCAAAAAAATAAAAAGCAGGTGGTATTCCAGAAAAATAACTACAGATGGAAAATGTATAAATGCTAAGTCCCCCAGAATGACTATGCAGTTGCAAACCTCAGAGACTGGAAAGATGATGATGCCTTTGACAGAAATAGGGAAATCTAGAAAAATAATGGGTTCTGTTTGTACAGATTCATGGGATATGTCTCTGGGACATCTAATATGAGATGTCCAACAGGTAATTGATAACACAGGAGTCGCTGGGCCTGATCTAGAGATTCTGGAGTCATCTGCAAAGAGATGATAATTAGACCAATGGGAGCTGAAAAGGTCATCTAATCCAATTTCCTCATTTTTTAAAATGGGAAAACTGAGGCTCAGAGAGGTGAATTGAATTTTCTAAGGTCAAAGTAGTAAATAACAGAACTTGGCCATTCTGTAAGATTATTAAATTATAGAGCAAGTGCCAGTCTTCATTGGCAGAGGAAATTTTGCATAAGGAGCTCTATACACACCGAGAATTCACTAGTCTTTTAAAAAAGGACTTGTTTTTCAAGTTATTTGGCCACTATGTGGCTCTTAGCATCCTTGGAAAAGAAAAGGGTTCAGTCAAAGTATTACTTTTTGAGTAAAAAAAAAATTAGTGAATGAGCAACCACTATATTAATTATAGAAACATGAACCTACCTAGTTGGAATGGACCTCAGAGGTCATTGAGTCCAACTGAGGAGTTTCCCTTCCCTATACGTTGCCCTGTCTCCTAATGACAACTTCAGGCAAACCAGTTTTATGCATATCATGAAAAGCAACTTGAATGCATGTGCTTCTCAGTGGGGAAAATAACTTGGCCCACGTCTCTGACCAAAGAGACCCACTGTCGATGTGGGTAATGACCTACTCTCCTGACTCCAAGTTATGCACTAAATTATCACAGTTATATCACTAAATTATAGTGATAACGTTCTTTGCCCAAACTTTCCCCTTTTTTCTCTCCTCTCTCAAAGACTCAAGCCAAGCTTTTAAAAAACTACCCCTGAATCTGAATCGAGGCAATCCTCCTGCGCAATTTCATCAAGGGGATAATATTTCTTTTTTACTGGCGCTCCTCTCAGAACACTTGGGGATGGGCTGATTAGCTTTGCAAAGTGGAAAATGAGGCCGGCTGCATCAGTCCTCTAGAAGGATTTTTCGGGACACTGGGCAAGGGGATTAAAGAGCAGGATAATCCTAGGGGTAAAAAAAAAAGTACATCCTGATGACTGGTCACCTGAGCCTTATGATGCCTGGAATAAAAGGTGAAGTCTTAAAAGCTGAATAAAGAAATTTCTACTGTGTGTGCACAGCACAAAAACAAATGGTTATAAAGAATATCACTTTATAAAGGGGCCATACCTAAGGAGGATATGCTAGAACATAGAATGTTAGGACATAGAATATTGAATGTTTCCGCTATGAAGGAACCTTAGAACATAGAATGTTGGAATATGGTATGTCAGTCAATGAGCATTTATTAAACACTTATTAAGTGCCAGACATCATACTAAGTGATACGAATATACAGAAAAGGAAAAGGAGGAACAATTCTTGACTTTGACGAGCTCATAGACAGTCTAACAGGAAAGACAACATGCAAACAACTATGTATAAATAAACTATATCCAGAATAAATAGAAATATTCAACAGAGGGAAGGTACTAGTGTTAAGGGGGATTGGGAAAGGATTTTTGTGGAAGGTGGAATTTTATTTGGGGCTTGAAGGAAGCCAGAGAGGCCAGGAGAATATAGAACAAAATGTCAGGGCTGAAAAGACCCTTAGAGCAAAAAGTATTAGATGGTCGGTTTTAGGATTGGATAGATACTCAGAATACAAATAAGAGACTGGAGTTGGAAGGAATCTTAGAATGTTAAAATCTAGAGAAGGGACCTTAAAACATAGAACACTGGTGCTATATGGAAGAATGGATAATATTTAGTTTGTCCCATTAGTTTTATAATGGAAGAAATTGAGGGCCTTGTAGATTTCCCCAAGGTCACAATGAGAATTAGTGGCAGAGTCATTGTTAGCGGTGAGGTATCGTCTTGCAAGCTGGTAGTTGACCACCACACCATGCTGCCTTCCATGAAAATCTAAGTTCATGACTCCAAGATGAAATTTATGATTTGCGAAGGTGTCGATAACCTTTAGGCATCTTTCTGTTGATATATAAGACAAAAGAATTAAGGAAGCTGAAGTGATCATCTAATATTTCTTACTAATTTTGGAATGTGCTGAATCCAGAAGAATGGATACATTCCTGCTTATTCTTTTTTTTCTTTAATTTATTTATTTTTAGTTTTCAGCAATCGTTTCCACAAGATTTTCAGCTCCAGATTTTCTCCCCATCTCTTCTCTCCTCCCACCCGAATGGCATGCATTCTGATTACCTCTCGCTCCAGTCTGCCCTCCCTTTTATCACTCCGCCTCGCCCATATTCCCTTACTTTCTATAAGGCAATATAAATTTCTACATCCCATTGCCTGTATCTCTTATTTCTCACTGACATGTAAAAACAATTTTTTAACATTTGTTTTTAAAACTTTGAGCTCCAAATTCTCTCCCTTCTTTCCTCCCCATGCCCCCTCATTCAGCAGGCAAGCAATTCAATACAAGTTATACATGTGTAGTTATATCAAACACTTCCACAATAGTCATGTTGGGAAAGACTACATTTCCCTCCATCCTATCCCATCCCTCACTTATTCTATTTTCAACTTTGACCCTGTCCCTTTTCAGAAGTGTTTGCTTCTGATTACCCCCTTCCCCAATCTGCCCTCCTTTCTATCATCCCTCCTCATCCCTTTCTCCCTTACTTTCCTGTAGGTTAATGTGCCCAGTTGAGTATATATGTTATTCCCTTCCTACATGGAAAGATGATATTTGTAACTCATGAGATCTTGCTTAGCATTAGGGTAGTTGGAGGAAATATAGACAGACAGACAGACAGACAGATAGATAGATAGATAGATAGATAGAGGGCACAGGGCGAGTTGAATATGCAGGGATGATATATAAAAAATAAAATTAAAAGATGAGAGAGGAATATATTGGAAAAAGGAGAAAGGGAGAAATAGAATGGGGTAAATTATCTCCCATAAAAGAGACAAGAAAAAGGTATCACAAGAGAGGGGAAAAGGGGGAAGGTGAAAGAAAACGAGTGAACCTTCCTCTCGTTGTGTTCCTGTTTGTCCTTGTTACTACTATTAAAACAAAGGTGCCATAGGACCCTCAGACAACAATGCCAGTTGAAGTCCTGAGGACCAGCTTCAACAAATACCCTTCCTCCAGGATGATTTAGTACTGTTGTAGTTAGTAATGATATACATAATTTTTTTAGAAAGCCATCTCTATGGAATTTGGGCAAAGCTGAATTCTAGCACTGGAAAAAATCACTGGATTTGGAGTTAGAAAGTTCTGGTTCTACTCCCAGCCCTGCCGCTTAGCAGCTGTGTGATCTTGGGTAAATCATTCCAAACCTCATTTTATAGATTATAACCTTATAGATATAACATTGAAGAAATCACACTAGGGAGCGTCCAAAGGCTAACTCTAACATTGTGTACCCTATGTTCTCTTCTGGCTCTAACTTTTCCCTAGCTTGTTGTGCACACCATACCTCAAATTTTAATTCATCAAGGTATCAGGAAAGAGATGATGGAAAAGTAAGAGTGTGTTGTGATCTTTGTCCTTGTTTGTGAAAGCTTTCCTAGTGTCAATGTCCTTCTTTCTGATGGGGGAAACTGAGGCACAGTGCTTGGAGTCACTGAGCAGATTTAGGTGGAGAATTTTGGAATTCACCATTCGCCATGAATGTTCACTGGATACTTAATATGTATCTAGCCTTGTGTGGTGCTACAGAGTGTAACAAGGAAAGAAGTATAAGAAATTATTTTGTCCCTGAAGAAGACAATAATCCAGCAACATCTTTAGAAAGGAAAATCTCTTTCTAACCTTGATGCTGTAGAACAGGACTAACCCCTGTATTAAAGGCTAACCATGCTAGCCTTAGAGCAATTTGCATTTTTATTGTGTTTATGCTCATAAACTCTTTTATCCACATTGGCAAGGAAGAAAAAGTATTTTTATTTCCATTTTATAGATGAGAAATCTGAAGTTCAGAGGGAGGAAGTAACATGCCCAAGTCATACAGCTACACTTGTATTTCAAGATATGGAATGATGTATTTGTGGGATTTCTGGACATCTTACTTTAAATAATCCATGATTTCACTGGATTGGCTGATTCCTCCATCAGCTCAGATTATAAACCCTCTAAGGCTTCATAGTTAGTTTTCATGACTTGTGGTTTTTAACCTCTTTGCCTCAGTTTCCTTATCTATAAAAGAGAGGTAATAATAGCACCTACCTCCAGGGGTTGTTGCGTGGATCAGATGAAACAATAATTTATAATACAATGAAATAATAAATTGTAAAGCACATGGTAAGTGTTATATAAATGGTAGCTATAAATCCTACTATTACTTTTAAAACTCTTATTGAGATCTTGCACTCTTATGTTTTCCTTGGTTGGGAAGCTTCCATTCAGTCAACTATTATTATTATTTTTTTTGAGCTCAGCCTTATGAGAAAGATTTAATGGGAAGAGGAATAAGGTAAAAATATTATCGAGAATTTATATGAAGTGATTAGAAAACATTAAAGAACCAAGTGTTAGACCATGGAGTCACCAAGTCTTAGGGTTAGACTTTAACTTAGATGTCATCCAGCCCTTCCCTCCAGGCAATGCAGGAATCCTCTCTATAATATATCTCCCACTTGGAGATGGTCTTCCAAAATGAGACAGATCATTTAGTCTCTGCTTGAGAAATCAAAATGGAGGGACAGAAGAAAAATGGGCAGAGGGGAGAGATGAGTGACAAAACAACCTCATAAGGCAGTCCCTTCTGCTGGGAGAAGGAAGCTACACATTTATTAAGTATTTACCATGTTCTAGGCACTGTGCTTAGAGCTTTACAAATATTATCCCATTTGATTCTCATAATATCCCTGGGAGGTTAGGTGCTGTTATTATCCCCATTTTACAGTTGAAAAAAACTGAGGCAGATAGAAGTTAAATGGTTTGCCAAGAGTCATACAGCTAGGAGTAAGAGCCTGAGGCCAGGTTTGAATTCAGGTCTTTCTATTTACTTGTCTTTGGTTCCTGGGAAATACTTTTAGCACCTATCTTCCAGGAAAGTTGTGAAGATCAAATTTTTAAAAAAATTTAGATTTAGATTTAAAATATATAGTGCACTTTGCAAACCTCACAGCACTGTAAAAATGCCAGTTATTATTATTACAAGTGATTAAGAATTTTTCCCTTATACATATACATATATGTAAAATAATGCAATATAATATAAAATAATATAATATAAGGGAAAAAATTTGCCTCTCTATAGCTTCCACTCATTACTTCTCATTTTGGTCTCCTGAAACATGGAGATAAGTTTTGCTTTTGTCATTCTAGTTCTGCCCTCTTCCCTTGAATATTAACACACAAACAAATAACAAACCACTCATATCCCCTCAGACTCTTCTCTTCTCCAGGCTAAATATCCCACTTTCTTCCCATAGCATGGCATTCAGACCCCGCACCACCTTCATCACAGTGTTCTCCACGGATCAGATGAAATGGTGGAAAGCAGGGCCTTTGGTATTATGCATGGATAGGGGTGGGGATGCATGCAGAGCTCATCAATTTCAGTTTATTCCATTAGTCATTAAGTTCTTTACACTGTTATAAGTTCCTAACTTTTCAAGGCCTAACTGACTGCTCACTTGCTGCACAGGAAAACAGCCCTTGAACATCCTAATGGGTTGAAGATGCTGAGTAAGCAACTTTCCCATTCCAATTCCATTTCAGGGGAATAATTATAAGCATGCCTTCTGCTAGGAAAGCCCGCCTCAGCCAGGGAGTGCAAGGGAGAGCAAGCCAGCCAAATCCCAAAGGGAACACAAAACCTCGAGCGAGGAGTTCCAACAAAATGTCTGACAAAGAGTATGCTAAAGCCATGTCAGGCTGCCAAACTCGTTCTCTCTCATCACAAAGCACAGGCGGGCAGACAGGAAAAATACAATGAGGGAGAGACAATTGACTGAGAGAGAGAGACAAAACAGAAGCCAGAAAGAGGCTACCTTGGGAGTGCAGTACAAGGGTTCCAATGCAAAGAAGTGTGCGGTGTGCTTGTAGGCCTATAACAATAAGGAAAACATTAATCAAAGGAGCCAACAAACCAAATTCAGCTGTTCAACCATGTATGATCATTTTCAATTTTCCATGCACATGGAGATGAATCTTAGTCTGGATAATTAAAAACAAACAAAAAACAAAACACTAAGCACCCCTCCTTCCATCCTTCCAAGGCTGGATAATTCAAAACTATTCTGGTTTGGCTTTGAAATTAGAATCATAGGATCTTAGAGTTGGGAAATATATTAAAGGTGATATAGCTCAGCTTTCTATGTCATTAGAGAAATCCCTGTAATGAATAACCATTTCTTTCAGAAGGTGCAATTCCTTATCCTGGCCTATCCTCTGCTCCCACCAAAACGGCCCACTCCTGGTCCACCCAAAACAATTTTATCTCTCAAACCTTTTTTTTCAAGCTGGTCCTTTCTCCTAAAATGCGCCCCCCCCCTTCTCTCTTTCTAATAATCTGAATTTTATTCATCCTTCAAGAGCCAGCAAAAAAACCTATCATTTCTCAGGGAAATTTTCTCAACTTTTCTAACTGAAAGTCATTGAGTTGAAGACATTTGGGACTAAAAAATATCCTTAGTAATCATCTGGTTCAGTCCCCTTGTTTTTCAGAGAAATAAAGTGAGGACTACATAAGGAAAGGGACTTATCAAACACCATAGAGTCAGTTAGGAACAACGTTGAAGCAATCATCAAACTCTTATTCCTTAAGGCTCATGTTGTCTGAACCACTCATTTGATATACCATTTCTTATTGGTAAATACTGTCCTCTTCAAAATTCCCCATAGGATGTTATAGTAAGCTTTATCAAGTACATATGCTCAATTAGGTAAATCGAACTGAAGAGAGAACCAAGAACAAAGGTCTAGAATGGATGTAGGGAGAGGCTAGTCTTGCTTACCAACAAAGAGGCCATGGTAAAAGAGCATCTTCTTCAGGTTTCTCCAGAGAGACCTGGAATTTGCATGAAGATTCAAATTCTCCTCTCACCAAATACAATTGAACTAAGAAAAAGATAATAATGTATTCATTCTGGTGTTAAAGTTTTCCATTTATAAGTGTTTCCAAAAATTTCTGGATTGAGATCATGCTTTCCTGGAATTAGAAAGGTGAACATTTTAAAATACCAGGTCATATTTTTTCTTTGTTCTACCCAAAGGGTATCCTTAGTATTACTGATTTTGCCCATCTTGTAGAATAGAATTTTCTTAATGTTTTAGATTTCAGGGCCATGTGGTTTGGCCTAATGAGGGAGCTGGTTAAGATGTCTGCCCTGTGTTCCCCAAGGCTTAGGTAGGGACAGGATTGTGTGTGCGTGTACATAGGAATGGAAGGTGGGTAGGTACCACCTTCCATCCATTCCTGTTCCTGCTCCCATGACATCACTGCTTTTTTCCTTCTCTCCTTTTCCATATTCATTTGCTTTTTATTCTCTTTTGTTTGGTGTTTTCCTTACTCATTCTCTCTGCTCCCTTGCCATCATCCTTCTCGTTTTAGCTGTCCCTCTTCCTCTTTTTCCTTCACAACCACCTATTTCCCTCCTTTCTTTCCCCTTCTTCAGTTTTCTGTCTCTTCTCAGGTAGAGACTAGCACATCAGAAACAGGAGCCAAAACTCTGAATTCAGTGGTTTGAGAATTGTGTGTGCTTTACTCCCTCCTCGCCTGGCAACCCTGTTTATTTGCCTGGGAGGAGTGCAAGAGGTTTTCCTTGCCAAACTAGTTAAATGGCCAGAGTCTGTGCCCACAGTAGGGAAAAGAAGTTCCTGATGCAGCACCTAGGACTGTCCATTAACAGAGACGAGCAATGCTCTGGTGCCTTAAATTTGTCGGCCTGTCTAATTTCAGGAGAGAATGGATGATCTCCATCTTGGAGTCAGTGTATGGAAACATACAACAAAAAGGAAAGCTTTATTAACACTGGAAATGTACTCTTAGCTTGGATTTCCTCTTCAACACCCATCTTGTTCATCTCACAGTTCAATGAACTGTTAACATCACATATTTCTTCTGTTCCAGCTGCAAGTCCAGTTACTCTAGCTTCCACTAACTGCAGACAGATGAGATTTAGCTTTCCTAGGGAGAGGGAGAGAGCAAGATTAAGTCTGTGTAGATGGGTCTGGCAGTATCAATGGGTTGCCAGTTGGACTCTTGATATACTGTGGGGGTAGAATGTTTCCATCTTTCTATTGTCTGATTGTAAACCATAGATCAGTTTTCCTATATCGATGAGTGCTTCCATTCAGCTGATTCTTTAGCATGAAGGAAAGCAGTAGAGTTGTATATGACCGGTGGCTGTTATCTGGCATGACTTCCTGGGCCAAATATTCTGTGCTTGGCTACTTTTGTCCTTCAGTAGTTTGTGGAGAAACTGAGAATAATAGAAACTACAAGAAGGTTTGCCTCTTCTCATCATTCATCTTGGAGCAATAGAAAAGATTGAATTTGAAATCAGAAGACTTGGATTCAAGACCTAGTTCTTCCATTAATTAGCTACATGATGTGGGTCAATTAGAATAGCTCTTTCACCCTGGGTGGATGAATAGAGTGACATATATATAAGAGATGACTAGAGTGAGTGATTATCCATGAAAGCCTCTGACTCCAAAGGGATTCTATCAGCTCCTGGGTTTAACCGCATTTGACCTATCTGAAATGAGTGGATTTGTAAGAGGTTCTAACTCTCTTTGTGTACTTTAGTATAAGAACATACTACCCCTAAGATGCCTGGCTTATGTGGAATTGGTGGTCTGGAAAGGGCCAACCTTTTAGGAAGAGTAATAAGTAGTGTCTCATTTCCTCAGATAAAAGATAGAAACTCTGATGGTAACAATACACATCTTCTTGTACCCTCCCTGTGTGAGTATGTCCATGTGGCTTGTATATTATCCAATAAGTTCTATCATTAGATCAATTTAGGGTAAAACTTTACCTCTATTCCTTAAAATCCTACATCTGGCCAGTATATTACATAACTGGAGGAGAAACACTTAATTTTTTATAGTTCCCATTTCTTCATTTGCAAAAGAGTGATAATGATATTTAGAATAACCACCTCACAGGATTGTCATGTGGGAAGTGCTCTGAGAAATGTTGCTTAAAGGGAACAACTTTGCTTACCCTAAAATCATAGAGCTGGGATGACCAGTTCAAACTTTTTCATTTTATGGACAAGGAAAGTGAGGTCCAGAAATCTCAGTCAACTTTGATTTACTTTGTACATAGATAATTTCTAGCTTAGGAAGGCAGATGAAAGCAAAATACACAGGAATCTCTAGTTAGAAGCTTAGACTTGACTCAGCCTTGAAAGTGTTCAGACCTCAAGTCAATCTCTGTTGCTAAACCTTAACTCTTCCTACTTTCCTCTCAAAACTCTTTTTAACTCTCCTAATACAACAGAGTGAATGCATCTAAAGGAGGAAAAATTGAACTTCCACATTAAATTTCAATTCTGTAGGGTTCCTCTGAACTTAAATGAGACTTTGACTATTTCTTTCTATGACAGTTAGGGTCACTGAGATCAGACATTTAGAACTGAAAAGGACTTTTGAGCACACTTAGTCTCATCCCCTCCGGGAAACTCAAGAGATTTTTCATGGTCACACAACTCATGTGGGACAGCGAAGTGGTACAATGTAGAGAAATCTGACTTCAAATTTATCTTTAGACACTTATTAGCTAGGTGACCCTGGACAAGTCATTTAACCTCCATTTCCTCATCTGTAAAATGGTGATAAAAATAGCATCTACCTCCCAGGGTTTTTATGAAGATAAGATGAGATAATATTTGTAAAGTGTTTAATCCAGGGCCGGGAACATAGCAGATAATATGTGTTTGTTATTTTTATTGTTATTATTATCATTATGGATTTAAATCTAGGTCTTCTTGACTCCATATCCAGCCCTCTATCCATTATTACATGTTCATTAGGATGACTGGAGATGACCCAAGCTGCCATACTCACTTAGCATGAGGCAACGCCCATCCATTGAATAGGCCTGTTTAAGATGTAGCCAGGATATGGCCCCTTTAATGAAGCCAAGAATAAAGAAAGACATCAGGCTGGGAGGGTAACAGCAACAGTTACTATTGATAATCACTGTAAAGCTAGGAGGGTCCAGAGGAGCCCTTAGGCAGGGGCCCATTGGCATCCCAGCTTCAGAGAGCAGTAGGTTTAAGGCTTTAGGAGAGTAAAGCAGAGCAGAAGAGGGGACAGGAGAGGAGAGGATTCAGATGACTCTTGAGGACAAGTGAGGCTGGTGACCCGCACAGCCCTCCCTCACTCAAAACAAAGTCAAGTCCAAGTCATGTCATCATTTCTCTGATGGCATGGTCTTCTTTGGCAACGAAGGATGAACACATTATTACATGTGCCCCCAACTTCTCCAGCCTGGCTCTTTCACCCGAGCCCTTCAGTTTGTAAGGTAGAAATGATAGACTATATGACCAATGTCATGCATAGCTGCTCCTTCAATAATTGCTTTCATTTCTACAGAGCTTTCTAGTTACAAGACTCTTCCTCAGCCATGATCTTATTTGCTTCTCACAATGACCCTGTTAATTATTATTCATATCTTGCGGATAAAGAAAACAAGACCTAAGCAGTGAACTGATTTACCCCATGTTTCACAACCAGTATATGGAGAAGTTGGGACTTGGAACCAGATCTCCTTGCTCCTACATCCTCACCCTTTTCTCTTTCCACTGTATTTGAGTGGACACGTTGCTAGTCTGTAGGCCTCCCTGTGTTCATCCTCTTTTCTGGCTTCTCTAATCCACTATCTATACCACTACCAAACAGAGGCATCATGATACAGCAGAAAGAAGGCTGGCATAGGAGTCACAAAGTTTAAATCCATGTTCTGCCACTTTCTAGCTGCATGACCTCAGGCAAGTTATTTACCTTCTCTGGGCTTCAGTTCCCTCATCTGTAAAATGAGAAAGGTTAGATTGACTGGTCCTTTAAGGTCCCTTCTAGCTCTGTTTATGATCACATGATGATCTTTGACAATCTTAAAGTGTATTTAATAAATGCTTATTGAGTTGAATTGAGTAAACATCCTTGCATTTGATTGTAACATCCTTGAATTGAGACCTTTTTTCCAGTTTTCATTCTTTTTGAGAACTTAACTTGCTTGATGAATGTGTACTGAATTGAATGGAAAAATCTTTCTTCTCTTGGCTTCTATGATACTACGTTATACCAATTCTTCCTCTATCTCAGTGGCTGCCAAGTCATCTCAGGACTCTAAACCTGGCACTCTTTTCACTATATCATGTGTAGTGAATCACTCTCTGAGTCAGTTATTCAATCATATCTGAGTCTTTGTGACCCCATGGACCATGCTGTCCATGGGGTTTTCTTGGCAAGCATACTGGAGTGGTTTGCCATTTTCTTCTCCAGTGGATTAAGGAAAACAGAAGTTAACTGACTTGCACAGGGTCATACAGCTAGTAGAATTGTCTGAGGCTGGATTTGAATTCAGGTTTTCCTGACTCCAGATCTGATACTCTTATCTACTGAGCCATCTAGCTGTCCCTATTTAATAAAACAAATATATACTTACTGTGTACACAACTTCAGGACAGGGAAAATATGTAGCTTAGATAAGACAAACTGGCAGCATGGGGTAGTGTATGGACAACTTGCCTTGAGTCCAGAAGACCTGGGTTCAGGTCTTGCCTTTGATGTATATGGCTGTGTGATCATGGGCAAGTCATTTAAGTTCCAGTGCAACCAGGCAGCTATTTAAGGCTCTAAGTTCCTGAGAAAGTGTTGACCTGAATTGATAGAGGAAATCTCCTCCCCTGGGAATTTCTTATATCATTGAAATTATAGAGCCAGTCCCCATCTTTAGTAAATCCAAGGTTCCACCCCTCAAGTAGCTCACAAGCTTACTTAGAGTTATCAACCCAGATAACTATAACACATAACATTACATGAGAAAAGCAAGTAAGAGAAAGTGCTATGTGAAGCCAGAAGGGGAAGGTCGTGGCTGACCAGGGAGATCAGGGAAGGCGTTTTAGAGGAGGTGGCATTTTTGTTGGATTTTCAAAGATGGATGAGATCAAATGAGATAATGTATGCAAAACGCTTATAACCATAAAGCACTGTCTAAATGTGAGTCATTATTATCATATGCCTCCCCCATGAACACCTCAAAAGGCAGAAAATGGTGATGTTTAATCAGGCATGTCAAAGTTAGAGACTCTTGGGAGGCTGGGTGTCTCATTTCTGTGCTTAAGTCAACTTGCTAGTGCTAGGTTACCCAAGGGCACAGCCTTCTCTGGTCTCCTGGTTCAATTCCAATGAAACAAATCCTCTGACAGAAGGAACTCTAATCCATTGCTTTGCCCACTTATACCAGCACCACCTCATATTTGTACAACCGCTTACAGTTTACGAAGTGCTTTCACATACATTATCTCATTTAATCCTTACGACAGCCCTTGGAGGCAGGCAGGGAATTGATGGTATTAATCCCATTTGTTATCTCAGGAAGCAGGGTGAGAGGGGTTAAGTTTCTTGCCCAGAGTCACACAGCGAACCAGAAAGGGAGCTAGGACTGGAACACAGGTCTTATTAATTCTAGTCTAGGGAACTTTCACCACTTTTACCATGCAGCTGTACGATGCAGCAGATTCCATTTAAAGATGATGATGATGGAGATTAATAATAAAAATAATAATGGCAATAGCAATAACCAGGATTAAGTTTTCTTCATTGTTGAGAACTCCCAGTGAGAAACTTTCTCTACTTTGCTGTTCCAACCCTTCTCCGTAATTTATAGTCACGGAAAGTTGTCTGCAGCAGGCACCCGGCTTTAGAGGGTCAGAGGCTGATCTTGGACCCCATATTCTTGACTTTGAGGTTAGCTCTCTGCCTTTTAGGCAGCACTTCCTCATTGCTGATAATGATGACAATAGCTGGCATATCTTTCTTTTTTTAATGTTTATTTATTTATTTTTAGTTTTCCACATTCGTTTCCACAAATTTTTGAGTTCCAAATTTTCTCCCCATCTCTCCCCTCACCCCAAAACACTGTGCATTCTGATTAACCCTTCCCTCAGTCTGCCCTCCCTTCTATCACACCCCACTCTTCCTTTATCCCCAACTTCTCTCTTTGCTTGTAGGGCAAGATAGACTTCTATACCCCATTACCTGTATTTCTTATTTCCTAGTTGTATGCAAAAACAGTTCTCAACATTTGTTCCTAAAATTTTGTGTTCCAACTTCTCTCCCTTCCTCCCTCCCCACCCATCCCCACTGAGAAGGCAAGCAATTCAGTATTGGATATATATGTGTGTAGCTTTGCAAAAGACTTTCATAATAGTCATGTTGTGTAAGACTAACTATATTTCCATTCATCCTATCCTACTCCCCATTTATTCCATTCTCTCTTTTGGCCTTGTCCCTCCCCTCAAGTGATTACTTCTAATTACTGCCTCCTCCCATTTGCCCTCCCTTCCATCATCCCTCCACTCCACTTATCTCCTTCTTTCCTACTTTCCTGTAGTGTAAGATAGACTTTCATTTGAAATTGAGTGTGTATATTATTCTCTCCTTAAGTCAAATGTGATAAGAGTAAGCTTCATTTTTTCCTTCTCACCTCCCCATCTTTTCTCTCCATTGAAAAAGCTTTTCCTTGCCTCTTTTATGAGAGATAGTTTGCCCCATTCCATTTCTCCCTTTCTCTTCCTAATATATTTCTCTCACACCCCATAATTCTATTTTTTTAGATATCATTCCTTCATATTCAATTTACCCTATTCCCTCTATCTATATATGTGTATATAATCCCTCCAACTACTCAAATACTGAGAAAAGTTTCAAGAGTTACAAATATGATCTTTCCATGTAGGAATGTAAACAGTTCAATTTTAGTAAGTCCCTTAGGATTTCTCTTTCCTGTTTGCGTTTTCATGCTTCCCTTGACTCTTTGAAAGTAAAATTTTCTATTCAGTTCTGCTCTTTTCATCCAGAATGCTTGAAAGTCCTCTATTTCATTGAATGACCATTTTTTCCCCTGAAGTTTTGCTGGGTAGGTGATTCTTAGTTTTAATCCTAATTCCTTTGACTTCTGGAATGTCATATTCTAAGCCCTTCAATCCCTTAATGTAGAAGCTTCTAGATCTTATGTTATCCTGATTGTATTTCCACAATACTCAAATTGTTTCTTTCTAGCTGCTTGCAATATTTCTCCTTGACCTGGGAACTCTGGAATTTGGCTACAATATTCCTAGGAGTTTTTCTTTTTGAATCTCTTTCAATGATTGATGGAGTCTCTCAATATTAATTTTACCCTCTGGTTCTAAAATATCAGGGCAATTTTCCTTGATAATTTCATGAAAAATGATGTCTAGGCTCTTCTTTTGATCATGGATTTCAAGTAGTCCTATATTAAATTGTCTCTCCTGGATCTGTTTTCCAGGTCAGTTGTTTTTCCAATGAGATATTTCACATTCTCTTCCATTTTTTCATTCTTTTGGTTTTGTTTTATGATTTCTTGGTTTCTCATAAAGTCATTGGTTTCCATGTGCTCCATTTTAATTTTTAAATAACTATTTTCTTCAGTGAACTTTTGAACCTCCTTTTCCATTTGCCTAATTCTGCTTTTTAAGGCATTCTTCTCCTCATTGGCTTTTTAGATCTCTTGTGCCATTTGTTAGTCTATTTTTAAAGGTGTTATTTTCTTCAGCATTTTTCTGGGTCTGCTTTAGCAAACTGTTGACTTGCTTTTCATGATTTTCTTGCATCCTTCCCATTTTTCTTCCCAATTTTTCCTCCACCTCTTACTTGATTTTCAAAATCGTTTTTGAACTCTTCCATGACCTGAGGCCACTGTATATTTATTTTGTAGGTTTTGGATGTAGAAACCTTGACTTTTATGTCTTCCTGTAATGGTGTGCATTGTTCTTCCTCATCTGAAAGGATAGAAGAAAATACCTGTTTACCAAGAAAGTAGCCTTCTATAGTCTTATATTTTTCCCTTTTTAAGGCATTTTCCTTTTGAGTCCTTTGTCAAGAGGAGGGTATACTCTAGGGACCTGTAAGTTCTCATTTCCTCCAAGGTGGAGGAACTCTTCTTCTGGCCTTTACACTGGCCTGGGAACAACCAAAAACTTTTTTACCCAGGATCTGTGAGTAGAATTTTCTCTCCAGAGCCTCCACCAAGTCCACCACGACAGTGCTCTTCCTCACCCTGGGGTAAGCGAAGAGACCTAGATCAGTGGCTCAATTTCCCCAGGGTCTTTAGGTGGAAGGTTCCAAAAATGGACACTACCACTGCAGTGGCTGTTACTGGTGAGGCAGATGGCATTCCCTTGTTACACAGGTGAAAGAGCTTTCTCACTGACCTTTGAAGCTGTCTTTGGCATTTGTGGGTTGAGTAATCTGGGAACCACAGCTGCTGCTGGGGATTCTACCCACTGAAGTCTGCTCTGGTCCTGTGATCCTGTCCCTGCCATACTGTGGCCAAGGCTGGTCTGTGCTTTGCTCCAAGCCCCATGCAACAGAGCTTTCCTGTCAATCTTCCAGGCTGTCTTGGGTTGGAAATCTCTTTCACTCTGTTATTTTTTGGCTTCTACTGCTCTAGAATTTGTTTAGAATAATTTTTTACATGTATTTTATGGGCCATGGGGGAGAGTTTTTATAGATCCATTCTTCTATTCTGCCATCTTGGCTCTGCCTCTTCCCATATTGGTTGTGCCCCCTCAGCTGGCATATCTTTCAAAGATTTTACATATATCATTCAATTTTCTCAATGACTTTGTATAGGTATATACTATTTTATGGAGGAGAAAGCTGAGATCTGTAACTTTTGCAGGACACACAATTAATAAGTTTCTGAGGTGGTTTACAAAAAAAAAAGGCAACCCCTCCCCCCAAAAAACCATGATCCTTGCTCTCAGAATGCTCACATATGAGAGACAAACATGATGATGATGATGATGATGATAATGATAGCATTAATATAGCACTTCAAGGTTTCCAAAGGGGTTTACAATGATTACCTCATTTAATCCTCACAACAACACTGGGAAGTAAGTGCTATTATTATTCTTATTTTATAGTTGAAGAAACAGAGACAGATAGAGGTAAAGTGAATTATTACACAGCTTGTAAGTGTCTGAGACTGGATTTAAACTCAGGTCTTCTTGACTTCAGGCCCAGAGCTGTATCCACTGCTTCACTTTAGCTATGCAACACAGAGAGAGCTTTTTCTTGGCCAAGAAAAAGATTGCACCTTCATATAGGAGTCAAGGAGGAGGTGTCTGAGTGATGTGAGGTGAAGGCGAGGGGAGTAGAAGAGCTCTTGGGAAATCACCAGTTTTTTCAGGGAAGTATGAGGCAGCATCCCCAGCTGAGAGGGTGAGGAAGAGATCACTATGAAAGGGTGCGGAATAGCCACTGTAGTCAGTGGGATAGTGAATCAACTGGGGAGTTTTAAAAGAATGGAATTACTGCAGTGAGGGTCTAATTGAGATGATGTAACATAAATTTGTATTGGACCCACTCGATATGGTTTCCTTACTTCTCTAGCTCTATTCTGAAGCATAGAAATAGGACTGAAGTAGGCAGATGATAGAAGTAAATCAAAGCTGGAGTTTTGTAAAATATCATTGGGGCTACTTCAAGCAGATGAGGGATTGAAAGGTAGAGGATAGAGTAGTGTTGGATTAATTCACCAAGTGGTCAAGATGGGGAAGAGAAGGCAGTATAACCAGTGAAGCAATCATGGACTAGGAAAGGATTGAGAGGTTGAGGGATTGGCGGTCATGACAAGGATGGAAAACAGGGGTCAGGGATTGTGAGACATAGGGAAAGATGGAGTGAAGTAAACATTAACAAATAAAGAAATTTCAGAGTACATGGACATAGAAGTGGAATAGTTGTGCGAGATTAAGGGCATAAATATCTATGTGTGTATATCTAAATTGGAATGGAGGATCAGTAGGTCATTGGGCACTGAATAGCTTGAGGATATGGGATTTTAGGGTATTGGAAGGTGCATCAATCTATTTATATGTATCAAGTTATATCAATATCTATCGATAGACATACACACACGTATATCACAATCCTGTTATATGAGGCCAGGAATTTTAGTGGAAAGACTGTGCTCCAGGCATCAAATTCATTGAAGAGGAGGGAGAATGGCTTGGAAGCCAACAGAAAACAGCCACCCAGAATCTTGATTGGTAGACAAATTTGAATAGTGTGAACATCAAAAGGGGAGAATAATTGAATGATGGTGGTAGAGTGAAAGTCTGGAAATAATGACTTCTTTAACAAACCAGTGGCTCAAGAGTATGAATGAAAATTGAAAAAGGTATTGGAAAAGGTGTCCAAGGAGGCTATGTCATCAGGAGGGATTCAGGTCACAGTGAGTGGCAGAAGATGGAAGGAGTGAGAAAAAAAGAAAAAAGTTTTAAGATGCCAATAAGTTTGTTAATTATGGAGCAGTCATTCCAGAAAGCACAGTGGAAAGGGCAGGCAGATCTCAACTGGTATTTTGAGAGGATGGTATGTTTGAGGAGACTGGAACAGGCAGATTTATACATTAGCATTTATACATCAGGGAGTTTAGAATCACTGGAATGGGGAGAATATGAGAGTGGAAGTATGCTGATCTTTAAGGAATGAATGAATCAAGGTAGAGCTTTAGTAGCTAGAGAGAATCCTGTCAGGGAAGTGGGTAATTATACAATTTGAGGTCTTCCCTTGATGTTCAACCTTGTGGTGTTTGGCAATTTGTGTCTTGTGAGGCCCAGGAGATCTGCTTCATAACAGTTGAGAGCAGTTGAAGGTATGGCCTAAGAAACTGGGTCAGGAAGAAGGAAAGCGAGATCAGTTAAGGGATATGCAGCATGTATAGGAGGTTACCTTCAGGGATCTGAAGAAGGTCTTTCGGGAGAAAATAGAGGCTGTAAAATAGGTGACTGGGATCAAGACTGATGGAGAGCTCACTGGGGAGCTGTTCTATGTTCTATGCACTGTGCTTGGTGCTGGAGATATAAGTAAAGCAATGAAATCTTCCTCATTTTCAAGGAACTTTTATTATAGTCTACAAACACAATGTATTCTTTATTGCTAGGCCTAACTTACTAGGCTGTAAACGCCATGAAAATTCTATCTAATTTTTGTATTTCTTTCAGTACCTAAGGCATAGCTTTGTACAATGGACATAATAAATATTCATTGAATGAATAGCAAATATACAAGAGTTATGTATGGTCACAAGAAAATATATTCCTCAAGGAGGTGCCTCTTGGCATCAGTTGTTAAGCTTCACTGTCATAACAAAAATGCCACAAATCCAAAGTGTCTGGTGTCTAATCTGCCTGGTGTCAGAGGCTCTTGGAACTCTATAGGAATGAATTTTTTTCTTCAAAGGAAGAGCTCAGTGTATCCCCAGTCCAAGATAGAAAGTTCCCATGTATTCCAAAACATCCATAGAACCATTATTTTCCTCTTAAATCTAAATTTGTGTCTGAAGATGAACATTCATCACATTCATATTCACAGCACCTTTTTTAATAGCAAAATACCTAAACAAAACAAAAATCTAATCTGGAAATAATGTAGATATCTATTGATTGGGGAAGGGCCAAACAAATTGTGGGATATGAGTATAATGAAATATTATCATGCTGCGAACAATGACAGATATGAGAAATTTAGAGAACTCTAGGAAGACTTCCATGAACTGATGCAAAGTGAAGAAAACAGAATGCCTCTTTCTTTTAATGTCTTAGAATCCTGGTTTCTCTTAAAGCTCAGCTGAGATATCATCTCTTACATCATTAATTCTGATCCCTTTAATTGCTAGTACTCTTCCTTTCCCAAATTACCTTGTATTTATTTTGTATATACTTACATAGCTACATGTTATCTTTCCAAGAGAATATAAGCTCATTGAGGGCAAGGGCTGTCTCCCCTGTGCTTGGCACATAGTAAGCACTCCCTAAATGGCTACTGATGGAGTGACTGAACCATGATATTAACCATCACCTACATAATGTGGGTAAAAACAGCCCTAGAAAATAGCTGAATATAGATTAAATGAGATGACTAATATTGGTTCCAAAGGTGAGAAAATGAAACATCCTTTCTTATGTTCAGTAGAGCTGAGGAGGAGTATAGATGCCCAATGGTGAATGCATCCTCAAGTGTGGTTACTCTATTAACTGGTTTTATTTTACTGTTTTTGATCCTTGCATTGGAAGGATTCTCTTAAGGGGTATATTGAGAATGACTGTGGTATGAAAAACAAAATCAAAAAAAACACCAATAAAACAAAACAGAAAAAAGGAGCAGTTCTGATGAGTGAATCAGTGGCATAAGCAATGTATCTCAGGAGGGATGTCTACCAACTACAGAGAACAAAATGTTTTCTAGCACTTCAGAAGCAACCATTTACATATGATTGTGATGCCAGTTACAGCTTATCCTTATGTATTCAGTAAGGCAGAGTCTGAAAGGCCAATGTTTTGGTTTTTTTTTTTTAACTTTCATTTATTTCATAAAGAGTTGATGGCCAAGGTCAAGCAGTGAGTGGATGAGAGACCTGGCATGAGAACCACATCATCTGAGTCCAAGTTAGACTCACAACTAGAAGAGAATTCCTGAGATCCAGAAAAATTCAATGATTTATCCAGAGCCATAAGATCATGGCATCATAGATTTAGGGCTGGAAGAGGCAGCTAAATTGTGTAGTTGATAGAACACTGGACTTGGAGTAAGGAAGCCCCAAGTTCAAATACAGCCTCAACTTCTTACTAACTGTGTGACCCTGGGCAAGTCATGTAAGCTTTGTTTACCTCAGATTCCTCAGCTATAAAATGAAGATAATAATAGTATCTATCTTCCAGAATTATTATCTCACCTTTGAGACAATATTTGTAAAAATGCTTGGCACTGTATAATTGCTATTACTATTAAGAGACCTTGGAAGCTATTGAATCTAAACTATTCTTTTTGTAGATGAAGAAATAGAGTCCTGTGGAAATTAAGTGACTTCCTTAAGGCCACACAGCTGGTAAGTGGCCAAACTTGGACTTAGATCACAGACTTCTGACTCTAAGGTCAGTATCCAGTGATAATACCAGGGTGAGTTTCATCTCCCACCTGATGGCTCTGATTATGTCTGTGTCTGTGACCAAACCATTCCTGTTAAAACCAACACTGGGGAATAAGCCATCACTTTCCTCTTTCACTTCCATTTATATTCTGGAGATGGCTGCAGAGACATAAGTATCTCAGAGCCCACGAGGAATGGACTCCTGGTGTGGTCATCATGGAGGCAGTGTGCTAATTACTGGTGAGCCTCCCCAAATTCAATGTATTCATTTAAATGGGATCTGCCATCCTCTCTTTTCAAGCACTTGACATCACAGGCTATCTCTCCGATAATCCTTTTTAGATTAGTGTCAGACCCCAGATGAATCCTGGCTCATTCTCTTGCCATGTTTACCAGGCAGATTTCCAACACTGTTTCATATGGATTAGGCTGAGCAACTTAGTACTTGTATGTTTCTCAGTGCATTTCAGAACCTCATGAAATTACATTATAGATTCATTGTATAAATAGAAGACTGAACACGATTATAGTCTGAAAGCCCCCAAGCAAAAGACCAGAATCTGAAAATAGATGGGGCCTAACCTGCCTGGGTACAAACATCTCACAATAAATTGGTCACATATTTGTTTACTTAATCTCTTGTTTCAAAATGCTGATTTAGTACAGAGAATAACCCTTTTTTTATGTGTTCTGGAGAGGAGGTAATAAAAAAAGGGAGGTGATAGGCAGATGATACAGAGGAAAGGATCCCCCTATTCTCCCCTATCTCCTTACCAATTCAGGATTAAGGGAATCTGACTCCAACATTCAACAAACATTTACTGAACTCTTAATTTGGGCAAGGCCTTGAGTTAGCCACCACAGGGGATGATAACTGGGAGGCAAACATGAGTGAACACAGTCTCTATACCCAAAGATCTTAGATTGTAATATCAGTGGCTGCCATGAACTGAATTCATTCTGAATTATCTTGATAGACAAAGTTTGGGTGTGTTATCATCAGTTCCACTGTTTGGGTCCAAAAATAGGAGTCACACTTTAGAAAGGACATTAACAAGAACATCTTTATCAAACAGATCATTTCTTGAAGCTAGCCTTGATTATAGCCCACAGGTTTTCAATGGGCCACAGAAACATTATCTCTAACTCTTGATAAATTTCGTAATCTTTCATGAAGCGTGGCATTAAGCAAGGTTGATTTGCAGTGTTCCATTTTCATTTGAGAATTTGGGTAATTCATGAACAATTCTACTAATATAACCATATATTTATCAGAGTTTATCATTTAAACATTGGAAATAAGAGTTCTAGGAGCATTTAGAAGGAAAAAAATGCCTGAAATTTGTTGAGGTGGATGTTTTAAAATCCAATGAGAATGCCCCAATATTTCAGGCTGGCATGGACTTCTGCCATTGGTTTTGGAATAACCTTGAATGACAATATGGATCTTATCAGTAAAAAAATTCTTTCCTTCCCAATATTCAGTACTCTAGGCTTTATATTACCTTGCCAATGACAGGTGTTTTTTTTCTTCATAGCATTGGTGAGCAACAATTTTTAACTGATCTTCTTGATATTTTCCACCTTCAAGAAGACTATGCTTACCCCACAGGGGAATCAATAACAATCTTTCCAACTTCCAGGAACTTCTGAAGGTATTTATTTGTTTTCTGAGGATTAAGGTATGTCTTATAACAACGTTTCATATTCATTTTGTTCATTTTTAACTTCATTTTCCTTTATGCTTAGGTGTGACTGATCCCAATTTAGTTGTGGGCTTATATGGTCCTTTGAAAACCTGCCTTCTCCAGAGCCACAACTACTGTAATATCTCCAAAAATCACTTAGAGATGTGATTTAAGACCACCAATTTCTGCATGTTTATTCAGAATAATATCCATTTTTAAAATGCATTGAATTACAAGTGTAACAAAAGAGAACAATGGAGCACATGTGTATGGCACAAAATCCAGTACTCAACTAGTAAAGAATTAATTTAAGTTGGAAAAACTGGCTCAATCCAATTTCATCTTGTAAAGGTCAGACCTCAGTCAGCCTAGTGTCAGTAGAGGCATACATGCATGATTATTGCTGTCATAAAATAAAATCATATTACAATTATTGCTTTTCCTAAGTAATTCACAAGCCTTTGTGTTTAAGGTCCTTACATCATTCCTCTGGACAATTATAACATGCTATTTGTTTTTCTGCTTCTATTATTTCCCCTCTCCAATTCGTCTTTCATATAGCCACCAAAATGGTGGCATAGTAGCTAGAGTGCTGAATTTGGAATTAGAATGATCTGAATTTGAATTGTTCCTGAGTCACTCCAGGGGTATTTGGCCCTGGATAGCCTCAGTTTCTTTATCTATAAAATAGGGAAAATAATAGCATCTATAGCCTTGTCCTGAGGATCAGATGATATTTTTAACATCTATATTTACATCTCCACAGATACATATATGCACATTCATCTATAGCTATATAAAGGTTTTGTAAACCTTGAAGTGCTATATAAGTGCTATATAAATGTTATTGTTATTACCAAAGCATAAACCAATCACCTCATGTCAATCCTATTTTTTTTTTCAGTTCTGCTTAAGGTCTATAGATGAAAATATAAACCCCTTAATTTGGCATTTAAGATTCTCCACCATTGGCTCCAAAACTCCTTTCCACTGTTCTGTTTGCTATTCCTTAAACTTGACATTGCATCTCCTGTTTTTCTGCAGTTATACAATCCGTTCCCTTCCTGGAATGCCCTTTCTCCTTATGTCTACTTTCAGATTCCTTATCTCCTTTCAAGACTTAACTGAGGAACCATTTCCTCTGGGTAGCCTTCTCTAATCCCCTAGCTATTCATGGTTTTTTCTCCTAAAACATCCCTAGAGCTCTTTGTCTGATTTCATTTTTGTCCATATTTCTCTTGACCTTGTCTTATATTTAACTGTGTCATATTCTCCCAGTACAACATAAGCTCTCAGAGGTTTGTTTTTGTCTTTATATTCCTAGTATCTTAAAAGGTTTCTGAACATGCAACGGGCAAAAATTAATTAAAAATCAAACATATAATGAATTCAAGGTGTTTCTGGCAGTGCATGTCCACGTTGCATCTGCAGCTTCACTGTAGCCTTGGTTCTGAACAAAAACCAGGTACACTTTGCACTGTGCATGCCCTCAGGTCACACAGCACCAATGAATGCTGCTGAAATGGGAAAAGGGGTCCTGAGCGGAGAAAGTATAAGAAGGCCTACTTTATACAGTATCTTGCACATAAGAGGCTTTTAATAAATGTTAGAAGTTATAATGTGAATCCTCCACTTATGTGACTCCAGTGACTTTCTATTGCTTCTAGAATAGAATAAAGTCTCCTCTCTTTAGCTTTGAAAGTATTATACAACTTGGCACCAACCTCTTTCAAGGCTCATTGGAAATGAATCTCCCTCCTGAAATTTGTGATCCAGTCTAACTGGTCTTGAATCTGTTTCTCCCACACATAATATTCTATCTCCAGCCTCCAGGCCTTTGGATGGGCCAGCTGACATGCCGGAAATATACTGCCTCCTTACCTCTGATTCATGTTCTCCCTCTTCCTTTAAGATGAAGCTGGAGCACTATCTTCTGCATGAAGCTGCTCCATCAGCTTCTAGCACCCTCTCAAACTACTTTGCATTTAATGACTTTGCATTTATTTTTACTTATTCATTTTATATTTATACTATATATATTTATATTTGTTGATTTCCCCCATAAGAATATATCCTCCTTATAAGCAGGTGGTATTTTATTCTTTGTGCATATATCACCAACACTTAGTATATATGGAACTTAAAACGTACTTGATGATTGATTGATGGAATTGATTACATTGCTAGTCCTGTAAATTTCAAGTAGTCATGGATTTCATGGAGGAGACCCTATAGTGTCTCTTGATCAATATAATGATCATATTGTCTACAAATGGGAGAATAATGAGAACTTTGCTGTCCATAAGGAATGCACCTTCCATTTAAATTCTTTGTAAGACATTATCCTTGACACTGGTGCATATTTTTGGAAAGCTTTCTCATCCTGATTTATGGTTTGCTTGATGATATTTGGAGGATTGTTGAGTAACGGTTTCCATATGATTTTATCTCTAATAGGCCTGCTAGACATTTTGTTGCAGATGGACCTTTAAGACTTTATTTTGCCTTACGAGGCTAGTAAAATACAGTGAAACTATGAAAAATGTTTGGAAATCAATAACTAGGAAAATAAGAGTAGATGGGGGAGGTCTACTCTGAATGGTGAACAATCTGAGTTGGAGAATATATTGCTTTAAAGCAATTTTACTTTATTATTTTCAAAGGTATATAGTAATAGAAAATAGATGCATTTTGCTAGGACCCATTCCAATGAGTTTATAAGAATAATTTGTGATAAGAACATTACAAGTTTCATGAGTCATCATGGCCAAAGAATCCATCATCTCATGCCTAATGTATTGGCAATGGACATTCTGCCTTTGGCCAGGCTGGTCCCTTTACAGCAGACTGAGTCTTTTTTAAGGATCCTATTTGAAGCCTTTGTAGGTCACTGAAATCTGGTAGAGATTACACTCACCATGGAATAGGTTTAGAAGACCTACGGTCACCTCAGACTTACCATGGTGAGACTCACACAGGTGGTAGGACACAGACAGACAGCCTAAGTATGGTCCTGGTATCAAAAGACTATTAAAACACTTGGGAAAGTGCTTCAATGTAGGGCAAATCCTAAAATATGGAATGGGAAGCCATGTATAGCTTATGACCTACACATGTGGAAAGACTACCTACATTGATGAAATTATGGACCCATTTTAATATAAATATACACATTACATATATAAATGCATTATATGAAAATTGATATAATAAAAGTGGGCTTAAGAGTTTATGAGTAATCTAAACATTCTTTCTAATCTCATGCTAGTATTAGACCTAGGGAACCCTCTAAAGGATCTGGAAAAGTAGATCAAGGTGTGGCTGCATTGGCCTGCAATTCATCCCATTACAGAATGCTGAGACTATTGATCACTTGAGTTTGAGAGTTCTGAGTTACAGTAGGACTAAAATAGGGCAGATGTTCACCTAACAATGGCACCAATATTGTGAAACCTCAGAAGGAAAGGGTTAAGAGGCTATGTAAGGAGTAGTGAGCCAGTACAAGTAGGAAAAATAGAATAAATGAAAACTTCTTCCCAATGTTGGAATTGGGCATTTGAGAGTGTGAATGTCCTCTGCATTCCTAGCTTAGTGAGAAGAAGAAGAAAAAAAAGGGAGAAAAAGATGTAGAATAAAAAAAGGAAGAAGAAGAAGGAGGAGGAGAAGAAGGAAAAGGAGGAGGAAAAAGAGGAGGATGAAGATGATGTTGATAAACTATGCCCTAGTTCATCCAAATAGTGAAAATTTCAAATGAATTGGGCCCAAGTCCTATTTTTGTTCATGTGGATAAAAGGCACTAGTCTTGCAGCCAAATAAAGAAGCGCGTTGAGGACTTTTGAATTCTAACAATGAAAGAGTAAAGCCTATTTTGAAAACCAGAGATCAGAATTTAGGTTAAGAAACTTTTCATACAACAGAAGGCAATATTTTTCTTTTTTTTGAAATCAGTTTGCCATGGTGGATGCACTAGATAATCTGTATAGTACGTAGCACCTTACGTAGCTGGGAAGTTTGTGTTTTAGTCTAGGTTTTTTATTTTTTCATTGTAGAGAACTCCCACCATGGGAACTCCCTCTAATGATTCAGGTTGGCAACTTTTCTTCAACTCATACTTTTAGAGAAAATTTCCTGAGCTACTGAGGCTTTGCCATGGTCATAACAGCTAGTATGTGCGACAGGTAGGATTTAAACCTGAATCTTTCTGATTCTAAGGCCATCTCTTCTATCCACTATTCTAAGATGCCTCTTCTTGCTGGGAAGACGGGCTACAAAAAGGAAAGAGGCAGTAGAAATTTTTACTTTGGTCACATTCTCTGTTTTTGTCATTTCACACTATGAGTCCTACTACATCCTGATCATGTTCACTAACTTCGCTTGCTCCCTTTTTCCCTGAAGGATATGAACACCTGTCAATACCCAGGAAACTCAGCCATCTCTTTTCAAATTCAAATTCAATCAGAGAAGCATTCATTCAACAAAAATTTCTTGAGCATCTATGAAGTGCTAGGTACGGGAAGCAGAGTTTACATTCTCCTGTTCTTGATGTTTTATTTCTTTAAGGCGCCTGTTGACTTGTAGGTCCTATCATGCCAATAGACCTTTTTTGGTGGGGAGGTGTTTGGTCAAGGAATTTAAATATTGACCCATATCAATCATGAATATGTGTTAATGTACTGTGGTAGTTGGAAATGAAACTATTTTCAGTTTCTATACCCCCATATCAGGGATATGTCTGTTATCAGGACTTGTGACCTTTCCCTAAAAGGTTATAGTCAGGATCATAGCCCAGGGTCAGATACATAGTGTAATATGGAGGATGGAGGTAGACAGAGGTACAGGTAGCTCCTTAAACGGTGCCCAAATGCTTCTGGTGTGTTGTAGCACAGAAAAGGCAAGAGGATTGCTCATTCAATCAATAAGTATTTATATGTGGCAGGCACTGTGCTAGCACTAGGAAGGCTACAAAGACCACAAAGACAAAGGTCAAAGCAATCCCTGCCCTCCTCAAGGAGCTTATAGTCTACTAGCTGATTAGGAGTAGTCTGGAAAGTCATTAATTGTACTGAGTAGGGGATTATTGGACCAACCCTTCTGCTGGAGTATTTAAGAGTCAGAGAGTGACTTGTACCTTACTGGTACATGGAATCATACATTGTTAAAGCTGAAAACAATCTCAGTAAGCATTTTATTCAAATACCTCATTTTATAGAAACTTAGGTCTGAGGTTGTATAAGTTGATCAAAGTCACACAACTGGTAAATGGCAGAGCTGTGATTTGAACCTACAGCTCCTATGTTCACATTCAGTGTTTTTCCCACTGTCCTATATTGGATCACTCTGGCCTATATGTGGTGGTAAGCAGATTGTGTCATGAGATTGAGTACTATAGCATAGGCAGTCAGAGGCTGACTGTGGCAGAAAGTATCAGTGTAGCTGCAAGACCTGCCTTGCTAGGTCCTGGGTCCTTCTCCCCTGGTGCCATCAGGGTGATGAGTAAAGGGTGGCGGAAGAGAGGGGAGGCATCACATGTGTTTGTGTTGGTCCAAAGTTGGACCCTACTCTGACTGCTCTAGAGCCCCTACCCAGCATGCATCACCGGTCAGAGGAGTAATGAGGATCCAGCCTAGACCTACCTATCTCAATTGGACTAGTTGAGTTCTTAGAGAAGGGATTCCTGCAGATGGCTACTGTGCATATGACACTGGGCTCTAAAGAATGTTACTAATTAAGAAATCCAGGTCAGGGAGGACATACAAAAGCCAGGAATAGAAAAATAAGAGCCTATAGGTCAAGCAATATTAATAATTTGGAAATTAAGGTGAGGAATCAGGCTGGGGCTAGAAACTGAGAAGTCTATAGCAATGAGGGATAAAGAGAGAACGAAAAGGAAGGTAGAAGACATCTAGTTTGTACATGGATAAGAATTCTCTCTACCAATCCCTGAGAAGTGGTCATCTTGACTCCACTTGGAGACTTATTTAAAGAGGATCTCCTGGGAGTTCTAAGTCCCAGGCTTTCCTTGGTTTTGTTTGATCTCACATGTTAATCCTCATTCCCTTGGCTTGGCTAAGGTCTGACATTCTAGCACACCATAGCAGCCTCTAAATAGAACTGCAGAGATTCACAGTATTCTTTCCCTCTCCACTTCTATTTAAGCATAGAGACCTAGCTGATTTCTTGATATACTGAAGTCCTAGTCAAATGGAATCTTGAGAGAAGAGTCTATTTGAGTTTATGTCCTGTTTTGCTGATTAAGTTAGGTTAACTGGAAAAGTCTATTTTCCTCAACCCTTATTGTTGGAAATCTTTCTAAAATGACTGAATTCATATTCTTGTGTTAGTAGGCAAGGTTTAGAGTGCTGCCCTCAAAACTTTTTTTGATGATGTAGCCCTATCAACAAAAAGGCATTTAAGCATAGACTTCCAAAAGGGAAAAAAAGGTTGTTGCTATTGTTAAGTCTTGTCTTTGTGACTCTATTTGGGATTTGCTTAGCAATGAGTGATTTGCCATTTGCTTCTCCAGCTCATTTTACAGATGAGGAAAGTAAAGCAAATAGGGTTAAGTGACTTGTCTAGGATTACACAGCTAGTTAGTGTCAGAGGCTAGATTTGAACTCAGGTCTTCCTGACTCAAGGCCTGACCTTCTATCTATCACACCACCTAGCTGCCCCAAGAAAAACAGTTACTTATCTATAAACTATATACATGCTCTACTATAATAATAATTATGTACATTTAAAACTTATAAAAAATAGAAATTCAAAAATGAAGTAAAGATAAAAAAATGACTCGTACAGTCTGCCACTATAGCAGAGAGCAGGGAGCCATTGAGGTTAGTAGGGAAGTAGCATTTTCAAATCTGTGCATTAGAAAAATCATTTTGGCCATCATGTGGAGGATGGGTTGGAGAGGAGAAAGATATAAGAAAAGGAGATCAAATGAGAAGCTTTGATGAGGGTTTGAACTTGGATGATAGATTCATGAATGGAGAGAAGGGGACAAATGTGAGAATTGTGGAGGCAGAAAGGATGAGATTTGGCAAATTAATGGATATTTGAGATGAGGAAGAGTGAGGATTAGAGAATGACATTGAGGTTTTGAACTGGGAGCCTTGAAGTTTGGTAGTACCTCTGAAAGAAATGGGAACTTTACAAGAAGGATAGGTGGCGGGGGTAGATTATGTAATAATATTGACAAAGCAGATATCTATTCTTTCTCCTCCTGTGCAACCTGTTCTATCTCACAGAAAATGAAAAGGGAAAGAACTCCTACACACTGGCCATTGCCCAGTGCAGAGTCCAGTTGCCCATCACAACAATGAGATAATCTGAGGTTGGAAGTGGGAGGGTGGGTAAGTTTAGTTATGCAGCAGCTGGCTCAGTCATTGGGAGGCCTGTGGCGATGGGGGTCAGGGAGGGAAATGGAGATGTGCTAAGTAGTGAAAGGCATGAAAGTCATGGTGTAGTTATTTTGGAGATATACCTATGGTTGGTTTTATGGAGAAGGTGATTTGGGACATTTCTTCCCACATCCTCCAAATGATTGATCACTTAGGATCATGTTACCATTCCCTGCTTTAGATATCACAGGTTTATAGAACAGAATTTGGTCTTTGTTGATGGATGATCTTGCCAAAGTCTTAGGTTTGTCATTCTTGGCAGGATTTCATAGAATCATATGATATTGGAGATAGGAGATTTATAGATCATCTTCAGTGCTCTCATTTTGCAGATGTGGAAACAAAGGCAAAATAATTAGCCCAAGATCCAATTAAGGGATGAACTGAGATTGATATAATAGTTTAATTCTCAAGCTTTCCCCCCATCACAACATGATACTTTTTGCCAAGGGGAATCACAAAGCATTGAATGTTAGGTGAGCAATATACAAGAGTTCCTATAACTGTCTCACTTCTAGAACTAGCCCCTGAGTCTTTGGGTACCTCTGCCTTTCTTTGACCTGGGAAAGTACTCTCATTTTCTTTTTTCTTTTCTTCTCCTGAACTCATAGCAGAAGAGAAGTCTTTGTACCTCAAAGAACAGAGCTGCTATTTTGACTTTCTCAATGACAAAATGAGTAGGCCATAAACTGCAGCTGGACAAAGGGGAAGGTGTGCCTGGGCAATATGGAAGCCTCAGGGGAGGAATTTCATGATCTGCCTAAGGAAAACTGTGGGACTCCCGTGTTGCTGCTCATCCTTTGAAAACTTCTGATAGAAGACTGGATAGCTAGAACTGGATACATGAATCTCAGTTAGAGGTTCTCATAGTCTTTTAACTATTGCTATTCTTCAGGCTGAAGTTCTATGCTGTAAGTCCTCATGGACAATGCCCACCCACATCCTACCTATTGCTAAAACTAGTCAACTCATTGTTAATGAATTCATTGATTTTGCCATTAAAAATCCGAACAATTTTTTTTAGAGATAAATGCCTTGCCTCTGAAGCTCAGAGAGCATCTAATCCAATCCCTTCTTTTTACAGATAAGGAAACTGAGGCCAAAAGTTAAGTGACTTGCCTAAGGTCATATTAGTAAGCAACAGAGACAAGCTTTGAACCTAAGTCTTCAGATTCCAGAGCCAGGGCTCCTTAAGTCTAATCCTCTTTTTGCCATATTATACTGTATCTCGGGGTGGAGATGGAGACAGTAAATAGGATTAGACTGAGTTTCTATTTTACTTTTTTATTCAGTCATGAATATGTGTGTTTACTTATATTTTATGATGCTTGTTTTTTCCCCCTAAAAGCAGGAGTATGGGACAAACAAAAATGAGCTAATTTTACCTTCCAATGGTTCTCCTAACTTTCCTTTTCTGTGCTGTAGTTTTAGCTGTGGGTATGCTCAGACTTTGCAAGATTTTTGCCTCCACTGTCCTTTGATGTGGAAAGGAGATGAGCTTGAACCCAAAGAGACCAATGAAAGCACCAAAGCCATCAAAAGCTCTAGAAGCTGATGAAAGATGGATTGATCATTGTCTGGCCTGTTTGTGTCCACTCTTGTGTTTTATGCTGGAAACACACTCTACCTCACTGGAAGGGCAGGACAATGGGCACTGGTATGATAAAGGTCACAGCCAGTAGTCATGTGCCTGAGGAGGTGACCTAAATAAGGAGAGCAGGGATTCTACATGAACTACTCTACAGATATGGGAATCCTTAAAGTCTGACAACCACACATACCACAGCTTGTACTTGCAGATAAAGGGAAATGTATTCAGGAATAAGTGAATCCTCATGAAACGCATTCATGAAATGAAGGCAGACAAGGGCAGCAAGAAGTTTTTGGCTGACTAGGTTCAATGGAAAACTCTCAAGATTCTATTCAATGAGAAGGAAGAGTTAAGTAATGATTCTACCCCCACTTTTCTGCATGTAGGAAGATGTGCACGTAGCACAAAGCTCCTTCAATGAAACCTACCAAATAATGAAAAAATAAAACAAAAAACCAAAAACCCTCAAAACAACAACCCTAAACCATCCCCACCCCATAATAGTTTTCACTTAATTGGATTTTGGCTAATGGAGGATTTAGTGTTATATTGTTGGTAGTAATAATGAGCAATAATAATTAGACAGAGGAAGGGTAAGAGTGGAAGAAGGGAAGTCTTTAAACAGATAAATCAAAACCGATAATGTTACATTTTCCCAATGTGCCTATAAATTTGCTTCAGCATTCATAAACATTAATACTAATTTATGTAAAGAAAAAGGAGAGTGAACAAAAAGAAGATGAGTTCAGAGAGTTGTACAGAATGGAAATGCATTCACCATCATAATTACAAAGCCTCAGGTGACTCATATTCAAGTTATGAGTTTTAATAAATAATCATGCATCGATATGTAGTGATTCCATCAATCAGATGATCTAAGAGGGAAGCATTGTCACTAGACATATGAAGTTGGCCACTGGAGAATTACAGCCAAATTGCCAAGTGGAAATCCTTGCCTCCTCCCCTGATATCGTTTTCCTCCCAAATTGTGGTAGAACTTGAGGACAGAGAATAACCATAGAAAATGAATTTAAAAAGTCAAACACTGAATTAGGAGTCAGAAAGCATGAATTTTAACCCTAGCTCTGTCACTAACTTTCTATGTGAGTTTATCATAATAGTAGTTTGGTATATGCCCAAACCATCTAAAATGGTCATGATAATTGGGGAATCACTTTAGGTGGCCTAGTCCTGTGCCAAACCCTTGTGTTACACTTGGAAAAGTCACTTCACATTTCTGGACCTGTTTCTTTATGCTTAAAATGACTAGATTACAAATTTCTTATGAATAAGTCTAATGTTTTACTGATTTTTCTTTCTTCCCTAGGACTTTGTTGAATGATGGAATAAATGGATAAAAGGAAAGGATTGGAATACATTGTTTCTATGGTCCCTAGAAGTTCTAAGTTTCTATATTTTAAGGTCCCTTACAGATCTAATATTCTACATTCTTTCCAACTCTAACATTCTATATTTTACGGTCCCTTCAAGCTATAACTTTCTGTGTCCTGGCATAAAATCTTCTAAGTTTCCTTACAAAACAACATTCTCTGATTTTATGAAAATAAAGCCACCCTAACAAATAGGTTAAAATGAGTGCTTCAGTATAGTCAACAGTATAGATAGTCCTGTTCCTGGAGTTCAAAAATTACTTTTCTGCAGGCTCTGGAATTGCTTATCTAGCAAGGTTAAAAAGTGTAGAGTAGCTCTAGATATTCTACTTGGGGAAGTCTGAAAGGAAAAAGCAAATACCTGTTTGCTATTAATTTAAACCAGAAGTCAATTGTAGGTGTGCCCATGGGTGGGATGCTCAGAAATGGGAAACAATGAGTGATGTGGTACAGTCAATAACTTTTTTCCTATAATTGAGTCAAGTGACGATAGAAAGGTCACAAGGTAAGTTAGCTCTACATGCACTGCCATGCACCAGTTTTATTCTGGATCACATAATCTGACTATCCTCATAAACAGTTGTAAATTATCTCACTTCCCCATGCCCAGATAATAATTCCAAGTCAGTAGGGCTGGCATGATTCATTTTGGGCAGCCCTCAAGGACCAAACAAACATTTGAATGGAAGAAATAACAGGTGAATAACTAGGTACATGTAAACTATATACAGAGTAGAAGGAAGGTTGTGGTCTATGAGTGTAGTTAGCCTGGAGAGTGTCTGTGACACGATTACTCATCATCATACTTATAATTAAATAGATTTTGTGTAATTAGGATAACCAACTCCATAGTTTATAACTATGGGTTCCTTACTCTTGCTATAGAAAAAAATTATGGTGCCCAGAAAGATAACAATGGTATTCCATTGGCTATAGGTCCTCAAAAGGAGACCTGAAAAGTGGCAGCAAAAGCAAATAATTTCATACCACTCTCCATGGTCTTTTTTAAAAATTGAATTGTTTTTAAGATCCACCTTCTCTCTCTCCCATATCCACCCCAATTCAGAAAGCAAGAAAAGCAAAGCCCTTGTTACAAGCATGCAAAGAAAGCAACATAAATTCCTGCACTGACTATATTAAAAAAACAACAATAACATGTATCTCAATCAGTACTTGGAGTCTATCCTTTCATGCATAGTCTGTTAATGCATGTTTTTCACAAGTTTTTGTTCATTATCACTAGGTGATTTCAACGTAGGCAGTGTGGTAAATGGAAAGAAAACTGGACTAGGACTCAGGAGACTTGAGTTTTGTCTCCATCTTCATCATCACCAGAATGGAAAATAATAACTTGCATTTCTATGGAACTTTATTTGCAAAGTGCTTTACTCATGCTAACTCCAGGACTTTGGAATTACGCAGTAAAATCCCCTCACTTTACAGATGAAGCAAGTGAAGTGACATTACTTCAGCCTAGGAGCAGAGAGGTCTGTTAAGTTTTAGAGCTGAGGTTTGCCTTTTCATTTCTCTACACTATCCTGATTCATCCAGATACCTTGGCAAAGAAACGAAGTGGTTGGATTAGATAGCCATGGAATTATAGATTTAGAATTTTCTTGAAGTTCCAAATCTGTCACTTATGAGTCATATCATCTTGGGCATATCATTTTACTCTCAGTTGCCATTTTCTCATCTGTAAAATGCATGTAATAACCCCTGCCCAGAATGCCTCAGGAGTTTGTTGTGAGATACCATAGCTAAGAACCATTCCAGAACTGTGTGGTGCTATATAAACATAAACCCCTCCACTAAAGAAATGATATGTATTCTAAGGTCCCTTATGATACCTTTAGATCATTTAATCTGGCTTTATCATTTTACAAATGAGAGAACCAAGGCACCGAACTAAGGCACAGAAAGGGTAAATAACTTGTTCCAAGGTCACCTGATCAAAGAGTGGTAAACTCAAGATAATATTCTTGGGACACAAATTCGGTGGTCTTCCCCCTCCACCATTCTGCCTCTTCAGTTGGATTCTTTAGCTGAGACTCTTTCTAATGCTAAGAAGTTTCCTAGCAAATGAGGTAAAACATTTCATTGCTATCAATATTTCACTAAAGATCATCTTCCTTCATTTTCTCCAGAGACAGGAATGGAAAGTAGCTTGTTTTTCCAGCTGTAATTTCATCATAACTCAGTCAATACCTTTGGATTAAACAAGAATGAGGGGTGGGGCGGAGGAGCCAAGATGGCGGAGTAGAAAGACTCACATATGATAGCCCCGAATCCACAGTCCATAAATTTCCTGTAAAAAGAACTCTCCACAAATTCTGGAGCAGAGCAAGCCATGCAGAAATGCAGTGGAGGAGATTTCCATTCCAGAGAACCCTAGAAAGCCTTCCCCAGGGGTCTGTTGCACACCAGACAGCAGAGCCCACCCCTGCCCTGACCTGGTCGCACGGCCCCAGAGGAGCAGATCCAAGCAGGCTTCAGGGATGGAATATCCGGTGGCCCTGAAGGTCCCTCCTCCCACAGGTGCTACAGGTCAGTGAGAGAGACTTCTGGGCTGGCCAAGAGGGAGCAGGGTGTCTCCGTGGCTCGGGCCCCCTCGGGAGGCAGAGGCAGAGGCAGTGGCGGCCTGGGACTCCCAGAGCAGGCAGGAGCTCTGCTCCATTACGGAAGATCTCTGCATAAACCCCCTGAGGAAACCGAGCCTGGGAGGTGGCCCTGCCCCGACCTGAGCACCAGAACTTAAGCTCACATTGAATAGCAGCTGTGCCCGCTGCAGAAAGCCCTGAAGCTTGGAAGCAGCGTTTGAATCTCACACCCCAAGCACTAGCTGGGCGGATCTAGGTGGGGGTGCAGAGGAATTTCAGAAGTCAAATAACTGGCTGGGAAAATGCCCAGAAAAGGGAAGAAAAATAAGACCATAGAAGGCTACTTTCTTAGGGAACAGATGTTTCCTCCTTTTATTTCTGATGGGGAGGAACAATGCCTGCCATCAGGGAAAGACATGGAAGTCAGGGCCTCTGTAACCCAGACATCTGAGGTGGATGTCTGGTGGGTGCAGGCCATGGAAAAGCTCAAAAAGGATTTTGAAAATCAAGTTAGACAGGTGGAGGAAAAACTGGGAAGAGAAATGAGAGAGATGCAAGAAAAGCATTAAAAATGGGTCAATACCTTGTTGAAGGAGACCCAAAAAAATGCTGAAGAAAATAACACCTTGAAAAATAGGCTCACTCAATTGGCAAAAGAGGTTCAAAAAGCCAATGAGGAGAAGAATGCTTCAAAAGCAGAATTAGCGAAATGGAAAAAGAGGTTCAAAAGCTCACTGAAGAAAATAGTTCTCTCAAAATTAGAATGGAACAGACACGCACATGCACACACACATGTACACATGTGCACGCACACACACATACACACATGCACGAACATACAGAGACAGAGAGCACAGAGTGAATTGAATAGGATGGGACCATATCTTAAAAGAAATTAAAGTAAATGGTGAGAGAGAAATATAGTGGGAGGAGAGAGGGTGAAATGGAATGGGGTAAATTATATCTCATTCAAGAGGCAAGCAGGAGACTTTTTAGTGGAGGGAAAAAGAGGAGAGCTGAGAAAAAAACATGAAGTTTATCCTCATCACATTCGACTAAAGAAGGAATAAAATGCACACTCATTTTGGCATGAAAACGTATCTTACAATACAGGAAAGTAGGGGAGAAGGAGATAAGCAAGGTGGGGGGATGATGGAAGGGACGGCAATGGGAGGAATGAGCAATTTAAAATCAACACTCGGGGAGGGACAGGATCAAAAGACAGAATAGAAACAATGGGGGACAGGTTAGGATGGAGGGGAATACAGTTAGTCTTATACAACACAACTATTATCGAAGTCATTTGCAAAACTACACAGAAATGGCCTATATTGAATTGCCTGCCTTCCCAAAGGGAATGGGTGGGGAGGGAGGGATGGGGAGAATTTGGAACTCAAAGTTTTAGGAACAACTCTTGAGTACTGTTGTTGCTACTAGGAAATAAGAAATACAGTTAATGGGGAATAGAAAGTCATCTGGCCCTACAGGACAAAAGAGAAGATGGGGACAAGAGAAGGGAGGGATGATAGAAGAGAGGACAGATTGGTGATAGGGAAAATTAGAATGCTTGGTGTATTGGGGTGGGGAGAAGGGATAAAAGGGGAGAAAATTTGGAACCCAAAATTTTGTGAAAATGAATGTAAAAAGTTAAATAAGTAAGTTTATGTTAAAAAAAAAGAATGAGGGTTGGGGTGTAGGATGGCCTTTGTGATGAGGGTATTGGTGTAAGGATATCTGAATATTTGGTTGGATGAATCTCAGTTAATGGTGCTTGTGTTCTACTGGTGATAGCCACTCAGAAGACTGAATCCTCCCCAGTCCCCTTTCCCCCTGCAATAAACTACTATGGACTATGCCCAGCCACATCCTACTCATTGCTCAAACTAATTAATTCGTTGTTAATGAATTCATTGATTTTGCTATTAAAAATCACAACAGTTATTTTAGAGATAAATGTCTTGCATTTGCAAGTTATTAAATGTGCCAGTTCTGGGACAGAAGCTTTTGGCATTTTTTTGGTTGAAGGCATATTACTGTCAGAGAATCAGGAGACCTGGGTTCTCATCCTGGCTCAGCAATTCACTTGCTGTGTGAATCACTTCACTTTTCTGACCACAAGTTTCTTTATCTGTAAAATAGATGTGAGGGTTGTATTGTTTAGTGGGGAATTTTGACTGAACAAATAAATCCCCCCACCCATAACAATAACAAAAACAAAAGAACAACATCTCACCTTTCCCCAGTTTGCTCTTTGATGCCAGAATTCTTTTGATGGGGAGCAAAGCTTTCCATTTCACCCGTACAAAGAAGGCTTATCAAGAGAAAAACTCCTAAGAAGAAGAACTTGATTCAAATTCACACTATGGTGTAAATGACCACTCACCATGGAGAAAGTATGGAGACATTATAGAAAAGAAGGGCTGAGGGCACCACAGGCAAGCTAGACTGTTTTCTCAATTTTGATACCATCGGCCAACCCTAGCTATCTTTGATCTACTTCTTGTAGAGGAAAATACCCTTTCCTCTATATTCACATTGTCAACTAGTGCAGCAGACAGTGAGAGAAAATTATGTGCA
The DNA here is from genome assembly GCA_023548195.1 of Bettongia penicillata ogilbyi. Taxonomy (NCBI): domain Eukaryota; kingdom Metazoa; phylum Chordata; class Mammalia; order Diprotodontia; family Potoroidae; genus Bettongia; species Bettongia penicillata. The sequence continues at coordinate 1,687,648 of JAJHZJ010000735.1, forward strand.
CTCTTATGGCATGAAGGCATGCTTGGATGCCCAAACCAAAGTCTGTGTTTTGAAACTGGTGCTATTCAATAGGAGGAGTGTTAGCAGCCCGTGTACCTACACTAGGCGGCCAATGAATATTGATGTTAGGGCAGGGAAAATTCTGCATATTCATCCCCCATCTCCTTTATCACTTATTCTGTAACAGCTGTTTAATTAATTGCTTGAATAACTTCCTAATACATCTTATTTACATACAAAATTACAGAATAATGGTTTGCCTTTGAGTTGAGGGAGAATTAATGTCCACCATCCACAAATAGAATATGGTTACTCAGAAGTAACAAAGTTTGGGTCTATTGGGGATCTTTTTTCCTAGCTTCCATTTCTACCATCTTGACCTTAGTGGATTCTGTCAATAATATTCCAAGAAGCATCACAAGGGGTCCTTAGAATGACAGAACTCATATCGTTTCTCTGCTAGAGGAGCTCATGTTTATATGGAGTTCTACATTTTCAGGATGCTTCCTAGCTATGGTCTAATTTACTTCTCACAACAGCCATAGGTAGGCAGAGCAGCATTTATCATGTCATTGTACAGATGAGGAAATTGAGACTGGGAGAGGAAATTGCCCAAGGTCACTTGGTTAGTTAGTGACGGAACTGGGCCTCAAAGCTAGGTCTCCTGACTCCAAGCCCTGTGCTTTTTACATTTCATTGCCCTACATTGTTCTCAAAATTCAGACTAACTGGGGTCCTCCCATTATGGTCCTCATGGATCAGGTCTACTCCCTGGTATAACTGGGTGACTTTAAAATTACGAGAGGTAGAATCTAGTAAAAAACCTAGTAAAGTAGCAGGATTAATCAGAAATACATGAATTTTTGGAATAGAGAAAATACCCAGAGACCAGATAACCTCCATCCTTGGCCTTTCTAAAGTACTGTGTGACCTTGGCTAAACCATTTCTGCTCTTGGTACCTCAGAAACTCTCTCTTAGTGGCAGTTCACATTTCTATGTTACTTCAATATTTGTCAAGGATTTTCCCCACAGCATTCCTGTTATGTAGGTAGGGCAAATACTCATTTTTCTCATTTCACAGAGGAGGATGCTGAGGATCAGAGATGGAATGATTTGCCTGCTATCAGATGTCTGGTGAGAGTGAAGTAAAATCTCACTGAGTGAGTATATCATAGAGTTTGCCCAAACAATTGACAGAATCTACCTGAATAACTCCCAGTTCTTTCCCAGAGCAGTGTGTGAAGTGTCTTCTCTGAGTCTCTGAGATGGGAGACTTCAGGAACTACAGGAAAGAAAATGGAACCATAGATCTTGACCTGGAAGGGACCTTAAATGCCATTCAGTCAAATTCTCCCTTTTTACAGATGAGAAAATAGAGGCACAGAGAAGTTGAAGTGACTTCCCCAGTATTATATAGCTATCAAGTCAAGTCGGAGGCAAGATTTAGACTCAGTTCTTCCTGACTTCAAGTCTAGTGTCTTAGAACTGCTACTCAAAGGTGTCATTAGAGTCCTATAACCTAAAGATAATAGATCTAGAGCTAAAAGGTGCTGTAGAAGGTATCTAGTCCAATCCTCTCATTTTATTTTACTTCTCAAAGAAAATTATTTATTTTAAACATTCTTTTCTCTTTAAATTTTGAGTTTCAAATTATCTCCCTTCCCCCCATTTCTCCCTAACCCACAGAGAAGGCAAGCAAATAATATCAATTGTACATGTGAAGTCATACAAGAAATATTTCCATGTTAGCCTCATCACAAAATCGCAAAAAAATTAAGAATGAAAGAAAATTATAATTCAGTTTGCACTCAGAGTTCATCAGTTCTCTTTCTGGATATGGGCAGCATTAGTCCTTTAGAATTGTCTTGGATCATTTTATTGATAAGAGTAGCCAAGTCTTTCACAGTTAATCATCATTACAACTTTGCTATGTACAATGACCTTCTGGTTCTTCTCACTTTACTTTGCATCACTTCGTACATGTTTTGTCATTTTTTTTTTTGAAACCACACCCTTATCATTTCTTAAAGCACAATAGTACTTCATCACAATCATATGCCACAAGTTATGTCATTCTCCAACTGATAAGCATCCCCTCAATTTCCAATTCTTTGCCACCACAAAAAGAGTTGTTATAAATATTTTTGTACATATCGATCCTCTTCCTTTTTATTTGATCTCTTTGAGATTCAGACCTAGTAGTGGCATTGTTACATGAAAAGGCATGCATAGCTTTATAGCTGTATGGGCATAGTTTCATATTGTTCTCCAAAATGTTTGACCTAGTTCACAACCCTACCAATAGTTTATTGGTGTACCTATTTTCCCTCAGTTTCTCCAGTATTTGTCATTTCTAATAGGTATGAGGCAGTGCCTCAGAGTTGTTTTAATTTGCATTTATCTAATGAGTAGTGATTTAGCATATTTTCTCATATGATTATAGATAGCTTTGATTTCTTCTTTTAAAAATTTCTTGTTCCTTTTCTTTGACCATTTATCAATTGGGGAATGACTCATTTTAATAAATTTGACTCCATTGCCTATATATTTGATAAATTAATCTTTTATTAGAGAAACTTGTTACATTTTTTGATATTGCTTCATTGTCTATAGTACCTTTTAGCAAATTGTATTTTTCCTGATTATCTCTTTTAATTAGGCTTCTTTTTCCTTTTGCTTTGTCTGAGATCAAGGTTGCTATCACTGTGCTTTTTAAAAGAAATTTCAGTGAAGTATAATAGATTCTGCTTTGGTCCTTTATTTTAATTCTGGATACGTGTTTCTGTTTCATGTGTGTGTCTTGTAAACAACAGATATTTGGAATTTTGCTTCTAATCCATTTTGCTATCTGCTTCCATTTTATGGGTGAATTTATCCCATTCACATTCACAGTTACAATGATTAAATGTGTATTTCTCTCCATCATATTTTCTTTTGGTTATCCTTGTCTCTCTTTTTAAAATTCTCTCTCTTCAAAAGTTCATTTTTGTTTCTGACCACCATCTCCCTTAATCCATTCTCCCTCTTCCCCCAATACTCTTATCGTCTTCCCTTCCTATTTCCCTATTAGACAATATAGATTTCTATATCCTATTGAGTCAGTATAAATATCCTTCCCTCTGAACCAATTCTGATGAGAGTGAGATTCAAGCATTGCCTGCCACTCCTAATTTTCCCCTCTGTTTAAAAGCTTTTCTTTGCATGCTTCTTTTATGTGAGAAAGAATTTCCCAATATACCTCACTTACTCCTTCTCCAAGAGCATCTCTCTTTCTCACCCCTTCAATTTGTTTTTTGAAATCATCCCAATGTTGATCCCATATGCCCACTGCCTACATAGACTCATTCCAGTGGCCCTAATAATTCCCACATAGGAATGCGAACAGTTTGCCTTTAATAGTCCATTATGACTACTCTTTCATGTTTACTTTCTTATACTTTTCTCGAGTCTTCCATTTCAGAGTCAAATCTTCTATTCAGCTCCTGTTTTCTCATCTAGAATGCTTGAAAGATGTTTATTTCTTTAACAACGTACCCCCTACCCCAAGCATTATACTCAGGTTTGCTGAGTCGATACTTCTTAGTTATAATCCTACCTCATTTACCTTCCAGAATATTGTAATTTCCTCTCTCTTTTAACCTGGAAGCTTCTAAATATTGTGTGATTCTGACTTGGGCTCCATAATATTTGAATTATTTCTCTCTGGATGCTTCCAATATTTTCTCCTTGATCTTGGAACTATAGAATTTGACTGTAATATTCTTGGGAGTTTTCATTTTGGAATTTCTTTCAGAAGGTGATTGGTGGATTCTTTCAATTTCTACTTTACCCTGTGGATCTAAGATACCAAGTCAGTTTTCCTTCATAATTTTTTGAAACATGATGTCTAGGGTATTTTTTTTTGATCATGACTTTCAGATAGTCTAATAATTCTTAAATTATATCTCCTTGATCTATTTTCCAGATCAATTGTTTTTGCGATGAGATTTCACATTTTTTTCTATTTTTCATTCTTTTGACTTTATTTCTTGATGTCTCATGAAGTCATTAGCTTCCATTTGCTCAATTCTAATTTTTAAGGAATTATGTTTTCAGTGAATTTTTTTCCCTCCTTTTCCATTTGGCCTATTCTGCATTTTAGGAGTTCTTTTTTTTTTTTTTTTTTTTTTTTTTTTAGTGAATTACTTGTGCCTCTTTTACCACTAGTCCAATTCTGTTTTTAGTATTTTTATGCCTATGGTATCAAGCTGTTAATTCTGGTTTTTTTTCATAGTTTTCTTGCATCACTCTCATTTCTCTTCACAGTTGCCACTCATCTCTTTCTTTAACTTTTCCAGGAATTCTTTTTGGAGTTGGATCCAATTAATACCTTTTTTGAGGCTTTGCTTGTTAGCTGTTTTCACATGCTGTCTTCTTCTGAGTTGTATTCTTCTCTACCACCATAGTAGGTTTTTATGGTCAAGTTGTTTTTTTTGATGTTTCCCTATTTTTCCAGTCTAATTTTTGGCTTTGATCTTTATGTTAAAATTTGACCCTGCTCAACCAGGGGTGAAGAGGCACTATCTCAAATTTCTAGATTTTTTTGTGCTGCTATTTTCAGAGTTAATTTGAGGGATATGCAAGTTTTCAGTGATTCCAAGGTGATGTTATTTGAGGAGGGGTGTGGTCACTGTTCTCCTGCCTTGATCTCTGTACTTTCCCCAGGAAGGACCATGATACCCTGCAGCCATAAATGTTAGTGCTTTTCTTGGCCTTGGAAATACAACTACAGCTTCTGCTAACTTGTGACCAATTAGAAGCACTCCTCTCTGTCCTGGAACTGTGACACAAAACAGCTTATGGGTATTAGAGTTGACAGTCACTTCCAGTTGTACTCAGTGCCAGCAAAAGGTCCCCTGTGATCTCTTTCTGATGAGTTGTTCAACCTTGCACCCCTTATGTCTCTGGGATGACAGCTCCTGAAGCTGTAGTTGCTGCCTCTGTTGTCCAATCCCCTCATTTTAGGGATTGAAGAAACTGAGGCTGGAAGATTAAATGAATTGCCAACATTACAGAGTGAAAGAGCTGATATTTGAACTCATTTATTTGTTTTTTTTCCCCAAATTTATTAATTTATTTGATTTCAGTTTCAACATTCACTTCCATAAGTTTTAAATTTTCTCTCCTTCCTTCCCCTCTCCCTTCCCAAGATGTCATGAAATCTTATATGGGCTCTACACATGCATTCCTATTAAACACATTTTCACATTAGTCGTTGCATAAAAGGATTATAGTGAATGGGAGAAACCATGGCAAAAGAACATAGTCTGCCTCATTCACTGTTCTGACTCCATAGTTCTTTCTCTGGATGTGGATGGTATTTTGCATTGTTAGTCCTCTGGAAATGTTTTAGGTCCTTGTATTGTTGAGAAGGGCTAAGATTATCAAAGTCAGTCCTCTGACACTGTGTATACTATTCTCCTGCTTCTGCTTGCTTCACTCAGCATCAGTTCATAAAAGTCTTCTCAAGTTTTTCTGAAGTCCACCTGTTTGTCCTTTCTTATAGCATAGTAGTATTCCATTACATTCAATTACCGCAACTTGTTCAGTCATTTCTCAGTTAAGTGGCATCCCCTTGATTTCCAATTCTTGGCCAACAGAAAAAGTACAAAATATTTTTGTACATGTATGTCCTTTCTCCATTACTATGTTTTCTTTGGGACATAGTCCTAGAAGTGATATTGCTGGGTCAAAGGATGTATACATTTTATCCCCCTTTGGGCATAATTACAAACTGCTCTCCAGCTCACAGCTCCATCAACAATGAATTAACTGAACTCAAATCTTTTAGATCTGAACCCATGTTCCTTCCTGAATATGATTTACTTATAGGAAGGTATGAAGAAGATGGTGAATTTTCAGATATATGTGGATTGTTGGACATTCAGAGAACTTGCAAGAAGCATTAAAAAGTCATATCAGAAGTTCAAATTGCTCTGAATTGTTTGTTGATCAGCTCATAGCTTTCAGTGTTGGATCTGTGCAGTGGAAGCTAGTGGATTACCATGGCAGAGAAACATAAGGAAAAGATAGTCCTCATCTGTGTGACTGGATTCTACCAGTTTCAGAGCTCCCAGTTTGATATCTCTCAAGGAAAGACTACTTAAAATAGTTGACACATTAGAACCTACAAATTCAAAGTTGTTAATTGACACATGCCAATCATGTAGACCACCTGTCAAATATGTACATCACAGAGTATCTCAGCAGGAAGTGACTATTGACTCCTGGTAGATAGAAACTCTTGCTATTGAGTCACAGTTGGAGGATTTTCAAGAGCTAAAAATTCTTCTAAGCTTTGATAGTTATTGTTGGAAATTGGTGAAAAATTATGCCATCATTATGAATTCCATCAATTTTATCACTAGTGGCCTGAGAAGACCTCGAAACAGAAGAACAAAAAGGGGCAATCTGGTTTGAACTCCCTTGGCACCATTTAAAGATTACAGGGGTAAGAAATGTGAGTGTGCCTGCAAGGACTTGATCAACTCCTTCACAAAAAAACTGGTTTTGCATATCTGTGTTATTCCTTCATATTAAACATTGATGCCAGTGTAAGGACTAAGGGTCTGTTATGTGTTAGGAGAGTTATAAACACCCAAAGCCAATTACATTTGCCAGGAGAGAACTTACTGAAGTTGAAATCATTATCCCATACACAAATTGATGTTCTAGTCATTGGAATATTCCATTTCTGAATAGTCATGAGACTCTGTGTATGTGTATGTGTATATATATGCTGAGATAATTTTCAAGTTTTGTAGATAACAATCCCCTGATAGATTTTCAGAAGCAATAAGTTGGATACTGCCTGAAAAAGATGAATAGCAACAGTATTCTGCTGTGAGTTCAATATTGTCTACCAGGGAAGACTAATGTGGAAGCAGATGCAGGGATGGGGAGCCTGAGGTCTTGAGACCACATATGGCTTTCCAGGTCCTTGAATGCAGTATTTTGACTGAATTCAAGTTTTACAGATCAAATCCTTTGATTAAGTAGATTTTTTTTTTCTGTGAAGTTTGAATTCAGTCAAAGGGCTGTCCTTCAGGCCCTAGAAGGTCACATGTGGCCTCAAGACCACAGGTTCCCTACTCCTGCAACTATAGTCCACATGTATTTGAAACCATTGTAGTGCTCATAGAAATGGCCAAGGAGATACTTGTCATGCATTGAGTTAGACCACTAACACATGAAAGTATATACAAAGTGTGGGATTTCCAGTGTAGAGTGTGCCAACAGAGAATATGAATTTTGTTGTATTGAATAGATTCTTTCCTGTCTTGGATGGTGGAAGAAGCAGTTCCAAGATAAAATTCAATACTAGGGGGTGGAGCCAAGATGGCGGAGTTGAAAGACTCATGTATGCTAGCTCCGAACCCACAGCCCATATATTCCTGCAAGAAGAGCTCCTCACAAATTCTGGATCACTGCAAGGTGCGCAGAAACACAGTGGAAAAGATTTCTGTTCCAGAGAGCCCTAGAGAGCCATCCCCAGGGGTCCGTCATGCTCCGGACAGTGGAGTACACCCCTGAGCTTCCCTGGCCACACAGTCCCAGAGAAGCAGATCCGAGCAGGCTTCAGGGACGGAACATCCGGCAGCCAGGAAGGTAGCTCCTCCCACAGATGCTACAGGTCAGTGAGAGAGACTTCTGGGCTGGCCGAGAGGGGAGAGGGGTGTTTCCGAGGCTCGGGACCTCTCGGGAGGAAGCGGCAGAGGGAGCGGCAGAGGCAGCAGCAGCGGCCCAGAACTCCCTGAGCAGGCAGGGGCTCCATTACCGAAGGTCTCTGCATAAACCGCCTGAGGGAACTGAGCCTGGGAGACAGCCCTGCCCCCACCCACTCCATTACTGAAGGTCTCTGCATAAAGCCCCTGAGGGAACTGAGCCTGGGAGGTGGCCCTGCCCCCACCTGAGCACCAGAACTTAAGCTCACATTGAATAGCAGCTGTGCCTGCAGCGGAAAGCCCATTTGAATCTCACACTCCAAGCACTAGCTGGGCGGATCTAGGTTGGGGTGGACAGGAATCTCAGAAGTCAAGTGACTGGCTGGGAAAATGCCCAGAAAAGGGAAGAAAAATAGGACTATAGAAAGCTACTTTGATGGGGTACAGATGTTCCCGCCTTTCAATTCTGATGACGAGGAACTATTCTTACCATCAGGGAAAGATGTGGAGGTCAGGGCCTCTGTATCCCGGACATCCCAGGTGGATGTCCAGTGGGCTCAGGCCATGGAGGAGCTCAAAAAGGATTTTGAAAATCAAGTTAGACAGGTGGAGGAAAAACTGGGAAGAGAAATGAGAGAGATGCAAGAAAAGCATGAAAAATGGGTCAATACCTTGGTAAAGGAGACCCAAAAAAATGCTGAAGAAAAATAACACCTTGAAAAATAGGCTCACTCAATTGGCAAAAGAGGTTCAAAAAGCCAATGAGGAGAAGAATGCTTTCAAAAGCAGAATTAGCCAAATGGAAAAAGAGGTTCAAAAGCTCACTGAAGAGAATAGTTCTCTCAAAATTAGAATGGAACAGATGGAGGCTAATGACTTTTTGAGAAACCAAGAAATCATAAAACAAAACCAAAAGAATGAAAAAATGGAAGAGAATGTGAAATATCTCATGCGAAAAACAACTGACCTGGAAAATAGATCCAGGAGAGACAATTTAAAAATTATGGGACTACCTGAAAGTCATGATCAAAAAAAGAGCCTAGACATCAAATTATCGAGGAAAACTGCCCTGATATTCTACAACCAGAGGGCAAAATAAGTATTGAAAGTATCCATCGATCACTGCCTGAAAGAGATCCAGAAAGAGAAACTCCTAGGAACATTGTGGCCAAATTCCAGAATTCCCAGGTCAAGGAGAAAATATTGCAAGCAGCTAGAAATAATTCCAGTATTGTGAAAATCCAATCAGGATAACACAAGATCTAGCAGCTTCTACATTAAGGGATCAAAGGGTGTGGAATAGGATATTCCAGAAGGCAAAGGAACTAGGACTCAAACCAAGAATCACCTACCCAGCAAAATTGAGTATAATACTTCAGGGGAAAATATGGTCTTTCAATGAAACAGAGGACTTTCAAGCATTCTTGATGGAAAGACCAGAGCTGAAAAGAAAATTTGACTTTCAAACACAAGAATGAGAAGAAGCATGAAAAAGTAAACAGCAAAGAGAAGTCATAAGGGACTTACCAAAGGTGAACTGTTTACATTCCTACATGGAAAGACAATATTTGCAACTCTTAGAACTTTTCAGTATCTGGGTAGTTGGTGGGACCACACACACATACACACACGCACATGCACACACACATGTACACACATGCACGCACATACAGAGAGAGCACAGTGAATTGAATAGGATGGGACCATATCTTAAAAGAAATTAAGGTAAATGTTGAGAGAGAAATGTAGTGGGAGGAGAGAGGGTGAAATGGAATGGGGTAAATTATATCTCATTCAAGAGGCAAGCAGGAGACTTTTTAGTGGAGTGAAAAAGAGGAGAGCTGAGAAAAAAACAAGAAGTTTCCCCTCATCACATTCGACTAAAGGAAGGAATAAAATGCACACTCATTTTAGTATGAAAACGTATCTTACAATACAGGAAAGTGGGGGAGAAGGAGATAAGCAAGGGTGGGGGGTATGATGGAAGGGAGGTCAATGGGAGGAGGGAGCAATTTGAAATCAACACTTGGCAGGGGACAGGATCAAAAGACAGAATAGAAACAATGGGGGGCAGGTTAGGATGGAGGGAAATACAGTTAGTCTTATACAACACAACTATTATCAAAGTCATTTGCAAAACTACACAGAAATGGCCTATATTGAATTGCCTGCCTTCCCAAAGGGAATGGGTGGGGAGGGAGAGATGGGGAGAATTTGGAACTCAAAGTTTTAGGAACAACTCTTGCGTACTGTTGTTGCTACTTGGAAATAAGAAATACAGTTAATGGGGAATAGAAAGTCATCTGGCCCTACAGGACAAAAGAGAAGATGGGGACAAGAGAAGGGAGGGATGATAGAAGAGAGGGCAGATTGGTGATAGGGAAAATTAGATTGCTTGGTGTATTGGGGTGGGGGGAGGGGATAAAAGGGGAGAAAATTTGGAACCCAAAATTTTGTGAAAATCAATGTAAAAAGTTAAATAAATAAATTTTTATTAAAACAAAATAAAATTCAATATTAAATGATATAGTCAGGACATTGCAAAGTAGTATGCAGGAAATCAAGTTTTTCTCCCCAGAGGGCTGTTATTGTTGTTTGTCCTTTGTTTTTGAAGAGAGCTAAGGGTGCCATGGTAGGGATGCCTTGACTTGTGTGTGGATTGGATTTAAATGAGGCAAAGATGCACAAAGTTGTCAGCCTTATTCTTTCTTTTAGAGTCATCAAAGTCTAGTGGCAAGAGAAAAGTCAAGCAATGGCTTGGGATGTAGTGGATTACCTTGGAATCTTTGGTGTCTGACTCAGTTTCAAGCACCCCATAGTGCCTGCTTCAACCACCTTCATTGCTGTTGGAACATATTGTTCTCCTCTGCCCATACCACCAGTGATGTCATAGACATCCCCCTAACTCACCAGTGGGTTTTAGGCCTGTCAGTTATCACTAACTTGGTAACTGCTTAGATGTGTTTGCTAGAGTGTGATCTCTGGGCATTCTATAGTTTCTTGGAGGTACAGATGAGAGTTGGGGGACTGACTGGCCCCCAGTAGTGGATAAGCAGCCCTGAAAATGTCTCAGCAGCCCTCATATCAGACATGTTGGTTTTTCTTTGACACCTCTCCTTTGACATCAGAGGGTACCATATTATTCAGAAAAGAGTGGAAGTTGAAACTTTGCCATACAGTCTTGGACCAAATCTCAATAATGTAGCATTTTAGGGAGATCTCACAAATAAGAGGATTTATACTTGTTCTTCTTGGGCCCAGGGGACAAATTAAAAGAAATTAGTAGAAGTTATAGCAGAGTCAAGATGATGGAGTAGAACCAGAGAACTACTATAGCTTTCTCCCCAAACCCCTCAAAAAGCCTGTATAAAATAACTCAAAACAAATTCTAGAGCAGCAGAAGCCACAAAATGACAGACTGATGCAAATTTACAGCACAAGACAATCTAAAAGATAGGCAGGAAGGGTTTATTGTACCAAGCTGGGAGAAGAACACAGTTTAGTGTAGGTCATGCCAGCATGGACTTAGTGGGAGCAGGTCATAGGGGACTAAGTTGCTGGCAACTGCTGTGGATTCCAGACTTTTCAACACACACTAAAGACAATTTCAAAGGTCTGTGGGAAGGGTCTCTCACCTGACTGAGAGTGGAGTGTGATCTGACATCAGCTCTGGACCCCAACTCCAAGGTAGCTACAGTTCCTGCTGAAGTAGAGGCTACTTCTAGAGCCCACCACTTCACAAAGTTCAAAAGTCAAGTAATTGGGTGAGAAAATGAGCAAACTTGAGGGAAAAAGAAACAGATTATAAATTCTTATGTTCTCAGTGAAGAGATATTTTCTTACATCCCTGGTGATGAGGAAGATCAAAACATACAGCCAGAAAAAGACAGTAAAGCTGAAGTTCCTTCATCCAAAGCCTCTAAGAAAAATATGAATTGGCCTCAGGACATGGGAGAACTCAAAAAGAATTTTGAAAATCAAGTAAGAGAATGTATCAGTAAACACCCTGACATACACAGGGGTGCCTACTGTTATAGGTTCTTTGATCTGCTTCTCTAAAAGGAAAGGAAACTTTTGAGGGGTTAAAAATCACTTTAATCAAACACATATATAATTCCACTATTCCAGGGGCTCCAGAATGCTGAACTTCAGAGAAAATACAGAGAAATCAAAGATCAACAGACATGACTTCCTCTGTCTGACCATAAAAAAATACATATATCACAAATCAGCAGACAGGTCCAAGTCTCTGACCATAGTTACCATAGAAAGAAGCACCAACATCTGGGTTTTCAAAGTCAGAGGACGTCTTAGTGGCTCAGCACTGAAACCTTCTTCCAAAAACTAAGCCCCAAAGTAAAACTGCACCTCAGAGTCTTTATACACTTTTTAGAGTCAGAGGGTGTCACATCCCTTGAGAACCAGTGCCTCATTAACAAAAGGTGTGAACCTTCCTACAAATCTTCCCAGGCCCAACAATGGGTGGGAAAGATCCTCCTCAATCACATTGTTCAGAGGCATTACACTTCTTGGTATAAACAAAAATAGCAAAAGATCCTACGTTGCTTGACCTCAAGGAGAAGTAGAAGAAAAATGGGAAGATAAATGAGAGTGTTGCAAGAAAATCATGAAATATAAGTCAACAGCTTGCTAAAGGAAGCTTCCTGAAATGCTCAAGAAAATAACATCTTTAAAATTTGACTAACCCAAATGGCAGAAGAGGTTAAAAATGTCAATGAAGCAAAGAATGCCTTCAAAAGTAGAATGAGTCAAATGGAAAAAGAGGTCCAAAGCTCATGGAAGAAAACAATTCTTTTAATATTAGAATGGAGGAAATGGAAGGTAATAACTTTATGAGAAATCAAGAAGTTATAAAACAAAACCAAAAGAATGAAAAAATAGAAGACAATGTGAAGTATCTCAATGGAAAAAAAACTGACTTGCAAAATGGATCCAGGAGAGATAATTTAAAAATTAATGCACTACCTGAAAACCATGATAAAAAAAGAGCCTGGACATCATCCTTCAAGAAATTATCAAAGAAAACTGCTCTGATATTCCAGAACCAGAAGATAAAATAGAAATGAAAAGAGTCCACCAATCACTTCCTGAAAGAGATACTCAAAGAAAAACTCCTAGGGATATTGTAGCTAAATTCCATAGTTCCCAGGTGAAGGAGAAAATATTTCAAGCAGCCAGAAAGAAAAATTAATGTATTGTGGAAACACCATCGAGAGAACAGAGGACTCAGCAGTTTCCACACTAATGGAACAGAGGACTTGGAATATGACATTCTGGAGGCCAAAGGAGATAAGATTAAAACCAAGAGTCACTTACCCAGCAAAAGTGAGTACAATCCTTCAGGGGAAAAATGGAATTTCAATGAAATAGAGGACTTCCAGGTATTTTCATTGAAAAGATCAGAGCTGAATAGAAAATCTGACTTTCAAATACAAGAATCGAGAAGCATGAAAAGGTAAACAGGAAAGAAAAATCATGAGGGACTTAAGAAAGTTGAACTGTTTTCATTCCCACATGGAAAGATGATATTTGTAACTCATGAGACCTTTATCAGTATTACGATAGTTGGAGAGAATGTATATAATGTATATATACATATACATTCACACACATACATACACACATATATGTATATATGTGTATACACACATATGTACATATATATTTGTATATGTGTATGTATGTATATGTGGAGAGAGAGAGCACAGGAATATGAAGGGATGACATCTAAAGAAAGAAAATTAAAGGTTAAGAGGAATGTACTAGGAGTAAGAGAAACGACTAGGTAGAATATAGAAAATCATCTCACATAAAAGAGGTAAGCAAAAGCTTTTATAATGGAGGGGAAGAAGGGGAAGGTAAGAGGGAATAAGGGAGCCTTCCTTTCATCACATTTGACTTCAGGAGGGAATAGCATGCACACTAAATTGGGTATGGAAGTTTATCTTACCCTACAGGAAACAGGGGGGAAGGAGATATGAGGGGGATAATAGAAGGGATGGCAGATTGGAGGAAGGAGTAATCAGATGGGAAAACTTTGGTAGAGGGACAGGTCACTTGAGAGAACTGAATAAATGGAGAGTGGAGAGGGAAATATTGTTAGTCTTTCACAACATCACCATTATGGAAGTGTTTTGCATGAGCACACATATATAACTTATCAAATTGCTTGCCTTCTCAATGAGGATGGGTGGGGAAGAGGGAAGAGAGAGAATGTGTCACTTAAAGCTTCAAAAAGTGAATGTGAGAGGTTGCTTTTACATGCAACTAGGAAATAAAATATATAATTAATAGAGTATAGAAATCTATCTTGCCCTACCAGAAAATAGAAGAGAAAGGGATAAGGGGGAGTGATAGAAGGAAGGACAGATTGGAAGATAGGGGCAATCAGAATATGTGATGTCCTAGGGTGGGGGGAGGGGGAGAAAAGGGGAGAAAGTTTGAAATTCAAAATTTTGTGGAAGTGAATGCTGAAAACTGAAAATAAGTAAATTTCTATGAAAAAAATTTAAAAAGTTACAAAGAGGGAACTATAGGTTTCACGTCAGGGAAAACATCTAAATACTTATAGTTATGCTAAAGTGGAATGAGCTTCTTTGGGTTCCACTATGGGATGACTATAAGTCAGTTCACCATCATAGGTGGGCTTCCATAGGACTATTTTTCATATATATTGTAGAGAGGATTCATTTTCAAGTATGCTTTGGAGTATACGACCATTAAAAACCCTCCTAATTCTGAAATTTTGTGATTGTGTGATCCAAACTGAGGTACATGAAAGAAGTTGTTAGAGCCCAAGGCATACTACTTCAACGCAGCATGAAAACTCTTAGACATATGAACCAACTCTGTGTCTGATGCAAAATTGATGCTACGGGCCTAAAGATGGCAGCAGATATAGGTTAAAAATGTGGAATCTGAGCTGATCGTGTTCAAAGGCAAGTCCATCTAATTTGAACTACTTTTCTTGAGAACACAAGTATCAGCAAGTCTCTGGAGCTCATGTCACAGACTTTAATTTCTTAAGAGAGGTAGGAAGATAAAGGCATTCCCCTAGTGGTAACCAAATATTTCACCCAGGATACATCTGTATATTGTTTTAAAATTGCCAAAGTACTATAGTAGTAGTATTCTTTGACCCACAGATTCCCTGTTAGGATCTATTCTAACCAGTGACAACTTTTTTTTTTGAGGCAATTGGGGTTAAATGACTTTCCCAGGGTCACATAGCTTATAAGTGTCTTAAATTATCTCTGAATTTAGTTCTTCCTGACTCCAGGCCTAGTGCTCTATCCATCTAACTGCCTCAGTGCAACATTTTGATACCAAGTTACTCAAGGATACCTCAGTGTTGGTGAAAAAGGGCCAGGGTCTCACATTGCATCCTGGGCCATCTCCAGTCATCCTGATAAATATCAGGCCACTGTACCCAGATGGCTCTGGAAAAGAAAGTGAGGTTGTTGACCTTGAACAGCCCTCTGTTACTCAAATCAATGTCAACTGCAAGTCATGTAATCATCTTGATGTCATGGTCCTCTAGGAAAATGAAGAACACACACAATAACTTTAATGTTGATAAGAATCAAGATGTTTAGAACTATATCTAGGGCTATTGAGGGCAGGCTCAGGCTCTGATGATTTTTTTTTTTATTGTGAGGTGTGCCCATCAAAGTCAGAAAAAAAAAGTAAAGGAGAAAAGAGGAGGGAGGAAAAGGGGAAAGTATTGAAAGAGAGGGGTGGAGAGAAAAAGAAAGGAGAACAGAGGGAAGGAGAGAAGTATATAGGACAGGACAGGACAACAATATTGTGGAACTGCTAAAAATCTTTGCAGGAGATTTGTGCAAACCTTCCCTTTCCCCTCCTTAAATGTAGCCTGCTTGGTATATAAGTGAAACAAAGAATGGAAAGAAAAAAATTTATTCTTAAAGGATATGTAAATATAACAAATTAAAGAATATAAAAATGAATCAAATTCATATACATCACATCATTACAATCTATATTGTAGTAAAAATTCTCAAAACGCAATGCCAAGCAATTCAACTTTTCACAGATTCAAACACTTGTAAGATGCAACACATTGAAAATGAACACTCACAAAATGCAGGTTTTTAAATTTTTAATGAGAGTGAAATAAAAAATAAGATCTTTTAAAATAAAAATCTAAATTTAAAAATAAAATTTAATTTCTATGATTTTGACATGAAATACACATTTTAAAATTAAGAGAAAATAGAAATATTTTAAAATCTTTTGTAAATATACATTTAGTCCGTTTCACCATTTGTAATTTAAAATATAAAAAACAATATATACTTAATCATAATAAAATTGTGCTCTAAATTCCCAAGTTTCAATTTAATTTATAAAAATTACAGTTTAAAAACAATTCAGGAAAGCTACAACTCTGCATAATAAAATAAGACTCCATTCTTATGTCAAAGTTCAGAAACAAATTTCTATAGCTTCAGAAATACTTAAAATGCTCATTTCATGGTACAAGTTTACAAGCTACTTTCAGAATTGTGCATGCACTGAAAATGAAATATGTATTATATAGTTAAGAATTACATTAAAACATAATTATATTCTGTTCTTAATATAGAAACAGTACTTCTTTGGTTGATTAGAATCTATATGGTATGTCTTTTACAACCCACAGAATTTTATAAATCATTATTATTTTCTTTGAAATTTACCAATATTACAATGGATATAAAGTACAACCAACTAATGAAATTACCAAGAATGAAAAATCCCCCCCAAAAATACATATACAAGCTAGTAAGACCCCAAATTCTCTTTGGAATTTCTTGACTGTGGTAAATTATATTGGTTTCTGCTTCCTCTCCTTCTACATGATGGGTCCTGATGATATTTTTCTATACATAGCCCACCTTCAACAGAGCTCAAATCAGAGTGTTTTAATCATCTGTTCTTGAACATAAAGGGGACTCTGAGTGGCGATGTCTCAGTGGAATTAGCAAACAGCATTTCTAGTACATGCCTATAATGCATTCTTGGAATGATGCCATGGCCTTCACTCCTTCCCTGCTAATGTTTATGTGTCAGCCACACATATCTAATGATTTGTTTTTGGAGTCTCTGATTATGGGAAGCTGTGGACACTCAAAACCAGCTCACCCTTTGGCTGAGAGAGCTGTGGAAGGAGGTCTCCCCTTAGCTATAACCCAAGCTTTGAAGAATTCACAAAAGAACAAAAAAGAGTGTAATGCTTGAGTTTATTGCTAAGAAATAAAGCTGGAGAGTGGAATTTTGCTAAGAAATCTCAGTGTACAGGAAACTGGGCCAGTGGATATCTACCTCGGGGAGGAGCCAAGATGGCGGAATAGAAAGACTCATGTATGCTAGCTCTGGAACTCACAGCCCATAAATTTCCTGTAAAAAGAACTCCCCACAAATTCTGGAGCAGTGGAACACACGCAGCAATGGAGGGGAGGAGATTTCTGTTCCAGAGAGCCCTGAAAAGCCAACCCCAAAGGTCCACCATGCACCGGACAGCGGAGCCCACCCCTGCGCTGCCCTGGCCTCAGAGCCCAGCCCTGGCTGTGCGGCACTGAGAGGAGCAGATCCGAGCAGGCTTCAGGGATGGAATCTCTGGCGGCCACGAAGGTCCCTCCACCCACAGGTGCTACAGGTCAGTGAGACAGCCTTCTGGACTGGCGGAGAGGGTAGCAGGGTGTCTCCATAACTCAGGCCCCTTGGGAGGCAACGGCAGCAGCAGAGGCAGCAGTAGCCCTGGACTCCTGGAGCAGGCAGGAGCTCCATTGTTGAAGGTCTCTGCATAAAGCCCCTGAGGGAACTGAGCCTGGGAGGTGGCCCTGCCCCCACCTGAGCACCAGAACTTAAGCTCACATTGAATAGCAGCTGTGCCCATGGCTGAAAGCCCTGAGGCTGGGGAGCAGCATTTGAATCTCAGACCCCAAGCACTAGCTGGGCAGATCTAGGCGGGGGTGGAGAGGAATCCCAGAAGTCAAGTGACTGGCTGGGAAAATGCCCAGAAAAGGGGAAAAAAATAAGACCATAGAAGGGTACTTTCCTGGGGAACAGATGTTTCCGCCTTTCATTTCTGATGATGAGGAACAATGCTTACCATCAGGGAAAGACATAGAAGTCAAGGCCTCTGCACCCCAAACATCTGAAATAGATATCCATTGGACTCAGGCCATGGAAGAGCTCAAAAAGGATTTTGAAAATCAAGTTAGACAGGTGGAGGAAAAACTGGGAAGAGAAATGAGAGAGATGCAAGAAAAGCATGAAAAACGGGTCAATACCTTGCTAAAGGAGACCCAAAAAAATGCTGAAGAAAATAACACCTTGAAAAATAGGCTCACTCAATTGGCAAAAGAGGTTCAAAAAGCCAATGAGGAGAAGAATGCTTTCAAAAGCGGAACACAACACAACTGTTATTGAAGTCATTTGCAAAACTACACAGATATGGCCTATATTGAATTGCCTGCCTTCCCAAAGGGAATGGGTGGGGAGGGAGGGATGGGGAGAATTTGGAACTCAAAGTGTTAGGAACAACTCTTGAGTATTGTTGTTGCTACTAGGAAATAAAAAATACAGTTAATGGGGAATAGAAAGTCATCTGGCCCTACAGGACAAAAGAGAAGATGGGGACAAGATAAGGGAGGGATGATAGAAGAGAGGACAGATTGGTGATAGGGAAAATTAGAATGCTTTGGTCTATTGGGGTGGGGGGAAGGGATAAAAGGGGAGAAAATTTGGAACCCAAAATTTTGTGAAAATCAATGTAAAAAGTTAAATAAATAAATTTATATTAAAAAAAGAGATATCTACCTCATATCATTCTAGATGATAGGTTGACAAAATCGTTGGGGCTCTGCAAAGACCATGCTGCAACATCCTTCTTCCCAGAAGGAACTTAATCTACTTCCTGGTGATCAGGAAGCCAAGAGTTATGGAAAGCATTGAAAGTAAGGTCAAAGAAAGGCCTCTTCTCTGGTTTCCTATGTACTGAAGGAACCAGGCTATGACTTATATGGAAAGTAGCTGGACTGTGTTTTAGGTGAGGAGGAAATGGGAACTTAGTATTCTCTTGAAAGTCAAAGAAAGAGGTTAGGCAAGATTGCCCTGGCCCGGGGTTGCAAATGCTCTGCACCAGCACAGACTTGGACATAGTGGAGTGGGAATGGCCCCAAGCAGTCTAATCACAAGCTGTGATTCCCAAACCTCTCAGCATAGGACTGGAGTCAGGCAGAGCTGGATGAGAAAGAAGTGTGGGGCTGTGACAGTAACAGAAGTTGCTCCTGGATCTATCAGTCCACAAATTGAATGTTTGAAAGTCACCTACTTGAACTTCTGGGAGCCAAGATGGCAGAGTAAACTGTAAGTGCTCTCACTCTCCTTTGCTGACCTTGAAAATCCCAGACAATATTGTCCCAGGAAAAATCTGGGAATTGTATGGCTAGCAGAAGTGGCAGAGTAGTCTTTTTACTTGGGAGACTAGTTAGGTTGAAGGGAAGGGTCCCTATTGCTGTTGCTAAAGGGGACCAGTAAAGGACCAAAGGCAGCCCAGCAAACCTCACCTCAGTGGACCAGCAGGAAATCCTGGGTCTCAGGGTGGTGGAGCCAGTAAGCACCAACACCAGGACCCCAGCCATGCTTTAACACAGCCAGGGGAATTGGGCAGACACCAGCACAGACAGATCCACCAGTCACTGAATCTGTCCATGCTCTAGTACAGTCCTAAGTGAGGAGAAGACCTCCAGTGGCCAGACAACCATCCCCCACAAATCATGCTCCAAGTTTCAGTGGAACCCAGGGAAACTCAGACTTCACCAGGCCTCAGCATTGGCACACCCCAGTTAGCCCAGTACCAGGTACACCGTAGCATTACATAGCTTCTAGTTGAAAGAAATAAAGGTTACAGCACATGACGTCAGTAACCAGGCCCCTAATTCCCAGTATAAGAAATGTGGGACAAAATTCCCTGTGTCTTAGAAGCAGAGATCCACTCTAAAATCCAGGAAAAAGGAAATCACCATGAATGAAAAGCAAATTAGAAAAGCAAAGACCAAAGAATCTTATTACTGGGACAGAGAAGATCAAAATATGAATTAAGAAAATGAAAGGATTGACTCTATACCTACACCTAAAACCTCAAAAGCGAATACAAACTGTCTGAAACTCAAAAAGCATTCTTGGAGGAGCTCAGGAAGGATTTTAAAAGCCAAACTAGGGAGGTAGAAGAAAAATTGACCAATGATTTTAAAAATGCAATTGGCAAAAAAAAATTCACTGAAGAGAACAGTTCCTTATGAAGTAATATTGACCAAATGGATAAGGAAGTACAGAACCTACCTGGAGAAAACACCTCATTAAAAGGAACAATTGGACAAATGGAAAATAAGGTACAAAAGCTACCTAAAAGAAACAATTGGTTAAAAATTAAAATTGAGCAAGTAGAAGCTAATGATTCTACAAGGCATCAAGAATCAGTCAAGCAAAATCTAAAGAATGAAAAAAATAGAAAACACAAAATATCTCATTGGAAAAAATAACTGACATGGAAAATAGATCCAGAAGAGAAAAATCTAAGAATTATTGGTCTACCAAACCATGATGAAAAAAAAAAAGACCCTGGGAAGTATCTTCCAAGAAATTATCAAGGAAAACTATCTTGAGGCCCTAGATCCAGAGGGCAAAATGGTCATTGAAAGAATCCACTGATCACCTCCTAAAAGAGATCCCAAAATGAAAACACCAAGGAATATTGTTGTCAAATTTGAAAATTATCAAGTCAAGGAGAAAATACTGCAAGCAGTCAGAAAGAAACAATTCAAACATCGAGGAACTACATTCAGGATCACACAGGACCTTGCAGTTTCTACATTAAAAGACTGCAGGGATTAGAATATGATAATCAGTAAGGTAAAGGAGCTTGGACTACAACCAACTATCAATTACTCAGCAAAATTGAACATAATATTTCAGTCAAAGAGATGGACATTCAATGAAATAAGGGATTTCCAGACCTTCCTGATGAAAAGGCCAGAGCTCAATAGAAAATTTGATCTTAAAATTCAAGATTCAAGAGTGGCATAAAGAGGCAAACATGGGAATAAAAAGGGGAAAAAGTCTTGTTATTTAATATGGGCAAACTGTTTGTATCCTTATATGGGATGATGTTACTTGTAATTCTTGAGAATTGTATATTTAATATGATGTTTAAAAGGGATATACATAGATATAGGGTGGAGGTATAAATTAACTGTTGTGATGATAAAAAAATAATTAAGGTGTATGAAGAGAGAAGAGGAAAGGAAGAGGCAGAAAGGTGTAAATTACATCACATGAAGAAGGCACA
The DNA here is from genome assembly GCA_023548195.1 of Bettongia penicillata ogilbyi. NCBI lineage: Eukaryota > Metazoa > Chordata > Mammalia > Diprotodontia > Potoroidae > Bettongia > Bettongia penicillata. Next base: position 1,708,727 of record JAJHZJ010000735.1, read on the forward strand.
GAAACATATTATGGTAGGGGGAAAGAAAGGAGGAAGATGAGCATTATTTGAGCTTTATTCTCATCTGATTAAGTATAGAAATCTAACTTGCCTTACAGGCAATAGGAAGGGAAAGAGGAAAGAAAAGAGAGGGATCAATTAGAAGGGAAGCAGAATTGAGGGAGGTGATGGTCAAAAGTAAAAGTTTTTTGGGGAGGGGAAGGGAAAAATAAAAGTACAGATGGGTGCAGTGATGATAGGATGGAGAGAAAGATACAAATAGTAATCACAACTGTAAATGTGAATGAGATGAATTCTTCCATAAGACAGAGGCAGATAATAGAATGGATTAAAAACTATAATCCTACAATATGTTGTTTACAAGAATTGCATTTGAAACAGAGGGATACACACAGGCTAAAGGTAAAAGGCTGGCGTAGTATATATTATACTTCAGCTGAAGTAAAAAAAAAAAAAAGCAGGGGTAGCAATCCTAATCTCAGACAAAGAAAAAAGAGATCTAATCAAAATAGATAAGGAAGGAAATTATATCCTGCCAAAAGCTACTATAGACACTGAAGTAATACCATTACTAAACATGTATGCATCAAGTGGTATAGCATCCAAATTCTTAGAGGATAAGTTAAGGAGGCTAAATGAAGAAATAGACAGTAAAACTATATTAGTGGGGGACCTCAAACTCCCCCTCTCTGAACTTGATAAATATAATCTCAAAATAAACAAGAAGGAAGTTAAGGAGGCAAATAGAATTCTATAAAAGTATGTATATGTATATGTATACATATACAATAGTATGTGTATACAAAAAAATATATGCAAAAAGGTATGCTAGACTTCTAGAGAAAACTGAATGAGGATAGAAAGGAATATACCTTTTTAGTGGTGCAGGGCACATACACAAAAATTGACAATCCAGGGCAGAAAATCAGAAAGTCAATGCATCCTTTTAAGACCATGGTGCAATAAAAATTATATGTAATAAAAGGCCATGGAAAGATAGATCAAAATTAATTAGAAACTAAATAATCTAATTCTAAAGACAGAGTGGTTCAAACAAATTTTAGAAACAATCAATTAGAAACTTTATTCAAGAGAATGACAATAATGAAACAATCTACCAAAACTTATGGGATGCAGCAAAAGCAGTTCTTAGGGGAGATTTTATATCTCTGAACACTTGCATGGATAAAATAGAGAAAGAGGAGATCAATGAATTGTACATGCAACTGAAAAAGCTAGAAAAAGAACAAATTGAAAATCCCCAATAAAATACCAAATTAGAATAAATTTGAAACACCATAGAAGGGATTAATAAAATTGAAATTAAGAAAACTATTGAGCTAATAAAACTAAGAGCTGGTTTTATGAGAAAATTGATAAACTTTTGGTCAATTTGATTAAAAAAAGAAAACCAAGTTATCAATATCAAAAATGAAAAGGGTGAATTCACCTCCAGTGAAGAGAAAATTAAAACAAGAATTAAAAGTTATTTTGCCCAACTGTATGCCCATAAATTTGATAATCTTAGTGAAATGAATGTTTACAAAAATATAAATTGCCCAGATTAACATAAGAGGAAGTAAAATACTTAAGTAACCCTATCTCAGAAAAAGAAATTGAACAAACCACCAAGGATATCCTGAGGAAAAAATCTCCAGGGCCAGATGAACTTACAAGCAAATTCTATCAAACATTTCAAGAACAGTTAATTCCAATACTATATAGACTGTTTGGGAAAAGTGACAAAGAAGGTGTCCTACCAAATTCTTTTTATGATGCAAATAGGGTGCTGATACCTCAACTGGAAGGAGCCACAACAGAGAAAGAAAATTATAGACCAATTTCCCTAATGAATATAGATTAAAAAATTTTAAATAAGATATTAGTGAAAAGATTACAGCAACTCATCATGAGAATAATGAACTTTGATCAGGTAGAATTTATACCAGGAATGCAGGGAACCATCATCTTCCAAGTCACCTAGACTTTTAGCCACAGTGTCATCCTTGACTCCTCTCTTGGACTCACTCATCCATTCTGTTGCCAAACCTTGGGTTTCCAACATTTACATCTTTTGAATAGACCCCTTCTCTCCCTTCCCATGATACTGCCACCATCCTAGTGCTCATTCATATTACCACATTCCTGAATCATTGCAATAATTTCCTGGTTGCTCTTCCTGCTTCATGTCTCTTTCCATTCTAAACCATTCTCTACTACTGCCTAAATAATTTTTCTAAAGCATAGATCTGACCATATTATACTCTTACTCAATGAATCCCAGTGATTCATTATTACCTCCAGGAACTAATATAAAGTATTCTGCTTAGCATTTAAAGCCACTCACCATCTTGCCTTTTTCTACCTTTTCAGACTTTCTACGCTTTACTCTCTTGCATTTACTCTAGGATCCAACAACATTGGCCTTCTCTATGTTCACAAAGTACAATATTCCATCTCCTGATTTGTGTTTTTTCATTGGCCATCCCCAATGCCTGCAATACTCTCTCTAGTCACTTCCACCTCTTAGCTTCCTTCAAGTCTTAACTCAATTTTTCTACAGGAAGTCCTCCATGCTACCACCTCTTCACACCTAAGTTCCTACCCTCCACTAAGATTACCCATTAAGATTACCTTACATTTTATATATCTAGTATCTATAGTTATTACCATGTTTTCTCTCTCAATAAGAGCATGAGCTCCTTGAGAGTGGGGGACTGTGGCTTTTCTTTGCATCCCCAGCACTCAGCACAGTGCTTGACACACTTAATAAATGCTTGTTCTCTGACTGGCATTACCATCTTATTATTTACCAGGCTGATTTATGATGCTGCAGGCATAAATGAAGAAGAGATGATACTTGTAGCTAGTTATTTCCCATTAATAGAGTATATATGCTTGGAATATAACCTTGATATATGGTTTTATATATATGGTTATGCACTTAAATAATTGTCCATGACTTTGTTACATGCAAATTAATGGATGTCTATGATGTGGGCTCACAAATGTACCTGGATGCCCAGTAATATTTTGCAGGGACTTCAAAATTTTGTACTAGTGGGAGAGTAATGTCATAAGAGTGGAGAACTCCTCTGCTCTTAGTGGATGATCCCGGTACAGTTTTGGATTTCCCACAACTCTAATATGGATAAAATTGCTACTTATTGGTGAGTATGTAGGTGTGGGAGACTCCCAGGATATCTTGAATCTAGCAAAGGGATTGCATCAGTTAGATAGCTTGAATGGAGACTGGTGATGGTAGTTATGGGAACAGCTTATTAGAGACAGTTATAAGTAATATCCAAAGGTTTCTGGGATCATTCATTTCCCTTGTTGATGAACCCAGAACTCCTTAGTTTTCTGGAGAGTTCTAGAAAGCTCAAAGTTTTCTAGAGCTGTGTCAAATTTACCTACTGTCTTTTTGTGAGTAACTGATATATTTCCTTCCCACTCGACTGAAGTGAGAAAGTGGTTAATTGGGAGCTGAAACCATTACTCTCTGGGAGATATATATTGGAGCATTGGCCATTTGGGAATTGGTGCAAAAGCATTTAATGCCAGATTTAATATCTTGATATTGATTGTCTTATTATGTTTCATTAAATGTGTTTGTTTTTAATTCATTGTAATCTGTCTTGGCCTTGTCTGGTAAAAGAAGCAAAGTGCAGGTTGGTGAGCTATGGCTTTGAATAGATTAATATCTTTTTTTGTTATAAACTATTTATTAACAGACAAGGCCAGTGAAGTTGTTTACTTCTTGGACACACCCATAGTGTGACCCACCTGTGGCCTATTGTCTAGGTATGCTGGTCTCAGATCTGGAGGCCTCAAAAGTGCCAAAGCCCGTGATGTGCCCGAATCTTCTTCAGTCACTCCAGATCTTCTCACAGCTTATTGTCTAGACATTGGCCAGAACATGGCTACAGATTCCATTTTTTACATCCTGCCTGTTAAGGAATCAGTCTGAAATCTTCATTGCTGGGGGTTCTACATGATGATGATCACATGCTCCATCCCGTCTTCAGTGAATTCACAAGCCCTCTACTTTCCTCAGTACTACATGAGCATATCTTTGACCCATATTCTTGATGGTTGTGATGGCAAAAACTATTTTCTGCCATTGATCAATATTGAACACTCTCAAAATGGAACTTTTGAGTTCATAAAATGGAACTTTTGAGTCCATGAAAGTGCTGGAACTTCTTAGGGATTACAAGAGATATGGCTGTAATGGTGGTGGCATGAAAGCCTTCAAGGAAATAGAAGAATAGATTAATATATGTGGACCTGTGTGTCTCTGAAGAGGGGGCCACATTGAAGGTCCCTGAGAACTAAATCATGTTACATATCTTATGATGTTATTGTGAATTGAAAAAAATGTACTATTATCATGTAGTCCAAATTGTCATTTTGCAAATGAGGACACTTAAGTCTGTAGAGTTTAAGTGACTTTTCCAAAATTACACAGACATCAAGTAACTGAGTTGGAGTTTGATCCCAGGTCTTCTGATTCCAAATTCAGTGTTCTTTTCTATTCTACTGGGGCCATTCCTCTTCCAACTTTTCTTTTTTTGATGTGAAGTTTAAGAAGAACTACTCTGTTTTCTCATAGACTTTCTCATTAAAGCATAAGAAAAAATTCTCTGGGAGAGAGGGGAAGGGTGATATAAGTGACTTCAGGACAGAGAACAGGGCTTGAAACAGACATTATGGGGAGTGAAATAGAAAGTAAAGCAGGAAAGAGTAAAGGAGAGAAAATAAGGCTGGATATGGAGATTTGGGAGACATGTGCATAGAGACAATATTTGAAGCCATGGAAGCTGATGAGATCACCAATCAATCAAAAAAGCATTTATGCATGCAGCAACGAGAATCCAATTCAGATTAAATAAAATTTTCATGCGCTAAATCAGTACAGTTATGTGAATTTTTTTAACTTTATTCAGAAACTCATAAGTAGGAGGGAAGAAGATGGATGGTGGAAGAAATCCAGGTTTTGACCTTGAAAAGGGCTGAGCAGTGATAAGGCAAGGTGACAAAGAAATCAAGGGAAGCTGACTATGTAAAATGCCATTTGTTTGCTATATGGTCAGGGTTTTGAAGTGAGAAAACTGAAGCAAGAATATGGATGAGACTGTAAGTTCTGTGCAATCAAGGATTGCTTCATTCTATGGGCCTGCATCCCCAATACTATCACAGTTCCTAGCACATAGTAGGTACTTAATAAAAATGTATTGGTCAATTGGCCTAGGAGAATGGTGGAAGTGAATAGACATTTTTATGAGGACAGAGAATAGGGATGAAGAACAGGGTAAATAAACAATGTTTGGATAAAAGAAGGACATTGGTACTTCCAGTTAAGGCGATATCTTCTGTTTTGATATCCTCAGACCATAGACCTGTATATCCTCAATTGAGTGAACTATCAGTAATGATCTGGAATTAATGAATGAAAAACAATTTATTAACTACTTAATTGTGTGACAAACACTGTGTTAATTGCTGGGAATACAAATCCATGAGTGAGATAGCTGCTGACCTTGCAGAACTTACATTCTAATAGGGGAAGGCAGTTCATATAGGGGAGTAATGTCAAAGTGAAATGTTCCAATTTGGGAGATCACAGGAACGGGGAGTGGAACAAGGGTGAGGGGAAGGGAGGAGTAAATTCTTGATATTCCATTTCCAGTAGAATTGATGATAAAGATTTATTGATTTGATTACAGTTTTAGAAGTGGAAAGTGTATATTGGAATCATGGGGTATGCAAACATTGGCATAGTGGCATAGTAGCCAGGTGGAATATGGATGGTGTCAGTGAAATATAATGGGCCAAGTGATATGCTCCTCAATCAGGATAGCATAGGTACCAGCTTAGGATTTTCAAAGATGAGAAGTTATATCCCCAACGTTATGATCTCTAGAAATATGGTGAGTATATCAGTAGGGCAGATGTCAAGGAGATATCTGGGATAGAATATTTTTTTTGCCACTCTCCCTTCTTGCCTCTATCTCTTCCCCACTGCCCACCATCATTGTACATACATCCCTATGGTTTAAAAGCAAAAACAACATATGGAGAAGAAAGAACACTGGATTTAGGCCTGGGTCTTAATTTCTTACTGCTACTTACTCCCTGCATGACCTTGGGCTCATTTCATTTATCTAAGCTTTAGTTACTTCATTTGTCAAATGAGGAGGTTGAACTAGATAGATATCTGATAGTGTCCCTTCTTACTCTGATATTCCAGATTCTACATTCTAGGTTCCTTTCAGCTCTAAATTCTATGACTATACAATTCTGTCTTGAAGACACAGTATGGGGCTTCCATTATCACTATTCCTGTGGTGACCATTACTGAATTCTCCTTTCTCTGTACTTTCATCTCTAAGTGAATTTCCCCTACCTCTCTTTCTCTGTCTCTTTTGGAGGGTGATTGTTTTTCTGGGCAAAACGCCCATTTGTTTTTGTTTAATTTCAAGATTGTTCAGCATCCCAGATAGTTATCCAGAGATGAAACAATATATAAATAAATGCAGCCTATCTATTCGAATATACACACACATGCACACACACACATACACACACACAGACAAGCAGAGTATACATATATAGCCTGATACACAGACAGGTAAATATGTGTGGCATTAGTAAACAGACCCACATCCATGTGGAGGCAGCCACCTTGCCTCTTCCTTCTGCCAGACGGTTGTCATAAAAATACCAATAAGGAAGAGAAGAAGTGTGTTTGACTGTTAGAATCACTCCTGCTTCCTTTTCATTATTCTTAATAAAAGGAGATGGTGCCGAAAAATTGTGTTTTGCCAGTTATTTTCCCCAAGAGATGTTTTATAAAACACGGATGCAGAACAGACTATATTGGAGGCGAATGCCTTATTAAGTGAATACAGTTAGAAAGAAGTCGTAACCAAAATGAACAGTTATTTTCTTGACTTTTTTTTGGCCCTCTGTAAAATGGAGAAATTGGACTCAAAATAAATTTAGCAGCAGCTCTCAAATGATACCAGGGAAAAATAACGCTTGCGCAGTGAGATAGAAGTTTCTTTAAATAATGATCTGTGTAAAAAGAGTGGAATTGGAAAAGTACCTCCAAGTACCTTGGAGGCAGCGCTCATCTACTGGGGAAGTCTTCGCCTTGTTAGACAGTTCAGTTCTACTTTAGCTGGCAAGAATCTCATTGGGAAATTATAGAATTTAGAGCGGTTAGGGTTCTTAGAGTTCCTCATGGAAACTGAGGCCCAGAGAGATGAAGAGACTTTTATGAGGTTGTAGATTGGATAAGCTAGGCATTCTCATTTCATATACAGAATTCTTTCCACAAAATCATATTCCTTCTGATTTGAAGAATTGTCTGCACAGAAGTAGTAGCTGGAAGTACAGGGATATCTATAAAGTCAATCTTTTCTTCCTTTTATTTGTCCTTAAGCTTCCTTTTTCTTTTTCAAATGATTCTTGTTTTTGTTATTATCATTGATGTTATTTTTTAAGACTGGGTCTCTCTATCTCACTTGTGGTGGAAATGCAAGACTAGTCACAGGACCAATTCTATCACTGGTCAGCCTGAGAGCTTTGATTTGCTACCTTTTTCAAAGGAGGAAGATGTAAAGACATGTCCCTACTAAAACTTCCTATCTGTGGGCTAAATGCCCCTAAATACTTCAAATATTTCTCAGGTGTCCTGGTCTCTAGTCCCCTAAACATTTTGATCTCTTTCTGCTCTGAGCATTTTCACTGCCTGTATATCACCTCTCCTGACCTCTGCCCACTGGCTTCCTTTAAGTCCTAACTAAAATGCTATCTTCTATAGGGAACCTTTCCCAACCACTCATAATTCTAGTACCTTCCCCTTTTAAAATTATTTCCTTTTTATCTTGTAGTTAACTTGTCTGTGTATATTTGTTTGCCTGTTGTCTCTATCATTAGATTGTGAGCTCTTGAAGGGCAGGAACTATCTTTCATTTTTTTTTTTTGTATCCCCATAACTTAGCATAATGCCTGGCATACAGCAGGTGCTTAATAGATGGTTATTGTCTGAATGTCCTTTGGATGGACTCTGACTTGCTAATTTCCATCCAAAAATATAATCCCCAAAATTGAATGCCATATTCCAGGGGCCTTCACACCACAGGGTCCAGGTTAATGAGACCAACATCTTCCAAAGCTTGGTGTTGTTTGAGGAATACTCCTGATCTTTTAGGGTTGGGGTGCAGGAGTACAAGTTAGCTTTTCACTGAATACCTCTTGCTGCCCTGTCAGAGGTAAACTTTTGGGCTGCTTAGTGGTTGTAATGTTAATTAGAGAGTTGAAGATCTTCCCCACCCATTGATGGGCCTCCCCATTGAGGGAAACTTGATTAAGGGAGGCCCATACCTTTTATTAATTTCTAATGGAATACTAGTTCTCAAGCCCTCTGGCTCTGAAAAACATATAAATAGAATGAGGTGAGGTTTTACTTTGAGACTTACTCATTGGAAGTGTTTGTTTGGCCAGAGGAGACTCTGGGCAGTCTCTAAGGAGCCCCCCAGCTTTGAAAACCCAGATGTTGGTACTTCTCTCTTTGGTAACTGTGTATGTATTACTTATGACCAGACAGTTGGAAACTCTATATGTTGATCTTTGTTTCTCTGTTTGTATTTTCTCTGAGGTTCAGGGTGCTGACTTTTTCCCCTGAAGTAAGTGAATGATATATGTTCTTGGTTAAAATGATTGTTGATCCCTCTAAAGTTGCTTTCTTTTTAGAAAGGCAGATCTAAAGACCTATATAGCAGAACCTGCAGTGTACGTATGGGTCCTTGCTGCTACAGGGGTATAGCACAAAGGCATTTTTTCTCACATTAAGTATCCACTTATTAGAATAACAAACTATTTCTGAGCTCTTCAAGTAATCAACTTCCCCCTGGACTCAGTGCATTCCTAGTAAGACCAATATTTTGGCTACAAATCCCAACCAGAGCCTGGGCAACAGGGCATAATGGAAAGAACAGTGAACCTGAAAGGTGAAATACCTGTGTGTGAGTCCTGGCTCACGTGACCTTTGTTCACTTTCAACTCCTCTGAACCTGTTTCCTCAATTGTAAGATGAAGTTGGACTAGAACATCACTGAGGTCCCCTCCAGTTCTATCATTCTAAGATTCTAGGTCAAAGATTTAATCCATTGGGTTCCAGAGGGACACCCCCTCATCCCATCTCTAACCTTGAGCCTCTCCTGATGAGCACTACCCATGCCTTACAATAGAGATACTACTATCATCCCTGACTCTAGGACTTACAAGAGCAGCTGGCCTATTGCTATCCGTTGCTTCCCTAAATTCTAATAGCAACCTGCTCTGCCAAAAGGGAGCGTGAGCCAAATGATAGCAGTTAATGGAGGCTTCACATCATATTCTTGTCTCTTTCCCAAGTTCCCAGTAGCACAGTCCTTCCCAATCTGGCCCTCATCTCTATAACTTTTCATTTCCAGTGGCCTCCATGACCTCTGTAGGATCACTGGGAGTACTATCCAACCTGCTGTACAGGGAACATGTCCCACCTGGGCATAGAAACCTGGTGAAAGTCTGGCCCCAGGCCCAAGGCCCAGGCCAATCAATCCTCTGCAAAGTGCCCATCTTTCAGGTTCTGGACTCTGCTCTGATATTAAAGCTGTAATTTATACACTTGGCTCCAAAGTTTGTGGCTGTTTTTAAGGCATTGATCACCCCTGAGCGCTCATACATGATTCAGACTTACTCTACGGACTCTGCTGCCAGCTATCGATTCCGATGACATTATTTATCAATTACGAAAGGTTTATTCCTCGCTAGATTCTGCACAAAAGAATCTGCCCATTTATTTTACAGCATGATTTATTGACATGTCACCACACATTACATGGAAAATTGAATTTTTGGAGGCTGGAGAACCTTAGGAAATTTCACGGGTTCAATTAGACAGGAGCACATCAAAGGGCATAATGATACAATTTTTCATCCATTTGCTTCAACATAGGAAAGGGGAGGGACCTTCAGGCCAAGTTGGGTTTAAGCAAAACTGCTCTGTACTCTAGAAACACATCTGAGAAAGAAATCATCAAAACCACAGCTCAATATCAAAAAGGCTTTTCCTAATGATCTGAGTCATCATAAAATGGAACAGATTGCTTTGGGAGGTAGTGAGGTCCCTGTCGCTAGATGTCTTCAAGTAGCGGTTAGATTATTTGGCAGGCCTGTACAAAAGGAAATTTATGCATTAGGTAGGGGTTGTGCTAGATGGTCTCTGGAGTACCTTCTAATTTGAAGTGTCTATGATTCTATGCTTTTGTTACTTTCTCTGTTTCTCGAATAAACCCTTTCATAGACCAATACAACTTATGTTATTTAACTGACTCCTGGGATCAAAACATACCTCCAATTTATGCTTAGAATTGTACTTGTCCTCTTTGCCAGCATAATAAACTTTTCACAGGTTCTTCCTGTCTGTAGATGCAGACAGACCTTTTCTTGCCTAATGGTGAGAGGTAGAAAAAATAATGAGAGGTCAGTCAGTATAGGTGAATAATAATAGTAAATCACACTAACTCATGGCTTTGTACTTTTTAAAAAGTTTAAATACCTAGGATCTTAGTTGGTGCTCATGGTATCATCATGGGGTCAGGAAAGGTAGAGTTGTTTTTTTTTTTACCTCTACTGAATAGATGAAGAAATTAAATCTTAGAAAGATAATACAATGAGATGGTGCTAGAGTTAGAAATCTAATCTGCATCTTCTGTCTTCTGTTCTGATTCTCTTTCCACCTGTTTAACTATTCAAATGGATCTGTGATCATATCAGTTTGAATGTTCTCCCTAGTTCATGTCATCACCTATCCATGACTTCCTAGCATGAGCAATTCACATCTATGTTCTTCTAGAAGTTTAATCTAGGGGTGAATACCCAATGTGATGGAGTGCTTCTTTTTCTGCTGATTTCATGAGAGTGTGAGTGTATCCATTTTGGATTTTCATCTATTATTCCTCAGCCTCACCCTGTGACCAGCCCATCTTTTCTTCTCAATATCCCCTTTCCTAACATTATCTTGCATTCTTATTGCCTTTTCATTTTTTTGAATATTCATGGATTCTATATTTCAGTCTGCTCATGCCATGCACCTCCCTATCACTTTCTGTATGATCTTAGAATTTAATTCATTAGAATCCGAAAATCAATGATAATATTTCACTATTTCAAAGGTCTTTCATTTTGTTGGTGGAGCTGATCTCACTTATGCTGATTTTAGTTGCTCTGCCACTTAGGGAACAAGGTGACTCTTTTGGGACCTGCTGTGGATAAAATTCACCACTTTGATGCCAACTACGTAATGAGCCTTTCTGAAATTAGGGAAGCTGGTCTTATTCTAGATGTAGACATAAAAGTCCCTGTGTTTGAAGGTTCCATCCTGGTAGAATTTGTTAGAGGTTGGGTCCTCTGTTAGAGTCTTTGAAAGTACAAGGTTACTACCTTCATTCCATGATGAGGCATGGTTATAGTTACAGTAACAGTTAACATTTATATAGCACATTTTGGTTACACAAGCACTTTGCTTACACTGTCCCATATGGTTTTCACAGTAGCACTCATATTATTGTACCCATTTTGTGGATAGAGAAGTTGATCTTCAGAGAGATTATATAATTTCCCAAGGTAATAAAACTAGTAAGTAATAGAACTGGGATTTGAGCATATGTCTTTTGACTCTTGAGTGCAGAGTTCTTTCCACTATACTATGCTGACTCTTGAAAAGTCTTAGACTCTTAAACTGAAGAGGAATTGCAGTTACCATTTTGCATTTTTTTCACTTTTAGAAATTAGGAGATGGATACCTGACAAGGAACCTATCAAAATGGAGCAAAAATTGACCTGAGTTCTAGTCTGAGCTTGACTACTGACTAGTCGTGTGTATTTAGTCAAGATAATTCAACTCTCTAAGGCTCAGTTTCTGCCTCAGTTAAATGAAAGGTTATACTCATTGACTGGTCGTTGAAAAGTCTCCTGTAATATCTATATTTTAATATTCTGTGTTCCAAGGCCTAGCTCTAATATACTATATTCTGTATTGTAAGTTTGATGGTCTAGCATTTTATTTTCTAGGCTCTAACATTCTATGGCACTATGATTCTAAGATTTGCTGTTTGTAAGACTCACAGTAGATTCTGGGTCCAAACATAATTGAGAATTGAACATGCACAGGGAGCAGAATTGATTAGCTATTTTGTGTATTTAATGGTTAGCATTTAAACTGAAAGATTTTTCTGGTTAAAGGATGCAGTTCACAAATAGGAAAATCAAATACACACATCACGTACACACCCAAACACTGAATCAAAATCACGAAGAGCAGAGACCCAGAAATCAACTTGCGTCACAGTAAACACCTGGTTGAGAACAAAGCTGCAGTGTTTAGGAAGGTAATTTTCATATAAAAATTGATTTTCTTGATGCATCCTTGTAATTCAAAGGAAAGGGACCATAGACTTATTTGAGTAAAATCTAGAACTTAGCATCACGAGACCTACTTGAAATTTCCGAATTTTACATGGTGATCCAGGGACAGGAACCAATCTTGGAGCAATTTATTTATTGAGCAATGGACTTCTGTAAAATGAACACTTTATTTGCCTGTTGTGACCTTTGAATCTATTTGTCCAAATGGAAAATTAACCATTTCATGTAGTTCTTTTAAAATTCAATTCAGTGAGCATTTATTGAACTTATTGTAGGAGAGAAACTTTTAGACTGGGAGCCAGGGAACTTGGGTTTCATTCTCAGGTCTATCATTGACTCAGTGTGACCTTGGGAATGTTACTTATATCTCTGTGACTCACTTTCCGCATGTGCAAAATGAAGGATTTGAATTAGATAACTTTTAATGTGCTTTCTAGTTCAAACATTCTAAGCTTCCTCTGAGTTCTAACAACGTAAGATCTAAGCCCCCTTCCTGCTCTAACATTTTCTGCTCTGTACACTGTGTTGGATGCTATGAGAGATAGGAGGAAAAATAGCCCTTGCCCTCAGGGAGCTCACAATCAGTCTCATGAGAAAGTCAGACACAGCAAGAGGTAAGCTTTCTTTCCTGTGCTTCCACCTTAAGCCACCTTGGTAATCACCTTTTCCTCTAATTAGAAATAACAGAAAAAAAAAGCAAAAAAAAAAAAAAAAAACCACTTCAGACATGGAGGCGGATGCATGCGCCAGAAAGTTATTAAAATCGCCTTGATTTTAATAACTTCACCACCAGGTAGCAATCCCTCAATGTCGCCTCTTCCCAATTTGCATGAGTAACTGGCATCTCGTTAAAACATCATTAGGAAATTGAAAACCAGGAAGATACAAACAAAAGGGGGAAGATTGGATCTAGGGCTGGGGGGAGCAGTGGAGAGAAGCCTTCTCTCTCAGGGAGCTCAGTAAGCCACTTAGCAACCCAAATGAAACATGATGAAGAAGCCAAGGAAGTATCTTCGTACATTAATAAATATCTGTTTACAAATCAGCAATTAGAGGCTTCATTTTAATGCTTCATTTTTCAGGCTCCATCTTGAAGGTATTCTCATTTATCTTGCCCATGCAATCGTCTCTGCCCTGCTAACAATGTTTGTTTTTCAATATCTGAGAAAACTCAAGGAACTGATCACAATTCTCACTGTGATTGTCCTTTAAGGTTCACAAAGTGCTAGTACCCTGTGAAGCAAGTAATCTAAGGAATTCTTCCCTTTTTGCAGATGAGAAAACCATGGTTCAGAGGTAGGGTGACTTACCAGAAGTTCACAAAGCTGTAATCTTCAGGAGAGAGGTCTTTAGGCTCCAAGATTAGTGATCATTCCATGATATTGCTTCCTCCCTCCCTCCCTCCCTCCCCTCCCTCCCTCCCTCCCTCCCTCCCTCCCTTCCTTCCTTCCTTCCTTCCTTCCTTCCTTCCTTCCTTCCTTCCTTCCTTCCTTCCTTCCTTCCTTCCTTCCTTCCTTCCTTCCTTCCTTCCTTCCTTCCTTCCTTCCTTCCTTCCTTCCTTCCTTCCTTCCCCTTCCTTTCTGACCCAGAGTTAGACAGCAGTGTCCAACCTGACTCCTATACCAATCGGCATGAAAGTTCTGTTTTTCAGACAAGGATCTGTTCTTCTCTCCTTAGTGGAAACCTTATGGTCTTCCACTCCTATAGGCTCACCATATAGTGCCAGACTTAGTGTCAGAATTAGGGGAGGCACTTGATTTGCTTTAGCCCTACCAAAGCTCAGAACTCATAAACTTAAGTGATCTACCAGCCTCAGTCTCCCCCAGTAGCAGATGTTATAGGCGTGTTCTATCATAGCTAGTCCCTTACTTTTTTGAATCATAACTCTAGCCTCCTTATAGCCTACCTTCACCCCACCAGTCCTTCTTACAACCCTATCTTCCACACTGCTTCCATATGAGCCTTTCAAAATTCGTGTATTTTAGACTGATTTTGACCTAACTGGGAGCTCTCCATTGTGACTTCAAAAACCTAGTGTTGAAGCAAAGGAACTCTTGCCCTTTAGAGGAAGCCTTCAGGACTTTAGAAACATTTAGGGATTTGTGCAATTCAGGAATAAAGCTAAAGAGAGATGGTGGAAAGAAGATGGAAGAAATTCTTGGGAGTCTCAGGTGATGCAAAAGATATAGAGATATAAACCATCTATCTCTTAGCTAAGAGATCAGGGGAAAGAGGATTAGTATCTTATCTATCTGTGGCCTAAGCTTAGAAAATATTGCAGAAGAATGAATAACAATACCATATTTCAATCCACTGTCAGGAACTCTTGCCCAGAGGTGGAATCCTAACACAAAATATTGGTATCCAGAGAAAATAAAAGATAATGGGGCCAGTGGAGAGCTAGCCCATGTCAACCTGTTGAAAGTTAGAGACCTGACAGTCTATATCAGGGGTAGGGACCCTATGAGGATTATACATTGCAACCTCCTGCTGCCTATAATGAAGTTAGTTAGACTCTCTGGTGGTCAAACGGACAGGAGTAATGGAAAATAAGAGAAATGAGGTCTGAGAAGCATCTGTTAACTAGATATAGATGAATGGCTGATGCTAGACAATATCCTAAATGGAGAGTAAACAGATCATAATTTGTATGATGAAGAAATGGGTAATTGGTACCTTCTTGAGGGGCAGGGTAACTTCTTTGACTGTCCTAAACTGAGGGAAAAATGTTATTTCATATGAAGGAAGGGAACTTAATCTAGTGGTAGCCCTTCTCTTGCCTAATACTTCAGATGTGGTGGCCCCAAAGGAACAGAGGCCACTTATAGATCCTAACTTATAAGGAGTTAGAGATTCTTAACTTAGAGCCCATCAATTTTAAACATGTATATGTATATATATGCATATATCATAAAATTTAATATTTCTAGCTAAATCTAAATATTAAAAAATTAAATTATATATTACATATGGTTACGGTGGTTGTTGTCCTTTGTTCTCGAAGAGGGCCAAAATGACATCACCATAATAAAATGAAGCTTCACTGTGTCCAGCTGTGGCTGATCAGACCAATGTGAGCTCAGAATGCTCTACCACAGGTTGGGCACAGATAGTCCATGTGAATATTTGGGGTGGATACTCCAAATTTGCTCATCCTACATTTACTTTGTGCTGTCTCAATTCTGCTTTGCTCATAGAGCACAGCACCCTTTCTGATGTGGGTACACCATGCTGAGCAGTTCTGTGCCAGGGTCTCCCGTGTTGCACAGTCAAATCCAAAGTTCTTGAGAGAGATCTTGAGAGTGCCCTTGTATCGCTTCTTCTGACCACCATGTGATTGCCTGCCCCATGTGTATTCTCCATAAAATAGTCTTTCTGGCAAGCATACATGTTGTGTTCAAACAACATGGCCAGCCCATTGGAGCTGTGTTCTCTGAAGCACAGTTTGAATGCTTGGCAGTTCAGCTCAAGCAAGGACTTCAGTGTTTGGTACCTTATCCTGCCAGACGGTTCTCAAAATCTTCCTAAGACAGTTCAAATGAAAGCAATTCAGTTTCCTGGCGTGGTGGTGGCAGACTGTCTATGTTTCACAGGCATATAACAATGAAGTCAACACAACAGCCCTGTGGGCCTTCAGTTTGTTACTCAGTCTAATACTTCTTCTCTCCCAAACTGACTCCATCAGTACTGAGTAGTTGTGATGCACCATAGGTTTTTGGTCCATAAAGTTTCCTTCATAATCCTATATATTTTATCTTATACCTTTAAAAACATTGTTCTGTGAAGATATCCAGCAATTTCCACTAGATAGCCAAAAAGGAATCCACAAGATTACAAAAGAAGTTCATGACACATACAAAATTAGGAATCCTGGCTAAAGATAGCATAGGTTTAGGATTGAGATTGTAGGCCAAGGGGGTCTGAGTTTATTTATGGGTGCTAAGTGGAGAGTTTATCACTACAAAAGTTAAGATTGTATAGTCAATAACTAGATTAATATATTCTGTTCTGAGGTAGTGGAAGAGTTTACATATGTAACCAGATGAAATACATTAGTAGGGTGCAATGCATAATTCATATTTAACCTTAGAATGTAATGTTATGTATTTCATGTGACCTATGTATTTGAAATAGCTGCTTATGAGTTCTCAAGAAGAATGAGGACTTGAAAAAAGGCCTCAACTCAAGGATGCTACAATCAAATGCATGGATGTTTATTCAATTCAACTCAATAAGCATTTATTAAATACACTTTAGAATCATCAAAGATCATCATGAGATCATAAACAGAGCTGGAAGTCACTTTACTGGGATAATCTAAACCCCATCATTTTATATATGAGGAAACTAAAGCCTAGAGAAGAATATTTATGATGTGTCCACAAATGTACATCTGGTGTAATTTTCTTGGATTTTTTTAAAATGGGGAGATATATGTAATATGAGGATGAATTATCTTTGCTTTTAATGGCTACATTCCATTGTGACTTTAAGTACCAATATTAGTAAGACCAGGAGGCTGCTATTTATTTTAAGAAGCTCCAGGATGTCGGAATCCTATTTGACTTAGTATCTAGAGGCAAGGCTTGTGTCAGGAGAGGCAGACTTGGAAAAGAGATGAGAAAGATGGAGCAATATGTGTAAATTGGAATCCTGGGATATTCTTGGGTAGCTGGAAGAAAACAGCTGAATTGGAACAGTGTGACATTGGGGATCTAGACCGCTGAGAAATAGTTGTTGATCTGCAATTACATTCAATGTATAGGAAACCACATTGACTTGGACCTGTAGTCAGAACCAATGTTTATACAGTACCATTAAACTATGATAGTTGTCCATGCTAGCCACTGATAATATACTGAGAGGAGTTGAGGGATGTTAAGACAATTTTCTCCCCTCTTTAGCCATGAACTGAAGAAGAATTTTCCCATCCCCTTGTAATGCTTTTGTGAAATCTATGTCTCGTCCTTCACCTCAGGATTTTTAGTGGATTACACTATTTGTACATGAGTATATCTTTCTACTGGATCTTAATACATACTCCTTTGTATCATACTTAGTTTGTTCATGTTTTCACTTCAACAAGGATTTATTAAACACTTACACCAGGTATTGTGCTACTTCTGGGAATACAAAGATAAAATAGTTTTTGACTTTAAAGAGCTTAAATGTACCATGTACACTTAAATAGAAAACAAAAAAAAATCAAGGTAATTTGTGGGAGGAGGCACTAAAGACTGAAGGAATCAGAAAAAAACCTTTGGTAGAAAGTGGCACTTAGGTGATCTTGGAAAGGACATAGAAATTCCAAGAGACTGAGAGGAAACAGGAGAACACTGTAAACATGGTGGGTAGACTGTGCAAAGGTGGGAGATGGAGTGCCATATCCAAAGAACAGCAAATAAGACATTTGGAATAGAATGGGGTGTACATAAGAGGTAGAAAGGTGAGATCAGTATGGAAAGATAGGTTAAGTCAGAGTGAAAAGATCTTAAAATATCAGACAGAGGAGCTTGTATTTTATTCTAAATGCAATGAGGAGTCATCAAAGCTACTTGAACAGAGGAGTGATATGATCAGGCTTGTCTTTTAGATTTGTCTTTTGCAATTGTGGGGAGGAATGAATGGAGGATAGAGAGACTGGGAGGATGGCAGTCAATAAGAGATTATTGCAATAAGTCAGGCAACAGGTGATGGATGCTCTATGGCAGGGGTAGGGAACCTGTGGCCTTAAGGCCACATATCACCATCTAGGTCCTTAAGTACAGCCTTTTCACTGGATCCAGATTTTACAGAACAAATCCAATGTCTATTTAATCTTTGCATCCTTCTTAGTCACTAGAACAATGATATGGATTTGTATCTTGAATGAGAAAAATAGTATTCTTGCTGTGTTCTGCTCTGATGCCATGTTGTAGATTGGCAAGTTCACACACATCTAAAGGTGGATGGACTGTATGGTGAGGGCGAGTGGTGACCATGCCATACAAGGACTGGTTGAAGGCACTTGGAATCCTTGGCATAAGAATGACTGGGGGAAAGAGGTGCATTATAGAAATATGAAAGCTGTCTCTAAACATTTTGACCTTAGGAAGCAGAACTAGGAACATGGGGTAGAAACTGCAGAGAGGAACATTTAAGCTTGCTTTAGGGAAAATACAAAATCCTAGCATTTTGAATTGTCTAAAAGAATAATAGTTTGCCATTGGAGATGATGAGCTCCTTATGATTTGAGGTTTTCAGTCAAAGGCTAAATGATCATTTGTCAGGGTTATTAAAGAGATGATGCCTCTTCAGGTATGTATTAGACTGGATGCCTTTTGAGGTTCCTTTGAGCTCTGATATTTAGCATTGGTGATTCCTGCTTAGCTTTGTATTTTTTGGGTCTTTATCTTTCAAATACATGCTTGTTGCATTAATGAATGAACTAATAGCCACACAGAACTGGGTAGATAAATCAAGCATTGGTGGAGGTCAGAGTTCAACTTCCTTGGGTATGTCAATTCAAGTTGAAAATGTTTTACTCATTTGTTTGACTCTTTTCTAGGTTTCATGGGAAATATTTTATTGAAGGAAAAGAGATTTCATTAAGGAAATAAAAGTTGAGCTGGTGATATGACATATCTGTGAAACAATTAGAAAACGAATCACTATAGTAGCCAGTGCAAAAGTGGTTTGATTTTTGCTTGAATATTCATATTTCAGAGAAGAAAGAGACTGATGCATGCAGGGAGGGGCAGGGGTGTTATTCAGGGAATTCATCCTGGAGGTGAGACTTGAGCTAGGACTGATAGATTGGTGAAGAGATGGAGATGACATTTCAGGATTCAGGGGAGAGCAATATGAGCAAAGCTTCATTCACAGCAATGAGGCTGGGTGTATATGGGAAATGAGACTACCTACCCTGAGGGGCTACACTGTTAGGAAGCAGCAATTCTCACAGAGATAAAAGCACTTTCTAGTAATAGCTCCCATTTGTATAATAATTTAAAACTTTACAAAACACTTTTCCTATAACTACTCTGTGAGGTAGGTAGGTTGTGTATCATTAACTTAAGTTTAACTGAGGCTCAGCGAAACAAAATGATGTTCCTAAGGTCTCCCATCTAGTAAATACTGGGGCTAGGATGTGAACTCAGATCTTGCATTCAGTGTTATTCTCATTGTGCCATAATATTCTTGTGTCCCCACTCAATCTTTGGAGGAGATCATGCCTTCTCTCCATGCTCTGATTTTACCACAAGCCACAATAAATGATAAATCTAGAGCAGATATCGGTATTTTGTCTCAACTTTGTTGTTTACCCCATGTAAGATACATTCACTCCTCTCCTGGTTAGGGCAGCAGTATCCTTTTATGAATGGTGATTTATAAAAAAGAGGATTATGGTTATTGCTACTCTAGATACCAAATGTAAATATTACTTAATAGGCTAGTATATAAACAGCAAAATGCATGTGGGCCATTGCCCCAAGGTTAATAACCCTCAGACACAAGGTTTATAACTCTCGTACCCAGGTCCTTGGGACACTGTCTCTTCAACTTGAGCTGTGGAAGCTATAAAAGCTAATTGTAGTGTAATTACTGGACTGTATATTCTGCTCTGGCAGAGTTTGAGGGCTCTAGGAAAATTCTACAGGCATGAGCAAGGCCATCAGAGAGGTTGGAGTCAGTATGAATTAAAATCATGAATTGGTATGTTAGTTCTGGAAGAAACATTGAAGATAATTTAACCTATTCCATTTTACAAAGGAGGAAAGTAAGGATGAGAGAGGGAAATGACTTCACCCAGTTCACACAGATGGTTCCTGGCAAAAATGGGACATGAAAGCTCATATCTGATTCAGTCTGTTACCTTGCTCTTGCCTTTAGAAACCAAGACCAATGAGTGGTACTGGGAATTATATTATTTTTATTGATTGTCACAAAATCTCAGTAATTCCCAATATACTATCCAGCAGAGTTTGAACTTCTATGGCTGACATCTAAGGTTGTTCCGAATCTGGTGCCACCCTAGCATTCTAAGCCTTATGATTTCATCAAACTAAACTATTCTCAGTCCTTTGAACATGTACAATGTTCTCTGTCATCTGGGCCTCTACTCACTCTTTTCCCTACTGCTAGAATGTTCTTCCACTTTCCTGTAGCCCATTGAATTCCTTGTTATTCAGTTGTTTTGAATTATGTCCCACTATTCATGATTCCATTTAGGGTTTTCTTGGCAAAGATACTTGAGTAGTTTGCCATTTCCTTCTCTAGGTCATTTTACAGGTGTGGAAACTGAGGTAAATAGTGTCAAGGGACTTGCCCAAGGTCACACAGCTAGTCTGTATCTGAGACTAGATTTGAACTTAGGAAGATGAGTATTACTGACCCCGGGCCTGGCATTCTATCTTTTGTGCCATCTAGCTATCCAATCTTTAAAGTTCAACTCAAACACTATCCCTTCCAGCATGGCTTCCTTCATCTTTACGCTCATGCTTCAGCTGCTTTTTTTTACCCTGGAACCTCCCTCACGCCCAAATTCTTTTCAAACTGGAACACTCCTCTACTATTCTTTCTCCCATTCATAGATTCTTTTTGGACTTTCATTTTGGGTAAGAGCTCAGGCTGGCTAGACTTTATTGTCCTCCAGTCTCAGTTTCTGACTTTTAGGACTTTTACACCATGCCCTGTTGCAGGTACCTTCCTCTCTTTCTTAACTACCACCCTCCCAATTTTTTTGCTCCCTCCCTCTATTAGAATATGAGCTAATTGAGAATAGGCACTGTCTTTCTTTTTTGCTTGTGTATGTGTGCTCAGTTTAGCACAATGCCTGGGTCATTGAATAAATACTTATTACCTTGTTTTGGTGATTTTCACATAGCACTGTTTTCCAACTGAATGAGACTCTTTTCATGTATCATTGTGTAATATAGCAATCTCTGTGGGTGTGTTCTCTTCCTTACTAGGAGGTGAGGTCCATGATATAGTCCATGAGACTATGTCTTTTCAAAATCTTAATCTCCTCCAGAGCTACTATACAATGTTATGTATAAGCTGTACACTTAAACATGGTTTGATTTTTTTAATGGAAAGATGGATGATCTTTAGTATTCCAAAACTTCAGTGGATTTGAAATCTCATCAATGTGGGTACTCCCTCGAATAATGTAGATTATACTCGATGCACATCTTTTCACCCTATGTGACCTTTGTCCATGTTATCCCATACTCCTCTGCAGGAGGTCAATCCTACTTTCTAGGGGTCTTCCTCCTGAGGTCTTGACATTATGTGGATAAAAACATAACATGCAGGTCATCTATCTATCTATCTATCTATCTATCTATCTATCTATCTATCTATCTATCTATCTATCTATCTATCTATCATTTCCTCCTCCATGTACAAAGGAACCTACTCTTTTTCTGGTCATTTATGGAGGATATCATTTTTGCTGTTTTGTTTATGCATTGTTGATAATGCATGATACTACTCAATTCTATCATGAAACTCACCATCATCTTCTTCATGATCTACAATTTTGATTCCTCAAATATTGTGGTATTCCATCATTTATAACCAAACAGACCCACAAGAAAACTATTGGTATTAAAAGACAGCATTTTATTCCAAGGAGAAGTTTGGAGTCATTGAAAGTATGACAGTTTTCCAAATGCAACTTAACCCACTCTACTTGCCATATTTAATTTTGCTACCAGTTCTAAAAACAGTCTAAAATACACATGCTGACAGACCTGCTCTATGGGTTGTTCACTTAGATGCACAACAGAGTCTAAAAATTAGGCATTCTTCAACTGTTTAATTTTTTATCTATTTTTTTGGTCCAGATTCTTTTGGCCAATTATGGAATCACTTAGGAAGCTCTATAGTATTCTGAGGCTTTATAAACTCATCACAACATTATACATGGGGCAGCTAGGTGGTGTGGTGGATAGTGCACCAGTGTAGGAGTCAGGAGGACCCAAGTTCAAATCTCACCTCAGACATTTGACACTCACTAGCTGTGTGATCCTGGGCAAGTCGCTTAACTCCAGTTGCCTCATCCTGGGTCATCTCTAGTCATCCTAATGAATATCTGGTCACTAGATTCAGATGACTCTGGAGGAGAAGTGAGGCTGGTGACCTGCACACCTCATTCAAAATAAAGTCAAGTGCAAGTCATGTCATTATTTCTCTGATGGCATGGTCTTCTTTGGCAACGAAGGATGAACATACACACAATATTATACATAAACAGGAACTTATGAAGTAAGCATTATCTATAAGGAATCTCTCTCTCCCTCCCTCATGCTCTGATATTTCCAATTGATCCTGTCTATATCCTGTTTGTATGTAGTTCTTTGCGTGTTTTCTCCCCCATTTGACTGTGCCCACTTCGAGGGCAGGGGCAAATATTTTTGCCTTTCTTTGAATCCCTAGTACTTAGCACCTGGCACATAGTATATACCTAATAAACACTTGTTGACTGACTGATTTATACTATACATCCTCCATGAAAGGAGCAAATATTGTGGGGGAATCACATCTTCCTCTTTCATGCCTCACTTGATGTCAATAGTCAGAAGATCATAACAACCTTACTTTTGTTATGTAGGATATTAAGGAATCTTGCTCCATGCTAACCTGTATGTGGAAGACACTTTTTTGAAAGGGAGTGTTTAAGTGACACTTTTTTCTACTGAATCAAATGCTTTTTATTGTCAACAAATGATAAGCACAGTGGGATCTTGCATTCTCTGCCTCTTTTAGTCAATTTTTGTGATTGTAAAGATGTAATCTACTATCAGATATAATTTGTGAAAACCCGCCTATGCCCTTTTCAAACTTTCATTTTAACTTCCTCAAATATGCCCTTGATAGTGTGCAGATTATTCTCATAGATTTTAGAGTAATAAGAAAGTAGGCAGATGGGTCAGTAGTTATTGACCTCCATGTTATTTCCCTTGTTGGGTAGTAATAACATCTGTGATTTATTTTTCCTAATTATTCAGTATCATCCCTCCTTCACATACCTGTAGGATCAACTCCTCAATGTCTTTAAAACTCAGACAGTTTCTAGTTGTATGATGCTGGGAAAATCACTTAACCTCTGTCTGCCTTAGTTTCCTCAACTCTAAAGTGGGGATAGTAATGGTACCTTCCTTCCAGAGTTGTTGTGATGATATTTGTAAAAAAGGTGTTTAGCAGAGTGTCTGGTGTGTGGTAGGTGCTTAATTAATACATCTTCTCTCCCTTGTTCCCCTCTTTTGTTTTAACTGTGGAGATTTGATTTTGGAATATAATTGTGGTGGTTCTTTGGTGTCTTTGATGAAGAAATCTTGACAGTTATTTTCCATTTGAAATCTGCTATTCTTCTGGTTTCATCCTTTAAGACTCTTGGGATGGTATTACTTAATAGGACCACACATTTGTTTAACCCTCACAATAGTCCTGAGATAAGGAGGGCATTACTATCCTCATTTGGTTAAATGAGGCAACTGAGTCATATGGTCTAAAGTCATATGGTACTCAGACCTAGAAATCTTAACAATGCAAAAACAAACCACAAATCTAGACCAAAGATAAAGTATGTGACCCACCTCCTAACAGAGGGGAAGGACAGAATTCAGAATGGGACAAATATTTTTAGATGTAGTTCATGAGGGAATTTACTTTTTTTGACAATGCATATTTATTGTGAGGGTTTCCTTTTTTTGGTTGTTGTTCTAAGATGTGGGGAGAGGGAGGGAGAGAAAAATATGTGCTTATTAATTGAGAAAATAAGAAAGTAAAATTTTTAAAACATTTTTTTCTTTTCAATCCTTGACCTTCCTTCAGCCTCCAATTCATATTTCTCATTGGGACAGATTACCTTCCTAAAATATCATTTTTGTCATAATAGTGGCAGCTTGCACTTATTTAGCCTTTAAAGGTTTACAAATCATTTTCCTCATGACAAGCCAGTGAAGAAAGGAGTATATATGATTATTCCCATTTCATAGATGAGGAAGTTAAAACTTAGTGACTTTTTCAAGGACGTGGATAGTTGGAAATAGGATTCAAGGCAATATGTCCTGTTCCCAACCTTGTGCTCTTTCCATTCTACCATGAAGTCTCTCCTGTGCCCTGGAACTTTCATTGACTTTTCTTTCTCCTGTTGGACTATGTCAAAATTCAAAGCCCTCTAACAGCTAGAGGTTGAAAGAAGCAGAGATTTTTAACTTGGAAAATATAAGATTTAGGGAAGATATGGTAGCTGCATTTGAGCATTAGAAGGACTCTCTTGTGCAAGAGGGGGTTAGATTTGTTCCGTTTGTCCCCAGAAGTCAGAACAAGAAGAAACAAGTGACACTTACAAAGGTGAAAATTTCATCCCATTTTAAGGAAAAATATTCTTAACACCTAGAATTATCTAAAAGTGGAATGAGTTTCCCTAGGAGGTAGTGAGGAATTTGAATGTATTAGAGATACCGAAGGGGCATTGTAAAGGTAGCCAGATGGCTCTGTGGATAGAGTGCTGGGCCTGGAGTCAAGAAGACCTGAGTTCAAATCCGAACTCACACACTCACTTGTGCAATCCTAGGCAAATCACTTAATCTCTGTTTGGCTTAATCCATTGGAGAAGGAAATGACAAACTGCTTCAGGGTCTTTGTCAAGAAAACCCCATGCTCAGTATTGAGATGCTATGGGTCAGAAGTATAGGACACGACTGAAGGACAGACCAACAGCAACCCACTTATTCTGGTACGGGTTGGACTAGATGACCAGATACGAATTCATTGTATATTCTTCCAACTCTGAGGGTCTCTGACATGCTCTAATACTAGACTCTACTCCCTCTTAACACAGACTATATGCTCCATCCTGGCTGACCTCCTTCTCCCTGTCTCCTGACCGGATCTTTCTCATTTCCACTCTTGATTATGCCTCCATCTTGCCTGAAATGCCCTCTTTGCCCAATTCTTTCTACAAATTCCAACCTATCCCTCAAGACCCAGCTCAGTCCCCACATGTTCCTCAAAACCTTTTCTTTCTACTCTAGTGCACAAAAGCTCTTAATTCTCCAAAAGCATATAGTCTAAATCAGTGATGTCAAACTCAAATAGAAACACAGGCCACTAATCCATACTAAAGGATGCCTGCTGGCTGCATATTGACTTAGTTTTAAAATGTAATATTATCTATGTTTCATTGTAGTTTTATTTATTTTGTTAAATACTTCCCAATTACATTTTAATCTGGTTCTGGCTGCATTTAGGATTGTTGTGGGCTGCACATAGACCCCCAAGCCACATGTTTGACACCACTAGTCTAAACTATACCATAAAATTCTTGATCACAAACTGCTTTGAATTCTTCTCTAATTGTTTTAGAGGCATTAGCCTTGGCTCTCTCAACTAAACTGTATGGCTTTCAATGGCAGGGACTGTATTCTTCACTTGTACCTTGTACAGTACTTACCGGATGAGCAAAGGCACAGTTGATGCTCAGCACACTTTGTCACACCTGTATTCTAAATTCTGTGGCTCCCAGGGACAATACGATTATGGAGAAACTTCCTGGTAAGAGAATGGAGTTTTTCCAGAGAGGGCAGGATTGTCCCTATTGGTTTTTATCCTGGGCAATTATGAGGCTGATTCTTCAAGAAGTAGGAAGAAAGGCTAGAAAAGAAGGGAAGATTCCCAGTAAAGGAAGAGGAGCACTGGATAAAAAGTCAGGGGCCCTACTCTGCCACAAGCCAGAGAGTCTGAGTCAGTTGCCTCATCAGTAAAATAAGAGGTCTAGACATAAAGACTTCTAAAGCACTTTCTAGCTTTCCAATTCTAGCTCTATGTTCTAACATTCTAAGCTTCCTCTAATTTTTAACTTTCCATGCTCTAAGGTCTCTTACAGCTCTGATGTCCTATGTACTAGCATTTTATATTCTAAAGTAACAGCACAGTAAACAAATGCTTTGTCATTAATTGATAAGATAATCACATCTCTAAAATTCCATGATTAGACAGCGGAGGGAATATCAAGCAGAGCAATTTAAAGGAAGAGAGAAGAGCGTGTCAAAGTGAAAATGTGCTGGTCATCCTATAAACATAACAGAAGCAAAAGAAAAATCACAGGTAACATTATTTTACTCCAAATACCACTTTTTTCCCCTCTTTAATGCATTTGGAATTAGAAAGAAGACTGAAAGGTACCAGCGGGGACTGCTAAAAGCCTGCAGAAATGACAGCGAAGATTACACAGCTGGAAAGGGTTTAAGTCTCAGTTTTAACAGTTTTCATGACTTACGGAAAAAAATAAAACTCCCAGTGCAAGGACATGCTAGGAAGGGATAGAGACCTCATGAGGGCAGACTGCAGGCACTGATAGCAGGTAGAGCATCTATGTGTGTGTGTGTGTGTGTGTGTGTGTGTGTGTGTGCGCATGTGCTTACATGCATATAATAGGAGATGTAAATAAGTAAAATGTAGAGTGAGGAAGTCTAGATGGAGGTGCAGTATGGACATGGGAACGTAGACATGGACACATGTAGCATATGCATACACAGACACAGACAAATACAGAGGCTTCTGAAGAGAAAGGAGTAGGGTTTATTCAGAAGCATTCATCTTCTTTTCTGTAGCTTGGCTAATGGTGGGATTTTAATGAAATTTTACTCATGCCACTGCCATGTAAATCCCAATGCCAGTGGGCACTGGAGGGAGTGCAGCCTTGAGAAGATAGCAATAGTATCAATAATTAGCCCATTTCTTCAGTTTGGTGCAGTGCATTTGGTGCATGATAAATTTAGAGCCCGATGACTTGGGTTCAAATCTCAACTCTACTACTTGCATTTGTGACTTTGGATAAGTCATAATATCTCTGGGTCTGTTTCCTCAACTGTAAAATCAGGGGCTTGGGCAAGATGACCTTTAAGGCTCTAGATCCTATGATTCGTTGGGTTCATAATTAGTCACCAACAACATTCCCAGTGAAATATATACCTTTTATGTTCTCAGCCATTGTCTTTTTGGATTTCTCCTTTGCTTAGCATCTAACTATCTCTTGAATTGACCTAGAATATTACAGGCACCTCTCCTTTTAATTTGATTTTGTTTGCCTTCTTCCTCTCTCTCTGTTCTTTGTATCTCTATATTCTTCTCTGTTGTTATATCTCAAACAATGGTCTAAGATTCAGGATACCTGGGTTCTAGTTACTGGCTGAGATTTTGGGCAAGCCATTGAATTTCTATGGGTCTTTGCTAGTCATTTGTAAAATGAGGGTATAATCTATATTGCCTTTCAGGTTTTTCTTTTTACAACTCAGTGATTTTCTCTGTCTCTATCATATATGCCTTTCGTTTTCATTTTCTTCAGCCTGCATGGTCTGCTTTCTTTTGCAGACTTTTATAGTAGACATGATCTATGCCATTTATTCCAATAACTGATATTTACCATTTGTTATTCTGTAATTGTTTTGTATGTTTAATCTTTCCTCAACATGATTGTAAATTCTTTCAGGGCAGGGATCCTCTGCTTTGAATCATAGGATTACAAAATGAATCTTAAAATGTTAGTATTTGAAGGGTCCTTGGAAATCATCTATTTTCTAAATTTTACAGATGAGTCCAGAGAAGTGAAGTGACTTGTCTAAGGTCATGCAGCTACTTAGTAGCAGTTAAGACTAGAACAAGGATTTTCTAACTACTAGTCTAGAGATCTTTACCTTACATCTAAACTTAAAGGAATAAATCCATTTATTAATTGCTTATTAATAATCCATCCCAGGCACTGTGATAAGCACTATAGACACACATACAAGCTATCAATCCAGTTTCTGCCTTCAAGGAGCTGATATTCTAATAGTGGAAGGTTATACATAGACTTGGTGGAAGGTTTGGTAATGGCCAGGGTTTTGCTCAAGATAAGACAAGAGTTCATCCATCAAAACCCAGGGGCTGATGAACAGCATCCAACTTCCAATGAGAGAAAGATGAGGAGGATATCCATGTGGAAATGTCAGGTCCCCTCTAAATTCAGTAATGGAAGATGCTTTGGTAGCCCGAAAATGGTATAAGCAGATGTTTTCTTATCCTATCTATATATGAGGCTGACCTTGTATATTTTGAAGGAGGGGAAAATGCATTCCGATTTCTTAGACTCAGTTTCTTTCTCTATAAAATAATTGAGTTGAACTAGATAAACTTACTACTTGCTTCGATCTCTATCATATGTTCTATGTTTAAACACTATGTTCTTTGTCCTAACATTTTATAGCTTACGGCATGTTCTAGCCCTGTCTTTTTATGTTCTATGGTTCTATAAAGTACTAAGCACTTTGAGTTCTTTGAGTACAGCTTCCAGGTAATACTTTTGCAGGTAATAAATATCAGAGGGCAGCTAAGTAACACCATGGATAGAGTGGGCCTGAGTCAAGAAGATCTGAATTTAAATCTGGCCTCAGACATTTAGTAGCTGTTCACCCTGAGCAAGTCACTTAACCTCTGTATGTCTGCTTCTTCAACTGTAATGGCATCTGTCTCCCAGGGTTGCTGTAAGGATCAAATGCGATAACATAGGTGAAGTGTTTAGCATGGTGTCTGACTCATAATAGGTGCTATAGAAACACCAAGTAATTATTTATTATGTGCCTATTGGAGGCACAGGTGAACTACCTGAACAAAGAAGAGCAACTGCCTATAATTTTTTCCTTTCAGTTTTCTTAGTATAAAATTGTTGCAAATTCAGATGAGACCACCACCCCTTTTTCTCCTGGGAGTTTCTCTCCAATTTTAGACCTAGCTGTTTATTATTGGAAAGAGAAAATTCAAATGTGGATAAAACACTAGTCTACCAATGAACAGAAATACACTCATCTCTAGCCTCTCTCCCTGGTTCTTTGTCAGGGAGTTCAGTTGAAATCCAAAGTGACGGCTCCCAAACCTCTTCATAGCCTCCTTGCTGAAAGCAAACAAAGTTTGTGGGTCTCTTTTTTTTCCTACAAAGCACTAATGTCACGGACAAGGGGCAAACTCATTACAACTTGGTTCTCTATCTGCCTTTACCAGATGCATGTGTGAAAATATGAGAAGGCAAAAGCTGTTTGGTTCCAATGGCTGGTTTCCAGGCCAGTTTATTCTGTGACTAATGTATATTACACACACACATACACACACACACACACACACACACACACACACACACACACACACACACACACACCCCAATGCTCCCGTCTCTCTGGATCTGGACAACAGTGTGACAGTTGCCTCTTGTGACTAAAAGTCAAATTCCATTGCGCTGAGTTTGGAGAAAATGCCCCAATCTCTGCTTAGGTTTATTTGTTGTGATATTAAAAATCAGCAAAGAAGCAGCTTGGAATCCTGGCTCTTCCACTAACTCACTCTATGACTTTGAAAAGTGACTTCTTTTTCAGTCTCAGTTTTTCAATTTGTAAAATATGCAGGTGAGACTAATAACAAAAATAATAGCTAGCGTTTATTTTCTGGAGAAGGAAATAGCAAATCACTCCAGTTTCTTCGCCAAGAAACTCCCAAAGAGTCAGACGTGACTGAAAACGTGTGAAAGGCAACGAAAGCATTTCTACAGTGGTTTAAGTTTTGCTAAGTGCTTTACAAATATTAACTCCTTTTATCCTCATCACAACACTGGGGAGGTAGGTGGCATCATTATCCCATTTTGTGGATGAGGAAACAGAAGCCAAGTGACTCATCCAAAGTCACAAAGCTAGTTAAGTGCTTGGTGCTCTATCTACTAGGCCGCCTAGAGATAATTAAGCTCTTTCTAGTTTTTACATTCTATGACATTTTTTGCAGTGCTGGGAAATAAGGGGAGTTTGCTTATCTTATCTGTTAAGCAGAACTCTTTGTTATAATGGTGATGTTCAGCTGGCTAGAACTAGGTGCTTACCTAGTGAAGACCATTGATTTGAAGCCCATTCAAATCATTTCACCTCCGCCTGTTCAGTAGCTCAAGGCAGCCCTTTTAACCTTGCCAGGTTCAGATCTGGATGCCTCATTTAAGGTGGACATTGACAAGCTAGAGCAAGTCTGGTCTAGGATTGTGAGAGGAAGAAAAATGCATTCACACAAAGATTGGTTGAGGGTACTGGAGGTATTTAGCTCATGGAAGAGAGGGTTTTGGCAGGGTAGGAGGAATAATTAATTTACAGTCCTGAAATATCTGAAGCATTCTTTTATTTCCTCCACTATTTCTGCCCTCTTGGCCCTGGTAGAGTCTGTCAATGACATTAATCTCAATGTCACATGGGGCTTTCAAAATGATAGATTCCAAATCTCCTCCCTACTGTAGAGTACGTATTTATGTGAAGCTACATGCTTCCAGAATGATTCCCTGCTATGATCTCAGTTGCTTTATAGAATAGTCTTGTAAGGTAGGGAGGATAAGACTAATTACCCCATTTTACAGATGAGCGAATTGAGACAGGTGGTGAGGAAAAAGTAGTGATCTAAAGTCAACAAAAGTTCTATCACTTACTAACCCAAGATTATTAAGTGTTAGAGCTAGGCCTCAAAGCTAGACCTCCTGATTCCAAGCCCCAGGCTCTTTCCTTTTCATTGTCCTATTCTACTTTCAAAATTAATTTTCTGATAACTTCCCCAAATTTCTTCCATGGATCAAGCTTACTTCTTGATATAATTAAAGGACTATAAATTACCAGAGGTGGACTCTAAGAGAAAAAAATCTATTGAAGAAGTATTATTGAATAAAGAGTTTCAGATTAGATGAAATAAGTAGGAACCAAATGGTTTTCATTATTGGCTTTTCTAGAATGATCTTGGCTAAGCTGCTTTCTTGGTGCCTCAGTTGCTTTGTGTGAGTAGCAGCTCACATTTATTTAGACCTTTTTCATTTATAAAATACTTTACCCCCAATCCCTGTAAGGAGGGTAGAGGAAGTGTTATCATTCTTATTTCACAGAGGAGGACACTAATTTTGGAGACATGAAATGCCTCCCCTAAGGTCACATAATTAATGACAGTCAGGATTCAGACCCAAGTCTTCTGACTCCAAGCCCAAAGTCATTTTCAGGTTTGAGTTACATATTTTCTTCAGGCAGTTGTGGAAAGTCCAGAATAATTCACAGAATCATTGAAACTTAAAATTGTAGGGATCTCAGAGGTCATTGAATGTGAATCCACTTCTGATTAGAACCTCTTCTACAGCATTCCTGTCAAGTTAGCATTGAAGACCTCTGGCAATGGGCATTGGTGAGTTAGGGGGATGTCTATACCAAGCATGTGAAGACTTTCCCTAGCAGAATGGGCAGATGAGAACAATTTATTCCAATGGCCTTGAAAGTGGCTGAAGCAGGTACTATGGAGCTCTTAGAACTTGACCAGGCATCAAAGCCATCAAGGTTATCCACTGCATCCTGAACCATCACAGTCATCTTGACTTTTGTCTTGCCACTGGACTTAGATGACTCAGTAAGTAGGAGTGAGACAAACAGCTTTGATCAACTGTGCCTCACTTAAATCTAGTCAATGTGAAATTAAAGGCTTCACTCATATGAGGTATCATTAGTCCTTTTTGAAAAAAAGGGCAAAAAACAACAACCTCTAAAGAGAGCTCATTCCCCTTCATGAGATAGCTTATTTTTAGGTTATTTTCCTTATATCAATCAGAAGTCTTCATAAACACCTCTGTGCCCTGAAGGACTTTCTAAAAGAACTAACAGAAAATAATAGGAGGAAGCTGATGGTATGACATTCTGCAACATTATTCTAAAACTGCAACAAATCTCTGAGTTTAGATGTAGTTACACCCTCCAGTGAGGTAACAATCCAACCATACCTGTCCATCCTGAGTGATCCAAATACACTATAGTGGGTCCCCTCAGCATGCCAGGGGTCTTCCTGTCTTTCTCTTGATAGTCTTTGGATACCAATGGCATGAATGAATTAATGTAAATGTATTATTAAGCTTTTATTATGTGTGAAGTATAAGCATATAGGCTGTTCATCAGATAACTCTCACCCTCACTGATGGATGAACCATTCTGTTATATAGTTCTTTGGTTATATCCTTTATATATTTTCTGCATAATTTTTCATTTGTAAGATGTGGCAGTCTTTTCATATCCTCTGTACACCATTCAGGTAGCCCTCAAGGTCAATTCTTTGGAGGCCATAGTATTTCATTAATCATAGCTATCCAAATTCACCAGAATAGTAATATTGAAAAGATTGGGATTATTTTTATTAATCATAGTAATCTCATACATCTAATTTATTTTCAATGGAGTTCAGATGGAAGTAGTACTGGGACAAATTGCTATCCTGATATTATTCTTTTGTAGTTAACATTCTATGGATTATTAGGCATTAATATACCTCCTTTTTGAAACTGAATCAGAGTGGAGATGTAAACTTATTTTTGTAGGCTCACTGTAAACATCTTTGAAACTCTATGATATGCGCCTCATCCTATTCCCATATGATTTTTATTTCCTCACCAGATCTTTATATTTTGAAAATTTTTAATTATAGTTAGTTAGCAGGTTATGAATATTTAGTATAGTGACATCCCTTAAAATACTGTTCTTATTTTTTTATGGATCAATGTTATATCTGGGCAATTGTGGGCAACAGTTCTACTGGTAATAATATTCTTGTGCCACTGTAGTTCTTTGTTGAATTCTCAAGGACACTTTGAAGCTTGTATTTGTAGTATGGGGATGTGTCATTGGTTTGTTTATGAAATAGAGTGAGTTTCTAATATATAATTCTAACTATCAGGTCATATCTTGGCAGGTATTCAGCCAGAGTTGAATTTTTGCAGCCTACAGTGATGTTTCTACTGTCTCCTTTATCTATTGTTATTGTTGTAGGTGGTGCTGTTACCTGGACTCCCTTTCTGATTATATTTTAGAACAATGATCTCCAAAAGTTGGGGGGGGCATCTTCAGTGATTTTTAGGTGGATGTAATCAATATCGGAGGGTGGATTGCATCCCATCATCTGTGTGATAGTCAGTTCTGAAGCTTGACTACAAGATAAACACATCCCCTTTTATCCCCCAATATTTTCCACTCTTCCCCTTCCTTCTATTATACAAGTTTTCAATCTAACCACAACCAAGGGTCATTTCTCAAAGAAATTATTACCTAATTATAACCTATTTGTTATTCAAAGTGCCCATAGAGTTGTCTGTGAAAGTGTCTTTAGGAAAATCCTCCTCTCTACCCTCTACCTCAGCATACTCATCCTCCTTTCCCACATCGTTGCTGCATTGTGTCTGCAGCAGGTATCTTTTAGAGATGGGCCCTAACTCCTGCATAGGGATAGGTAGTAAGAGCTTAACTTTTCCCCCCACTTTTTTCATTTAGGGTGGGACAGAGTGAATAGTACAGGAAGAGCTGGTACAAATGGTTGCACTATTCATCATAAATCTTAGGTTGTTACCTGTCCCCCCAAACACACTCATCTTCCTAATTTGTTTCTGTCAAGGGCCCTGACATCATTCCAGTCATCCAAGTTGGCAATGGTGATGTCATCCTTGACTCCTTACTTTTCCTGAACTTTCATATCTATCAGTTGCCAAATCTACTAATTTCTACTTAAATTACAGCTCTCTTGTGTCTTTGCTCACACAGATGAGATCCTGGTTCAAGGCATCTTCAACTCTCACGTGGATTTTTAAGCTACCATCCTAACTGAGTCGTCTTTCCCTGATCTAATCCATCTTTTATACAGTTCCCAAGGTGTTTCCTAAAGCATGGTTCTGATTATGTCACTCCCCTAAACAATTAATTCTAGCAGCTGCATATTAATTTGAGAATAACAATAGGATGAAATATTATTTGTCATAATTGTCAATTTTTGTTTCATAATATACATAGTTATTAACATAGTAGTAATATAATTTGTAAATAGTAATGTGATTTGTAAATAAGTACATAGGGGTGCATGCTTCTTTTTTTCTGATGAGAACCATGATTAAAGAAATTTAGAGACCACTACTCTAAAAGTTTTTGAAATCTGTTCTCTGATCTAACTACATCATATCTTCCAATACAGGGACTCACTCAAGAGCTTCCTCTGAGCTGTCCACTAGTGGTGGTGCTGAAATCTCCAAATATCATGAAGGAAAGGATGGTGATCTATCCCTAGCAGGAACAGCAGGTGAGAGCTATTATAGGGAGACAATCTTATATAGTAAATGGTTAGTTTGTTAAGCTCACATCACTCTGCTTCTTTTTAGGGGGTCGTTTCTATCACTCCAGTCTGAATAGCCCTTAAAGGAAAATCATAGCATCATAAAGTTTTAGAGCTGAAATGGACTTTGGAGATCATCTAGTCAAACTTTCTCATTTTTCATCAGAAGAAACTGAGGCCCAGAAAAAAATTGAAAGCAAACCAAGACTGGAGATGGCAAATGCTGTCCCAATTTTCAAAAACTGAAAGAGAAAACAGAGATTTCATCTTACAGGCCAGTGAGCATGATTTCAAATCTTGAAAACATTCTATAAAGGATTCTTAAAGAGATAGGGGGTGAACATTTATAAAGGAGAGCAGTAATTACAAAAAGCCATCATGGCTTTATCAAGAACAGGTTACATGTG
The DNA here is from genome assembly GCA_023548195.1 of Bettongia penicillata ogilbyi. Taxonomy (NCBI): domain Eukaryota; kingdom Metazoa; phylum Chordata; class Mammalia; order Diprotodontia; family Potoroidae; genus Bettongia; species Bettongia penicillata. The sequence goes on from JAJHZJ010000735.1 coordinate 1,743,775, forward strand.
ACTAACCTCATTTCCTTTTATGACAGGATTGCCCTACTGGTAGATGCGGGAAATGCTGTGAATACAGATTGCCTAGATTTTCGCAAAGCTTTTTATAAAGTATCTCATACTAATCTTGAGAAGAAAGTGAAGATACAGATTAGAAAATAATACAGTAAGAGCAATTGTTAATCATTTAATGTCTGTATATCAGAAGGTCTCCAAAAGAGTACCTCTGGGATCTGGATTTTGTCCTGTTCTATGCAAAACTTTATTTTCTTAGCAATATCTTGAATTCAGATATAAATTGTTGGTTCATTAAATGATGACTCACATCTGGGAGGGATAGCTAAAAATGAATGACAGTCAGACTTTCTGGCTAGAGCACTGGTCCAGTCTATTAAGATGAAATTAATGGGGTTAAATGTAAAATCTTGCAGTTCGGTGCAAAAAATTGACTTTGTATAATATGGGAGAGATATGGATAGATAAGATTTATTATGAAACATATCCGGGGATTTTTGTGTATTACAAGTTCAATGTGAGTGATTAATGTGCTGTCATAGCTATCAAAGCAATCTTGAACTGTATAAAATAATATGTGATGTCCTCCTGTACGGCTTTCAGGGAAGTTTGAGCAGATATCTCTAGTCTCTTCTCTACTTTCTTACAGGGAAATTTTCATGTCTACCAGTAGGGGAAGCAGGAGTTTGGAGTCAGATGGTAGTCATTATGCTCTTTTCAGAGAGGGTGGTGGTGGTACAGGGATAGACTTATATCTCTCTAGTCCATCAAATATTTTTAATCTAAGGGAAAAAAAATTTAAAGTTCAAGCTAAGCCTCTGATCACTATTCTTTCATGGAGAAAGGGAGATCCTGAGCTTTATTTCAAAGGCTTACCTCCCTTCCCACTAAATATCAACTTCAAAATTAAAATATCAAGAAAATGAACCCATTTATAAAAGTTGATAGAAAAGAGAAATCAGAGAAAGTGTATATATGAGAATATATATCAGACAATAGAGAGATTGAATGACCTTCCCTTTAGGAGTGAGATAACTCAACTTAACTGAAAGAGTCCCAGATCTTATCCAAAAGGAAATTCCTCAAAGTCTCTAGTGTAGCAAACTGAGAATAAGGACACGATTGTAGTTCGACATGTTGGCTTTTTCCTAGAGTAATTCTCCCTTCATGGCAGTGAAGAAAAGTTGGAACCACAAATTTTCTCTTTCAAAGCTAGAAGCCAGAAGAAACCTGAAAAGACTGAAGAGAAGCATTGTCTTCTCTCTTTCCACTCTGGTAAACTCTACTCCACTCATCATGCAGGCATAGGGTATTGATCTTCAACAATAAGGAGGGAGTCCCATATGAATAGGTTTGAGTTTCAGGTTACAGCTGCATTAAAAGGGACATAGAAATAAGGAGGTGGTAGTCCCACAGTACTCTGCCCTGGGCATACTTTATTCGGAATACTGTGTTCAATTCTAGTCCCACCAGTTTAAGGGAGACTTGCAGAAGCTAGAGAATACCCTGAAGAAGGCAGCCGTGATAGCGAAGAGACTTGAGTCTGTGTCATAAGATTAGCAGAAGGAACTAGTCTGGCAAACGATGACTCAAGGGAAAATCATGGCTGTCTTCAGATATTTGAAGGGCTGCTGTGTTGAGCCTTGTTCTGATTGGCCCCAGAAGGCACTGTGAATGGAAGCTGCAAAGAGGCAAATTTAGACTCTATCTCAGGAAAACAAACAACCAGACAATAACATCAAACTTTTTCACACTTAGAACTGTCCAAAACTGGAATAAGCTGCCTAGAGAAATAATGCATTTTCCTCCTCCTTGGAGGTCTTCAGGCACAGTGAATAACTACTTGTTAGTTACATTATAGTGGGGAATCATTTCATGTATAGGTTGAATTAGATGGTCATTTGGGGTTCCCTAACCACTCATCTAGAGGAAAATGTTGTGAGCTCTGGAGGAAGGAGATATATAATCAAATTGCCACCTCAAGTATTCTTACTTTAGTGGCACAGACATCCTTCCTCCAGGGAGTCCAGATCTTGACACTTAACCAGCACTGTGCAGGAGCTAGCTTGTCCCTACTCAGAAGAGATGATAAATTTTCAGTATGAGCATTTATATCTTAGAGATTAGCAAACACTACAACTCAATTTATTGTTTTGTTGATTGTCTAGTTTTAAGAAAGTGATATAGAAAAAGGAAATTAAATTTACAAGAGTATTATGTATACTTTTTTTTCCCAGTGAGGTAGTTGTTGATCAGGTCACTTCACTACAGCACTTGATTAACAAAAATAGTGAGTTGCAAGACTCTATTTCAGAGGAGCTTAGTGATTTCCAGCCTGACTTGCTCAATCAGATAATGGGAGGGTCTCATTTGCCATTGACTTCATGCTTCATTCTTTTCTTTTTTCCTCCATGCTTCATTCTTTAGAACACAATATCTTCATTAAAGCCTGAGTCTCTTTAATCTCTCACTCTTGCCATTTCTGCTCACACACAAATCAGCTTGGTGGGGCACTTTTTCCTATTCACACTAGGTATAGCTACTCTTCTCTTCAAGGATCTATTATTTCAACGGTGTGAGAACTCCCTCCTAAAATGTAAATTGCAAACCTTCTATACCTTAGTAGATAGTTCCATGAGTTGCTATGGACATGCAATTCATCACTGTGTAGTCCAACTGGTGATGAACCTCATTGGATCTACCTAGGCCATTCCTCTAATGACAGACTGGTGCTTAGGTGTCACTGGAAATTTGGTCCAATGTATCATCTTTGCCTACCCCCCCCCTCCCCAAACTCCCACAGCCTCATGCACACCCTCAGCAGAGCAAATTTGAAGATTAGTTTTGGCCCTCAACCCCAGAGATCACCTGGATTTGATTGAGGTGGTCACAATCTCAGAACAATGGATGATAATCAGACCCAAAGCCTGCTCTAAGGAGGCACAAAGGGCCAATTAAGGCAATTACTGTACGTTTTATATAACAGGACAAATGGATCACAGTGTTAAAGGCTTTGGAAATCTCCTATAAAAGCTGTAATAATGCATTAATGTATTAATCCCCTTAATCCCGTCAAGCTACCATAGACTCTAGGAAGAGCTGACAGGAGATCTCTATTTTTACTGTAATAGTCACCATAGCTGCTTTCAAGACATGTTTTATTTCCTGATCCAGTCCCCTCTATCCAATACTCCCCAGCCCCTCACCCTCTACTGCTCCCTTGCATTTGTCAGGATTCAAGCTTGAGTGTTCACTGCAGGATTGTGGGAGCTTGACTTCTTTTCGTAGGGAGCAATTTTAGGAAACATTGATTCTTGTTATGAGAGATTTTGGCAGAAGTTTCCTATCTTTGAGAAAATTTCCCTGGTTGAATCCCTCTAGTCATTTACATCTCTTTTAGCTAATTAATAAGATGCTTGAGGCTTAGAATCACAGAAGCACAAAACTAGAAGTATCTTAGAACTCAAAAAGTTAGACCACAGAATGTTGGAAGGGAGCTTAGAGGTCATGTCTTCCAACCTGGTCTTTTTTGAGATGAGGACACTAAAGTCTTGGTTTGAGGAGACATGTCTTGTTCTAACTCATACATATGGATAGCCAGGTAAAGGGCATAAAAATGGATGCAAAAAGAACATTCACTCTCTTCTCCCCCTACTACTATGGTATGTGTGTGTGTGTGTGTGTGTGTGTGTGCGTGTGCGCGCGTGCTCATGTGCATTAGCATGCGGCAATATGATGGATTCCCCAAAGGAAACCCCATTGTAAAATTTGGCTCTTTCCTCCTGCCTCTCCCAAAGTCCAGTGTTATTGTGATCAAAGCCTGAATGCAATTCTAGACCAGGACAGGAATAGTGTATGTTGCCTGGAGGGTAGTTGAATATTTTGGTGCTCCACTAAGCTCTAACATAATTTCCATATTAAAAAAAAATAGATCTTTCCCATAAGACTCCCTCTTTTCTGGAACTTTTTTGATACATCTTGTTGGGCATTGATGCATATCTATAAGTTTTTTCTTACAAAATTGGAGTTACAAGAGACTTAAAAATGACTTAGTCCTAACTCTCATCCATTGGAGAAAATGTGGATTTGAATCCTGGCAAGCTTGGGTGAGTTCCTCCCTGACCTTGGTTTTCTTATCTGCAAAATTCAAGAGTTGAATTGAATGCCTACTAATGTTTCTTATAACTTTAAATCTGTTATTTACATATTACCATCCTCATTTTACAGTTGAGGAAACTGAGGGTCTGGCTCCTTATCTAGCTGAACCCCTTCATTTTACAGATGAAGAATCATCTAGCTTCTGCATGAATAAGCTCCAGAGATATGAAGGTCCCTTAATAGCAAGGAGGTCAAGTAGGGGAAGAGAAATAAATGAGAGAGAATGTTGACTCTTTTGGAGGCTGGAGGCTGGAAAAATTCAGAATAAATGAAAGAATTGATAAGAAATCTTCAGGACTGAAGAAGAATCGGTAATTTCTAATCCAAAGAGAAGAGAACTGGAAGCTAGAGGACCTGGCTCCAACACTTACTGTGTCCCTGGGTACATTTTATACCCTCTCTGGTATTTTTTTCTTGATAGGTACAATAGAGAAGTAGCAGGGTACAATGGAAAGAACATTGACTCTAGAATTAGGGGACCTGGATTCAACTTCTAACCTAGACACTTTCTGTCTTCATCTGCCTAGGCAAGCACCTCCTTGGGCCTCTGTTTTTTTATCTGTAAAATGGGGTGTAAGATCAGATTGTTTCTGAGGTCTAGACCTATGGGCCTTTGAACCAATGACTAAATGACCTTGAAGATCATTTTGAGCCCCAATAATGAGTCAGAAGACTTGGAATTAAAGCCCCATTTCTGCCCTTATTAGTTTTGTGACCACAATCTGTGAGATTTTCTTTCTCACCTGCCAAACGGGAATATTGCAAGATCTACTTCATAGGGTTGTTGTGAGAAAAGCACTTTGTAGACTATAAAATGCTACATAAATATGGGCTAGAGCTGTGAGGATGATGGGTGTATAATTGTTGTACCTGGTTTGTAAATAGTATCTGCTGAATCCTAGCTGCCTGATGCAATTTGCTTATGGATATTCATGGAGCCTGATGGGAGTGTTTTGAAGAGTGACACTATAAAGCAGGAGGCAGAAGGATGGAGTAACTAGCTGTCTGTCAGTACAGCTCAACATTGCTACACACCTCATTCATTTCCTCTCCGAGCCCTGCCCTGCTTGTTTCCCTACAGAACTCCCAAATGAAATGGGTCCTTATTCACTAGAACTGGGGGCAGCTAGGTGAATAGAATAGAACACTGGGAATAAAGTCAGGAAGACATGAGTTCAAATTCAATCTTAGACACTTACTAGGTGTGACCCTGAGTAAGTCACTTGACCTCTGTTTGCCTCAGTTTCCTTGTATGTCAAATAAGAACAATGAGAGTGCCTACCTCACAGGGTTGTTGTGAAAGTCAAATGAGATAATTTTTGTAAAGTGCCAAGTACATAGTAGATATTATGTAAATATTATTGCATTTACAATTTTAATTATTATTGTAATCTACCACCACATCCTGGTTGAGAAGATAGTGTGTGTTCCCATCTCCAAACAGTGGAGGATCAGAAAATCTGAAAGGTCTATATGTGTGCACCTGTATGTGCAAACATGTGTGTGTGTGTGTGTGTGTGTGTGTGTATGTGCATGCACTTGCACACAGGCTCTATTAGTAAGACATGGGATAGGGACAGAGAAAGGAAAGAAGGAGGGAGGAAGGGCTGATGCTCTAGCATTAATTCTCCTCCCTCCTGCCATCTGTGGGTTGGAGAAGTCAGGCAGACCCTCAGCTTAATTGGCAAATGGATGCTCATGAGGCAATTTTGTTGACGTACTCTGTAGGAGGGTCGGCAGGCCTTAATGACCAAGTGCAGTGGATAAATGTGTTTACCAAAAATAAAGTTATTGATTCCACAGATCCTTCTTGCCATCAGCCTATTAATGCTAGTTTTATGTAACAGGACAAATAGATCACAGTGTAAAGTCTTTGGAAAATCCCCCATGAATGCTGTAATAATGCTGTAATGTATTAATCCCCTTAATCCTGTCAAACTTCCAAAAGAATTTTTGTACATACTGACAGAAGATCTCATGGCAGCCACAAATAGGCTGAACAACAGCTCTCTTTAACCCACTGTGGTCCAGAATGACTGAAGCATAACCTTTGCCATGAGGTTAGAAGTTGATGTTTAGGAGATATGGGGGTTGCTATGGAGGGGTGAAAGACCATGGCTACCTCAAATTTCAAATTGACTACTGAAGTACTGATAAAGAGAGAACTATTGAATTGTCACGAAGAGGACTGAACTAAGAGTGCTGGGCTCTAGCCCTGTCTTTGCCACTTACTGATCATATTACCTTGGGCAATTCAGTTTGCCTCTATGGAGATTAGTAATTTCATCTGTAAAATGGGCCATAGGATTTTTGAGTTTGGAGGGAATTTGGAGATCATATGGTTAAATCTCTTCATTTTTATGGTTGAGGGCAATGGTTCAAGATTATAGAAGTAGCAAGTGCTAGATATTCCTCACACCTTGGAGCTGCCTCAGGATGACTAAAATAGATGGGGCCACAAAACCATGGGCAAACGAGTCAGGCAATCTTCAAGTGTTTGTCCTCCAGAGATGCTTTATTCAGGGGCAAGACAAGGGGAATCTAAGTTTAGAATATGAAAGGAATGTTGGAGAACTCTCTGCCAATCCTTTGGTAATCTGAACCTGACCTTCCTATATACATTGCTTCTCAGTCCTTCCACTATCTGACTGATGGAAATAGTGATACTTTACCTTCCCAAAGACAAGAGGCTGGATCAGATGAAACTCCAGAGATGGAGTTCATTAAACAGGTACAGGTAAAGCCAGCCAGCTAGATAAACTGTGGTCTCTATGGTCCAGGGACTCTATGGATGAAAACCAGACCTTGCAAGGTCCATATGAGAGTTAGGTAGAAATGCAAGGCTCTCATGCTCTCATTTCTTTAACATTTATCTAATTATGATTAAAAAAGAGTTCTGGAGTTAGTCTTCAGGAAAGGGGAAAGATTAAGTCTTTTCATGGACAAGTTACTTTACATTCTTCATTTCTTCATCTGTAAAATGTAGCTAATAGTATCCAGGGTAAGGCCTTGCTGAAAATGTTCTTGCTCCCTGCAGTACCGCACTCACTCCTCGCCCATAGCACAGCCACAGTCCAGGGTCATTTCTGGTCAGCACAGCTAGGACTGACTTCTGGAAACAGGGGAATGCAGAGGAGAGGCTCTTTAATCTTCCAGGCAAAAAAGCTGGTGAGGTGAAAATTCCTGAGGCTGTGAGGTGAAAGTTCGTGAGGTGAAATTTCTTAAGGCTTGAGCGAGGTGAAGATTGGAATGAAATTTCTAGAAGCTCAGTTGGCTTCCCAATGGAGGTGTCCTCAGGGCATGCTGTTTGTTGATTCGGTGCAGTCAGTCTGGAGGTCTTTACCCTTTACTCAGGCCAGACCTCAGTCCTTGGAGCTCCTGTCTTTGAGATCCTCTCGAGGTGTCTTAGGAAGACAATTGCTTTGCTGCTTTGTTTTTACTGCTCTATGTTCATTTTGTGGTGATTTTCTGTCTGTTTATGGAGGAATCTGGAGAGCCTGGTAATTTCTGACCATCTTCCCAGAATGTTCCCATATCTGGGGCACGGTGGAAGGTAAGGAAGAAAAAAATGGAAAAAAAGAAATTAAAGAAAAAAGCATTTACAACAAATAATATTTAATGAAGTAGAAGATATGCAAACACTTTGCAAACTCAAAAGTGCTGTACAAATATGAAGATTCATTATTATTTTTATTGCTTAAAGTTGGAGGTCCATGACATAAACATACACACATACACAAACTCACTTTCCTCATCCAGTGGCAAATGAAGACAGTATCTGGAAATTGATTTTCAATGGGAAAAAATCTTTCAAGAGGGAGAAAATGTCATTTGATGGCAAGAATGCTCATTTGGGGTTTAGGAGAACTTGTTTCAGCTTTGTCATTCACTTCAAGATCCTGGTCAAATCACTTGATCTCTCTTGACCTCAGTTTTTAAACTAAGATTCCTTTCAGAAATAACTCACCATGCTCTAAAGTTCCTTCCTTCCTTAACATTTTAGGTTATAACAATCTGTAACCCATGGTTGTGTGCTTTGTAAACAGATGGGCATCCTTCTCATGCTATGGTATTGTTAGCTCACTCAGCACTTTACATAAATGATCTCATTTAGCCCTCACCATAGCCTTGTGAAGTATGTGTTTTATTTTCTTCAATTTTCAGACGATAAAATAGAAGTTCAGATATATTAAGTGACTTGCTCATGGCCACACAACCAGTAAGTATCAAAGGCAGGATTTGAACTCAGGTCTCTCTTGATTCTAAGTCTAGCATTCTTTGCACTACAGTATGTTACCATCCAGGCTAAAATTTATGAGTTGGCTACATGGCTCATAGTAGCATACCAATGAAATGAGAAGCTCCTAGAAAGCAGTGACTGTTTTTGTTTTCATCCTAGAATTCCTGATGCTGAGTCCAGGGTCTTGCACACAATAGGTGCTTAATAAATAGTTGAGCTACAGAATTGCATTCCCTCCTCAAGGGCAGAGATTAGATTTTGTGCTTCTTGATGTTCTGGTGACTGTTGTGATGGCAGCACGTCCTCCTAAGGGTGTTCTGAGCAAACATCAGGCCTGCTTTCTTGGATATGTTGTGGCTTTGCCAAGTGCTGCTGTCTCTACATTTTCCTACATGCCTTTAACAAGCAGAGAAAATGGCATTCCATGTAAAATGTGATAAGCAGTAATAAAAGCCTCAGAGGGTTTCATTAGCTTTTCAGCATCTGTTTTTGGTCTAATTGTTTGATTGAGTGTTAGTGAACGGCATTTGTGTTAGATATGGAGTTGGCAAGAGGATCTCTTTGGGTGGGCTTTCATAATGGTATAGTCCTAGTCTTGGGGCAGGATGATCTGGGCTCATATCTTGTCTCTTCCACTTACTATATGTGACTCTGGGTGAGTCACTTTCCCTCTGTCAGCCCCTTTATATTTAAAATTAGAGTTATACTGGATGATCTCTGAAGTCCCTTTCAGCTCTAAGGTTTACAAATCTCAACATGTTAATGCTTTGCCATGGGGTAGGATTCAAGCTTTCCCTCAGGGCATCAGAGAGAAGATAACTTAAAATCCTCACTGAGGACCAGTCTGAAAATGAAACAGAAAGTCTCACCACTTCTCAGATTTGGGTAATATGAGGGCAGTGGAAGGAGGACTAGACTAGGAGTCAGGAGACTTGAAATCAAATTGTGGATCTGCAATTATTTTGCTTTACCTCTCAGGCCTCAGTCTTATTATTTGTAAAAAGAGAAAAAAAATGGGCTAGATGACTTCTTTGGTGCTGTCCTCCCCTTCACCATGAGGAGTGGGAGGGACTAGTATCCTCTGGTGACTAGGGAGAAGAAGAGGGGTTGCAGCAGAATCGGGGCTTATAAACCCCAAAGTAGAGTCTCTGGAATGTAGTGAGAGATAATTAAGGAAGAAGATAAAAGCAGGAAGCTGATTGTGGATGGAGAGATTCCTGCTGGGAGGGGATAGTGATGGCAAATGACAAGGAGCTGACTATTTGTATATCTCAGCCTGTCTCCCCAGACACAGCGGTCTGGTATACTTTCCACTCCTGCCATGCCATGCTGTACAATGCTGTACCATGGCACCAGGGTCTGACACCCCCTTCTTGATTCAGGCATGTCAGTTAAGCCAAGAATGTGGAGAGATGCTCCTTTCCTGTTCTAACATTGAGTGGTATTTTGATATGCCCCACGCATTGCCCAAGACAGTTACTCAATCGATATTGTTGCCTGATTTCACGGTGGAATCGTTCCTCCACCAGCTGCAGGGAGAGATATTAGTATAAGGGAAAAAAAATCTGTCCTTCAGACATCATCACAAGTGATGAAAGGATTCCTTCAACAGAATGCCGCCCATTTCTCACTCGGGAATGGCTTGTTTTCCTCACCACAGCCTTGCTCTAATCTCTGATGAAGATATGGATGTTAATGATATTAAGGCAATATCCACAGGGTAGATGATGATTTATCTGGTTAGTGTCCTTTTTCAATAGTCTTCAGATGGCCCAAGGGGGGATTTATCTTCCAGATAAATGACACCTCTGCCCTTTCCGTCATGGAAGCTTCAAACCATGACCTTGAAGACTCTGGTGCTTGTGCAAGGACAGATGTCAAAGATGCTAGACATATTGGGTTAAAAATCAACAAAAAACCTCTATGTAAATGTGGATTGGCTCATAGGGCTTCTATTTATCATCCTAACTGGATCCCCTTTTAAGAAAAAGTGACATCTAGATATACAAACAAACATCTAATAAATTGAAGATACGGGATCATGGCGGGGGTGAGGGGAAGTTACTTCATTAAAGAATAGAAATTACTCGTCACTTTGCTAAGCATTCACCACAGGGTACTTTAAATAGCAGCCTCTCCTAGCACACTTCATAAAAGTTTCAATTTTCAAAAAGTCTGATTTGCATGTAACTTTTCAGAAGCAGGTCTCCTTTGCTAAGTGACGCATTTAGAATAGGAGAATGTCAAAACAGACATTAGCCATCTTGCTTGAAGTTCAGAGAAGGGGAGTAGTTTGCTGAAGGTCTCATAGTGAGCTAGTTGCTAATGTGGGGCAGGAATTCAGAAGAGATTGTCAGCTCAACATTCTTTTCACTGTACCAGGCTGCCTCAATGTTGTACTTACTTTATGGGCATGTGAGGTTGTTGCCGCTGTCCTCCCAAACAACTTTGTGGTGCCTGTGCCATGCTCCCTTGGCTGGTATCACTGCTAGGAGAGAACCAGCATGGCAAGAGGGTGAGGGCTGTGTGGACAGAATCAGAAGAGCTGAGTGGAAACTTTGGTTTAGTCATTTACTAGGCATTCAACCACGGGCAAGTCATTTCAAAGTTCTAAATCTGTTTTCTCATCTGTAAAATGGGGGATAATATTAATCGCACAACTAACCTCACAGAGGTATGAGAAAAGTAGGATCGAAGGAAGGAAAGATGACAAAAAGAAGAAAGAAAAAAGGAAATATGGAGAGAAAGAATGAAACAGAAAGGAAACAAATATTTGTTAAGCTAGGTACATTTGTTGTGAAAAGCACTGTGCTAAGGGCTTTTATAAATATTATTTCATTTGATCTGCACAACAATCCTGGAATTAGGTATTATTATTATCTCCATTTTACAGTTGAGGAATCTGAGACAGACAGAGGTCAAAGGACTTTCTTGGGATCATCCAGTTTGTAGGGGTCTGAGGATGGATTTGAACTCAGGTCTTCTCTATTCTAGGCAGTACTACAGAAATGAGAGTTACTATTGCTATTGCTATCATTATATAGGGGTCAAAGTACTCAGACCTTAAACCCTACAGAGCAGTTGAACTGTGATGTGTTCTGAAGGATGTCAGCTCTATTATCCAGGGACAGTTTATCCAGCTCATGGGTTATCTATAACCTCTTCATCCTCTGCCAACCTGAGGTCATTTTTGTCAAACCCTAGCCCAAACCAGAAGGCTAATTCTTGACTTCTATTCAGGGATCAAAAAGATTCTGTTTCCTGGCCAATATCTAGATTGTGACCTTTAGCCACCTTTCAGAAGTTGTCCCTTGGGCACAGAGTGAATCCTGTAGAGAGTATAGCTGTCTCAGTGTAGCCCACCCTGACTACTGGAGATGCAATTCACATTCAGTGCCCTGCTGATGCTAGGTCAGTTGCATTACCTTCACATTTGAAAGATGGCCTACTAATCATTAGATTAGAAAGGCCTCTAAAGGGAATGGTGGTTAATTGCAAATCAACTCAATCTGGCTGCCTATTAGTAGGTCATTTAAAGGTTGTGTTATGGGGCATATCGATTAGTATGGAGCAACATGCATATTATGCCCTCCATAAATATTTGTTGAGCTTATGATGACAAGGATATTAAAGTTGAGAGTTATGAGGACCCTAACAAAGGGCAGGTATTGGATTTCCAATTCTTCTTCCTTGTCATGACCGCAAAGACTTGGCTAGGATCTCCTGTTCACCCATTCCATATGTTCTTAAGTACCTTGGATGAAAGGGACTCTACCATTTGTATGTGGTAGATAGGAGCTAGCTTACCTTGAATACAGAAGGCAGAAGTATGAGAACATACATGCCTGCTTTGAATACAAGATCCTTCATTAAGGGGCTTCTTTATTCCTCATCAGGGTATGGGAATGACCCTGGGCTCTTGAGGACTATGTTAGCAGTAAATAATCTTTACTGGATTCTACCAAGCTAGAAATGATCCCAACAATATTGTCCAAGGCCTGGAAATAGGCTATTATACAACACATTGCAAAGGCAAAAACACTCATCACAGGATTGGTCATCAAGCAGTGAATGTTCTGGCGACAGTAATTTCTGAAGCCATCTATTAAGATATGGAAAGGTAACAATCTGTGTCAGGGAAGGAGGACTCATATTGTTGCAATCAAATCTTTTGTAGTATTGAAATGCCTTCTATACCTAAGTTTAAATGGAAGTTTATGGAAAAATCTGATCCAGTTTACTGAAATGAATAACCCTATAGAGGCTGTAAGGGATCTTTGAAAAAAAATATGTGCATATATATATATATTCATATACATATATTTACATATATACACACATACATACATATAAACTATATATTCACATATAAACTAAATATAGATATGCAAAATACATACATACATGTATATATACACACTTGTATGTATCTCTGTATATATGTGTGCATTATATGTATATACACATATGGATATACATATATACATATTCATGTATAAACATGTAACCATATATGTGCATGTATACATGACTATACATTTAGAGATGTAAGGGATCATGTAAGGGCTCTTAGAGATAATATATATTGGATCATAGATTCAGACATGGAAGGCACCATAAGAACACAGGAGCATAGGACCATAGAGCTAGAATTAGAAGGGACTCAAAGGCCATCATCCAACTCCTTCATTTTAGTGAGGAAAACTAGCCCCAGTGAGGTAAAGTGGATTGGGTCATGCAGGTACTAAGTAGCAGAGGTGATGATTCCACATCTAGCACAGTTTCCACTGTACCTGTTATTTATTGCTTTAAGATTTATCAAGTGCTTTGCAGAGGCTAATTGATCCTATCAATAATCCTGTGAGTTGTGTACTACAGTTATATTTTCCCTCATTTTACAAATGGAAAAATAAGCTCAGAGAGGTTGTGCATGATCATATAGCTATTGAGCATTGAAAACAGGATTCAAAACCAAGGTCTCTTTTAGTTCCAAAACCCAGAGCTCTTTCCATGTGCTACTCTGCCACCTAGATCAGCTTCTCTTTTTTACAAAAGAGGAAACTGAGGCCCGGAAAGGGAAAGTGACTTGTCTGAGGTCATATTGGCAGCATGTAGCAAGAGCAGGGACTTGAAACTAGGTCCTCTAACTCTTTATGTTAAATACTACTGTTTCTCTATGTAGCTGACATATTAGAAACACATCTGCTTCATAAAGCAAGTCACAAATATTCATAAACTCACAGAATACATGAGGCAGCTAGGTAGCGAATTGGGTAAGTGTGCTAGATTAAGAGCTAGGAGGACCTGAGTTCAAATCTAACTGCAGACATTTCCTAGCTATGTGACTCTTAGCAAATCCCTTAAACTTCTATTTGCCCAAGTTTCTTCATCTATAAAAATGGGGCCAACGATAGTGCTTATATCTTAGAGTTGTTAAGATCAAATGAGCTAATCTTTGTAAAATGATTTGTAAAACCTAAAATATTATGTAAATGCTATCTATCTATCTATCTATCTATCTATCTATCTATCTATCTATCATCTATCTGTCTATCTATATTATTATTAGCAGTAGTATTAAACTAGATGAGGAGTTATAAAACCTGGGGTCTAGCCATAGCTCTGCCACTAATTGGCTCTGTGACCTTCAGTAAATCACTCAACATCAGCATCCTCATCTGCAAAATGAGGAGATGTTAGGGGCACCTAGATGGCTCAGTGAATAGACCACCATCCCTGGAGTCAGGAGAACCTGAATTCAAATTTGGCCTGAGACACTTGATTCTTACTAGCTGTGTGACCTTGGACAAGTCACTTAATCCCCATTACCTTGCCTCTTCCTCTCAAAAAAAATGAGATGTTAGACTTGAAGGTTTTGAAGGTCCCTTGCAGGTCTTGTGCCACTTAATCCTGGTGCATGTAGGCCTTGTTCTTTGTCCAGACCTCTTACCTGGCTCAGTGCCTGGAGTGTTAGGTAAGATTTCTAATATGGAGCTGGCAGTTACCACAGCACAGTCTCTCATCTCCTATTGATAGTTTGTTCATCTGATCTTTTAATCACACAAATGACAAAGTTCCCTTTATATTTTTGGAGTTTCAGGTTTGAGCAGTGTTCAGACTGAGAATTCCACTCAGCGTTCAAGATTCTCCAAAATATGTTGCCACTTGTCCTTTCTGGCCTTATTTTACAATTTTATTGTGCACTTCCTCTGTGCTCTAGCCAAATAGATCTACTATGCCCCTACCCCCAAAAAGCCCTATGGTCTCTCCCTGTGTCTATACTCAAATCTATGTCTGGTATGTTCTTTTTCCCTTTCTTTGCCTATTAAATACCCATCTTTTAAAGTCCAACTTCTATCTCACCTTCTCCTGGAAGTCTACCATGATTTCCACTCACTCCAATCTCCTCCTCTTCCACAAGCTGGTAATCACTTTTCCCCTCTCTTATATAGACAGATATTTTAAGCCTCTTTAATATCATTTAATATTGTTTTATGTTGTCATCAATATTGGTGTCTATCAACTTGACTGGATCACAGAGGGAGGCAAATTACAACTCCAAAGCCCAAATCTGATTTGCCATTTGGTTTTGTACCACCCAGATAAGACTGGTTTTTACATTTTTAAATACAATAAAATTTTATTTAAAAATACAAAACCATTCTTAGCTTGTGGGCTATAAAAATCCAGGTTGCAAGGCTATAGTTTGCTGGCCCTTGTACTTGACTATAAACTTTTTGAGGTAAGGGACTGGGTATATTCACTATAACCCATTATAGAACTCACATATGGTGGCTGCTCAATACATAGCTGTTGTATTGTACCGTATGTGGTATAGTTCCACAGTCTCTACTTTTACTTTTGTTTCTCATGTCCACCGAACCTTTTTGCTTTTCAATACCCTACTGTTCATATATTTACAGACAGTTCTCCTGCCTGACTTCTCAATCACCACTTAGCTAGGCCATACACATCCAGTCCCTTTAATCTTTCCACTGGAATCAATTTCTCCATCCCCCCTAATCATTGCTCTTTCCTGAGCTTCATCCAATTTGTCTTGTAATGAGGTGCCCCAAACTAAATGCAATATTCTGCATGTGATTTCACTAGGGTCATATAGATTTTCTTGCTAAATATCTCCATAGACCTGGGGTGACATCCTTTTTTATTGCAACAACTGTATTCATGATGAGAAATTTTTATAGATACAGTTTGGATCATAGGACCACAGAATCTCTGAGTTGGAAGGGGCTATAGCAGACATCTAGCTCAATTTTGTTGTCTATGTAGGAATCCATGATTCCCTTCACAGGGGGCTATCCACATGCTGCTTGAAAACCTCCAGTTACAAGGTGTTGCCTGACTACTAATGAGGCAGGCCACTGCAATGTTAAAGAGCTCTAATTGTGAAGAAGTTATTCTTCATGTTGAGCTTACATTTGCCTTCCTGAGATTTTTACCCACTGGTCAATCCAGCAATACAATGAGCATTTATTACAAGCCCAATATATGCAGGGCACTATGCTAAATGATGGGAATGCAAAGATGGATGCAACTCAGACCTTGCTGTCAAGAAGCTTGCAATAGAATGGGGAAGAGCTACTACACAGATAATTATGATACAAGAGAGTGAGATAAATGCAAAGGAGAAGTATAATGTGATATAAGGGAGAGATGACTTAAATTTTAGGGTTCTTTGTGGAGTAAGTGACATGTGAGTTAGGTCTTGAAGAAATGGAAGGGATTAAGAGGATGCAGATGGGAAAAGAAGAGTCAGTTTCTATCATGCAGTTTGGGTGGCAGCAACAGGAGCAGTCCCAGAGAAAGGAGAGGGTAAGATAAAATCAAAGAAAGATAATTAAACGATTTGACTAGAGTGGAGAGTATGTGAAGAAGAGTAATATATAATTAGGAAGAGTAATATATCATTAGTCTGGAGAAGCAGGGTAGAAGGAAGGGTAGCTAGTGGATAGATAGAGCCCTCGTCCTGGAGTCAGAGGGACTTGAGTTTAAGTCTAGCATCAGATGCTTACTTACTAGCTATGTGACCCTAGGCAAGTCACTTGACCCCAACTGCCTCAAAAATGTGAAAATGTGGTCAATAAGAATGCTATGTATGGAATCCATATAAAATTGCATGCTGTCTCGGGGAGGAAGTGGATACAAGGGGAAGAAAATTTAAGACATGTGGAAGTGATTATAGAAAACTGAAAAAAAGTAAATTAACTTAAAAAAAATTGAAAAAGATAGTGGAAGACCTTAAAAGTCAGTATTAAGAAATTATACTTTATTTGATAGACAAAGGGGAGCCACTGAAGGTTTGTGAAGATAAATACCAAAATTCCACAGGCAGTTGAAGTCTTATTCTGCATTTTGGAATTGTATGGAACCAAGTCTAGCTTTTTTTCTTTTGAGGTAACTAGATGGTGAAGTGGATAGAGCTCTGGAACTGGAGAGTCAGGAAGACCTGAGTTCAAGATCAGCCTCAGACGCTTACTAACTGTGTGATCCTGGACAAGTCACTTAACATCTCTGTGGTTCAGTTTCCTCAACTGTTAAAAACAAGAATATTAACTGCACTTACCTTCCCAGGTTGTTGTGAGTTTCAAATGAGATAATATTTTAAAACTGCTTAGCATAATGCCTGTAACCCAGTACATACTTAATAGATGTTCTCCTTTTCCTCACTGCTTCCTTTCAGACAACTTAGGATAGCACACAAGTGTTTTCCTATAGCTTCACTCCTCTGGGATAAAAATTTCTAGTTCCTTCAATGGATCCTCATATAACTTGGTTTCAATTTCTCTTTATCATTCTGGTCACCTTCTAACTTACAAATGTCCCTTTTAAAAGGTGACACCCAGGACTAAACACAACAGTTCACATATTGATAGATAGATGGATAAACAGATAAGATATATCACCTAGCATATTGTCTGGCATATAGTAAAATGTTCAGTAAACAGTGAATGAATGAATGTAGAATTAGCTGACAGAGGTATATAATGATTGATTATCACATCTTAAAATACTATTCAGGAAAGTTAAACAAAATCAGATTCTAGTTCTTTCATTGACTTTGAAATTCCTATTGAGAGTTTAGACTAGTATGAAAACAAATGAATCCCAAATCCCCAACAAAAATCTATGGGCCATGTATTTATTTGTAAGGTCTGTCTTTCTATCCACTTATCTATCATCTGTCATCTTAAATAAAGGGTAGAGAATAGACTTCTCAGTTCATTGGTATATGGTCCTGGTGGAGGAAACTCTCTCAACCAATTCAGGTCAATATCATCTCCACAGTCCATACTCTTAGAATATTTTTTAGAGCATTGGAAGGTTAAGTGAATTGTCTATGGTATGGGTGGGGAACCTGTGACCTTGAGGCCATATGTGGTCTTCTAGATTCTTAAGTGCAGCCTTTTGACAGAATCTAAATTTTTCTGTAAAATTTCTGTAAAATATGGATTCAATCAAACAGCTGCACTTAAGGATCTAAAAGGCCACATGTGTTCTCAAGGCCACAAGTTCCCCATCCCTGGTCTAGGATCACACAGCTAGTATACATCAGAGGGAAAAGTTGAACTCACAATTTCCTGGCTTCAGGGCAATCCTTTTATCCACCTAACCAAATTGTCTCTTGGATGAGATAATGTACCATAAAAATATGTGAGCTATCATCATCATCCTTGCCCCTGTCATCATGGACATCATCATTGTAATTACCTATGTGTGTGTTCATACAAAAAGATTCTTTTTCTTATTGTTCCCTACTGTGATTTCAGAGGGACCAGGAATCATACCCCACAAATGTACACATATGTTATATATGTATTTGTATGTATATCATATATATATACATATATATTCACATACACATACTTAGGCAGACATGCATATATGGCATCTGAAAAGTCTTAGTGAAGCCAAACTGTAATGGCTTAAAACTGCATGAAAACTTTTGGAATCCCCTATATGTATATCCCTACACACACACACACACACACACAAACTACATATATGCATATGATACATATACATTATATGTGTATTTTTTTGTTATTATGACTATTACTATTTAATGAGAGGCATTTTATAAGAATTGTTTAGTCCTCATCAGTCATGTCTGACCCTTTGCAACCCCATTTGGAGTTTTCTTGGCAGATACTTGAGTAGTTTGACATTTTTTTCACAGCTCATTTTACTGATGAGGAAACTGAGGCAAACAGGGTTAAGTGACTCACTCAGGGTCACAAAGTTAGTAAGTGTCTGAGGCCAGATTTGAACTTAGGAAGAGGAGGATTCTTGATTCCAGGCCTGGTACTTTAATTACTGCACCACCTAGCTGCCCTTATAACAAAAGAACTAGGTTTAAATACAAATCTCCCTGCGAAGGAAAACACAGTAACTTATACATTAGGACATAAATGACAGCTAGGACAACTGCTGAGAACAGGCTCTGATAGTGTGAAGGCAGAAGGAATAGAGAATACCAGGTTATGGAAAAGTGCATTTGCATGGTAGGAGGCAAGATTGCAGAGGCAGAGGGTTTAAGGAGAGAACAGAAATAGGGAGAGGTTGAACATCCCTGCACTCAAATTTCTGGCCTTTACAATCACACTGCAAGTTACCCGCCCAACACATTTGGGTGATCGTGCTGTCTTCCAAACACTATTCATGTACCCACCATGACCCAGGAGACAAGGACCACGCTTCTAGCCTGAGTTCCTTGGCAACAGCAGTTTATATAGGCATTGAGATCCGGAGCCAAAGAAAACCTTTCTCTTCGCCTGAAAGGATTAACCAGATATCATAGCAATAGCCTTCCGTTCACCCACCGGCGGATGGAAATAGGCTCCCTTTGTGTCAAACAGTTTAGATAGTATTTTGCCTTAACTTTTATGTCCATGCTGTTTGTAGTCCCAAAATAAGCCTTTGTAAGGAAATCGATAATAAACCATGCATGCCTAGCTCACATCAGTTTCCACAGGACATTAGGTTCTGTATTAAAGTAACTAGAAATTGGAAAGTTGCACTTGTAAGAGGGAAAACAGGGAGCTGAAGCTGAAATCCTTTGTTCATGTGTGGTGGTGGTTGGGATAACAGGGAGTTTGGTAATGGAAAGAGTGCTAGGCTTGGGTCCAGGATACCTGGGTTCAAATCCTGCTTTCTAGCCATGTGACTACCTGTGTGCCTTAGGTGGCACAAGTAGTAAGGGACAGAGGATGGATTCAAACCCAAGTCCTGTGAAGCCAAGTTTGGCACACTCTTTTGACTCACTATGCATAGTAGAGAACCAGAGTCACAGGGTTAAAAACCCACCTTAATATAGTTGACACATTAGATGGACTTAATCTCTCAAGGTCCCAGGCAATCCTCTAGCATCATAAATGACAGAGAAGTTGCATATCTACACAATAGAAAAGACCTCTTTCTGAGAATGAAATCATAGGTCCAGTCTAAAAAAAAATCACTCATTGTTAATTGCCTATGGGATTTTAGGTATTATTTCAGGGGGTTAACTAATGTTTCCATGGTAAGCATGAGGATAACCATGTGAGGCAATGGCGGAGCCTCATTTTACTGCTTTGGGTTGATTGGCAGTTGCAGCCAAAGAGGTGGAGGCTGTGTTTGGTGGTCAATTTTCTTTTTTATCACATGGAGAAAGGATGCAGAATCACAGTAAGAGCAAGGACAAATAGTTTGAGAAGTATAAAGCTACAGTCCAACCAGGACAATTAGGGATAATGTTATGAAACAGGTGAGGGTGAGGGTGAGAGTGAGAGTGGGGGATTGGAACATGCCAAAGCTGAGGTGGAACACCTCAACAGAGGATGGACTTAGATTTGGGTATAAAAGGAAAGCCATGAATGAGCCTGAGTCAAAAAGGTCATGGTAACTTGCACTCACAAGAGCTTAGTTCTGTCCAGAATGACATTTCCTCGTCATATTTCCTTCTGTTCCTTAAAGGGCCTGACCTGTCATGGGTAGGGATCTGGATAATGAAGTCAGCAAGCTGTACAACAGCCTATCTTCAAGTATTTGAAAGACTGCCCTATGGAAGAGGGATAAGATTTGTCGTACCTGGGCCCAGTGAGCAGAATAGGTTTAGGTTGCATGTAAGGAACACCTCTACCTCCATGAGCTCCCCATCCCCACAGGTCTTCCAGCAGAGGCTGCATGACCATCTGTCAGGTATGTGCAGAGAAGATGGCTCTTTAGGTTTGGTTTGGTTGGATGGCTTCTGAGGTATTTGAACTCTGAGGTTCTAGGACCTCCTCAACTAGTTTACCTTACTTCAGTTTGCCTCTCACAGGGTCTAGTGAAGAGCTGGACACATTGTAGATGCTCAACAAATATGCCTTAGAGGTGGAAAGGACCTCCAAAGTGATTTAGTCCAACTCCTTTCCTTTATAGATGAAGAAATTAAAGACCAGAGAAATAAGGTGAGTTGGACAAGGTCATGAAGCATGGTATTGTAGAAAAAGAACTGGGTTTATAGATAGAACCTTAAATTCCTTATTGCTTCTTATTACTTATATGGTCTTGGACAAGAAGTTCAACCTCTATGGACCTCAGTTTACTTGTCTGTAAATTTTTGGGGAAATGAACCAAATGATCTTTATAGTCCTTTATAGATCTATCATCCTATGTAACAAAGCTGGGATTTGAACCGAGGTTTTTTGTGCTTTCCTTTCTACACCATGCTTACCTTTTAGCTGATCATGATTATACACGGCAGTTAGGTGCATGGCCCATCATGAGTTAGGATGCTCTTGGCTGATTCTCGGTGTGGAGTGGTGACTGGGGTAGGGGTGAGAGAAATCTCACTGGGTTCTTGCTATGGAACATAGCCATTTCCTTGTCCTTGGAAAAAGAATCTGAAAAATACATTTAATGAGTTCTTGGCACATTTTGTTTTCAGAATTTTGTCAGATAATGATTTTGCAGGTGCCCCTGCCTGACCTCTCCTGGTGGTGTGATTATCCATTTTAATCATAGCAAAGAGGGTAAATCAGAATTTCAGCCGAAGAAGTGAGATGCAGATCTTTTCTGCATGTCAGTGACTGATAACGATAATAACACATTTATGTATCATTTTAAAAACTCACAAAGTAATTTCCTTATGATAATCCTGTGGAGTAGGGAATAAGAGTATTATTTTCCCTTTCTACAGATGAAAAAACTGAGTCCCAAAGAGGGACAGAAACTTGCCCTAATGATGAAACTAAAGTTAGGACAAAAGAAAGCAAGTCCAAAGGAGAGAAATAGGTTGAACTTGGAGCCAGAGTAGTGAGCCATAGTCAGAAGTCAGAGGTGAGGCCTTGGGAAGGGGACTACTGCTGATCAGAGAATCAAAATAGTCCAAGAGTCCAAAGTCATTCCCCTTGACAACTGTGTGAATTTTTAACTGTGTAATATGAAGGAAAGAATCCTCAATTTTGAGTCCAAATCATGTCTCCGATACCTACACCTGTGTGACCTTGGACAAATCATGTCCCCTCGCTGGGCCTTGTTTTCTTTTCATCTATAAAATAAAGGGATATACTACATAGTTTCTATGTTCCCTTCCAGCTGTAAATTCATGAAAGTATGATCTGCAGTTACAAAATCTGAGTTTAATTTAGGACTCCAATTACTTACTGTGTGAGTCAATCCCTCTGAGCTTCTTTTTCCTTATCTGCAAAATGGGTTAAAAACAAAACAAAATTACATTTCATACCTTAGAGGGTCACTGTGAAGAATGTGTTTTGTTAAGTGTTTTTATAAAATCCTAGAGAAATGAGTCATGAATTTGATTAATTGTCACTGAGTCACTGGCTTCCTGGGCTAACACTCAAAATTGTCATTCAGATTGGACTACTAGCACCTCTCTGAATTTCACATTCCATTGTCTATACCTACACAATTATAACAGCCAGTCTTGATGCCAGAAATACATTCTCTCTTTGTCCTCTTATTCCTTCTCTCTCCCCTTCTTGGTTTCCCTCCCTTTCCTTCTCTCCCTGTTGCTCTTCCTTTTCTCTCTTGCTCCCTCTCTCTTATCCTTCTTCAAGGCTGCTCAGTTCAGGTACCATTTCCTCCATGAAACCTCTCTCCCATTTCAAATTATGCTATAATTGTACATATTCTATGCCTGTGACCACCCCAGTAAAATGTAAATTCCTTGACTGTCTCAAGCTTATTTTATTTATTCAGTTTTTTCCACTGAATCCCAAGCACCTATCCTAGTGCTTTGAACTTAATGAGTAGTTAAATATTTGTTGGAGTGTCGTATTTGTCCTCATGCTGTCAGTTACCTTGACTCTTCCTTATTTTTTTGCACTCTCCAACAAGCACCTAGCACCTCACCTGTTCCCTTTAACCTGCTGCTACTTTCAACTTTCTGCAGTAATATAATACTCACTATCTTGGTGGTGATCATTGATGGTACATGTCATTTCTCCTTTCCAGTCCCTTTAACCCCCTTTGAGTACCCTTATAGAATCATTGAATTTGGACCTTAGAGGGCAGTGAACTAAATGATCTCATTTTACAGATTAGGAAACAGAGGACCAGAGAGGGGAGATGACTTAGCCAAAGTCAAAAGATTAGTAAGTAGCAGAACTGGGAGTTGACTTCAGTTCTTCTGATTCTGTCAGGTTCTATTCCTGGAATATTATGACTGTTCTTGCTTGCTTGACTGGTAACAACAGACGCAAAGCTTTGCCACTTGGATCCTATAGTGGAAGAATGAAAATCAAGCACAGGAGGAGTATATTCGATCAGGATATCTTCCTGATGTCCCTCAAATCACACAGTATGAGCTGTGCCAATCTCTGCCTATGTATATGACTAAAGGTAATAGGAACAAAGAAGCTAGGAGGAAAGCTATTCTTTCTTCATCAGGCGGCATTCCTCACTCTTTGTTGACTTCCTCTTTCTATTATGCAGTAGAACTCTCTTCAACCCACAAGATCACTTTACCTCTGTACTTCACACATTGGAAGTAGTCTCTGCCTCTGCAGGCTCTCCCTTTGATTGGCTATTTCCCCTCAGCATCTCTGTTTTAAGGACTAGGCGCAGGCCAGTCATGTCTTCTTACCTCTCCAGGTTACCCTCCCAACCCTGCAGACTTTCTCCACCATGTTGTTCCCTCTCCTCCTCCACTTTTCATTTATGTATTTTCCTCCTCCATTAGAATATAAATACCTTTGTGAACTGATCCTGCCATTCTGGAGAGAAATTTGGAACTATGATCAAAGGTCTATAAAAATACTTCTAGGTCTATATCCCAAAGAGATCATACAAATGAGAAAAGGACCCATGTGTACAAAAATATTTATAGCAAAGAATCAGAAATTGTGGTAGCAAAGAATCAGAAATTGAGAGGATGCCTATCAATTGGGAATGGCTGAACAAGTTGTGGTGTATGAATGTAATGGAATACTATTGTGCTATAAGAAATGATGAACAGGAAGACTTCAGAAAAACCTAGAAAGGCTTATATGAACTGAATCTGAGTGAAGTGAGCAGAACTAGAACACTGTACACAGTAATAGCTACAGCATGCAATAACTAACTTTGATAGACTTATCTCTTTGCAATGCAAGGATCTAAGACAACTCCAAAAGACTCATGATGGAAAGTGCTGTCCACATCCAGATAAAGATGGAGTCTGAATGTAGATCAAAGCATATTATTTATTATCTCTCTCTTTTTTGTTTCTTCTTTCTCATGGTTTCTCCCATTGGTTCTAATTCTTCTTTACAGTATGATTAATGTGAAAATAGGTTTGATATGAATATATGTATAGAGCCTATATCCAATTACATACCATCTTGGGGTGAGGGAGGGGAGAAAATTTGGAGCTCAAAATCTTATGGAAGTGAATGCTGAAAACTAAAAATAAATAAATAAATTTGTATTAAAAAAAGAATATAAACTCCTTGACAGCAGGTATTATTTTTCCTTCTCCTAGAATTTGCATTTTCAGTGCTTTGCATAGTACCTTGCACATAGGAAATGCTTAATAAATCCTTGTTGACTTGACTTGATTTGATCTAGCACTAAGAAAAAAATGATTTTTAAATCATATAATTTTTAATAGGAAAAGCACTTTCAAAATCATGTAATCTAACCTGTTCATTTTGTATATGGGGAAACTGTGGCAAAGAAAGGAGAGAGGATTTTTCCAAGACCATTGAGATAGTTAGAGGTAGGGCCAGGGCTACATCTCAGTCTCCTGATTTATAATCCAGGGTTCAAAAAAGCTCAAATTTCTGTAGCCTTCAGTGTTTATAAAAATCCTTTTCTCATCACAGTCCAGTGAGGTAAGTAATACAAGTATAATTATGCCCATTTTAATAGCTGAGAAAACTGAGGCTCAGAAAACAAGTGACGTGGTAAATGCTAAAGTCAATAAGTATTATAGCAGGAATATGAGTCCAGATCTCCGGATTTAAAGTTTAATGTTCTTTCTATTATGCCCCTCTTTTTCTTCTCTTCCTGTCTTGGACTCAGCCTGACAAGAGCCTACTGGGAAGAGGTCCAGCCACAAAGCCTGCAGGTGATGAAAACTGTAAAGAGTTGATTAGGGTTGGGGTAAATTTTAGGGTGAGTGTGGGAAAGTAGGCAGAGCTTTTTGGCCAGTCCTGCTGGAAAATTAGCCCCCTTAAATTGCAGGGGACAATTCCTGGGCAGAGTGAAGAACTCCATATCTGGGGAATAGCATGTGGTCACAGAATTGAATTCATTCCATCTTCATTTGTTTGGGAAGAATTGTTCATTAGCACTTCCTTCTAGGAGAAAATCTTTTTATTAATAAGAAGAAATAGGCTACTTCTGCTTGACAACGATTTTGACCACTGAGGTGGAAAGAGAAAATGGTAATCTCTGAAGCCTTTCCTATTTTTAGGGGGTGGGTGGGATGGGCAGACATCAATGACTGTGTGTGCCAAGGCTGATCTCACAGGTTCTTTTCCTGGGCTGAAAGTTTCCATTCCATAGTCTTATTTCTCATGAAGAAAAAAATACAAAATTGGTGGAAATGTCGTTTGTATTCTTTAACATACTAACTATGAAAAATGCTTTCCTATAATACTTTGTTTAATTCAAGCCTATTGGCAGGCACATGCTATACATCTCTGTCAATGTAGGGGCAAAAAACTGGGGTGAATTAAACAGGGTCCTTGCATCTGGTCATATTTCCCCCTCACTAGGACCTTCGTAATTCTTTGCTATGTCTGAGATTTCATGATCATCGTTAAGAAGAAAGGCACTTAATACACAGTCTGTCTGAAATAGCTTCTGAAATCACATCTGTTTCCTATTATTAGGGAGAAACAGGCCACCAAAGGGCTGTAAATAAAGGCAGAAGGGGAGTCTTAGGCTTAGCAAATGGAGGGAGCAGGCTTTCTTTAGTGTTCTTAAGTGTTTGGATACACTCTTTGGATGGGGCTATGACAGCACTTGGATATGGGAGGGAAATCATCCTATGTGATGGTCCTCCTTCTAATTCCCATGAAATAACATTCATTCATTGGAACTGGATCCCTCACAGGAGGGATGGCTCCAGAAAGGAAAGTTACTTCTGTAATGAGGATTATTAAAGCCAGATGCATCAGGGTTTGAATTTGTTTTCTAGTTCAATAAAGTGATCCAGTAGAAAGCTTACCTTTCATTCAGATTTTCCAATATCAAGTCCTGTGCTAGGCATCATGGGGAAGACAGGGCAAGATAGAGTCACTGCCTTTAGGGGCCTTACAGTATTACTACTAAAATGAGATTTACACAGCAAATAATTAGAGTATACTGCATACTATTATATAATCAAGTGTATTGCAGTCAGAATTTGGAAGAAAGAAAGCTAGATTTGCAGTGAAAGAGCTGTCAGAACTTTGGCAAGTTATTTCACCTTCCTGGGCCTTAATTTATTTGTCTGTAAAATGAGGGAGTTAGATGAAATCAGGGGTGAGGACCCTCAGTCTTGAGGCCACATGTGGCCCTCTAGGTCCTCAAGTGTGGCCCTTTGACTGAATCCAAACTTCACAGAATAAATCCCCTTAATAAAAAGATTAGTTCTGTAAAATCTGATTCAGTCAAAATGCTGCACCCAAGGCCCTGGACTAGATGACACTGTTGTAGGCTTAATTTCCTATAACCCTAAGAGATATAAGACATCACCTCTATTCTTAAAGAGCTCACAAACTACCTGAGAAAACATCACAATAGCCCTGTGAAATAAACTTAGAGTTGTGGACAAGTTGTGGACTAAACTTTATGACCTCTTAGTTATTTCCATCTGCTTCTAAATCTCCAACTGTGTGATTTCCAAAGTAATGCTAGTATTATTATTATAATTTTGTAGACAAGGAAATTCAGGCTGCAAGAGGAGAAGGCTTGTGTTATTTGGCTTAAAGTCACATAGCAAGTAAATGTGAGCTGAGACTTGAACTCAGCTCTTTGGATTCTACTTGAAGTACTCTATCTGCTGTCAGTTAAGTGTTTGACTGTGAGGTACTGAATATTAATGTAAAGTATGTGACAGATTAATGTATTCTCAGTGCTGGAAGGGACCCAAGAGATCATCCCATTCCAATTCCTCTTTTTTTTTTTAACAATGGAGGAAAATGATAACAAAAGATGCATCATGACTTTGTCACGTGAAGAGTTAGTCACAGAACCAGGGCTAGAAGCCAGTTTCCTGGTTCCTATGCTCATTATAGTAAATGCAAAACTACTGCCATCAGAAGAACCTTCCATATGTCTGAAAATAATGTTTAATATCTAATAGGTGTGACAGGACAGGAACCATCATTCATTCAATAAATATTTATTATGGATTTACTATGCAAAGAGCATCCTACTAGGCACTGGGGAAGATGTATAATTTAGATATGAGGCCGTCTTTGCCTTCAAGGAACTTATAGTCTCGTAAAGAATAAGACACCAACGCTAATAACTATGATGTGCAATATTACTTGAATGTTTGAAAGGTGTAAAGGAAAATGATGTGTGAGTTGTGAAGGTCGAGCATATTTTAGCCATAAAAAAAGATTATCCTTAATCGAGTCCCTGGCCTTTGGAAACTCATGGTCTAACACCCTACTCTGTCCAATTCTCACAATTATGACCATCTGTAAAGTCATAGAGATTTCTTAATCTAGTGAGAAATCCTGAGAGATTGTTTGGAATTTGAGATAACTGTGATGTATCTTTCCAAAGATGGTTCCCTGGGATGATAAGATATAATTTCCCACATTTCTTACATGCCCTCAAAGAATAGACACTAGTGAATTTTCTGCTTTTATTTAGTAGTTCGTGCTGGGAACTAGGTCCATTTTTTCACCCAGTTCTTTTGTTTGAAAACTTCTCATCCTCACTTGGTCACTTCTCTGTACAGCTGAGAGACTAAGTATAGTACTCAGAGAAAGTAGTTATGATTTCTAGAAAAATAATGTCAAATTCTTCATGGAATCCAAATGATAAACAAACTTCAGTAGGCTTATGATTGTGTACATGAAGATTTTGAAAACTTAGAAGCATATCTGAGACTTAAGTTAATATGAAGCTAGAACTAGAAATTGTTTCTATTTTTAAAATTCTATTTCTAAATCTGTTATTCTATGTCAAATCCAATATATTCCACAACACTATATGCCCTGCAGGGGGACCTACCTGGGGTCTCAGACATAGACATGTTTAGAGATACAGAGTTCACTTGGTATAAATATAATGGATTGATTGAATTATAAGAGGCAGTATAGATAGAACAGTGGATGGAAACAGTGAATTTGAATTCAGGAACATCAGATTTCAAGCCTTGCTTCTCACACATGCTGACTGTATAACCCCGGGCAATTTATTCTAGTTCAATGATGTCAAACTGTAGGTGAACATTGACTTAGAAAACCACAAATTAACATTATCTTTGCTGTATTATATTTTTGTTTATTTTATTTAACACTTCCTAATTATATTTTAATCTGTTCTGGACTTTACTTGGGAGTTTTATAGGCCCATCTTCTTCTATTCTAGATAAATCTATATGACTATAGATTTTTGAGAAAATGTTGATCTGAATTGGGAAGGGAATTCACTAGGCCAATGAAATAACTGTGTTATTCTCTATTGTTATCAGAATCCATCTATTCTTATCCTTTAGGTGGCTCACTTGGGCAGGCTTTTAATAATCTAGATATAACAGACATATTTCTTGTATTTGTAAAGTTTTAGTTTTTAATTATCTTAGAATTTTCTTGGAAGTCCTTCATCTACTTGGTCTTCCCTAGGTGTGTGGACAGGTCAAAATCCTCTGAGTCATTAGAAATATCTTCCAAGGAGGTCTGTGATGATATGGGTCTTGACACAAGGAACATGATGTCATTCTTAGAAGCTTCTGGAGGATTTCACCACCCACAGGAATCCTTCTGAAGCCTGGGCTCCTCATTGAATCTCTTCTATCAGAGAGGTATACCTATCCTGGTTTTAATCTTTGACTGATTGTAGTAGCAACCACACTAGCATACAGGGTGGGCTCCTACCACAGGGTCTTTGATCTGTTTTTCTAAAAGAAAGACTGCTTCAAAGGGGTCAACAATCTTACTTTAATTAATGCAGACAGATAAGTAGAAAGAAGTGAGTGTCCAGGAAATAATTCAATAGATAGGGTCCCACTGTCCAAACAAAGTAATAGAACAATTTACATCACCAAACCAGGGAGCACCAGTATCTGGGTTCAGACAGCCAGGGGTGCTCCTGAACAATGGCTACCCAGAGTCTCATCTGGTCAAATCACAAAGAGACATTCTTCCCATGAGTGAACCCCAAAGCAAAATGCCAGCCTCCTAGAATATATAACAAAGACTCAGTCCTGATTGACTCAGAGAAGGAAGGCACAGAAACCTACATGACTCAGCACAACTGTGAATTATCAGGGTTCAAAGGAGATTAATCTTTCAGATGTTTACAATTTAGCTTGAGCCTGGGAAACTGAACTCCAAAATTAGAAACAAAAATTCCACCTTGCTTATGCTTACACTAATGTAAATGATCGTATGGTCCCTGAACAGGGTTATTTCTATTGTTATGTCATCTAAGGAATTTTGGAAAGTCTTTATGTATGAATGGTCAGAGAACATTGGGAGAAAAGGCACAAAGAATGGGCAGTCATGGATGGGTTGCCCACATGTATCACTGAAGGGAACTTTTGAATTGATGAGATCACAGATCCAATTGAGCATTTAGTAATTATCTTGGCCATTTGTTCAATGGAGTAATACCTCTTTGTTGTTAGGCAGACAACAGGAGAAATGACTATAATGTAATATGATAATAATTGTTAAGCTTAATAAGTCCTTTAAAATTCATGATTGATTATTTAACTAAATAACTTGCTAAATATAGAGCTATTACTGAAAAGAAACATTGTCCCCTTCAAAGTAGTCCCCTTGGGAGCTGCATATTTTTTCTTTGGATCATAGTGTTATGGTTGGGAGGGAATCTAGGGCTAATCTAGTCCAACCTATTTGTTTTACAAATGAAGAGACTGAGGTCCAGAGAAATGAAATGATTTTGCCAGGGTTCAGTGAAATTGTTATTGCAGGCCCTTCTTTTCTAGGTAACTCTTTAAGATTGTAGATTGTAGGGCAAGTGCTAACCTGAATTGGGAAAGTGAATTCACTAGACCAATGAAATAACAGGGATTTCATAGGATTTATGGGATTTCTCTTTGGACATGACCTTCAGCACCTTACAGAACATTAATAATGATAATTCACATTCTGTAGCAGCTTAAAGTTCACAAAACACTTTCCTCATGACAACCCTATGAGATACGTTGACAAGCATTATTATCATTATTCCTTTTTTTTACACCTGAGGATATTGTAGCTCAGAAGGGTAAGTTACTTGTTTATGATAAAATAGCTAGTCAGTATTTGAGGCAGGATTTCAACACATGTTTTCTGTCCCCAAGGCTATTGGACAAACTTCTTCTTTCAGAGGTGGATTTGATTTTGAATTTTGCAATAGCCAGAAGCCATTTACAACCAAATTTAGTGAATAAGGCTCATGAGGAAGGTGGATGGTCATAAGTGTTGCAAGTGCCAAATAAAGTCAGATGTTAAAGCAAATGGATCACTTTATTTATTTATTATTTGGTGTGTGTTAATGAACTCTGAAGACCATCCCCAAAGAGAAGAGCAATTATTCTTTAGAATTTGTCTAGTGTTCCAAGCAAACTCCTTTCATGTCATGACTTTCATTGGGTTCCATAAGTTCTGATATTTCTGTTAAAATATTCAAGCTCATTACTTATGTAGATATTTAAACAACAATCATAACTGATGTTTATATGGTGTTTTAAGGTTTCCAGAATATATATGATTTGATCTTCCCAACAACACTGTGAAATAGGTGCTACAGGTATTATGATTTAAAAAGAACTTAACCATTTTAACTTCTATAATAAGGCTTTAAGGTTTACAAAAGTTTTGGTTTTTTTTCTCACAAAGGCTCAATAAGGTAGGCATTGCAAGGTTTTTTTAACAGATGAGGAAACTCAGGTTCAGAAAGATTAAATGATTTGCTCAAGGTATTCCAACATGTTATTTAACTGTGCTCTTCATAGGATTATAGGCCATGAGATGGAAGGGATATCAGAGGCCTTATTATATAAACCCTCATTTTATAGATAAAGAGACTGAGGATGGAGAGATTAAGTGACCATAGGTCTTCAACATAGAAGATCCTTGTTTGGCCAAGATTCCCTTATTCAAATAGCTCCAGGTGACTCAGATTGAAAAATGGCATTTTTCTTCTGAAGTTGAGCGGCTTTTCAAATGTGCTTCTTCCCCTGAACTTTGGCCTTTGTTGAGAAAAAAAAAACCCACCCCATTTCAAAGCATCATAAATTTAGATGGGGAAGGGTCCTTATGTCTCCTAGTCTAACCTTTTCACTTTAGCGATGAGAAAACTGAAATCCAGACAGATTTGCATAAATGTCACACAGATGCTTGCAACAACAGTTGAACCTAAGGAACCTAAGGAAAATGATTGTAATTATGACTCTCAAGACATTTCTTATTCTGCTATAGCACCTTGACTTCAGTGTGTTTAGCTAATGTTATGTTTTCCGTATTATGTCTAGCAAGGGACAGCTGGTTCCCAGATTCCAAATAGAAAATGGGGTCCACATAAAGTGAAGCTGGTGGTGATGATGGTGGTGGAGGTAGGGTGATGGGGCCAATCAATCCAGTCAGTAATTGCACTGATACCTCCATTGTTTCTAGATTGGGTATAATGAAGCAGTGGTAGCTAGAGATAAATAACAGAAGGAGGAATAGGTATAGGGATAGAAGCTGCAAGAACAGTTACCAACAAGATCCTCTTCAAAAAAAGCAACTCAGCCTAGAAAAGTGATTGAATACACTCAAGTAGTGAAAAAGAAAAGCATTCACCTCATGCAAAATATTTCCCATTGTGGAATATTGCTGTTGCCAGGAGCTTCTCAGGGGCTGCTGTTAGAAGCTTGGTGTGGGAAAACCAGCCTATAATTTTGTTTGGAAACTATCCCATTTTTATTCCGTTGTAGAATGTTAGCGTTGAAAGGCACCTGTGCACATAGAATGTAGGATGTGAAAGCTAGAAAGAGACCACTTAGAAGAGACCTGTCAAACCTCTTATTTTGCTGATGGGGAACAGATTTGAAAATGATTTCAAATGTTCAATAGAAAACAGTTTGGACCAGGAAATAAATCACAAAAGCTTCAGATAAGGAAGGGATTGAATAAAGTATAGTCTTAAGCCTCCAATGCAAATTAACTCTCATGATAGTCTCAAAGGAAAAAGGCATGGAGTTACAGATGGATGCTAGAAAAACTCCAGTTTAGGAGGAGAAAAAGGACATCATAAGGGATCCAGACTGTAATAAATTATTGTACCTGACCTTGTATTTCATTGTGTTTTGGTGGGCTATGATACTTACAGGATGCAGAAGGTAAAATTCTCCCAGCTGGATAAGTTCAGGGACTGTGATTAGATGTCTACCAGTAGTTAGATATAGGACCAATTAAGGTTCAGACTATAATGATTGCAGTAAATAGATAATCACAGACTTTAGACATACCTGAAGTTAAAGAAGTGACAAAGATTCAGATGGTTGCTGCTCACAAGCTATGAAGCATCTTTACAGACTATGATTAGCCCAGAGAAGACTTAGTTCCCTAAGAGAAAGTTTAAGGGAAGTTCTACTTATCCTTAGAAGAAAACTGGAGAAAGGGTATATCAATGACATATGTACACACACACACACACACACACACACACACACACACACACACACACTTAGGCATTTGTCCTAAAGTGAATCTCTTAGTTAATCCAACCCTGAACACTATTGTTCTCACTCCAGGAGCTGGTTGTATTATACCCACTACCTGTTCTTTGTGCAGGCAAGTGGCTGGACCCGTTCAGGATGGAGGGAATCTGTTGTTAAAGAAGAAAGTGGTGGAAACATTAGTCTCCCTTCTTTCATACACACTGGCTTATTTATTTTTCCCGCCCTGCTGTTTCCAGAGATGATTTACGTATTATTACCTATTATTATTGCCTATTATATCCCTATATTAGATTATCACTCATAAATTCAGGGTTTCTCTCAAAAGGGTAGGAGGGAATAAAAAAGATACTTAATGTGCAATGTGAATCAGGTATGGGAAAGGTAGTTTATTCCTACACAGAAACGAACGCTAAGCATAGTTCACTCATAAGCATGCAATAACAGAATGGGTTAATCAAGATCCAGTAACTGAACTCATAACTATTGTTACAATTTGCTGGGAGGCTTAATCAGAACACAAAATACTTTGTAACATGTTAATTTGGAATTTTACATTTCACTTAAACCTGGTATTGTTTTTCAACTAGGCTGATAAAATGGTCAGCGTTGTGATGGTCTGAAAAGAAATACTAAGGAAATTATTAGTTCCTTTTTTTTTTCTTTTTACTATTCTTTCCAAGGACTCTAGAATAATGCTAGGGGCTCCCTCTATCATTCTCTCTCGTTCATTTCCTACCTCCATCATGACCTCTAGAAATCTTGAGCTCATAAAATTACCTCTAATCCCGGACATGTCCTACTAGGGATAATTATTGAGCTAAAAGAAGAAAAGGACAAATACAAGATGCTTAGTTGTGGCCTTCTGTATTAGCTGACATTTGAGAAAAGTAGCCATATTAGGGGGGTGAAGAACCCATATTATTCTGTCCTTTACTGGAGTCACATGATGCTACCCTAGAGAATTACAGTTAAGAGAGTCCTAGAAAGAGGCTTTTCTTCTTTCAATTACTGCAGCACCCTACCTCTCTGGCATTGTCATGGGGTGGGATGGGAGTGAGGCATGCAAAATAAACAAATGATCATTCAGGGTTTAACATTTCAAAATAAACACCAACTCCTATCAGTAATGGGTCACTACATAGTTGGCAGCAGCCTGTGAGTTTGTCATTTCCAACATGCCAGAATGATAAGTAAAACATATGTGTTGTCAGAATCAGGCGGGGAGTATCTTTGTATGCTCTTTGTGAATTGGGAGAGGGAGGTAGCCCTGATATACTTACAGAATTTAATTAAGTTATATATGTGTTTATTTTTTATGGGAGAAACTTTGTTGTGGAACATTTAAAGTAGCATCTTGGTCTCATGGCCTGGATGTAGCCATGGACCCACTTCTACATGGAGTATTACCTGGTCATGTCATTCAAAGTGGTGCTTATATGCCTTTTCTTTGACTCTAGGTTTTCTTGCACACCACAATCTATACTCACACTAGCAGGTCTGGAGGTTTTCTAAAGTGAGAAAGAGCAGCCACAAATATAGCCACACGTTTTTGTTCATCGTTTCAGTCATGTCTGACTCTTTGTGACCCCATTTGGGGTTTTCTTGACAAAGATACTGGAATGACTTGTCATTTCCTTCTCCAGCTCATTTTACAGATGAGCAAACTGAAGTAAACAGGGGTAAGTGTCTTCCCCAGGGTCACACAGCTAGTAAGTGTCTGAGGCTGAATTTGAACTTAGAGAGAGGATTCTTCCTGACTCCAGGCCTGGCACTCTAACCATTGCACAACCTAGTTGCCCATAGCCACTCTGCTATTCCACAAATTTTCTTTCAGAGTCTTATGGAAGGAGGCTGATACATGCTTGCTACTCACCACGATAGCTCCAGAGGTTCCCACCCCCTCCCCAAACCTAGTATGTTTCTCATTGACATAAAATTAGTCTCTATGACACCACTGACTCTTAAACATAAAATATTTACTGAATGATAAGACAAGAGCAAGAATAGTCATAGCATCTACTCAATAGAAGGCAAGAGCCAGAATAATCAAAATATAGTTCTCCACCCATAAATCTGGGTCACAAGCTCCCACAAATGCATACAGTGTCCATAGTGTAGAGTGGGCACACAAAGAAATCTAGCAGTAAGGAACATGAATGCAAAATATACATTCCTGGGATGACTCACACATCTGACCAGAAGGCTTTGATGCACTTGCCTCATAGGCAACAGGGTATAGAAATCTATCCTGCCCTACAAGAAAATAGAGGGGAAGGTGATAAGAGAAGGGGTATGCATGATAAGAGGGAGGGCAGATTGGGGGGAAGGGGTAATCAGAATGCACACTGTATCAAGGTGGTGGGAGAGATGGGGAGAAAAATTGAAAGTCAAAATCATGTAGAAGTTAATGTTAAAAACTAAAACAAAAAACAAACAAAAAAGAATAATCTGTACCACACATCAACTTGTAGGTAGAAACTTCTTACTTTTCTGTTACCTGCTTTCTGTCTAGTCCTCAGCTCTTCTGCTGGGTAAAACTGCTATGCTATTTATTCTCAGGCTGCTGATGCAGTGATATACTCTTTTAGCACATAGCCACCACTGACATAGTGTGGAGAAAGTGTTATGTTCTTCAGTGACAAGCAGTTCTCTCAATCTGGGGAGTGGTTAAGAACCACAGAGCTGAAAAAAACAGAGTAAATCACTTTGTTCAATTGTCTCTCAGAAAATCTAGGCATCTTCTCACAGCAAAGCAGATGCAAAGTCTGTTTTTACCTCCTCTATTTTTATCTCAAATAGGAAAGGACAGTCTAGGGCAACATAGTCACCTCCAAGAGATTTCCCTTCCCTTATTTCCCTTCCCTCGCTCTATAAAAGTCATTAGAGAACAATAAGTTCGAATAGCTCTTCCCATGGCAGCAGGATTCAGGTTATCTTCCAGAAGCTTCAGAGCCTATCAGTTCTTCCAGCTGACTCAGCTTCTGTCACCTTGCTGTATTCTATCTTCTGCAAGCAGCTTTCTCATCAGCTTTTATTCCCTCTATCCCCATCTCCTTCAGTGTTTAACATCCTTCTCTTTTCCCTGCTTACCTTTCCCCATTCTGTTGGTTTCTTTCTATAGTTTCTCTGTGGCGCCTAATGCCATAAATCAGTACTTCCTCATAAGCAGGCAATTCATCTATAACATGATGTAAAACTCAACAATTCCACCTTTCTGTCAATTACCTCCAATAGTCCCTTTTACAATCTTTCCATAGTCTCTGAATAGTTGTTAGATTTACAATTTCTGAGTTATAACATTTAAAACTCTGAAAAAGTTTAACTATATGAATTGAGGGATCACAATATCTTGTAGCCATTATTACATCAATTATTGTTCTGCTTTTAAATAAATTTTCTTGTCAAATTGATATGAGAGACAGTTCTTTATCTGGTCCTCAGAATAGGCTGAGTTCCTCCTCAACAATTTATCCAGGAGGTTATTTTTTTTTCAGGTTGATTTTTATCAGAGTTCCTTGCACAAATGTTCTTTATCTGCTCTTTCCAGCACACATACCAATGGGACAGTCCCTTATACTTTCCTGAATCAAATACTTTTTAATAATAAACAAACAGTAAATACCAGGGGATATTGTGTCTGCTTCATTTTTCACGCAATTATATGACAGTAAAGATTGTTTCCTCTACCAAAGTATCTTCCATGTTATTTCACAATTACACAATAGCCCTTAAAAATTATAGCAGCAGAGGTAGCCTTGTTTGACTGCCATCTGGTAATTATCAAGTTAGTTATAATACAGGGCTATGCATACTAACAAAAGGTGTTTGCCACTGCCATGTAGGAAGGTTAAATTCAAGGAGGGACTACAGATAGTGAAGTCTTCCAGATACTCTGGTTTCAGATAACATTATGCTAATTGCATCAAGTCTTGGAACAGTCTAGGGTCTCCTGGATAAGATCCATAACTATTCCAAAGAGTTTGCTCTAACTATCCACACAAAAAAAATGAAGCGGGTAAAGAATGCTAATTGTCCAGACTTTGATAGGTAGATGGACAATCAATAGATCTTATTCATCAATATCCAATATATCAACATCCAGTATCTTGCACAGTCTGTGTGCTCTATTGGTTTCTATATAAGGGAAAGCAAGGAGGTCTCCAGCATATTGGGTGGATGATTTGTGGCAAATATAAGGGCAAATACAAGGGCAATAGTTGCAAATGATGTACAGGCATGAACGAACTGTTATCTGCATCATTAGAATATGACAAGTGTTAAGATCACAAATGCACTGGAATATTTGAAAGTATGTGGTTGTTTTAGTGAAAGAGTTCTTAATTTTTCTGTTAAAAAAAACACATAGAAATGAAAGCCTATACTTTATCTTGCCTTCCTCAATTTTCCTCATTTGAGGACAGTATGTGATATACCTATTTACCTACTTAAAAAATGATAGGCTATAGAAACAACAGAAGTACCAAATTCCTCCCACCCAAGCCCCATTCACACTATCTGCTATGCCACTTCAGTCCCTTGGAAGAGTGGGCTCAAACTTAAAGTAGCCAACATTTACCCCATCAATTTCACTTCCAAATGCAGCAGAGATGATGGCTGAATCACTGTTGGCTCCCTCTTGGCTCCCATTTTGACCATCTTCTATGCTGAGTGAAATAGTTCAACTGGGCCTTTGCCTTTCACCACTTCAGTTACCCACCCTTCCCACCCCCCAAAATCTGGCATTGTCTTTGGCTGTCAGATCTCTAAAAAGACCTTTGGAAACTCACAGGGCTATAGCATAGTCCCCTACTCCACCTATAAGTAGGAAAAGCAATGCAAAGAGGAAAGAGTAAAAGTCAGCATTCAGGGGACATAAATTTGTTGGTGACTCAGGGTACTCATGTATGTGGGAAGTGAGGTAGACAGAGGCCCAAATCCTATCTTGCTATGTAAAAGTCTGTCTTCTCTCAATCATAGTCAGGGAAAAAAAAGAGACCAGTCATCTACTAACAGATACCATATGGTAGTAGTTTCCCTTCTTTCTTAGTGCTAATACTTTCCTCAGAGGCAGGGACTGTCTTCCATTTTTTGTTTTATCCACAGTCCCTACAAAGGATAATGGGATTATAGATTTAGATCTGGAAAGAACATCACAAGTCATTCCTCTCAAGTTTACAGATGGAAAAACTAAGTCTCAGAGAGGTAAAGTGGTTTGTTTATGGTTAAACAGTCACTAACTAGGCAGATTTAGGATTGGAAACCAAGTCATCTTCGTGGCAACTAGGCAACATAGTAGATAGAAAACTGGGTATAGAGTCAGGAAGATTGGAGCTTGAATCCAGACGTAAACACAGTGTGATCCTGGGGAAGTCATTAAACCTCCATCTGCCTCAGTTTCTCCAGCTGTAAAGTGGACACAATAATAACATCTCCCTCCTAAAGTTCTTGTGAGGATTAAATGAGATAATATTTGGAAGCTGTTGAGCATAATATCTGGCAAAGGGTTGGTTCTTACTGAATGCTTCATCCTTCCAATCCCCTGACTTAAGATCCAACGTTTTCTCCACTATAGCAATTAGTTTTTCATCATGGTTTGTTTAGTAGCTGCTTATTGTTGGGTCCAATAAATAGGATAGCTTGGGAATAATGACCAGCAAGTTTTAGCTCTGATCATCACTATTTATAAGCAGACATATACAAGGGGCAAGTGTGGAAAAGATCAAACACAAGAAACCTCCAGGAGTTTGTGACTGGAAGGCAGGACCAGAGGCTTGTTATTCATTTGGTCACTCTCTTCCTTCCCACCTGGCTACCAGCTAAGGTCCAAAGACCCTCACGAGACCTCTCTTCTGGGGGAGATATTCTACTCAACATTGGTTTGAGCCATTGGGTAGAACTGACCTGACTTGTGATTGGAGGGTGAATATTTCAAATATGCTCATCTGTAAAATGAGCTGGAGAAGGAAATGGCAAACCATTCTAGTATCTTTACCAAGAAAACCCCAAATGGGGTGGTGAAAAGTAAGACATGACTGAAAAATGACTGAACACAAATTCAAATATAACTTACTCTGATGATCAGCCAGGCCTGC
The DNA here is from genome assembly GCA_023548195.1 of Bettongia penicillata ogilbyi. Lineage (NCBI taxonomy): Eukaryota > Metazoa > Chordata > Mammalia > Diprotodontia > Potoroidae > Bettongia > Bettongia penicillata. The sequence goes on from JAJHZJ010000735.1 coordinate 1,782,593, forward strand.
CTGAGAAATCCCTGTCCTGACAACCAAGCAGAACTTTTTATTTGACTTTGTGTGTTCTCTCCCCTATCCCTTTTTCTACTTGTTATTCAAGGATATGTAATCAAATCAACATGACCATTACTTCATTCATAATACTTGCTATTCTATTTCATAAGCTGTCTTTAAAATCTTCTTTCCTGGCTACTAATCTCTGCTCCCCCATACCCATACGTGTCAGCTAGAGTTTGGGGTGCAGTGACTAACACTCTACGCTAGAATCAGGAGGTCCTGAGTTCAAATCCAGACCTAGTCACATAGCTTGGTGGGCAAGTCACTGCCTTTCTCAGTTTCTTCATCTCTGAAATGGGGATAACAATAGTACCTGCCCCTTTCAGGACTTTTGTTGCGATAGAATGAAATAATATTTGTAAAGCACTATATAAATGCTTGTCGTGATGGTGATGATGTCAATCTCATTGCTCATTTGTCTATTCTCCTGTAGTTCCCTCTCATCCTATATTAACATATACGTTATTTTTTATGTTAGACATTTATCCCCTTTTCCAAGAAATCACTTTGTTTCTATTTTGTATTTAATTTTCTATATACATATTGTTTCCCCACAAGAGAATATAAACTCCTTAAGTTCATGGATTCTATTGTTTTTTGTCTTTGTATTTGATAAATGTTTGTTGAATTGACTTGAGTAGCATAGAATATCTTTAGGAGAAAAGAGATGGGTGAATGAGTGGGAAAGAAGGCAGAAGAGCAATGACCAAAGAAAGGAGGAATAACTTTGGGCTCAACCAATAAAGAAACTGTCAATTTCTCATCATGTGTGTCCAACCTAGGTCAGAGTTAATGTCACCATAGATGACCACAGCTATGATTGATTTTAGCTTGAGATTTCAGTGCCAAAGATTGCAATTGCTGGATTTTTGAGTCAGGAGGACAAGTTTCAAATCCTATCTTAATCATTTACTAGCTGTGAGATTCTAGGCAAGTCACTTATGTCTTTACCTCCATTTACTCATTTATAAAATGAGGGAGAACTATTATCTACCTTAAAGGGTTTCTGTGAGGTTCAAAATAAATCATGTACATAATGTACTTTGTGGATCTGAAAAAGGTATATAAGTGCTAACTAGTATTAGTAACTGTACACTCTAAATATGTTTGAGGGGGTAGTGTTGGAAGTCTTTTTTGCTTTTTAGCAAAGAGCTTGGATAGTACACCTGCATAGAAGTAAAAAACTTGAACTACCCACTCAAATAGTTGGATGTTTTATTTAATTCTCTGATGAGGTGTTCTCTTTGTGGAGATATTTCGGTTTGTATCAGAACGAATAACAGTACTTGTGAGGGGTACAGATGATCAGGGCTAAAGTGTTCTAAGTCACATGAATGGGAAACCCGCAGCCTCGAGGTATCATGTGGCCTTCCACATCTTGGGTGTGACTTTTTGACTGAGTTGAAGTTTTACAAAACAAATTCTTTTATTAAGGGGATTTGTTCTGTGAAGTTTGGATTCAGTCAAAGGGTCACACTTGAGGACCAAGAGGGCCACATGTGGCCTTGAGGCTGCAGGTTCCCCACCCCTAGTCTAAGATGTTGGGATATTAGTGATTTTATGTTTCTCCATTCAGAATATCAGAAGCTAATATCAGAAGCAAGGAAAAGGAGAATGATGAACGTGGACCATTCCAATGTTAACTTTTGTTATGAAGGAAAGAAGTGAGAGTCAGAATTCATACGTCCTAGTTTTGGTTTTTCAAATTTGCCCATTGGTAACCTCAGACAGATAATTTTACCTTAGGTCTTAGGTAAAGTAAGGAAGGGAGCAACATGAGCTGTAAGGTCCTTTGCAATCTTGACATTCTATGTTCTAAGGACTCGTACAACTCTAACTCACTGTGTTCTAAAGTCTATTGTCTGAGATCTCTTTTGCTCTCACAATGTACATTCTAAGGTGCCTTTCAACTCTAATAGTCTAGATTTTATGTTCTAAAATATTGTTCTAACATCTCTTCCAGCTCTCGTTTTAAGGATTTTATGGTTCTTGCAATGGCTGAGGTTGTTGTGCTGAAAAGCACTGAATTTCTAATAGAATAAGCTTCCTCAACGCTAGGATTTTTAGGGGCTCATTCCTCTTTGAGTGGCCAAGATTTCAAAGGGCTAAAGCATCAACTCCATTTCTCTCACCCTTTGCCCCTTTGCTAGAGTTTTGCTGAGCCATGAAAAATGAAGATGTATTGATTTGAAAGCTGCATACTGTCTGTATTGTTCTTATGTCTGTGTGCCTGGAATAATTATTTAACTCACAAGGTTTTAGAAAGTAGAGCTGAAAGAGATCTTAGAGAATATTATATCCAATTCTCTCACTTTAAAGATAAGGAAACTGAGGCTCCAAGAGGCTAAGTAATACCATTGTTCTCTCACATTTGCTTTCCTGGATTCTTTGCTTCCATCTCAACACAAAGAAAATTCTAGCTTCACCTCCTTCCAGAGTGAGAAAAGCATGTGATAGAGCTCGCATCCTGTGGATTAAATCTTTTCTTCATAATTCTAGAGGAGAAAAATAAAAATAAATGTGTGGAAATGGTAGGGAAGTGGGTTTTGCCTCTGTGTCATTGTATAGTGGACAAAAACACAAGATTTGGGATTAGAAGACATGGTTCCCAACCACATCTCTGTTAAATCAGTGTCTCTATCATGTCCAGGTCACTTAACCTTTATGGCCCTCAGTTTCCTCCCCTGTAAAATGATAGCATAGGATGAGATCAGATGCTCTCAATCTTTTGTGTGTGTATGATGGGTCCCTCTAGAAGTCTGGGGAAGCCTCGGATCTCTTTAGAATAATGTCTTAAATTCAGGAAATAAAATCCATGTGGTTATAAGAATAATCCATTACATGATTATCAAAATATCTTTATTTTTTTTAATAAAAATTTATTTATTTAACTTTCTACATTCATTTTCACAAAATTTTGGGTTCCAAATTTTCTCCCCTTTTATCCTCTCCCCTCACCCCAATACACTGAGCAATCTAATTTTCCCTATCACCAATCTGCCCTCTCTTCTATCATCCCTCCCTTCTCTTGTCCCCATCTTCTCTTTTGTCCTGTAGGGCCAGATGACTTTCTATTCCCCATTAACTGTATTTCTTATTTCCTAGTAGCAACAACCATACTAAACAGTTGTTCCTAAAACTTTGAGTTCCAACTTCTCCCTCCTCCCATTGCCCTTCCTTCCATCATCCCACCCACCTTGCTTATCTCTTTCCTGTATTGTAAGATAGGTTTTCATACCAAAATGAGTGTGCATTTTATTCCTTCCTTTAGTCGAATGTGATGAGGGTAAACTTCTTGTTTTTTTCTCAGCTCTCCTCTTTTTCCCTCCATTAAAAAGTCTCCTGCTTGCCTCTTGAATGAGATATAATTTACCCCATTCCATTTCACCCTCTTTCCTCCCCCTACCTTTCTCTCTCACCATTTACCTTAATTTCTTTTAAGATGTGGTCCCATCCTATTCAATTCACTCTGTGCTCTCTGTCTCTGTATGTGCGTGCATGTGTGTATGTGTGTGTGCGTGCATGCATGTACATGTGTGTGTGTGATCCCACCAACTACCCAGATACTGAAAAGTTTTAAGAGTTACAAATATTGTCTTTCCATGTAGGAATGTAAACAGTTCACTTTTGGTAAGTCCCTTCTGACTTCTCTTTGCTGTTTACTTTTTCATGCTTCTCATTCTTGTGTTTGTAAGTCAAATTTTCTTTTCAGCTCCGGTCTTTTCATCAAGAATGCTTGAAAGTCCTCTGTTTCATTGAAAAACCATATTTTCCCCTGAAGTATTATACTCGGTTTTGCTAGGTAGGTGATTCTTGGTTTGAGTCCTAGTTCCTTTGACTTCTGGAATATCCTATTACATGCCCTTTTATCCCTTAATGTAGAAGCTGCTAGATCTTGTGTTATCCTGATTGTATTTTCACAATACTGGAATTGTTTCTTTCTAGTTGCTTGCAATATTTTCTCCTTGACCTGGGAATTCTGGAATTTGGCCATAATATTTCTAGGAGTTTTTATTTTTGCATCTCTTTCAGGCGGTGATTGATAGATTCCTTCAATACTTATTTTGCCCTCTGGTTCTATAATATGAGGGCAGTTTTCCTTGAAAATTTCATGAAAGATAATGTCTAGGCTCTTTTTTAGATCATGGCTTTCAGGTAGTCCCATAATTTTTAAATTGTCTCTCCTGGATCTATTTTCCAGGTCAGTTGTTTTTCCCATGAAATATTTCACATTCTCTTCCATTTTCCCATTCTTTTGGTTTTGTGATTTCTTGGTTTCTCAGAAAGTCATTAGCTTCCATCTGTTCCATTCTAATTCTGAGAGAACTATTATCTTCAGTGAGCTTTTGAACCTCTTTTTCCATTTTCCAGGCTAATTCTGCTATTGAAAGCATTCTTCTCCTCATTGGCTTTTTGAACCTCTTTTGCCAATTGAGTGAACCTATTTTTCAAGGTGTTATTTTCTTCAGCATTTTTTGGGTCTCCTTTAGCAAGGTTGACCCGTTTTTCATGCTTTTCTTGCATCTCTCTCATTTCTCTTCCCAGTTTTTCCTCCACCTGTCTAACTTGATTTTCAAAATCCTTTTGAAGCTCTTCCATGGCCTGAGCCCACTGGACATCCACCTTGGATGTCTGGGATACAGAGGCCCCAACCTCCACATCTTTCCCTGATGGTAAGAATTGTTCCTCGTCATCAGAATTGAAAGGCGGGAACATCTGTACCCCATCAAAGTAGCTTTCTGTGGTCTTATTTTTTTTCCCTTTTCTGGGCATTTTCCCAGCCAGTTACTTGACTTCTGAGAGTCCTGTCCACCCCTGCCTAGATCCACCCAGCTAGTGCTTGGGGTCTGAGATTCAAATGGGCTTTCCATGGCAGGCGAAGCTGCTATTCAATGTGAGCTTAAGTTCTGGTGCTCTGGTGAGGGCAGGGCCACCTCTCAGGCTCAGTTCTCTCAGGGGGTTTATGCAGTGACCTTCAGTAATGGAGCGGGTGGGGCAGGGCTATCTCCCAGACTCAGTTCCCTCAGGGGGTTTATGCAGAGACCTTTGGTAATGGAGCTCCTGCCCACTTGGGGAGTCCTGGGCCACTGCTGCCTCTGCTGCTGCCTCCCCTGCTCCCTCTGCCACTGCCTCCCGAGGGAGCCTGAGTTATGGAGACATCCCGCTCCCCTCTTGGCCATCGCAGACGTCTCTCTCACTGACCTGTAGCACCTGTGGGTGCAGGGACCTTCGTGGCCACCAGAGATTCAGTCCCTGAAGCCTGCTCGGATCTGCTCCTCTTGGGCCGCGTGGCCAGGGCAGCACAGTGGTGGGCTCCGCTTTCTGGGATGCGACGGACCCCTGGGGACGGCTCTCCAGGGCTTTCTGGAACGGAAATCTCTTCCAGTGTGTTTCTGCACAACTTACAGCGCTCCAGAATCTGTGGGAAGTTCTTCTTGCAGGAAATATATGGGCTGTCTCAAAATATCTTTAAAAACCAAGGTAAAGAACCATTGGACAAGATGATTTCTAAAATCCCTATGACATGTATCTCATGATATATCTTTGAAACTAAAGAGGCTATATCATGAGATGCTGAGTTCCCTGTCATTAAAGGTATCCAAGCAGAGACTGCATGCCCACTTATTGAAACACATTAAAGGAAGTTCATGTATTAAGCAGATGATTGAACTCAATGACCCTATTTTCCTTCCAACTCTGAGAACCTATGATTTCTCACATAGACATCTCCTTTAGCAATTTAGATTTTCAAACCATGATTCTCTCTCTCTCTCTCTCTCTCTCTGTCTCTGTCTCTGTCTCTCTCTTTCTCTGTCTGTCACTATATCTCTGTCTCTGTTTCTGTCTTTCTCTCTGTTTCTGTTGCTGTGTCTCTGTCTCTCTGTGTCTATTTCTTTGTTTCTCACATACATACATTTAAACAGGAGACACAAGGGTATAGCAGACAGTACACTGGGCTCAAAGTAAAGGATCTTGGTTCAAATCCCAGTGCTGCCTGTGAGAACTGGGTCATCACTTTCTAGAGGGTCCTCAGTTTCCTCATCTGCAAAATAATGGAACTAGTCTAGATAATTCCTAAATCTTATAAACTTTTGGGGACATTGCTGTTGTGAAAAAGGAGGTTCACATACTTTGTCTAGGGACAAAGAAAAGTTAGTTTTCAAGGACTTTTTATTTGGTGCATTTTTCTGATACTCCATTTGCCTATGAAGCTTCAGTCAGTCAGTCAATCCTTAAGCCATTTTGTTCTGGTTCAGTTATATTCAGTTGGGTCTACCTGTTCATGACCTCATTTGGGGTTTTCTTGGTAGAGATACTGGAAGGATTTGCCTTTTTCTTCTCCAGCTCATTTTACAGATGAGGAAACTGAGATAAACAGGGTTAAATGACTTCCTCAGGATTATACAGCTAGTGAATATAATATCTGAGGTCCAATTTGAACTCAGGAAAATGAATCTTCCTGACTTCAGGCCTGGCACTCTACTCACTGTGCCACCAAGCCTTTAGTAAGTGACTAGTTTTTTGCTAGATGCTGGTGATATAAAGATAATATATTGTCCCTGGCTTCAAGGAGCTTACATCCTATGATAGGAAACAACAGATATAAATGTAAAGATATGCAAAGTGTAGACAAAGATATAACTTGTCAGTTTTGAGGTGGAGTCTCTAGGGTGTCATTAGAGTTGACCTTGGAAGAAAGCTAAGAAATCTAAAAGGTGGGAAGGAAACATTCCAAGCATATGAGACAGCTTTTGCAAAGGTCCAGGGAGTGGGAGATGGAATTTCCTATTTGAGGAATGACAAGAAGGTCAGTTTGACTGAACTTTAGAGTGCATGAAGAAGAAGGATGTGTAGCAGTAATTTAGAAGTGGGTTGGAATATAGTTGTGAAGGGCTACTTCAAATTCCAAACAAATGAGTTTGTATTTGATCTGAGGGGTAATGGGAAGATAGATAAAATGGGAAGGCAGAAAGGAAGGAGAGAGAAAAAGAAGAAGGGAGGGGGAGAGAGACAGAGACAGAGAGATAAGATGAGACAGAGAGATAGAAAGACAGAGAGATAAAGACAGAGACAGAGATTCAGAGATAGAGACATAGACAGAGACAGACTAGTAGGGTACTTTTATATATCATTTTAAGGATCACAAAATGTTTTCCTCACTCATAGATCTATGAGATAGAATAACTTAAGTATTACTGCTATTTTACAAATGAATCACTGAGCTTCAGAGGTCTAAATGATGGATTTTGAAACTGAAATTCAAACCCATGTTCCTTCAGAGTTTAACTCTAGTGCTCTTTCTATTATACTACACATTCATTTCCCATAAACTCCAAAGAGCCTGCTTTGCAATTTTTCTTAGTGAGCTTGTGCCTTTGAGGGTGCCCCCAGGGCTCCCTCCAGAGTAGAAAGAGGCCAGATGTCAATGAAAGCCCAGAAGGGCTTCTTTCATGGTGTGAGCCCTTGCTGGCTCTAAGTAGCAAGTGGGAGAGACAGATGCTATCCGTCCTATAAACAGGATGGTGATGGGCTCTGATGAATCATTAATAAGAATCAAATAAACATGAGTTGGTGAAGAAAGTGACAACCTTTTGGCGCTTAGGTCTCTCCAGAGGGGAGATTGCTTAAGGCCATAAGATGTGGTGGAAGGAATACTGGAGATGAAGCCAAGGACCAGGGTTCAAATTCCAGTTCAGTGAATTAGTGCTTGTTTGACCTTGGACAAGTCACTTCTCTTGAAATTTCAGTTTCTCAGTAGATTGAACTAGAAGATTTCTCTGATCTCTTCCACTTTGAAGACTTGCGAACTCATGCCTTGATGACATCTGACATCCTTTCCCATCTTGACTCTTAAGATTTTTGTGTTTCTTTTTTCTCAACAGGCAAAGCAAATGAAATGGGTGGGTCGGGGTAGAGGGACTGGCCTCCCATCTGCCCAGGTTGAATGTGGAGATGATGTATGCAGATTGGAAGACCCAGTGGACCTGGAGGGGGAAGAGCCCTAGCAAATACACATATGGCACTGCTGCTTTACGGCTTGGTATAAAATGCCATCTGTGGTGCAGGGACCTCAGCAAGCAAGGAGGGCAATGCTTAACCCAGAAAACCATCAACAAAAGGGCCATAAAGTTTCCTGTTAATGTTGATGCCATACTTAGTTGGTGAGAAAAGCATCCCTTCTTCCTTTCTCTTCTACCCCCTCCAAACCTAACATGTGTTGTGGATGTTTTCATAAGCTCTCCTCTCCCCATCTGGAGTATGGATAATACTATAGTTCCTGATCAGTCTGTGTGAATGTGTGTGTGTGTGTGTGTGTGTGTGTGTGTGTGTGTGTGTGTGTGGCTATGAAGTATGAGGGTGCTGAGGTGCTATTCAAAAATGCATTATTCAACAGATATTTATCAAAGTTTTTGGCACATGATCCCCTGCACACAGTATCTGACCTCCTGGACCTCAAAATCTAGTAGGAGAGATGATACATACAGCTGCAATATGAGACAGAATGGGATAGAATTCAAAGCCTGATGCTCTCTGTGATTCTTCCCTCTCCCTCATCTCTTAAGCAATTAGTTACCAAGTTCTGCTTTTAGTATTCTGCATTACCTCCCTCATCCAATCAAACCCCTTCTCTCTAGGCAAAATGCCTTGTGCATTGTAGGTGAGTAATAAATGTTGAATTGAATTCTTATTGCCACCAACCAAGTACAAACCCTCATTACCACCCACCTGGACTATCGCAATAACCTCTTTAATAGGGCTTCCAGCCTTCATTCTCCGACCCCTCCAATTCATCCTTCAAAATTAAATATCTAGGCATAGCAATCCCCTACTCCAAAATCTTCCACAGATAAGAGGATTAAGAGTTTTAAGGATTTTCAGAGATCATGTAGTCCAACCACTTTATCTTTAGATCTGGAAACTGAGTCTTGGAAAAATGAAATGACTTGCCTACTGGTTCCTTGTTACCTCCTGACACAATCAGTGAATCAATAAGCATTTATTAAGTGGCTACTATGTACCAGGCAAGGAGATTCAAAGACAGAAATTGCTTTCAAAGAGCTTACATTCTAAGAAACATAGTATATGTTTAGTAGTACAAGATGTATACATACAATGGTGTGTGAATTACAGTGTAGTTATTAATTGAGGCTACACTTGAAAAAATAAGGGCTATTCATCAGAGTTATTCTTTGTATCCTATGGGGGACTGTGATTTTTTATGATGAATAATAAAACAATGTATGCCCAAATCTCATGAATTTAATGCTGTAGCATGTAAAACAAATGTCAAAAAGAGAAAATAATTAATATTTGAAGTTTTTTAAGATTAAAAATCAGAAGGTTTATTGTATGCTGATAGCTATCATTTTATTTTGTCCCAATTAATTTTCACATCATTGATAAATGATATTGACAAAATAAATATGAGACAGATATTAAGGGGTAAGGAAGATACTAGCTAGTAGCTGGGGGAATCAAGAAGAACCATATGTAGGAGGTGGCCCTTGGGCTGAGTTTTGAGAAAAACAGGGATTCAAAACGGTGGACATAAAGAGAGAGGTTATTCCAAGCATAGGGAAAAGGCAAAGGCAGGGCAATGAGAGATGGAATGTCATTTTTGAAAAATTGCAAGAAGGTCACTTTAGCTGAACCATGAAAGGTATGAAGGCAAGTAACTTATAATAATCCTTAAAAGACGGGTTGGGAACAAGTTGTGAAGTGTTTTAAATGACATATGAAGGAATTTATCACCTCATCACCTACAGGTGATAGATAGGGAGTCACAGTGGTTAGCTGAGCATAGGAATGGCATGGTCAGATATGTACTTTATGAAAACCACTTCTGTAGCTTTGATGAGGTTATGTTAGAGAGCAAAGATGCACAGAGACAATTTAGAAGGTTATCGCAACACTTTAGGTAAGAGGCAACGAAGGACTGTCTGTGAAGAGAAGGGATAGATATAACAGATATTGGGGAGGTAGAATTGACGAGACTTGGCAACTGATGGAAATTTAGGTGAGACAGAGTCCTAGTTCCTTTGATTTTCCCTGCAATCTTATTGTTAACTGTATAATATTCTCCTGGTTTTGCTTACTTCATTTTGCATCAGTTCATATAAGTCTTCTCAGTTTTTTCTGAAATCATCCCCTTCATCATTTTTTACTGCATAACAATATTCCCTCACAATCATATACCACAACTTGTTCTGTCATTCCGCAGTTGATGGGTATTCCCGCAGTTTTCAACTCTTTGCCACCACAAAAAGAATGGCTATAAATATTTTTGTATAAATAGATCTTTTTTCTTTTCATTTGCTCTCTTTGGGGAACAGATCTAGGAATGTTGTTACTGGGTCAAAGGGTGTGTGCTGGGTCAAAGCTTTGTAGCCTTTTGGACAGAAATTCCAGATTAATCTTCAGAATGGTCAGAACAGTTCAAAATTCTACTAATAGGGCATTAGTATGCCCTCCACCATGAATCATTTTTTTCTGTGATGTTAGCCAATATAAGAGGTATGAGGTGATACTTCAGAGTTGTTTTAATTTGAATTTCTCTTATCAATAGTGAGTTAAAGCATTTTATGATTATTGATAAATTTGATTTCTTCTGACAACTGCCTATCCATATTCTTTGACTAGTTTTCAATTGGCAAATGACTCCGGTTTTTTTATAAATTTGGCTCAGTTCCCTATATATTTGAGAAATGAAGACTTTATCAAAGGAAATTGATGAAAAAAATGCTTTACAATGTCCAGCTTTCCCTCTAATTTTGATTGTATTGGTTTTGTTTGTGCAAAACCTTTTTAATTTCATGTAATAAAAATGATCTATTTTATGTGCCATAATACTCTCTACTCTTTCTAATTCTTCCTTTATCCGCAGATTTCAGTGACAGCTAATTTTTGCCATGGTCCCCTAATTTGCTTACGCTATCACCTTTTATGTCTAACCATGTACCCATTTTGACCATTCAACCTTTTCAATCTCTTGTTTTATATGTCAGCCAAACTGAAGTATTCCAAATTCTCTTTTAAACCCTGCCATTTCTCACTTCTGTGACTTTGCTTGCACTATTCTCTATGCCTGAAACATCCTCAGGGTTCCTCTTTACCTGTTGCTTCTATGTATTCCTTAAAATCAAGCCCAAATACCAGTTATTTTTCAAAGTATTCTCTGATTTATAGTAATCTCTTTTTCCTCATCTGTTGAACTGCAGGCTTTTTTGAATGCTTCTAATTTGTTTGTTATATATTATTGTATATTATAATTATTTGTGTATGTGTCTTTGTGTTCCATGAGAGCAGAGACTATATCTTATCTAAACTCTGTATCTTCCTCAATACCAAGCACAGTGCCCTACACAGGGTAGAAGCTTAATAAATATTTATTGACTCAAATGGAATTCTTGATTAAGAAAGGTTCAGATAGTGGAAAAAAATAAGAGAAAAAATCTAGTAAGTACACAGACAGAAAAGAGATCAGGAGGGCACCCAGAGCAAAGAAGATGTTATTATTTTATTTCAGTTTACCAATCTTGTTCTCTTTTCATCAAAATGTAGATTTTCAAAAAAAATTAAAATATAAATAGTCTGAGGTTAATACTATTATAGATGCTTTTATTCCTATATATCTCTGATTGCTCATTCTTGTTGAGATTATCATTAAATTTATAATAAAAATATTTAGGTTACTGTTACAGGTCAGACATGCTACTTGGGAGGGAAATAGCTAGCAGATGGGAACTGGGGCAGGGTGGAGAGGGATTGCTCAGAGTAATGATCCTAGATTTTGAATTGTAAGGGATTTGGGGGATCATTGAATTCAGCTGCTTTGTTTTACAGAGGAGGATGTTTGACTACAGGAAGTTCCCTGGACATCTAATTTAGCACCTCTGCAGAAAAGAGAGAGCACCTGAAGTTCTCAGGACAATAGAGAATAGGCAGAGTCATCCTAGACAATCATTAGGGTGATCTCTGCCTGAAAAGGATCCTTAAGACTACTCAAAGTGAAACTGGTAGAGTCCCTGGCCAAGAACCAGGGGGAGCTAGTAGAAGCTAAGATCAAGTATCCTCCAGGGACTCAGAAACTTTAACAAACAACTCCAAGAGTTGCTGGGGGATTGAGGACTGGCCTTGATATCATTACTTCTTGGGAGTTGGAGGAGGGTACTATGAGGGTGAAGAAAAACATCTCAGCACTAACCAAAGTCTGTTTTTCTTGGAACCCTGGAAGTAAAAGGTGTTTATTAAATATGTGATTCAATAAGCATTCATTAAGTATCTATAATAGGCAAGGTATTGAGCTAGTTTTGGGTATGCAGAAATAAAAACAACAACAAACTTTTTAAAGCACTTATTATGTTCAAGGCACTATACTAAGCTCTAATGAGACAATAAAATGAAAAAAAAAATGTTCTCCACTCTCCTGGAGCTTGTATCCTAATGAAAGCGAAAATATGCAAACAACTATGTACAATGTGCTGTTGTTTGGTTGATTAATCATGTCCTACTCTTCATGACTCCATTTTGGGATTTTCTTGACAAAAATAGTGTAATGGTTTGCAATTTTCTTCTCCAGCCTATTTTACAAATAAGGAAATTGAAAGAAACAGCGTTAAGTGATTTGCCCAGGGTCACACAGCTAATAAGTGTCTGAATCCAGATTTGAACTCAGGTCCTCCTGACTCCTTGGCTAGCCCTCTAACCATTGCACCACCTAGTTGCCTATGTATATATAAGATATATATAGTGTAAATGGGAAACAATCTCAGAGGAAAGACATTAGCAGTTTAAGGGGTAAAAGTAATGAAAGACCTCTTGCATAAGAGAATATTTGAAGTTAGTCTTCAAGGAAGCCAGGGAAACCAGGAGGTAGAAGTGAGAAAGAAAAGCATTCCAAATTGGGGAACAGGGTGAGAAAATGAAAGGAGTTGAGAGATGGAGAGTTGTGTGTGAGGAACAGCAAGGAGATCAATGTTCCTGGATCCTAGAGTATTGGAAAGGAAATAGAGTATTAAAGAAAGTCTGGAAAGATAGAAAGGCATCACGTTAAGAAGGGCTTTAGGAGGCAAATAAAGGACTTTCTGTTTGGTATTGTTGTCAATAGGGAACCATTAGAGTTTGCGGAGTGAAGGAGTATGGGGGCAGGTGAGACATATTCAGAAGGAAGATCACTCTGACAACTTTCAAACAAGGAGTTGCCCTCAAGGAGTTTACTTGTTACTGGAGACAAACAATACATATACCAATAAATATCTGCAGGATTTTATCTTAAGAGCTGACTAAATAGTTCTACTAGGAATCTCAGAAGACTCCAGGAGATCCCAGCAAAGTCATAAAAATCAGGAATCCCATATGGGATCCTGGGGAGAGGACACGCATTGTAGAATGGAGAAATAGAAAAAAAAAATCATTGACTCCTACCTCTGTCATTTATTATCTACGTGACTTGTGCAAACCCCTTTGACCTTTGGTTCCCCCATCTGTAAAGTTGGGAATGGGAATGACTATATTTCCTCTGACATCCTGATCAGCAGCCATCATATCCTATTCAGGAATCAAGGAAAGCTTCCTGAAGAAGGTGGTATTTTTCTTGAAGGAAGGGCAGGGTGGGAGGAGGCAGGTGGACTTGGGGGGATAGTGTTCTACAGAAGGGGTTCAGTGTAAGTATTGGAACTAGTACTTAAATGAATGTCACCTGATTCTAAGTACAGTGCTCTTTCTATTCCATTATAGGAGACTGGGAAGAGTCATTCTTTTTACCATTTCTCTTTGGATTATAAGGAGCATGGTAATGGTTGGCAGAGGGAGTTATAACCTCTGGATCACGTTATCAAGGAGCTTCATTCAGTTCAGACCTAGAGCTAAGCCAAAAGATGGCATGGAAGAGTGGGAGAAATTTTGGATTTGTAGTCCCAGGTAGAGAGCCCTGCCCTCATGGCTTATCACTTGTGGCTCTACCATTTACTTGTGACCTCTCTCAAATGCACTTTTCCTACTTACTTTAGAAGTAAGGAATATCTAAAAGTTGTTCCTCCTGAATCTTTAAGGTTTGTTCCAGCTCCACATTCTAGGAACCTAGACTTATTTTCTGACTTCCACAGAGGTCCCTCTAAGGTACATAGGAAGACAGCAGTTCCTCACCTGACATGAAGATGTATTCCTTTCTCTCCAGTGACTGAGAAGCATATGAGCAGTCCATTAAAAAAATACTTGAATTAAAATTCATACTTAGATTTGAAGTCACATGACCTGGCTCTGTTCTTAAATCACAAGACTTAAGAACTGGAAAAATAGTTAATAATAATAATAGCTAACATTTATATAGCATTTGCCACATATCAGGCACTGTACTAAGTACACTAAAATTATTATCTCATTAGGTCCTCACAATAATCATGAGAAGTAGATGCTATTATACTTCCCATTTTCCAGATGAGGAAACTGAGATAAACAGAGGTTAAGTGAGCTGCCCAAGGTCATAGAACTAGTAAGTGTTTGAGACCAAATTTGAACTCAGGTCTTCTTCACTTCAGGTTTACTGTGCCACTTAGTTCGTCTTATAAGGTCGAGTCAAGTCAACAACCATTGATTTATTAAGCACTTGCTATGTGTCAGGTACTATACTAAGTGTTGAGAATATGAATACAGACAGAAATAAAGATAGTCTTTACCCTCAAAAAAGGAATTGAAAAGGGAGAAAGGGTGGAATGCCTGCTCACAGGGAGAGCAGAGAAAGTCTGGAGAGCCTGGAGGGGAATGAAGACATGGTTGGCCTGGGGTGGGGTGAGGAGGTGTCCTTAAAGTGAAGATTTGGGGATGAACCAACTAATCAGAGCAGTCCCAGTATGAAGGCATTATTGGGGTATAGGAGAATAAGTCCAGAGAATCAGGAGTGCTTTGTGGGGCAGGGAGAGGGGAGAGAATGAAAATCTAAGGAGGCTTCTTAGTGGCCTAGTCATGTGATTCTGGACAAATTACTTCAATTTCATCAGCCTCAGTCTCCTTCTCTGTAAAATGATGGTAGTTGTACTACCTATCTTATTGGGTGGTTTTATGGATCAAATGAAATAAAACATTTTATAAATCATAAAGTAAGATATAAATGTTAGCGTGATACAGGGGAAATTACACTGGCTCAGGGGCCAAAGGACAGAGGACCATATTCTGCCTCTGATGCTTACTACTTGGGTGATGGTGGGTAAATTAGTTTCTTGACCTCAGTTTCTTTACCTATAAAATAAGAGGGTTGGGATAGATGGCCTTTTGAGATTCTTTTCATCTCTAAATCTGGAGTTACTGCTTAACTTTTTTTGTGACATAAACCTCTTTGGCAATCTGGAGAAACCCATTTGAAGAAATCCTCAGAATGTTTTTAAATGAATAAAATGAAATAGATAGGATCACAAAGAAAATGTATTATCTTGAAATGTGGCTTTGGGGTGGAGCCAAGATGGCGGAGTAGAAGCAGGGACCTGCTAGTACTCTCCCCCAAACCCCTCAAAAAGGCTGTAAAAATGATTCCAAGAAAATTTTAGAGCCTCAGAAGCCACAAAACGACAGATAGAAGCAAATTTCCAGCCCAAGGCAATATGAAAAGTTGACAGAAAGGATCTATCACACCAGGCTGGGAGCAGAGCATAGTTTGGTGTGGGTCATGCCAGGGTGGACTGTGTTGGAACAGATCTTGGGGGACTGAATCAGAGGTGGCAGCTGGTTTCCAAACTTCTCAACCCACAAAAAATAGACAGTTTTGAAGGTCAGTGGGAAGGATTTCTCACCAGCCCTGTCCCCAGCCCCATGGCAGCAGCAGCCATTGCTGAAGTGGAGGCTGCTTATGGAACCCCTCACTTAACAAAGAGTTCAAAAGTCAAGTAATTGACTGGGAAAATGAGAAAACAGAGGAAAAAGAAACAGACTATAAATTCTTACTTTCTTGGAGAAGAGGGATTTTCTTATGTCATTGATAATGAAGAAGATCAAAACATACAGTCAGAAGAAAACAAATCCAAAGTGCCTGCATCCAAAGCCTCCAACAAAAACATGAATTAGTCTTAGGCCATGAAAGAACACAAAAAAGATTTTGAAAATCAAGTAAGGGAAGTAGAGGAAAAATTGGGAAGAGAAATGAGAGTGATGCAAGAAAATCATGAAAAGCGAGTCAATAACTTGCTAAAGGAGACCCAAAGACATCTTGAAGGAAATATCAGTTTTAAAATTAGACTAACCCAAATAGCAAAAGAGGTCCAAAAAGCCAATGAGGAGAAAAATGGCTTAAAAACTAGAATTGGCCACATGGAAAAAGAGGCCCAAAAGCTCACTGAAGAAAATAATTTCTTTTTTTTAATATAATTTATTTATTTTTTAATGTTTTACAATCATTTCCTTAAAGTTAAGATTTTATCCCCCACACCCTTCCCCCACTACCCCCCTTCCTCCGCATGACAGCATACAATTCTGTATAGGTTCTACATATACTTTCCTATTGAGCACATTTTCACTATAGTCATGCTATGTAGTTGAACTAAAATAAATGGAAGAAATCATATAACAAATCAAAATATAATACACTGAAACCCACCCACACACAAACAAGATCTGCTACATTCTGCCAATTACTTCCATATTTCTTTCTCTGAGTGTGGAAGGCATTTTGCCTTAGAAGACCGACATTAGGATTTTTTTTTTTCTCAGTAAGTTCTTGTGTTATTACTAAGTTCCAAGTCTACCAGAAAAAACTCTCGCACACTGTGGTCATTGCTGTGGATAAGGTTCTCCTGGTTCTGCTCCTTTTGCTCAGCATCAGGTCATATAAGTCCTTCCAGGCCTCCCTGAAGTCTTCTTGTTCATCATTTCTTATGGCACAATAGTACTCCATTACATTCATATACCATAATTTATTCAGCCATTCCCCAATTGATGGGCATCCCCTTGACTTCCAGTTTTGGGCTACCACAAAGAGTGCTGCTATAAATATTTTTGTACACGTGGGACCCTTTCCCATTTTTATAATCTCTTGGGGATACAGTCCTAGTAGCGATATTTCTGGGTCAAAGGGTATGCACATTTTTGTAGCCCTTTGGGCATAGTTCCAAACCATTCTCCAGAAGGGTTGGATGATCTCACAGCTCCACCAACAATGAATTAATGTTCCCACTCTCCCACATCCTCTGCAGCATTTATCATTTTCTTGTTCTGTCATGTTTGCCAATCTTATAGGTGTGATGTGGTACCTCAGAGTTGTTTTGATTTGCATCTCTCTAATCAATAGTGATTTAGAGCACTTTTTCATATGATTATAGATATCTTTGATTTCTTCCCCTGAAAATTGCTTGTTCATATCCTTTGACCATTTATCAATTGGGGAATGACTTGTATGGTTGTATATTTGAGTCAGTTCTCTATGTATTCTAGAAATGAGGCCTTTATCCCCGAGCTTAGCCATAAAATTTTTTTCCCAATTTACTACATCCCTCCAAGTTTTGGATGCATTGAGTTTGGTTGTACAAAAACTTTTCAGTTTAAAGTAACCAAAATTATCCATCTTGCATTTCATAATGCTTTCTATCGTTTCTTTAGAAAAAAAATTCTTCCCTTCTCCATAAACCTGATAAATACACTGTTACTTGCTTCTCCAGTTTATTCATGGTATCAATCTTTATACCTAAATCATGTACCCATTTGGACTTTATTCTTGTGTATGGTGTCAGGCATGGGTCTATGCCTAATTTCTGCCACACAGTTAACCAGTTTTCCCAGAAATTTTTGTCGAACAGTGAGTTCTTATCCCAGAAGCTGGGGTCTTTGGGTTTATCAAACAGAAGGTTGCTATATTCCTTGCCTACTATGTCTTGAGTGCCAAGTCTATTCCATTTGTCTACTTCTCTGTTTCTTAGCCAATACCAAATGGTTTTGATAATTACTGCTTTATAATACAATTTGAGGTCTGGTAGCGCTACGCCACCTTCCCAAGCATTTCTTTTCATTATTCCCTTTGATATTCTAGAACTTTTGTTTTTCCAAATGAATTTTGACATTATTTTATCCAGCTAGAAAATAATTATCTGATAGTTTAATTGGTATGGCACTAAATAAGTAAATTAATTTAGGTAGAATTGTCATTTTTATTATATTAGCTCGGCCTACCCATGAACAACTGATGTTTTTCCACTTACTTAAATCTGACTTTATTTGTGCAAAAAGTGTCTTGTAATTGTGATCATAGAATCCCTGTGTTTGTTTTGGTAGGTAAACTCCTAAGTATTTTATAGTGTCTACTCTAGCTTTAAATGGGATTTCTCTTTCTATCTCTTGCTGTTGGACTTTGTTGCTAATATATAGGAATGCAGATTTGTGTGGGTTTATTTTGTAACATGCAACTTTGCCAAAGTTGTTTATTATTTCAAGTAGTTTTTTACTTGAATCTCTGGGATTCGCTAAGTATATCATCATATCATCTGCAAAGAGTGATAACTTAGTTTCTTCTTTGGCTATTTTTATTCCTTCAATGTCTTTGTCTTGTCTAATTGCTACCGCTAACATTTCTTGTACCATATTGAAAAACAGTGGTGATAATGGGCATCCTTGTTTCACCCCTGACCTTATTGGAAATAAGCATCTAGCTTATCCCCATTGCATATAATACTTGCTGAAAGTTTTAGGTAAATATTGCTTATTATTTCATGGAAAGTTCCCTTTATTCCTATGTTTTCCAGTGTTTTTAATAGGAATAGGTGTACTTTGTCGAAAGCTTTTGCTGCATCAATTGAGATAATCATGTGGTTTTTGTTAGTTTTGTTGTGGATATGATCAATAATGCTAATACTTTTCCTAATATTGAACCAGCCCTGCATTCCTGGTGTGAAACCTACCTGATCATAATGCATTATTCTCTTGATAAGATGCTGTATTCGTTTTGCTAAAATCTTGTTGAAAATTTTTTCATCTATATTCATTAGAGAAATTGGTCTATAATTTTCTTTCTCTGTTTTGTCTCTTCCTGGTTTGGGTACCAAAACCATATTTGTGTCACAGAAAGAACTTGGGAGGACTCCTTCTTCCCCAATTTTCAAAAATAGACTATATAGTATTGGAATTAACTGTTCTTTAAATGTTTGATAGAATTCACTTGTGAATCCATCTGGTCCTGGAGATTTTTTCCTGGAGAGTTCATTGATGACTTGTTCAATTTCTTTTTCTGAGATGGGGTTGTTTAAGTATTCAACTTCCTCTTCTGTTAATCTGGGCAATTTGTATTTTTTAAAATATTCATCCATCTCATTTAGATTATCGAAATTTGTGGGCATAAAGTTGGGCAAAGTAATTTCTAATTATTGTTTTAATTTCCTCCTCATTGGAGGTGAGTTCACCCCTTTCATTTTTAATATTAGTAATTTGATTTTCTTCTTTCTTTTTTTTAATCAAATTGACCAAAGATTTATCAATTTTATTAGTTTTGTCATGAAACCAACTATTGGTTTTATTTATTAATTCAACGGTTTTCTTAATTTCAATTTTATTAATCTGTCCTTTGATTTTCAGTATTTCTAATTTGGTATTTTCTTGGGGATTTTCAATTTGTTCTTCTTCTAGCTTTTTCAGCTGCATGCCCAAGTCACTGATTTCCTCTTTCTCTATTTTATTTATGTGAGCATTCAAAGATATAATACTTCCGCTAAGAACTGCTTTTGCAGTATCCCATAAGATTTGGTAGGTTGTCTCATTATTGTCATTCCCTTGAATGAAGTTGTTGATTGTTTCTATGATTTTTTTCTTTAACCCATTCCTTCTTTAGGATTAGATTATTTAGTTTCCAATTGATTTTTGGTTTATCTTTCCATAGCCTATTATTACATATAATTTTTATTGCGTTATGATCTGAGAAGGATGCATTGATTATCTCTGCCTTTCTGCACTGGATTGTGAGATTTTTTATGTCCTAGTACATGGTCAATTTTTGTAAATGTTCCATGTACTGCTGAGAAAAAGGTATATTCCTTTCTATTCCCATTCAATTTTCTCCAAAGATCTATCATATCTACCTTATCTAGAGTTTTATTTACCTCCTTAACCTCTTTCTTGTTTATTTTGAGGTTAGATTTATCAAGTTCCCGAAAGAGGGAGGTTGAGGTCCCCCACTAGTATAGTTTTGCTGTCAATTTCTTCCTTCAACTCCCCCAACCTCTCCTCTAAGAATCTGGATGCTATATCACTTGGAACATACATGTTTAGTAATGATATTGCTTCATTGTCTATGGTGCCTTTTAGCAGGATATAGTTTCCATCCTTATCCCTTTTGATTAGATCTATTTCTGCTTTTGCTTTGTCTGAGATTAGGATTGCTACTCCTGCCTTTCTTACATCAGCTGAAGCACAATATATTCTGCTCCATCCTTTGACCTTTATCCTATGTGTATCCCCCCGTTTCAAATGTGTTTCTTGTAAGCAGAATATTGTTGGATTATGGCTTTTAATCCATTCTGCTATCCGTCTCTATTTTAAGGGAGAATTCATTCCATTCACATTCACAGTTATGATTACAATCTGTGTATTTCCCTCCATCTTCTTTCCCACCATTTGTGCTTTTAGCTCTGTTGTCTCCCTTCCCCTCCTCACTAGTATTCACTTTTCACCACCTCCTCTTGCCGCCTTTCCCTCCTTCTTTTAGCCCCCCTCCCTTTAACTCCCCTTTACTCTTATTGCTTCTTCCCTCCCTTTCAGCCTCCCTCCCCTTTCTTCCCCTTTCCTCTCCCACTGCTTATAGAGCTAGTTAGGATTTTCTACTTAAGTTTATTGTTCCGTTCTTTAAACAAATCTGATGAGAGTACCTCTCACACAATGCTCATCTCCCTCCACTCTTTCCCTCTACTATGATTTTGTACTTCTTCTTGTGATGTAATTTGCCATTTTCTGCTTCCTCCTTTTCACACCTCCTATTACAATCCCTCTCATATTTAAATCATATTTTTTATCATGATATCATTTACTTTATACCCGTTCCCCCTATGCTTATCCCTTTTATATTTCTTAATAGACGCACAGTTCTCAAGATTAACAGATATCATCTTCCCTTATAGGGAGGTAAACAATTTGCCCTAATTGAGTAGCAAGTTGTTCCCCCCCCCCCCCCACTTTACCTTTTTATGATTAAGTTCTGGCGTTTTGGTCAGAAAACTCTGGAAATCCCTTACTTCATTGAATGACTTTCTCCTTGCCTGAAATGTTATGCTGAACTTTGCTGGGTAGTTGATCCTTGGTTGTAGTCCCAACTCCTTTGCCTTACGGAATATTGGGTTCTAATTCTTTCGATCTTTTAATGTAGAAGCTGCAAGGTCCTGTGTAATCCTGATTGTATCTCCTTGATATTTAAATTGTTTCTTTCTGGCTGCTTGTAATATTTTCTCCTTCACTTGATAGCTCTGGAATTTGGCAACTATATTTCTTGGGGTTTTCAGTTTGGGATCCCTTTCAGGAGGGGAACGGTGGATTCTTTCAATGACTATTTTGCCCTCTGAATCTAGTACTTCTGGGCAGTTTTCCTTGATGATTTCCTGGAAGATATTGTCCCGGCTCTTTTCTCCATCCTGGGTTTCTGGCAGGCCAATAATTCTTAAGTTTTCTCTTCTGGATCTATTTTCCAGGTCAGTTGTTTTTCCAATTAGATATTTTACATTTTCTTCTATCTTTTCATTCTTTAGATTTTGTTTGACTGATTCTTGCTGCCTCATTGAGTCGTTAGTTTCTACTTGCCCAATTCTAATCTTCATCAAATTGTTTTCTTCTGTTAACTTTTGTATCTCCTTTTCCATCTGCCCAATTTTTCCTTTTAAGAAGCTATTTTCTCCAGTTAATTTTTGTACTTCCTTTTCCATTTGGCCTTTCAGGAATTTATTTTCTCCAGTTAATTTTTGAACTTCTTTTTCCATTTGTTCAATTTTCCTTTTCAAGGAGATGTTCTCATCAGTGAATTCTTTCTTAATAATTTTAAAATCATTGGTCAGTTTATCTTCTATTTCTTTCTTCAGCTGTTCCAGGAGAGCTGGTTGTGCTTGCGAGCAGTTCATAGTCCCTTCTGAAGTTTCAGATGGAAGTACAGTCTCAGCTATGACCTCTTTGGGGTTTGTGTTTTGGTCCTTATCCCCATAGAAAGATTCTGTTGTTCTTTTGGCCCTCTGCTTTTTACTGTTCATGATTTTGATTGAGTGTTGTGGCTTCTGGTTCTTTCAGTCAGAAGCTAGAGAACTTTTTACTGAGCTGATGTGTGAAAAAGCTAAAAGCAGGTTTTTGTTTGGTGTTTCCCTGATCAGCCCTGGGTTTAGCTTGTTAAGTGTGGGGGAGGAGTGGTCTGGTCACAGGAGATCTCCTCAGCTGAACTGAGGCAAAGGCAAGCTCAGGGGTAATCCCAGCTGCCCTATTGTCTTTCTGATTCCCCTGGACAGCTGAAGCACGCCTAGATGCTAATGCGTGTTCCCACCCCTCCTGGGGCTCCTCTCCTGGCGCTGAGGCTTGCCTGGGTGCTAGTGCGAGTTTTCTCTGCCCTGGGTCCTCTGTCCTTTGGGTTTGCCTTTGCCACCATAGGAGGAATCCCCCTTAGCTATTTTCCTCGTCTCAGGTGTTATGATACTATTGGTCTCCTTCTTCTATTTCTACTGATCTGGGATTTTTCTGGGGAGATATTTTATGGTTCTTTCATGGTCATCAAGGGGGGGAGGAGAGAGCATTTACTGATCACTCCGCCATCCTGGCTCCCAGAAGTTCAAGTAGGTGACTTACCAAAGTTTGATCTTCGGGCTGAAGGTCTCAGCAGCTGCTGTGCTGATATCTGGCGCTCTGAGGCTCTCACTCGGTTCGGCTTGTCTCCCACCCCGGGTGCTGCTCCTCTGGTTCTGCCCGCCACTCAGGTTTCTCGGATCTCTTCTGCTCCGCTGCACTGGCTGGGCTGCGCTGTGTGCTGTGGGCTCACCCCCGCGGAACAGATCCTTCCCGTGGACCTTCCAGTCCCACCTGAGCTCCGAATCCATCACCGTCTGTCTCCCACTCGATTCTGCACCTCCAAAATTTGGTCAGATTCTCCTTTCAGAGGTACCTGGAGGAGTTTGTCCAAGAGCTTAGGTGAGTCGCTGCTCTCACTCCTCCATCTTGGCTCCACCCCCCCAAAATAATTTCTTAAAAAATAGAATGAAGCAAATGGAAGCTATTGACTTCATGAGAAATCAAGAAATTATAAAACAAAATCAAAGGAATGAATAATATAGAATGTAATGTGAAGTATTTCACTGGAAAAACAACTCTCCTGAAAAATGGATCCCGGAGAGAGAATTTAAAAATTATTGAACTATCTGTAAGCTATACTAAAAAACAGAGCCTAGATATCATCTTTCAAGAAATTATCAAAGAAAACTGCCATGTTATTCTAGAACCGGAGGATAAAGTAGAAATGGAGTGAATTCACTGATCACCTCCTGAAAGAGATCTCCAAAGTGAACCTCCTAGGAATATTATAGTCAAATTCCAGAATTCCCAGATAATGATTACTACAAGCAGTTAGAAAAGCAATTCAAGTATTGTGGAAACACAATCAGGATAACACAAGTTTTAGCAGCTTCAACATTAAGGGATCAGAGGGCTTGGAATATGATATTCCAGATATCAAAGGAGCTAAGATTAAAACCAAGAATTACCTACCGAGCAAAACTGAGCATAATACTTTAGGGAAAAAAAATGGAACTTCAATGAGATAGAGTACTTCCAAGCATTCTTGTTGAAAAGACCAGAACTGAATAGAAAATTTGACTTTTAAATACTAGAATCAAGAGAAGCATAAAAAGGTAAACAAGAAAGAGAAACCATAAGAGACTTATTAAAGTTGAACTGTTTATATTCCTACATGGAAAAATGTTATTTGTAACTCATGAGACCTTTCTTGGTATTAGGATACTTGGAGGGAATACACACACACATACACACACACACATGCATGCACACACAAACATATATGTGTATACACATACACACAAAATGTATATATGTTGTGCTCATCCTTCATTTTTGAAGAAAACCATGACATCAGAGAAATGATGACATGATTTGCACT
Organism: Bettongia penicillata ogilbyi; assembly: GCA_023548195.1. Lineage (NCBI taxonomy): Eukaryota > Metazoa > Chordata > Mammalia > Diprotodontia > Potoroidae > Bettongia > Bettongia penicillata. The sequence goes on from JAJHZJ010000735.1 coordinate 1,806,735, forward strand.
GGACTTTGTTTTGAGTGAGGGAGGGTTGTGCCAGGTCATCAACTTTACTTTCTCCTCCTGAGCCATCTGGATCCAGTGACTAGATAGTCATCAAGATGAATAGAGATGGCCCAGGATGCAATGGGAGACCTTGGCTTTTTTCTCCAAAGGCCTATTCAAGTACTCACTTAGAGTGAGGTGACACCCATTCAGTGAATAGATCTCATTAAGAAGCAATCATGGAACGGCCCCTTTAATAAGCAAAGGAAAAAAAAATATGAGTAAATCAAGCTGAAAGGGAAAGAGCAACAGTTACTGTTGATAATACATATACATATATATGTATTGATAGATAGAGAAAGAGAGGGCACAGAGTGAGTTGAATATGAAAGGATGACAACTAAAAAAGAAAATTAAGTATTGAAAGGAATGTGCTAAGAGAAAGAGAAAGGAAGAAGTAGAATGTAGTAGATTATCTCACATAAAAGAAGCCAAAAAGAGATTTTACAATGGAAGAAAGGGAAGGTGTGAGGGAATAAATGAGCCTCTTTTTCATTGGATTTGGCCTCAGGAGAGAATAATATACATAATCAATTGGTATGGAATTTATCTTACTGTAAAGGAAAGCACGGGGAAGGGTATCTGAGAGGAAGTATAATGGAAGGGACAGCAGATTGGGGCAGGTGAAATCAGAAACAAACACTTCTGTAGAGGAATAAATGGAGTGTGGAATAGGATAGAGAGAAATAAATATAGTTAGTCTTTCACAACATGATTGTTATGGAAGTGTTTTGCATGACTACACATGCACAACCTCTATTGAATTGTTTGCCTTCTCCTTGGGGGTGGGTGGGGAGGGGTGAAGGGAGAGAATGTGGAACTCAAAGCTTTAAAAATGAATGTTAAAAACTGTTTTTACATGCAACTAGGAAATAAGATATATTGGTAATGGGATATAAAAATCTATCTTGCCCTACAGGAAAATAGAAGAGAAAGGGATGGGGGCGGTGCTAGAAGGGATGGCAGATTGGAGGAAAGCGTAATCAAAATACACACTCCCCTAGGGTGTGGGGAGTGGGGAGAGGGGGAGAAAATTTGAAATTCAAAATTATGTGGAAGTGAATGTTAAAAACTGAAAAAAATAAATTTTTAAAAATTAAAAAAAATTTAGTTATCAAAAAATCATAGACCTCATGTTAAGAACCTCTATGTAAGATCTATGATCATCTTAAATTCTTTTGAGTAGCTCTGTGCCTCATTAGGATGCCTATTAAGCTCATAGTTAACATTTTTAAATGTTATAATAACTGATATTCCCATAACAAGAAGAATTCAATAGAACACAAGTTCCTTGAGGTTAGAGATTGTTTCATTTTGATTTTTGTATTCCTAGTGTCTAGCTCAGTGTTGGACATACAGTAGGCATTTAATAGTTGCCTGTTGAATAAATGAAGGGGTAAGAGACTACCCCTATCAAGATGCATTAATTAATTAGGCATAATAATGATGATGACAGTAATAATAATTATGACAATATGACTAAAGTGTTGGGCATGGAGGCAGAAAAAAACTGCATTCAAATTCTGCCTTAGACACTTAATAGCTGTGTTACCCTGGGCAAGTCATTTAACCTCTATGTCTCTGTTTTCTCATTCTGGAAAATGGGAATAATAGCAGCACTTATTTCCCAGTGTCATTGTGAGGGTCAAATGGGATAATAATTGTTTTAAGCCTCTTTGTTCCTCAGGTCTATAGCTATAAAATAAGGACAACAATATGTCCCTAGGTTATTGTGAGGATAAAATGAGATATTTTCAAATTTTAAAGCTGAATAAATCAAGACTAGTCATGATTATGGCTAAATTTTATTATTTTATTTCATTACATATAATTTTATTATAAATTACAATGGCCAAATTTTAAAATGATGGATAAAGAAGCCCCAGTGAGGAATGGCTAAACAAACTACTGCATGATTATAATGAGATATTTTTGTATCAAAAGAAATGATGAAATGGAAAATTTTAGAAGAACCTCTATGAACTGATGCAAAATGAAGAGTAGAAATAAGGGAACAATTTATATAATGATAATAACATTTTAAGAAGATGAAATTTGAAAAATTTAAAACTGTTCAAAACAATGACAAAACATGAGTCAAAAGAATGAATATGAAATATGACACTCACTTCCTGCCAGAGAGGTAATGAACAGAAAGAGTCATTTATGGTAGGACATGTATGCTGTAGCCATTTATTTCACCAGTTTTTATATGTATATATATACACACATACATATGTACATATAAGCTTTTAAATTTGTTTTGTGAACATGTATGTGTAGTGGGTGGGACAGATTATTAATTAATTATTCATAAAATATTTTTTAAAAACAATAAAACATATTAAAAGGCAAAATTTAATTAAATATTTAGAAATTTAAATATATTAAATATTAATTAAAATTGAAAATTTAAATATTTAAATAAAAATTTAATTTAAATATTGATACTTTAAGTTACAATAAATATTTCTTTTGAAAATGATCAGTTTCACTTTAGTTGTTATTGTCATAGTTCTCACCATTTCTATTACCAGCAGAATCATTCCCTTGTGGTCAAACTTCTGGTGAGATGTTATATCCTTCACCTTCCTGTTCCTCACATGACAGACAGCTTGTCATTTAGCCCTCTCAAAGGCATGCTTGTCCTGCTAGAGCTTATTCCCTACTATGAGAGCTTTGGAAAGTTAAGAATCCATAATATTCTATGATAAGGCATCTGACAGGACTGATTTTAAAGCTCTGAACTAAGCTTCACTTTGTGTTTGGGAGGGTTCAAATAGGCAGTTTGCAAATAGGTCAATCTCTACACATAGGCTTCAACACAGAATGCTGGACCCAACTTCATGCTTTGGGCCTGTTAGGCCTCAGGCTGAATGATGTCTTTATCAACCCAACAGAGATTCCTTTGGCAGTAAATCTTCTGATGCAAAGAGACAGGGCCAATAGTTTAGCTCTCAGAAACTGAATCAGACTGCATAGGAGCTCCTTACAGCTCAATCTTGTTTACATAAACAGTCATTTGTTCTTTCCTCTGTTTCCCTTTCCAAAAATTCTTTGGGGAGCAGTACCACCTGCTCTGCTCCTCCTTTTTCTAATGTGATGAGTGCTTTTTCTTATAGGAGAGGAACAGGAGATTTGGAGGGGGAAAGGAGAGGAGGCGGAGATAAAGAGCAGAAAAAGAATGGGGGAGAGAGAGAGACAGAGGGACAGAAAGAGGGAGGGAGAGACAGAGAGAGAGATAGAGACAGAGACCAGAGAGAGAGAGAGACAGACAGACAGAGACAGAGAGAGACAGAGAGGCATTCCATGGAGGGTATAACTAAGCAGCATTAAAATATAAACACATAAAGAAAACTTATTAAAAATGTCACCCTACCCATGCATTGAAATCTAGAAAGCCCCCCACTTTATCTTCCCAGATTCTGCCTCTGATACTTGGAAAGCACAAAACTGCCCATACTGAGATCCTGACTCCCTTATCCCAGCTCCACGAAGCTATCCAGAAGAACTCCATTAAGACCACATGATTCAGAGCTGGAAGGAACCTTAGAGACATTTAGTCTAACCCTCTCCTTTTAGGAAGGAGGACGTTGTGACCCAGAGAAGGGTTGTAAGCTGCCTAAGATCACAGAGGTAAGTAGTAGAGTGGGGATTTAAACTTGTCTTCTGATTCCTAATCTGTTATTCTTTCCATTACACCACACTAAATTGGCAAACCTGCCCTCTCTACTTATCCTCCTTAGGGCCGGATTTCCAAGGAAGAGGAATGCCCGTGAGGGAAACAGAGGGATGTAGATATTCACAGCACACATAGCATCGAGACCTGCCCCTTGAGGAGGTCGCTTGGGTGCTTTTGTATTTCTTCCTCTGCTTTGACTTGACTTGCTGTTCAGGGAGATGGAAGGATGTTGACAAAGGACGTTCTCAAACTCTGAACCCTGCCATCCCCAGCTCAGAAATGTTCCCCACTTTGTTTCTGCTCTGATTTCTTGCCCTAGATTCAAAGGTTCACAGATTTAACAGAGCTCTCTCTGTTTCATAAACCCTTTCTACAACAGGCCATTCAGATGTAGCCCTGGAGACACTGATTACCTGTCATAGCAACATAGAATTGTTAGAATCTTAGGACACATGTTGGAAATGAGAAAACAGAAATTTGAAGAAGGAAGGGGCCTCAGAACACAGAATGTAAAAGAAAAATAAACAGAAATGTTAGAACAGGGAATGTTAGAGCTGAAAAGGACCTAAGATCATAGACTAATAACACTGGAGGGAACCTTCAGTTGCAGGATGTTAGAACTAGAAGTGACTCAACAAAATGAAATCTTAATAAAAATAAATGTTAAGTCTTAGACAGGGTTCAAAAAATCAACTATACAAGCACAAGATGGAGAAGGCATGGATAAATCACAATTCATCTGGAGAAGATATGGGAGTTTTGATGGACTGCAAATTCAATATGAAGAACCAGTCTCTCAGCTAAAATTTAAAAATGCATACACACAAATGCAAATTTAAGCTATGTAAGAAAGGTATAATGGACACAAGAAGGGAATTGGTCATCCTGACTTATTTTTCCATGGTCAGACCCTATCTGGAGTATAGTGTTCAGTTTTAGGTGCCCATATTTTAGGAAGCACACTGGTGGGGAGAGCATCTAAGGGAATCAGGATGCTTGAATGGCATTGAGGTCATGCCATATGAGTAGCATTTGAAAGGAATATTAATATTAGTTCTTTTTTTAAATATAAATTTATTTATTTAACTTTTTACATTCATTTTCAAAAAATTTTGGGTTCCAAATTTTCTCCCCATTTGTCCCCTCCCCCCACACCAATACTCCAAGAATTCTAATTTCCCCTATCACCAATCTGCCCTCTCTTCTATCATCCCTCCCTTCCTTTGTCCCCATCTTCTCTTTTGTCCCGTAGGGCCAGATAACTTTCTATTCCCCATTACCTGGATTTCTTATTTCCTAGTAGCGAGAACAATACTCTACAGTTGTTCCTAAAACTTTGAGTTCCAAATTCTCCCCATCCCTCCCTCCCCACCCATCCCTTTGGGAAGGCAGGCAATTCAATATAGGCCATATCTGGGTAGTTTTGCAAATGACTTCGATAATAGTCGTGTTGTGTAAGACTAACTATATTTCCCTCCATCCTATCCTGCCCCCCATTGTTTCTATTCTCTCTTTTGATCCTGTCCCTCCCCAAGTGTTGACTTCAAATTGCTCCCTCCTCCCATTGTCCTCCCTTCCATCAACCCCCCCGAACCTGCTTATTTCCTTCTCCCCCACTTTCCTGTATTGTGAGATAGGTTTTCATACCAAAATGAGTGTGCATTTTATTCCTTCCTTTAGTCGAATGTGATGAGAGTAAGCTTCATGTTTTTCTCTCACCTTCCCCTTTTTCCCTCCACTGAAAAGTCTTTTGCTTGCCTCTTGTATGAGAGATAATTTACCCCATTCCATTTCACCCTCTCTCCTCCCAATACATTTCTCTCTCACTGCTTAACTTCATTTTTTTAAGATATGATCCCATCCTATTCAATTCACTCTGTGCTCTCTGTCTCTGTGGGTGCATGCTTGTGTGTATGTGTGTGTGTAATCCCACCAACTATCCAGATACTGAAAAGTTTCAAGAGTTACAAATATTGTCTTTCCATGTAGGAATGTAAACAGTTCAACTTTGATAAGTCCCTTGTGACTTCTTTTTGCTATTTACTTTTTAATGCTTCTTCTCATTCTTGTGTTTGAAAGTCAAATTTTCTTTTCAGCTCTGGTCTTTTCATCAGGAATGCTTGAAAGTCCTCTGTTTCATTGAAAGACAATTTTTTGCCCTGAAGTATCATACTCAGTTTTGCTGGGCAGGTGATTCTTGGTTTGAATCCAAGTTCCTTTGACTTCTGGAATATCCTATTCCATGCCCTTCAATCCCTTAATGTAGAAGCTGCTAGATCTTGTGTTATCCTGATTGTATTTCCACAATACTGGAATTGTTTCTTTCTAGCTACTTGCAATATTTTCTCCATGACCTGGGAATTCTGGAATTTGGCCACAATGTTCCTAGGAGTTTCTCTTTTTGGATCTCTTTAAGGCGGTGATCAATGGATTCCTTCAATTCTTATTTTGCCCTCTGGTTGTAGAATCTCAGGGCAGTTTTCCTTGATAATTTCATGAAAGATGATGTCTAGGCTCTTTTTTTGATCATGGCTTTCAGGTAGTCCCATAATTTTTAAATTGTCTCTCCTGGATCTATTGTCCAGGTCAGTTGTTTTTCCAATGAGATATTTCACATTCTCTTCAATTTTTTCATTCTTTTGGTTTTGTTTTGTGATTTCTTGGTTTCTCAGAATGTCATTAGACTCCATCTGTTCCATTCTAATTTTGAGAGAACTGTTTTCTTCAGTGAGCTTTTGAACCTTTTTCCATTTGGCTCATTCTGCCTTTGAAAGCATTCTTCTCCTCATTGGCTTTTTGAACCTTTTTTGCCAATTGAGTGAGCCTATTTTTCAAGGTGTTATTTTCATCAGCATTTTTTTGGGTCTCCTTTAGCAAGGTATTGCCCCGTTTTTTTTTTTAATTTTTTCAATTTATTTATTTATTTAATTTTTTTACATTCATTTTCACAAATTTTTGGGTTCCAAATTTTCTCCCCTTTTATCCCCTCCCCCCACCCCAATACCCCAAGCAATCTAACTTTCCCTGTCTCCAATCTGCCCTCTCTTCTGTCATCTCTCCCTTCTCTTGTCTCCATCTTCTCTTTTCTCCTGTAGGGCCAGATGACTTTCTATTCCTCCTTAACTGTATGTCTTCTTTCCTAGTTGCAACAACAATACTAAACAGTTGTTCCTAAAACTTTGAGTTCCAAATTCTCCTCATCCCTCCCTCCCCACCCATTCCCTTTGGGACAGCAGGCAATTCTATATAGGCCATATCTGTGTAGTTTTGCCAATGATCTCCCTGATAGTCGTGTTGTGTAATACTAACTGGATTACCATCCCTCCTAACCTGCCCCTCATTGTTTCTCTTCTGTCTTTTGATCCTGTCCCTCCCCAAGTGTTGACTTCAAATTGCTCCCTCCTCCCTTTGCCCTCCCTTCCATCATCCCCCCCCTTGCAATATCTCTTTCTCCCCCACTTTCTTATACTGTAAGATAGGTTTTCATACCAAAATGAGTGTGCATTTTACTCCTTCGTTTAGTCAAATGTGATGAGGGTAAACTTCTTGTTTTTTTTTTTTTTCCTCAGCTCTCCTCTTTTTCCCTCCACTAAGAAAAACTCCTACCTGCCTCTTAAATGACATATAGTTACCCCCTTCCCTTTCCCTCTCTTTCCTCCCCCTACATCTCTCTCTCACCATTTACCCTAGTTTCTTTTAAGGTATGGTCCCATCCTATTCAGTTCAATCTGTGCTCTCTATCTCTGTATGTGTGTGCATGTGTGTATGTGTGTGCATGCGTGTACATGTGTATGTGTGGTCCCACCAACTACCCAGATACTGAAAAGTTTTAAGAGTTACAAGTATTGTCTTTCCATGTAGAAATGTAAACAGTTCACTCATGGTAAGTCCCTTAAGACTTCTCTTTGCTGTTTACTTTTTCATGTTTCTTCTCATTCTTGTGTTTGAAAGTCAAATTTTCTTTTCAGCTCTGGTTTTTTCATCAAGAATGATTGAAAGTCCTCTGTTTCATTGAAAGACCATATTTTCCCTTGAAGTATTATACTCAGTTTAGCTGGGTAGGTGATTCTTGGTTTGAGTCCTAGTTCCTTTGCCTTCTGGAATATCCTATTCCACGCCCTTCGATCCCTTAATGTAGAAGCTGCTAGGTCTTGGGTTATCCTGATTGTATTTCCACAGTACTGGAATTGTTTCTTTCTAGCTGCTTGTAAGATTTTTTCCTTGAGCTGGGAGTTCTGGAATTTGCCCACAATGTTCCTAGGAGTTTCTCTTTTTGGATCTCTTTCAGGTGGTGATCGATGGATTCTTTCAATACTTATTTTGCCCTCTGGTTCTAGAATGTCAGGGCAGTTTTCCTTGATAATTTCATGCAAGATGATGTCTAGGCTCTTTTTTTGATCATGACTTTCAGGTAGTCCCATAATTTTTAAATTGTCTCTCCTGGATCTATTTTCCAGGTCAGTTGTTTTTCCCATGAGATATTTCACATTCTCTTCCATTTTTTCATTCTTTTGGTTTTGTTTGGTGATTTCTTGGTTTCTCATAAAGTCATTAGACTCCATCTGTTCCATTCTAATTTTGAGAGAACTATTAAATTCAGTGAGCTTTTGAGCCTCTTTTTCCATTTGGCTCATTCTGCTTTTGAAAGCATTCTTCTCCTCGTTGGCTTTTTGAACCTCCTTTGCCAATTGGGTGAGCCTATTTTTCAAGGTGTTAATTTCCTCAGCATTTTTTTGGGTCTCCTTTACCAAGGTATTGACCTGTTTTTCATACTTTTGTTGCATCTCTGACATTTCTCTTCCCAGTTTTTCCTCCACCTGTCTAACTTGCTTTTCAAAATCCTTTTTGAGCTCTTCCAGGGCCTGAGCCCACCCACCACCCCCCTGGGGTGTCTGGGGTACTGAGGCCCCGCCCTCCACATCTTTCCCTGATGGCAAGGATATGTCCTCATCATCAGATCCGAAGGTCGGGATCATTTGCATTTGTTGGAAAAAACTCTCTAAAGTCTTATTTTTCTTCCCTTTTCTAGGCATTTTCCCAGCCAGTTACTTGACTTCTGAGATTCCTTTCCACCCCCGCCTGGATCCGCCCAGCTAGTGCTTGGCCTCTGAGATTTAAATGGGCTTTCCTCCTGCTGGCTGTCAATCAGTGAGCTTTAGTTCAGGTGCTGGGGTGGGGCCAGGGCTGCCTCCAAGACTCTGATCCCTCGGGGGGCTTTATGCAGAGACTTTCAGGAATGGAACGGGTGGGGGCGGGGTGGGGGGCCCGCCTCCCAAATCCCGCTCCCTTGGGGGCTTTAAGCAGAAGCCTTCAGTAACAGAGCGGGGTGGGGGCAGGGCCGTCTCCCAGACTCAGCTCTGTCCGGTTTTATGCGGGAATCTTCCGTAATGAAGATCCTGCCTGCTGTTGGGAGATTTCTGAGTCTTGGGCCACTGCCGCCTCAGCCGCCGCCCACACCTCTGCCTCCGCCGCTTCCTGCCCCCGTCCCTGCCGCCGCCGCCGCTTCCTCCCGAGGGGGCCTGAGTCACGGAGACGCCCCGCTTCCCCTCTCCTTCAGCCCGGCCTTCTTTCTCACTGACCTGTAGCTTCTGTGGGCGGAGGGACTTTCCCGGCTGCTGGAGCTTCCGTCTCTGAAGCCTGCTCGGATCAGCTTCTCTGGGGCCTCGGCCAGGGCAGCGCTGGGGGTCGGGTCCACTTTCCGGGGCGCGCCGGACCCTGGGGACGGGTCTTCAGGGCTCCCTGGAACGGAAATCTCTTCCACTCTGCTTCTGCACACCTTGTATTCACCCAGAAGTTATGGGGGACTCTTTTTACATTAATTCTATGGGCTTTGGTTTCGGAGCTTGTAAACGTGCGTCCTTCTACTCCGCCATCTTGGCTCCGCCCCCCTATTGCCCCGTTTTTCATGCTTTTCTTGCATCTCTCTTATTTCTCTTCCCAGTTTTTCCTCCACCTGTCGAACTTGCTTTTCAAAATCCTTTTTGAGTTCTTCCAAGGCCTGAGACCATTGGATATCTATTTCGGATGTTTGGGATATAGAGACCTTGACTTCTATGTCTTTCCCTGATGGTAAGCATTGTTCTTCCTCATCAGATAGGAAAGGAGGAAACATCTGTTCACCAGGAAAGTAACCTTCTATGGTCTTTTTTTTTCCCTTTTCTGGGCATTTTCCCAGCCATTTACTTGACTTCTGAGATTCTTCTCCACCCCTGCCTCACTAGTGCTTCGAGTCTGAGATTCGAAAGCTGCTCCCCAATCTCAGGGCTTTCAGTGGCAGGCCCGGTTGCTATTCAGTGTAAGAGATTAAATTCAGGTTCTCTGGTGGAGGCAGGGCCACCTCACAGGGCTCAGGTTGGGGCAGGGCCGCCTCCTAGGCTCAGTTCCCTCAGGGGGTTTATGTGGAGACCTTCCGTAATGGACCCGAGCTCCTTCCTGCTCCAGAGTTCCTGGCCACTGCTTCCCCTGCCACTTCCTCACGAGGGGTCCTGAGTTATGGAGACACCCCGATCCCCTCTAGGCCAGCCCAGAAGTCTCTCTCACTGATCTGTGTGCCTGTGGGTGGAGGGACCTTTGCGGCCACTGGAGATTCCGTCCCTGAAGCCTGCTCCAATGTGCTCCTCTTGGGCTGCACGGCCAAGGCAGGGCTGGGCTCTGCTCTGGGTCTGTAGCATGCCGGACCTTTGGTGGCAGTTTTTCTGGGCTCTCTGGAACAGAAATCTCCTCCACTCCATTGCTGAGCAGCTTCCACTGCCCCAGAACCCATTGGGAGTTCTTTTTATAGGTCATTTATGGGCTGTGGGTTTGGAACTAGCATATGTGAATCTTTCTACTCTGCCATCTTGGCTCCTCCCCATATTAATATTGGTTCTGAAGAAGAGAAGGTTTTTGGAGATGATGTATGAAAGACTATTATGGCTGCTTTTTTCAGCCCCAAAGGGCCCAGGAACAATGGGTGCAAGTTGAAAAGAGAAATATTTAGATTTGATGTCAGGAAAAACTTCTTAATTAGAGCTGTCCAAAAAGTAGAAGGAGTTTCTTGGGAAGATGATGGGCTTCCCCTCATGGGAGGTCTTTAAGCACAGGCTGGATGGACATTTGTCTAATATTGTGTAGAAGGATTCTTGGCCCAGTGTGGGTTGGACCAAAGGTCTCTTCCAAATTTTATAATTTTGTCTTAGAGATCTAATATAACCCCATTCATTGCACAAAGGTGGAAACTGAGCACTTTATTCCACCAAAGTGACTTGTCTAAGGCAACAAATGAGTAGCAGAATTCTTTTTTCTGCTGCTTTTATCAATTTTCTCTTCTCAGCCTCTCTGGATCTGCCTTCTATCCCCTTTACTCTTCAGAATAACAAGATGACATAGATATGAGTAATAGATACATTATTGAGGAAGATATTGATGTACTGGGTCAAGAAGCAGGGATATCAATGTTTAAATCAAATCAACAAACCTCAGAAAACTGTTGGTTCCCAAACCCTCTGACTCCTCTGTTATGAAAGTTTTTATGGTATGTGGTATGGCCTCCCATTTGGGTTCAGGGTCAGGGGTGAAAAAATAACATTTTTGTTATGTTAGATCCTAGAATGAGCTTCCTCATATGAAAAGAAGCTATTCTTTTATCTGATTTCAGTGTTTCTGTGAAGGAGACCCTTCCCCATCCCCCAGGATCCTAAATATCTCTTCTCACTGATGACTGAAATCCTCATTTATTTTTCAGCACAACACTCATTTCTCCATTATACAGAATTACTGAAGAAAATCTTTCTTCTCCTCTTTGCCATCTGCTGCCAGCCCACATACCTGAGCTTTAAAAATATCTTATTTTTAAAACTTCAGATTTTTGGAGATATCTTTTGCTTTTACATCACCTTAATTCCTAAATTTGTCCCCTTTCCATTACCCAGAGAGCCATCCCTTCTTATAGCAAAGAATAAAAAAAAGAGGAGAAAAAGGAATTCTATTAATTTCACAATGTATCTATTAATCCTTACTGTATTTACCATTTTCAATGCCCTTAGTTCCCCACCTTTACAAGGAATATTCTCCTCTACTCCTACAACAGGACTTCCTGGCTTCCTTTCGATCCCAACTAAAATCCCACGTGCTACAGGAAGCCTTCCTCAATATATCTTTTAAAAATATATTAAAATAAACATTTTGAATTCTGGATTCTCTCTTATTTTCTTGCCTCTCCCCACCCACCAAAAGGGCAAGTAATGTGATATCAAATATACATGTAAAATCATGCAAAACACATTTCCACATTAGCCATATTGCAAAAAATAAAAAGCAAGAAAAATCAAGAAAATGAAAAAAAAAACATACTTCAGTCTATATTTATTAGTTATCTTCCTGGAGCTGGATAACATTTTTCATTGTAAGTCCTTCAAAATTGTCTTGGATCATTGTACTGATCAGAATAGCTAAGTCTTTCACAGTTCCTAACCCCTCTTAATTCTGATGCCTTCCTTGTTAATTTTTTCCTATTTATCCTATGTATAGTTTGCTTTGTTTGTATGCCCCTTTTTGTATCTCTGGACCTTAGCACAGCATCTGGCATATAGTAGGTGTTTAATAAATGTTTATTGAATTGGATTATTGTCTTCAAACCTAAGTACAACAGTATTTCCTGGATACAGAAAGGCATAATTTGTTTCTCTACAGTTAACAATAATTATGGTTAACATTTGCATATTAGTTATTTTCTCCTTCAATTCTAGAGACATGAATTTTAGAAATCAAAGTGATTAGGACTGGTATTGTTATCTCCATTTTGCAGGATACTGAGTTACAGTGATACAAAATCACTTGCTCAAGGTCATCCAACTGGTAAGTGATTGGGTCAGGACTATGGTTGCACACCAAAGATTCTTGAACACAAAAGTGATGCCAAAGTCTATTCTGGGAACTAAAGGGTTTTGTAGAACCATAGATTATTAAAAGAAATCATCCCTTTTATTTGGTCCTTCATAAAAAAAGGTCACAAAGAGACTATATGGCCCTCTCTTTTGTGGGGCTTAACTGGAGACACCCATGTGGTTTAACTGGAGACACCCAAGGTAGAAAAGGCAATGATGACAAGGGAAAGAGAGCTTATGTTAGGCCAACAAACTCATCTCTCCACCTCTGCCACATACAGCCTATGTGACCTTGATTCTCACTTCTTTTCTCAGGATGGTCCTTAGTTTCCTTACTTTTAAAATGATGGTATTGCACTATGTGATTTCCAAGGTCTAGTTCTGGATCTTATGAGCATTTTAAAGAATATTCCTATTGTGAAAAGAGATGCTTAAGACAATCCAGGATGACTTCATTCTGAAACAAAGAGATATAGGTTCTTAAGGATATTGTATATGGTACATTCATTTTATATTCCAATAACTAATCATCATATTGTATAATATGTGTTATGAGATGATAATAGAAAAAAATGAGGCTCTCTTTGTCTTTAAGGAACTTGCATCTTGTTATGGGCACAGATGTATACATATAAACACATATACACATTTACATATATATGTAAATATATCATAAATAAAATGTGTGGTAATTAGGAGAGAAAGGCACTATATATAAACTAGGTGGAGAGAGATTAGAAAATGCCTCAAGCAAGAAATAGTGCTTGAGCTGAGCATTAAATGAAACTAGGGATTAAAAGAGATATAAAAGGAATACATGCTGGGTATAGAGAACAGCCTTGTATGAAGACATGAAGGTTGGAAATAGAAAGTGGTATGGAAAGAATAGGAAGAAGGTTGGTTTGACTGAACTATAGAGTGTATTAAAAAATGTAGGTTGGACATTTGGTACAGCTGTGTGGTGTAGTGGATAAAGAGCTTGCCTTAGAGTTATGAAGACCTGTGTTCAAGTAATGCTTGTGACACACACCAGCTGTGTGACTCTGTGCAAGTCATACAACCAACCTCTCTGGGCCCCAGGACACTGTTTAGGACTGTAAGTTGCAGAAGAATTATTGATATACATTTGTAGAGGAAATTTACTTTTTTGGAGTCCTTTATATTCATGAAATCACATGCACACACACATAGACACACACATTCATACATATATGCACACATATGTGTGCATGATTCTAAAATTTCCAGTAACTTCTATCCTCATTATTTCCTTTAAGCTTCATGACAACCATGTGAGGGAGGTATGTGAGCCCCATTTTGAGGAGGAAATTGAGGCTAAAAATTCAGTGACTTGCTCATTGTCATACACTTCCTAAGCATATGAGGAAGTATTTAAACTTGAATCTTCCTGATCCCAAGCCCAATACTCTATCTACTATGTTGCACTACCTCCAAGCATGATTGTGTAAAAAATGCCAGCCACACTTCAAAGGGTTCTATTTACAATGAATCCTTCCTAAGGTTCAGAGTCTGTGCTGGGAATAACTAGGGGCTGATTAACTGCCTCCCTATTTTATTGACCTGACGAAGGGTGTACATTAAGCCTTGTAGATTATGGGTATTACAAAATAGGACTCATTTGTGCAGGTGCATAAGTCCTCTCAATGCCTTTTGCATTTTTTCAACTCATAAACTACCTGGAATCATTCCTCTCTGAATGGATTCTCCCGGCCCTAACTCTAGCAAGGGGGTTTCATTCTGTATTGAAAATTGCAGCAGAAAATTTTCTTGAGCCGTTGATATGTCAGACTAGAGTTTATTATCACTCGAAGTCCCAGCGTTGGGAGCTGTGTGAAAGGTTTGGTAAATAATATGACACGGGTTGGAACTCATTTGATGCTGTGATAGCTGGTGAATATTTTCTGGGGAGACAGACAGGGGAAATGAACAAGCAGGAGTCATGCTTCTCTTAGTGAAACCTGCTTGCACTTTCCCCAAGTGATTATGGTAATTAGCAACTTCCCAAAACAACTTGATTTCCATTTTTCTTTGGGAGTGTAAGAAGTAGGGTACTGGAGAGGGGGCTAGGATACCCTGGATTGGAGGAGTGGAGGCTTAAATTTAGTTGCCACTTTCTTTCCACTTATTCCAGATATTGGGCAAACTGATTTACCTCAGAGCCTCGATTACTTTGTCTGTAAAATGGAGATGCCTACCTGATTAGTCTACTTCACAAGACTGATGTTAGTATTTTGTTTTTGTAAAACATAAAGGAGTATAGAAATGGGGAGGGATGGGAATGATATTATTAACACCTGTTCTAGGACTCAGTGGATTGGAATGGATAGGATGATGAATTCTTTGGAAAGGATTAGATGCTAGGTATTATCTTTAAGAGAAAAGATTTATCACTGAATACACTGCTCCCCAGTCATCATGGGTGCTAGTTCAATGTTTCAAAGAAGTATTATTTTGGTAAGGTGGATACTACCTCCACCAATGCAGATTGCAATTTTTCTCATGGAACATTCTTCTAGAGTTGCTGGATAAGGGCTAGCTCTGTACTTTCATTGTCATAGGGAATTCCTGGGATAAGGAAAATCACTCTACCAATGTAGATCAGCACCTCCTCTGCCAGTGATAGCATCAGAGAGTTGTCCAGAGCCCTGGGGGTTTGTAATTTGTCTATAATCACATAGCCAGAATGTGTTAAGAGTGGGACTTGAACACAGATCTTCTAGAGTGAACTACGGCAGAAAAATCATCACCTTTTCACTAACTGGGGGATGAATATCTCTAAATGTGGCTAAGTGAATGCTCAGGCAGGAGAATGTAGTCTGGTATTTGAAGATTTCAAGCCTTCTGGTTCTGCCTAGAACTTGTATTCTACTGACAGGGCTACTAACATTTATATAGCACTTTAAAGTGTATAAAGCATTGTACACACATTGCCTCCTTTGATCCTGATAACACTGAGAGGTAGGTGCTATTTTTATCCATATTTTACAGATGAGGAAACTGAGGCTTAGAGAGCTTAAATGACTTGACCAGGCTCACATAGCTCTTATGTGTTTGAGGCAGGATTTGAACTCAGGTCTTCACAACTTCAAATCTAGTATTCTATTCACTGTGCCATCAAGGTGCCTCCAGAAACTTCAAGACCCAGGGTCAAGTCCATGCCTTATTAAGGCACCACAGAAGTACTTCGGTGGTAGTCATTATGTGATATAACTAGCTTCCATTTTCATAGCACTTCTTTTAGAGGTTATACATGTACAACCACATTAAACACATTAGTCATGTTGTGAAAGAATCAGAACAAAAAGGAAAACCAGAAGAAAGAAAACACACACACACACACACACAAACACAAAGTAAAAATAGTATGCTTCAATCTTCATTCAGGCTTCATAGTTCTTTCTGTGGATGTGGATAGCATTTTCCATCATGAGTCTTTTGGAATTGTCTTGGATCATTGTGTTGCCTAAGAAGAGCAAAGTCTATCAAAGATCATGGCGCAATGTTGCTGTTACTGTGTACAATGTTTTCCTGGTTCTGCTCGTTTTACTTAGCATCAGTTCATGCAAATCTTTCCAGGTTTTTCTGAAATCTACCTAGCAGTGCTTTAAAGTAGACAAAAGTGTCTTTTCATACATCTCCCTTTTGTGGCTAATCTCTTTATAGAGAACATCTGCAAAAGGTACTTCCTCTCCTCTTTCTCTTTTTGCCTTTGAGCTTCTGACCTCATTATGTAACTGAAGCTTCTCTCTCAAATTACTACTGATCACTTAATTGCCAAATCTAATGACTCTTTCTCAATTCTTTCCTTGACCTCCCTGCAGCCTTTGATACTATGGGTCACACTTTTCTTTTGGATGTTCTCTTTTCTTTAAGTTTTCATGATGCTACTCTCTCCTGAGTCTTCTACTTGTTGGGTTGCTCCTTCTCAATCTGCTTTGCTAGATCTTCATCCAGGTCATGTCTGTTAACCATGGGTGATCCCCAGGGCTCTGTCCTGGGTCCTCTTCTCCTTTCATACTTTTTCACGTAGTGGGTTTATCATCTCCCATAATTTTAATTATCATCTCCATGAGAATAACTCTCTCAGATCGACTTGCCCAGCTCTACACTCTCTCCTGACTCCACTCTTACATCTGCTTATTAGAAATCTTGTAGTGGATGTCCCATAGACATCTTAAACTCAACATTTCCAAAACTGAGCTCATTATTTCCCCTCCCCCACCCAATTTTCCTTTCTTCCTAATTACTTTTTGAGGGTGCTATCATTCTCTTAATCACTCAGATTTGCAACCCAGGTGTCAGACTTGACTCCTCACTCTCTCTGCCTCTTCCCATATTTAATCTGTTGACAAACTTTGTCATTTATACCTTTACAACATCTCTCAAATGCGCCCTCTCCTTTCCCCCTCTGACTGCCACAACCTTTGTGTAGACCCTTATCTTTTCATATCAGACCATTGCAATAGCTTCATGGTGAGTCTGCCTGACTCAGCTTTCTACCCTCTAGAGTTCATCTTCCCTTCAGTTATCAAAGCATGGGTCTGATCATGTTACTACTTCCCTTCCGCTATTCAATAAACTCCAATGGCTTCCTATTACTTCTAGGATCAAATATAAAATCCTCTGTTTGTTTAAAAGAGACCTTCATAAATTTGCCTTTGCAACTTTTCCAGTCTTCTTAAACGTTACTCCCTGCCAAGTACTGTGATCCAATGACACTGGTCTCTTTGCTGTTCATCACCTTGGAACACTCCACTTCTGGACTCTGATCTTTTTTCACTGGCTGTCTCCCATGAGTGAATTCTTCCTCCTCATCTTTACCTCCTGGCTTCCTTGGCTTTAAGTTTTAGCCAAAATTCTACCTTCTATAGAAAGTCTTTCCCAGTCTTCCCTAATCTTACTGCCTTCCTGCTGATACACCCTCCCACCCTCAGCAATTTTTTTCTGCATGTATCTTGTTTGTACATAGTTGTTGCATATAATCTCCCATTTGAACTGTGAGCCCCTTGAGAGCAGTGACTTGTTTTTTGCCTTTCTTTTTATCCCCAGTGCTTAGCATAACCTGGCACACAGTAGGCATTTAATAAATGCAAGGTGACTAACAAAATACTTCTTCCACAACACTCTATATGGGGTGGATAGGGAAAGTATAATTATCCCTAATTTAAAATGAGAAAAGTTGAGGCTAAGAAAAGTTAATTAACTTGCTGATGATCACATAGCTAGGAAATCCAAAGCTGGAATATAAATTTAGGTCCTCTTATTTTATGTCCAAAGACTAACGGGTAGCCCCCTGGGAAAGGACTCTAAGATTGCTAAAATGTCAGAGCTTAAGGGGCTCCTTTAGATCACAGAATGTTAGAGCTGGAAGGAGCCTTAGATAGCACCTGGTCCTACCCTTTCATTACACAGATGAAGAAAATGTGATTCTAAGGAATTCAATAGTTTGTCACATGTTACACAGCTAGTAAGTTCCAAAGCTGACTTAAGCCTACTCCTTAAACACCAAACTACATTAGTCCAAAGGAAACCTGATGCAAATGGCTAGTTTTATTCTAGTTTTAGGTATAGGAACAGAAACATGAAATCAAGATACTGAAGAGAAAAGAAACAGAAAAAGAAAATCTATATTTTAAAAATCTTTAATTTCACTTGAAAATGACATCCATACTATTGATTACACCTGATGCTAGGTACTCCAATCATTATTCCATTCCATGGAGTTGTGGTCACTGATACATATCTTGATCCTTGCTCTTAGTGACAGGTCAGCCTGATAAGTAAAGAGAATGTGGAGACTGGAGGAGAAATGGGCAGGGTTTCTAGTTCACACATACCTGCTATTCTTCCAATACAGGTTCATTTCTGAAAATGTTGAAGTTTTTCATTTTTTTCCTGAATTCTTTGAAATTGACTAATGATTCATTTAATCATGATACATTTGTTAAATACCTACTGTATACAGGAGGTACTTATTGAAGTATAGAACACTATGCTCATTTCTGAATAAGAAATGACTTAGATAAGACATAGTCTCTAAGATTATGGATTTTATATTTAGTAGGGAGCTAAGACACAAGCACATGAATTAAGATATACAATATGATATAATAAGTGCATCATAGCATTACACAATGAAGTCCACTGTAAGTATAGGGAGACAATGAGGTTTTTACCAGACAAAATGCAACAGAATGATCAGGGGATTTCACTGCTAATGTATGCATCATAAATCTTGGAATGTGGGTCAACAGGATAGAAGAAAAGTAACTATGCCTCTTATCCTTAGCTTTTGTTTGGCCAATTTCATTTGCATGCCAAGTTGATGATACTCTTTAGAGTGCAGTTAACTTCATAGCTCAATTTTCACATACATCCTATGGAGTTTCTTTGGCAAATTCCCCTGATGTGTTTCAGGAGCACAAGATTCTCTTTTCTATTTTTATCTTCTTTCAATTAATTAATTATTTTTTAGTTTTCAGCATTCACTTCCACAAGATTTTGAATTCCAAATTTTCTCCTCATCTATCCCCTCCCCCCATGCTAAGATAGCACGCATTCTGATTACCCCTTCCCTCAGTCTTCCTTCCTTCTATCATACCCCTTTTCTCTTATTCTCTTCTCCTCTATTTTGTGTATTGCCTGTATATCTTTTTTCCCAGTTGCATATAAAAGCAATTTTTAATATTTGTTTTAAAAACTTTGAGTTCCATCTTCTCTCCTTTCTTCCCTCCCCAACCAGCTCCACTGAGAAGGCAAGCAATTTGATATAGGTTATATATGTGTAATCATGAAAAACACTTCCATAACATTCATGTTGTGAAAGACTAACTATATTTCCCTCCATCCTATCCCACCACCATTATTCTATTCTCTCTTTTGACCTTGTCTCTCCTCAAAAGTATCTACTTTTAATTGCTCCCTCTTCTCATTTGCTCTC
Organism: Bettongia penicillata ogilbyi; assembly: GCA_023548195.1. Classification (NCBI taxonomy): domain Eukaryota; kingdom Metazoa; phylum Chordata; class Mammalia; order Diprotodontia; family Potoroidae; genus Bettongia; species Bettongia penicillata. Next base: position 1,826,281 of record JAJHZJ010000735.1, read on the forward strand.
CCTTCTATCATCTCTCCTGTCCCTCCTTACCCCCTTCCATCCCACTTTCCTGTAGGGGGAAGATAGATTTTCATACCCAATTGAGAATGCATATTATTCCCTCCTTAAGTCAAATGTGATGAGAATAAGGTTCACTCTTTCCCTGTCACTTACCCCTTCTTTCTTTCCATTGTAAAAGCTTTTTTTGGTCTTTTATGTGAGAGATAATTTACCCCATTCTGTTTCTCCCTTTCTCCTCCCAATATATTCCTCTCTCACCCCTTAATTTTATTTTATTAGGTATCATCCCTTCCTATTCAACTTTCCCTATGCCCTCTATCTATGTATATAATCCTCCCAACTATCCTAATACTGAGAAAATTCTCAAGGGTTACAAAATGTTTTCTTTCCATGTGGGAATGTAAACAGTTCAACTTCAGTAAGTCCCTTATGATTTCTCTTTCCTGTTTACCTTTTCATGCTTCCCTTGATTCTTGTATCTGAAAACCAAATTTCAATTCAGCTCTGGTCTTTTCATCAAGAATGTTTGAAAGGCTTCTATTTCATTAAATGGCCATTTTCCCCATGAAGTATTATACTGGGTTTTGCTGGGTAGGTGAGTCTTGGTGTTAATGCTAGCTCCTTTGGCCCTCTGGAATATCATATTCTAAGCCCTTTGTCCCTTGATGTAGAAGTTACTAGATCTTGTGTTATCCTGATTGTATTTCCATAATATTTGGATTATTTCTTTCTGACTGCTTGTAATATTTTCTCCTTGACCTGGAAACTCTGGAATTTGGCTACAATATTATTAGTTTTCCTTTTGGTCTCTTTCAGGAGGTGATAGGTAGATTCTTTATATTTCTATTTTATCCTCTAGTTCCTGACTTTCAGGATAGTTTTCCTTGATAATTTCTTGAAAGATAATGTCTAGCCTTTAAATGGTCTCTCCCAGATCTATTTTCTAGGTCAGTTATTTGTCCAGTGACCTATTTCACATTGTCTTCTATTTTTTCATTCTTTTTGGTTTTGTTTTATAATTTCTTGATTTTTCATGAAGTCATTAGCTTTCATCTGCTCTATTCTAATTTTTGGGGAATTATTTTCTTCAATAACTTTTTGGACCTCCTTTTCCATTTGGTCAGTTGTACTTTTTAAGGCATTCTTCTCCTCATTGGCTTTTTGAATCTCTTTTGCCATTTGTGTTAATTTGTTTTTTAAGGTGTTATTTTATCCAGCATTTTTGAGACCCCTTTAGCCAGCAGTTGACTAGTTTTTCATGATTTTCTTGGATCGCTCTCATTTCTCTTCCTAATTTTTGCTCTACTTCTCTTACTTGATTTTCAAAATCCTTTTTGAGCTATTCATGACCTGAGACCAATTCATCACTTTCTTGGAGGCTTTAGATGGAGGAGCTTTGACTTTGTTGTCTTCTGTTTGCATGTTTTGGTCTTTCTTGTCACCAAAGTAAAATTCTATATTCTGATTCTTTTTCTGGTATTTGCTCATTTCCCCAGCCAATTTCTTGACTTTTGAGCTCTTTGTCAAGGTAATTTTCTGCTTTCAGTGGGGTTGAGGGGGATGTGTGCTGTCGGTTATTTGATCACCCCATCACCCCCTCTACCACCCTGGGACTGGGGCCAGATCATACTACTCTTTCAACAGATCTGACAGTTTTTTTCCCACTGATCATCCAAGTTGTCCTCTGCATTTTAGGGTCAGTTGCCTGTGATTCAGTCCCTCAGAGGCCTGCTCAAGCCCTGTCTGTGCAGGTACAACCTGTACTGGACTGTGCTCCACGCTTAGTCCAGCCTGATAGATTCTTCCCATTGATGTTCCAGAGTGCCTTATGCTGGATATTTGCCTCACACTGTTATTCTATGGGTTCTGCAGCTTCAAAATTTGTTTAGAGTCATTTTTACAGGTACTTGGAAGGGTTTGGGGGAGAGCTCAAGCAAGTCCCTGTTTTTCCTCAGGAACACAAGATTTTCTAAGAGGTTAAACAGAAATTCTAAGAAATTTTCATCCTTAAATCAGATAGTTGTCTGGGATGAATCAGTTTCACACAGAGTCTTAAAAGAAAAAAAACCTTAATATTAGCCTGGAAAAACCTCTTACTTTGATATGATGATTAAGAACCTTTGACTACCCACAAAGAGCAAGGAGGAGCTTTCTAGTCACTGCATCATAACATAAAGGAACTAAGATGGGCAGCACATAGCCCTAAAGAAATGGACTCTACAAGCTTCCACCAAGGAGCAACACCTAGCAATGATCGTTTTATCAGCATTTATGCATCCAGTGGAGACTAGAGAACAGATGTCCAGAACAGAGCATCAGGGGGATCATGATAGAATTACCAGACAATTGCGACAGCTCTAGAACATTGAATTTGTGGGTTATTCCTGCCACATGCTTTCCTTACCTTTACCCTTCATGAACAATCTGCAGTCATGTGTGCTCTCTGAATGTATATTGCCTCCTAAAAGCAGCATGGCAATTTGTGGGAAACTATAGCCCCTGGGAGAAATCTTCCTGTCCCTCCATTTTTTGTGCTGTTTGAAATTTTGTTGAAACCAACATATTCTCTGTCTAAAAATAAAGCACATTTGCAGGGTCTTGTGAGCTATGGTTTTGAGAGGCTGTTGATTCACAAATTATTTTCAATCTGTGGTAGCTCTTCTTGAGGGTCATATGAAAGAAAGAACCTCAGGTGCTATATGAAGTTTAAAGAGGAAAGTCTACTTACTGAATGAATCGGAGAAAATTTCATAAAGGAAGTGACATTTTACTTGGGCTTTAATGGGCGGTTTCAGGAATTCAAAAGGTGAAGAGGGGAGGAGAAGGCAATACGGGAATAGGATTGTATGAGAAAAACAGCAAGATGTTAGAGTACATGCAGTATTCAGAGAGAAAAGTCCCATTTCGCTCCAGAGGTATTATTATATTACAATGTAAATATTCTTGAAACAGGTTCTATCATAAGCCACCATAAGCTAACACCTAAGTAATCATTGAGAATCATAGTGGATATTGATAGCTAGTTGAATAATAAGAAGGGGGCATATAGGGCTCATGGGAAGGGAGAGAAGACTTTTCAAGAGAAAGGTATCTAAAGGAAATTATTTGTACATAGGATTACATGATTATAGATCTAGAATTGGAAAAGATCTCAGAGGTCAGCATTTTAATTAGATGACCTAGATAAAGAAACCCAAGAGAAGGAAAAATAACTTGCTCCAAGTCACACAGAGTAATGGATTAAGAATTAGAACCCGTGTTCCAATTCTTAGATCATAGCTTGCTAACTTTTCTAATACCTAGAGTGAAATTACTGCTTATCAGTTCTTTACATAAGTAGTACACGTGAACTAGCCAAGAGGGCCAGTTATTGAAGTACGTATAGATACTTGTAACCTTGTTTCAGTCCACATGACAATGAGGAAACTCAGGTGGAGCTGATTTCCAGCCATCTGTGCAATAACAACAAAAACAACAATCTTCTAATTGTTTGTAGAACTGATGACTCAGGAGTTCCTAAGACAGGACTGAATATGCATTTGTAATCAGTGGTGCAGGACTGGCCAATGAGCCTAGTCTTTATGAGCTTACCCAGGATGCTCTGCTGATTCAATCTCCATGTTCATTTCAGAGCATTCACTGGCATTCTTTCTGTTTTGCATACTATATGAAGAAGAGTCTTCAAAATTTCTGCTGAGCTGGAACTGGGAATGCATCTTGGTACCAGCCAAAGCATTTTTTTCTTTCCAACCTGGCTGTATTTGAGTGAGTAGACAGGGACTGTCAAGGGACCCTGGGTGGGGAGAGAGGGCTCTGGTCCTTGTCTCCTCACCTGGGCTTTGTGTGGTCCATGAATGTATTACCCTGCTATTGCTTCCATATCTTAGGGAAAGAAATAAATGTAGTGGGCTCTGATCTTGCGCTCTGGAAAGTTTGGGAGAACAAGCAGTCAGAGATCCAGAAGTCAGAGTCCAGGCCAGTTTGTGGTCCAATAGTATAGCCCTGAGGAGTGACCCAGTCCATCAATGGATTATTAATACCCTTAACAGCCAAGATGCTAAGTTCTTCAAGAGTGAATTACTCATCCATTAACTAGTCTTCATTTTCAAGTGAACTTGGTGGGGCAAATGTTTTGTCTAATGTGTTTTAAATTTGTGTCTACTTTACCTAGGGACCAAAGTGGTTTAGGAAGAATGTTTGTAGTTTTTTTCTTTCTATATATTCTCAGTAAATATGCCTTTGTAAAAGCTCATTGATGTTAATTGGTTAAATGATAAAAAGGGTTTATTATGGATTATCATAATGTAGCACATATATCACAATGATGACTCAAGATAATGGTGAAAAATATCACCAACTCTTTAGAAAGAGCCTTTCTTGGGGATCTGATTTGTTTGCATGAGGGGTAGTTGGAATAAGGACATCCCAAAAATTACAAAGAGCTTTACATATAAAAGAGACTCTATTTCTTTTTCACTTATAAGTAAGGAAATACTTGTTTGAGTTGGTTGGAAGAGTTAGATAGAGACAGAGTATCAGTCCTAGCTCCTGTGCAGTCACTGTGGTGTGGTATAAGTATATGGCTGCCTCTGTTTCTGTATTATTTATTTAATCATGATCTTGGGTGAATGAGCATTCTGAAATGGAAGTTTCCAGGGGATCTTATTAATTTTAGAGATCCAGACCCATCCCATCAGAGGTCCCACTGATGATCAGAGGTAGTAGCAATGGCTCCTGGAATGGTACTGGCAAATGATAGTAGAAGTAGCTGCAGATAGAAGTAAAATGCACACACACACATACACACACACTTAAGGAAGGCAGAGACTTCAGCAAATGTGACTCAAAAAATGAAGCAAAATCAATAGCCTCAACAGAGGTATAGAACCTTGGATTCCTAGAAAGGAATATTTAATATATTTAAGTGGAACTTTGTTATTACTCCATAATGGTCAAAAATGATACTGGTGCCAGAATTTGAAAGATACTATTTTGCACCAGGTATCTCACTAAATTTATATTTCAAGTTTGAACCCACTCTCCCTGGGAGCTTGTATGTGAAAGGGGTATATGTATCCCCAGTTTGAGAATGAATGCTTTCCACCAATTGTACTTTCTGTGCCTGCTATTAAATATTTTTTGTAAAGGCTGATTAGGATAATTGTTAATGGAAGAATACCATTAGTATTCTAGTATAGAATAGTTAGTATAAATCTAACCCTTTTGGGTTGCCATTAAACCCTTGAGGCAGGTAAATAGCAATAATTCCTTTAGGAACCTCATGTGAGTACAATGTGAGTACAAACAAAAAGAGGGTGGATAGAGAGTCCAGAGTGGATTCTATATCTGGACATTCCCCTTCTCCCCCCTCCATTATGAAAAAAAAAAACAGAACAAAACAGAAAGAAAGAGTTTAAAGGGACCTCATAAGTCATCTAGTTCAAACTGTGTCTGATTGGGATTCTTTTCTATAACACCTCCAACAAATGTTCACACAGGTTGCACTTGAAGACCTCCAGGAAAGAGGAAAGTATTACTTATAGAAGAGGTTATTCCCCTTTGGGGCAGCTTTAGTTATTAGGAAGTTTTTCTTAAAATCTTCCTCCAGTCAGTTTTCATACATTAGCCCTACTTTTGTCTTCCATGGCCAATCAGAACAAATATAATCCACCTTTCTCATGACAGTTGTTTAAATACCTTACAATGACAGTCAAATCCCCTTCTAAACTTTCTCTTCTCCAGAATAAACTTCCCCAGTTCTTTCAATCAGGTTTCATAGGGTCTCTAGGCCCTGCTCTGTCCCAGTTACCTTTTTTGAGGCAGGCCTTAGTTTGTGAATGTCATTCCTATTTGATCAGGTCTCTATTGGTTAATAGATAATATTGTTTACAACCTTCAGGCATAGCACAAGGTAGAGAAAATGATCAGAATATGGCCAGGCATCTACAGGAACCATCTACCAGCAACACCTCTGGTTTGCCTCTCCCTCCCTGCCCAGGCAGGGCCTTTATCTTCTGAAGGTATAAACTTCTTCAGACATAAAATCATCCCAGTGAAGATATACTTGCCTTGGTGACTTATCGCTCTTTGTATTTTTTAGTGCTTTAAAGTTTTTTATGTTTCCAATAACCTGAAGAAAGATGATAGATATATAATAACACTGAGCAATAACATACTGTATTTACAAACATATAAATATACTCCATCAAATGTACATATTTTTATAACTCTCGCTGATCTTTCTCCAGCAGCTGCATTTTTTTGAATTACAGGATGTAAGTAATGAGCCCATCATCCTGCTCACATATCTATAAATTACAGGGAAGAAGCTGAGTGTCCTGGAAATCTCTGTGCCTCTAACTCACCTACAGGTAGATTTCCTTCCTCCTTTCCCTCTGCTCCCATTAGAGATAAAGGAGGTGGACACTATGGTGCTATGGCAAGAGAATTGTACTTAGAATCAAGAAACTGGAGGTTCTAGTCCTGGACACTGTACTTTCAGGTGGTATGACTTTGGGTAAGTCATTTAGCCTGATGAGGTCTAGAAAAATAGAATGTTAATATTGGAAAGCACTTTAGAATGTAGACTCTCATATATGTATTCTTAATTTGAATTAGCATATTTTCTGATTTCTATTTTGTATTTGTATTTTGATATTTTATTTTGAATTTATTGTATGTGTTATGCTGTTATCAACTTACGTTAGTCTTCAGTTATCTATACTGTGTAACTGAGTATTATAGCCTATCAGTATAGATAAGATACATATGTGCTTGGAGATGTGACAAGAAATGATGGAATCTGGGGCAAAAGTTGAAGGAGTGGGCAAATATGATAGACTACTTTGGCCAGATGTAGTGTGGAGGGAGCATATCTCCTGTGTAGTTTGATTATCCCCATGATATAGCTGATGACCTCCAGCTCCCGGGAAAAGAGGAAATGGAGAGACATCAGATTGTCAGTGATGGTATAGAGGAATTATGTGATAGTGACAGGATCCTCTAGGACACTGGCATAAATGAGAGAGCAGGGCAGTTACAATGTGGCTGAAGGGACCATGGTGCATACCCAAGAGATGACCTTGGGGTAGCAGGAGATCCCGTCACATATTAATGATCCGGGGCAAAGCCCTATTAGTCCCATCATATGTGAGAGAATGTGCATAAGGGTGTATAAACATAGGCACTCATGCATGCATATTCCATATTTGTAACCATGATACAAATCACACACACATGTGTGTATATATACATATATGCATACATATGTGTATATGTATACGTAAGTGCATGTAGAACCATTAGAAAAGGCTTTCTTTGCCACTAGCTGTTTGAGTTGTGTATTTCTTATCTAGCCAACATATCTTCAAACTTTTTATAGGAAGAGACCAGACCTGGGAGTCAGATGTACTGTGTTCCAGTCCCAATTCTGCCACTTACTAGCTATGTGGGCTTGAGCACTGCACAAATAATTTAATCTTTCTGAGTTTCAGCCAACTCCTTTGAAGAAAGCATTATTAAAACCAGATGCTACCTAAGCCCCTCTTAGCTCTCAAGGATCTAGGACTCTACAAAGAGATAATTTCTCTCTGACTGTAAAATCTAATTTTCTTTTAAAAACAAGTGTAGCCATTGATAATTGCTGTATCTTTGCTAAACTCCAACAAATCATTGTGAAAAACGTTAGTAAATATGGAGAACTGCCAGAGTCAGAACCATCTATACCAACGTGGATCATCATCCATCTGCGATTTAGTTATTTCCTTGGGAGTTATCTGAGCAAATAGAGGTCATGTCTTGATCAGAGTAAAATAGATTCCTCTTCAGACAAGGGATTCAGACTCAGATTTTCCTAAAACCAGGCCCAGCACTCTATACTTTATACCAAGTTGCTTTCCGTTGTTTATATGTATGATTTAATTCTTGTCAAGTTCTTGGGCAGGATGATGAACCCTAAATGCAATATGGGTAAGTGCTACCTGCTTCATGATAAGATGGTGTATTTTTCAAGACCACATTGTATATCAAGAAGCTAGACCTGTTTGTATGTGTTTAGAATTCTCCCTATGATGCTTGATACAGTGCTACACGTAGAATAATAGTAATAACAATGATGAGAGCAATAATTCATGTTTATATAGCATTCTGCATTTTAGTCAGTCAATAAGTATTTTGTAGACATGTGCTATGTTCTAGGCACTGTGTTTAGTGTTGGGAAAACAAAGAAAGAAAAAACAATTCCTGTCCTAAGGAAACCCACATTCTAATCTGTGAAGCCACATACAAATAGCTACATACATACAAGTGAAATAAAGAGTAGATGGAAGAAAATATCAGAGGGAAAGGCGCTAAGTAGCTGGGGAGAGCATGGAAGGTCTGCTAAAAAAGATGGGAGTCTTCAAGACACTAAAATTTGAAGGAAGCCATGAAAATGGAGGTGGAGATAAGAAGGGAGAGCATTTCAGGTATGGTGGATGGCTAATACAAAGACACAAGACCAGAGATGGAGCATCAAGAAGACCACTGTCACTGTCACTTGAGTAATTCGAGAAGTAAAGTGTGAGGACTGAAAATATAGGAATGGGTGCAACTTTAAGTGTTAAATAAAGGACCTTGTGTTTGAACCTGAGGGTCATCGATCCTCTTCAAGAATAAAGAATGAACAACAGTGAAGCCCCTGGAGTTTTTTGAGTTGAGGTTTATGATGTGGGGTAGCCTTTAGTAGCTGAGTGTTATATGGAGTGCAGTCCCAGGAGAAACTTGAGGCAGAGAGACTAATTAGTAGAGTACGAGCAGTAGTCCAGGCATTTTCTCACAGCAATCATCTGAAGCAGGACATACAAATACCAATATTCTTATTTTAGAGATGGGGAAACTGAAACTCACAGAGGTCAAAGGATCATATATGTAGAGCTGGAAGGGACTTCACGTTTGCTAGGTGGCACAGTCAGAGACAGGTTAAAGGATTTGCCCATAGTCAGTTCATTTGTGTGAGAGGCAAGATAAACTTTAAGCCCAGACCTCTATCTGCTACAGGGAATGACTTTGTTTTGCCTTTGGCTCCAGTAACTGAAAAAACACAGTGCTTTGCATATAGTAGGTACTTAATAAATGCTTGCTTGCTTGTTTGAAATTTGGATTTGAATTTTTGGTTTAATCCTTCTTACCTATATGAGCTAGTTTATCTCTCACAGTCTCCTTTTTGTTGATCTCTAAAATGGGTCTAATAACACTTTAACTACCTGCATCACAAGGGTACTTTGAGGAAAACACATTAACAGTCTTAAAGCACTTCAGACAAGCAAGACCTGGAGTCAGGAAGACTGTTCTTCCTGAGTTCAAATCTAGCTTTAGACACTTACTGTCTGGGCAAGTCACTTAACCCTGTTTGTCTGTTTCCTCATCTGTAAAGTAAACTAGAAAAGGAAATGGCAAACCATTCCAGTATTTTTGCCAATAAATCCCCAAATGGGGTTATGTAGAACTGAGCAGGACTGAAATGACTCAACAACAACAGAAGGGACCTGAGATGTCGTATAGTTCTCCAAACCCTTATTTTACAGGGGGTGAAACTGGGATCCTGAGAAGCCTAGGTCAGAGAGGCAATAAGGATCCCAGTCGTCTAACCTTTACACCTGTCTTCTAATTCTTAGGCCAATGGGTGGTCTTTTTTCCCTTCATCACCCATAATGCTTCTCAATATTAGGGTGTTTCAATAGCTTTTTAATTATTTATAATAATGAAGCCAATGCCTGGTATTTCTGATTTCAGATCCTCAAGGTGTTTTCCTCACAATAACCTTATGATGCAGATAGTTTTAAGTATTATTAGTCCCATTTTAGAGATAGAGAAAAAGAGACTCAGAGAAGTAAAATAACTCAGATAAAAAGGGAATTTAAATTCAGATTTCAACCAATCACACAAGCATTTATTAAGGACCCACTATATGCAAGGCACTATGTTGTTTCAGGTAGTGGAGACAAAGGCAAAACAAAATCATTCCCTGTAGCAGATCTTACCCCTGACACAAATGAACTGCTTAACTGTGGGCAAGTCATTTAATCTCTCTGTACCCCAGTTTTCTCATCCATAAAATGAGGATAATACTAGCTTCAGTAGATACTTCACAGTAGATATACACATTGTTGTGGTGTTTAAATAAGATTGCGACCATAAACTATTTTGGATACTTTAAAGGGTTTCATACACCCACACACACATACATATACATGTATACACACATATGCATGTATATACACATGTATATATGTATGTACATATGTCTATATATACACATATACACATATGGGTATGTCTATATGTGTATACATACATATAAATATGTATATGTATACTAGTCAATCACTACCCTTGTCAGTGTCATATTATTCTTTTTAAGGTCATTGATGGAATGCAACATTTCCATAGATAAGGTAATTTTTAAAGAGAACAAACACTCGTATCCAGGAGATCAGAAAATCCTCTTAATAAAATGGGTGGGGAACCTGCTTTGAGCCTTGAGGAAAACTGAGATTTAAAGAGCTGGAGATCCCTGACATTAAGGTTGGTGTTTTTTCCCAAATGCCACAGGCCTCTTGCCAGGTGGGCACCTGAGACAGCTGGGCTTTTCATCTTTACCATGAAGCAATCCCACGCACCAATCTTTGGCCTGGTTCCTAAGGCCCACAAGCCTTTGTGAGGGGGCTCTCTGGATCTTTCATGGGTGAGTGGGAGAGATCATCTGGCACGGTCACAGCTGAGCTCAGCATCAGCATCAGCATCCAAATTTTCCATGCTCATGTTTAATTTACCCGCCTGTAGTTTTTCAAGTTGTCATCCATTATTTATGCAGCCCTGCTCTCCAACACGGGGCTCTGGAGTAAGAATGTGCCAAATGCAAAACACAAAGCAACATCCCTACCCCAAAGAATTGACAACTGGCTTTTTGTACAAAGGAAGGGGCTGTGCAATTCTGTCTTCAGGGAACTATTTCTCGTCCTCTTTCAAGTGACTCTTCTGTGAATTCATCTTCATTCCATTGCCTTTCCTTATAAAAGGAGCCAGTGAATAATTGAAGTCCTAGTCCTCTCACGAGGGAATGGCAGGGCCCATAGCCCTCATGAAAGGGAAAACATATAGGCACCTATAAAGAGTGTGGATTATCTAGGAAAGCTTAAGGGGCTCATACGAGGAACTCAGTTGAAATTTTCCTTCATTTAGGGAAACGTGTCTGCTGATCTTTGTGGACTTGGAATCTGAAGTTTTAGGTTGGAATCCCAGCTCTAGTCCTCACTGGCTCAGTGACAATTGGAAAATAAGCAAGCCTCAGTTTCCTTCTCTGTAAATGAGGGTGCCTAATGCTTGCTATATGCACTTCACAAAGTCCTTTATAAACAAATACTTTGTTGATGTAAGTCATTATTAGCTGGGGTCTCATGAAATTATAGAGTTGGAAGAGACCTTAGAATTTTTCAAGTCCAATCCCCTCATTTTATAGATGAGGAAAGAGACCCAGAGAAGGAAAGGCAGTTTTTCAAGGTCACATGGTACATAACTAGGACTAAAATCCAGGTCTTCGGACTCCAAATCCTGCTCTCTGCACTGTCAATATTTCAACACTTCAAAGAAGTTGTGATTTATGTTGTAGAAGGACAAAATAAGGTGGGCATGGTTAAATTCTACTTTGTCCAAAAAAGATTTGGAATTTCTAGTAGACTCAATATGCATCAGGAATATATTTTGAGAGCCAAAATGATAATAATTATTAAAAAAAAAACATACCAAAATTCATTTCTGGAAGGACATTGGTCACCTGTGCTCTGTCCAGATGATGGCAAACAGCATGATGGTGGGCCTTAACAGTGATCAATTGAAAGACTATTGGAGTAGCTTGAATGGAGAAAAGGAAGGGAATGGGGCAAAAGTACCAGAATTTTAACAATATCTCAAAATGTGATGATGGAAGGATTAGGCATGGTAATGAGAGAGCAGAACTAAGTTTCTTGTATCAAAGTTGAATTTAGATAAAATAGTCATTGGACAATAATGCTTATCCCGCCCGTTAGAAGAACCTGCTAGCACTTGTGCTCTGCTTTTATGGCTTTGGAGGGCCCTGAGTCATACACATACCATAATGAGGCATGAAAATAGGACTCCAGTTCAATATTCTTATTACCCACACCAAAAAAGGGGGAAATGCTCATATTCTGATAATTTTCAACTAAAATGAGAGTCTTGGTTCACCTTAGGCTTAAATTCCCTCTCTTCCTTCTGCTTATTAGAAAGGAAACTTAGAAATCATCTGGTCCAAGCTCTTTTTTTATTAAGGGGGATAGGGCCAGATAGGAAAACTGAAGTTCAGACAGGTTTCATGATTTGCCTGAAGTAAAACAATCTGAAAAAGGTAGAGCCAAGATTAAATCCTCTTTCTTGTTCTTTTAACCAGGGTTCGTTCTATCCCATCTCACTGCTTCCTACCAAAACAAAATGCATAGGATTGCAAAGGAAGCCAATTATATTGAAACACTTGTCAAAATCTTAAAAAAAATTCATACCCTTCTCCAAATGTATCCACAGACATTGCTCCCCTTCCCCCAGGTTAAGAAGCCCTGTGCTATACCACACAAATCCTTTGTCAACAAGCTACATAACCTCAGGGAGGTGAGATGACTGGAGTCACTCAATAAACATTTATTAAGCACCAATTATATGCCAGATTCTGTGTAAGTACTGAGGACACAAAGAAAGGTTAAAAAAGTCCCTGATCTCGAGGAGCTCACAGTCTAATGGGTGAGCCAATATGCAGACAACTATGTACAAATTAGATATATAGAGGGGGATAAAAAGGAATTATAAGGGAAGGGGAATGGGACAGACTTTCTGTAGAAAGTAGGATTTTAGCTGTGACTTGAAGGAAGTCAGGGAAGCCAGGAGGCAGACTTGAGGAGGGAGAATGTTCCAGGTATAGGGGACAACCAGAGAAAATGCTTTTAGATGAGATGGAGTGTCTTGTTCAAGGTATAGCAAAAACCAGTGTGTGCTAGACAGCAGAGTATATGGAGCAGAGCAAAGTGTAAGAAGACTGGAAAGGGGTGTGTGTGTGTGTGTGTGTGTTGGGAAGGGTTGTTGCAGGTTATGAAGGGCTTTGTACATGAAATAGAAGATTTTACATTTACATTTGATCCAGAAGATAAGTCATTAGAGTTTTGTGAGTAGGGGAGGGACATAGTTAGATCTGTGCTCTAGGAAGATCACTTTAACAGCTGAATAAGGTAAGGACTAGAATGGGGAAAGCCTTGTGGAAGGCAGACCAACCAGCAGGTTATTGTGATAGGCCAGACATGAGGGGGTGAGGGTCTACATTAGGGTGGTGACATTGTAAGAAAAGGGAAGGGGACATATTTGAGAGATATAATGAAGGTATAAATGACAAGACAGATATCTGATTGGATATAGAAGGAGGACGAAAGTGAAGAGATGAGGATGACACCTAGGTTGGGAACTCAGGTGTTGAAAACCAACACTAGATGTATTCACTGATTATCCAGTTCCAAAGCCCACAATGATCTGTCCCCATCTAACAGTGCCCCATGCAATAGAACTACCCCAAAATTAAATGTGCTATTTGGGAAGGTAGTGAATTCTGAGAATGACAGGATCAGAGATTTGGAGCTAATCCAAATTTTCCCCACCCTGACACTGACATAACTGCTGATACCCCCAAAGGCTACCCATGGAACCTGCCCAGCAGACTAGGTCTGGGTCTGATACTTCCAAACTAGTGCTCAAAATGGTGGCATAATCCCTTTGTGATTATCTCTAATTTATCCTATATATATATCTTATTTGTATGTGATTGTTTTAATGTTGTCTTTCATATTAGACTGTGACCTCGTTGAGAGAGAGAGTTATTTGTTGCCTTGGTAGAACTTATCATGGTACTTGGCACATAATTGGCACATAATAAATGCTTAGTGAATGACTGGTATTTAGGCTGACTCCCTCAAAGTAGGACAGTGAAAATCCCGGGAAGGGATACACATAGGAATGCCATCGTTATGACTCCAGCCAGCATAATGGTCTTCAGGCTATAGCAGGAGGAGGAAGCATAAAGGCAGATTTGTGAGAGGCTATTTTCAGGCCCAGAAGGCTATGACCAGGGATGTGGCCACACAAGGATCTTTTGGCATCTGTTAAATCTATGCTTAGGGAAGCTCTGACAGAGTCAGAGCAGTAGATATGGGGGGGCGGTATCTGTTTTATTCAGAGAGGTTAATGTTAGGGTTAGTGTGCTTTGTTTCCCATTCCTAGCCATAGACAGAGAGATAGAGAGACCATTCTTGAAGAAACAGATCTTTTTTTCCAACCAGATTGTAATTGTGGAGAATCCTCCACACTTCTCTAATCATACCACATAGGTTGTAAAACTGTCTAGTGAGCTCAGAAAGGGGTCTAGTAAACCAAGCTGTCAATTAAAGACATTAAGCTTTAGTGATATCAAAATAATTCTACTCCGCTTCTCTCTGGATCATCCCTTCATGTGCATATTTAGCTCTGTCCTAGTCACCTGAACTTTGAACACCTGGGCTATTCTGGTATGGTGAATAGAGCACTAAATTAGGAGACCAGACACTTAGCATCTTGTCAATTTCTCTGCTGCTAATTTACCTATATGACCTAGGGCAGATTCCTTATCTTCTGAGGCCCCCAGTTTCCTTTTTTATATGTAACATTCATTTTCCAGAGACTTATGGGAACTACAAGTTAGAAATGGATATCCATTATCTGCAGTTGTTTCTGGCTCTGGGTGGTTTGAGGGAGAGGGATGAAGCTCCTTGGAGGAATGTAGGAAGAGATGTGACCTTGGGGTAAGAAGGTTGCCTAAGTGGTCAGTTGTCAAGAAAGGATAGAACATCTCTGAACCTTGTGGTAGGGAAGAATGGTGAGCTGGTGGAGTTGATAGGAGCATAGCAGGACCTGAATTCTAGGATGGGGTGAAATTGTGACAGGGATGATGGAAAGCCATTGAAGAAGGGTTTCATTGTAATCTAAACTTGCCTTCCCCCTCATCCATTTATTTATCTACCAATCAATTTATTTTTTTTTACTTATTCACTCATTCATCCATGTTTATTTATTCATTTATTTGTTTACTTATTCAGTGATATCCTGGTTCCATAGCTCCCAGAAAGGGAAACCCCATTATCCCTCTTAATGGATGACCAAATTGTGTCTAAATTCCTATGTATTTAATACCACGGTTAATTGTTAAGCTGTATGTTCCAAATGTATGCAGCATTAATGGGTGGTAATGGACAAATGGAAAACCTGGAAGAGAAGATGTAAACTAATGTTTCTCCAGCTGCCACTGGCTGGGGGCACATATTCAAAGAGAAAGAGAATTTGTTGTTTATTTTAACAGCTTCCCAAGTCAGGGAGAATACAGTCACTATTGGTGCCCCCTAGGATGGGTCTTGGTGGCTGCTTGTGCTGAGGTAGATGGCAACTGCAATTTTTTGGGACCTTTGACCATGATTGAAAGAAAACCATGCCCTGAGAAAAGAAATACGGAGGGAATGCTGGAGAGAGTCCCTCCCCAAGGAAGGAGTGAGTCTGGGGAAGCTTTGCTTACACAGAGGTAGGGGTAGGGAGAGTAAAGTGATTAACAACTCTGCTTCTTGGCTGATCACTCAGTATTAGAAATAAATTGAGGATGTTGGACTAGATGTTCTAAGAGCTTTTGGGGCTGTGATGTTCTGTGTTCTAGGCTGATTCCACTTCTAATGTTTTAAGTTCCTTTTCAGCTCTAAGATTCTATCTCATGAGGTTCTTTCTAGCTGTAATATTCTATGATTCTGTCTCAAGTTCTTTAATGGAAGAGATAGTGCTAGTCTTAGGGAAACTGGTCATAGACAAGGAGGTGGACTGAAAAGTGCTTGTTAGAAGAAAGGGAAACGAAGAACTCATACATCCAGGGAGTAGTTATTGAAGTTCTGTCAGCGGTTTCTAGCAAATAGCTGATACATTTCGAAAAATGCCTGGAAGATTTTTCCACACCCTGCAGGGAGTGTTTTTTAATAAGTGATGTGGTCAGGAGGGTAGGTATAATTTTTCTCAGCTGATACTGACTACAGACAACAGCGGGTTTTGTTAGAACAGCTCATTTGAGCATTAAAGACATGCACATAGAATACTTAAAGACACACAGAGGACCATTAGGGGAGGATGGGCCTAATTCATTTCCATTGTGACTGTGTTTCTTACTCTCCTGGATTTGGTCAGCATAATCCAGTTGCCTTCTCACACTGGAAATTCCCTCAGCACCAGGAATTTTTTCACCCTGGAACATTTCTCCACCATGCCAGTATGCTCCCATTGGTGAATTCCCTCTAGGAGCCTCCATTTGGGGGATGGGAGTAGCCTGGACATGCTTCATACCCCTCCTGGGTGTGAATTTCACTCTCCAGACTTTGCCACCATACCTCCTCTTTGTTACCTTCCAAACCCCTTCTGCTTTTTAGTTCCTTTTATGCATTGTCTTCACCTATTAGAATGTAAGGTCCTAGACACCAAAGATGGACTTTCTTTTTTTTTGTATTTATATCCCTGACACTTAGCACAGTCCCTGGCATGGAGAAAGTACTTAACAAATGCTTGTTGTGCCTACTTGGATATCCACTCCACCATTCCCACCTTTATTGGAGGAGAAGTGAGGCTGGTGCTCTTGCACAGCCATCCTTCACTCAAAACAAAGCCAAGTGAAAATCATGTCATCATTTCTCTGATGGCATGGTCTTCTTCAACTACGAAGGACGAACACAATCTCACCTTTATTCTGGAGTACTAGACTCTCAGAGTCCAAGGGACCTTAGATATCATCAAGTTAAACCTATCATGCAGAGAGAACTCTTCTCTGCAGCCCCCTCTTATAGGGAATCTTTTACTTCTGATCAAATCTTTCTGGCAATGGCAATTAGATAGCATGGCAGATAGAGTTCCAGGTCTGGAGTCAGGAATACTTGAGTTCAAATCTGGCTTTAGACATTTCCTAGATGTTTAATCCTGGGCAAGTCATTTCACTTTTGTTTACCTCCATTTTCTCATCTATCAAATGGGGATAATAAAAGCACCTCTCTCTCAGTTTTGTGAAGATCAAGTAGGGTAATAATTGTAAAGTACTCAGCATAGTGCCTGGTATACAGTAAGCACTATGTAAAAGTTATTTATTTTTGTTGTTACACATTATTAAGTTTACTTATTAAGAAGTATAACAGTAAGCACCCTGACATACACAGGAGGTCCTGCTGTACAAGTTCTTAGATCTGCTTTTCTGAAAGGAAAGGCAACTTTTGAGGGGCCAACAGTTACTTTAATCAAGCACATATTTATCATTCACTTGGTTCAGGGGAAAAGTACAGAGAAATCAAAATCAACAAACATGGCTTCCAAATGTCTGATATAAGCAATATATACTTCATGGATCAACAGACAGATCCAATTGTCTAACCATTACATATATTCGTAGTTTCCAGAGAGAGAAGCACCAATATCTGGGTCAAAGTGGTGGTGGTGGGGGCTCCTTTACAGCTGCCCAGAGTCTTGCCTGGCCAAACAAAAACATCCAAAGAGTAAGCCCCAAAAGTAAAACCTTACCTCAGAATATTTATACATTTTGTAAGAGCCAGAGGGCATCACAACCCTTGAAACCAGTGCCTCATTAACAAAAGGTATGGGACTTACTACAAATCTTTCCAGGTCATTTAATGGGTGGGGAAGATTTTCTTTAATAACAATATTCAATCAGAGGTACTTAATTATACTAAAACAAAAATAGCAAAAGATTCTTCTTTGCTTGCCTTTACAACAGGGCAATCCATTTCACTGCTGGACTTCTTTAATGGCTAAAAAAAGTTATTTTTTCATATTGAGCTAAATTCTATTTCCTTGTAATTCTTTTTTTTAATATAAATTTATTTATTTAACTTCTTACATGCATTTTCAAAAAAATTTTGGGTTCCAAATTTTCTCCCCTTTTATCCCCTCCCCCCACCCCAATACACTGAGCATTCTAATTTTCCCTATCACCAATCTGCCCTCTCTTCTATCATCCCTCCCTTCTCTTGTCCCTATCTCCTCTTTTGTCCTGTAGAGCCAGATGACTTTCTATTCCCCACTAACTGTATTTCTTATTTCCTAGTAGCAAGAACAATACTCAACAGTTGTTCCTAAAACTTTGAGTTCCAACATCTCCCCATCCTTCCCTCCCCACCCATTCCCTTTGGGAAGGCAGGCAATTCAATATAGGCCCTATCTGTGTAGTTTTGCAAATGACTTCGATAATAGTCGTGTTGTGTAAGACTAAGTCTATTTCCCTCCATCCTATCCTGCCCCCCATTATTTCTATTCTGTCTTTTGATCCTGTCCCTCCCCGAGTGTTGCCTTAAATTGCTCCCTCCTCCCACTGCCCTCCCTTCCATCATCCCCCCACTCTGCTTATCTCCTTCTCCCCCACTTTCCTGTATTGTAAGATAGGTTTTCATACCAAAATGAGTGTGCATTTTATTCCTTCCTTTAGTCGAATGTGATGAGGGGAAACTTAATGTTTTTTTTCTCAGCTCTCCTCTTTTTCCCTCCATTAAAAAGTCTCCTGCTTGCCTCTTGAATGAGAGATAATTTACCCCATTCCATTTCACCCTCTTTCCTCCCACTACATGTCTCTCTCACCATTTACCTTAATTTCTTTTAAGATATGGTCCCAGCCTATTCAATTCACTCTGTGCTCTCTGTCTCTGTATGTGCGTGCATGTGTGTGTGTATGTGTGTGCGCATGCATGCATGTACATGTGTGTATGTGTGTGTGCGTGTGTGTGTATATGTGTGTGTGGTCCCACCAACTATGCAGATACCGAAAAATTTTAAAAGTTACAAATATTGTCTTTCCATGTAGGAATGTAAACAGTTCACTTTTGGTAAGTTCCTTATGACTTCTCTTTGCTGTTTACTTTTTCATGCTTCTTCTCATTCTTGTGTTTGAAAGTCAAATTTTCTTTTCAGTTCTGGCCTTTTCATCAAGAATGCTTGAAAGTCCTCTGTTTCATTGAAAGACCATATTTTCCCCTGAAGTATTATACTCAGTTTAGCTGGGTAGGTGATTCTTGGTTTGAGTCCTAGTTCCTTTGACTTCTGGAATATCCTATTTCATGCCCTTCAATCCCTTAATGTAGAAGCTGCTAGATCTTGAGTTATTCTGATTGTATTTCCACAATACTGGAATTGTTTCTTTCTAGCTGCTTGCAATATTTTCTCCTTGACCTGGGATTTCTGGAATTTGGCCACAATGTTCCTAGGAGTTACTCTTTCTGGATCTCTTTCAGGTGGTGATCAATGGATTCTTTCAATACTTATTTTGCCCTCTGGTTGTAGAATATCAGGGCAGTTTTCCTTGATAATTTCATGAAAGATGATGTCTAGGCTCTTTTTTTGATCATGGCTTTCAGGTAGTCCCATAATTTTTAAATTGTCTCTCCTGGATCTATTTTCCAGGCCAGTTGTTTTTCCAATGAGATATTTCACACTATCTTCCATTTTTTCATTCTTTTGGTTTTGTTTGGAGATTTCTTGGTTTCTCAGAATGTCATTAGCCTCCATCTGTTCCATTCTAATTTTGAGAGAACTATTTTCTTCAGTGAGCTTTTGAACCTCTTTTTCCATTTGGCCAATTCTGCTTTTGAAAGCATTCTTCTCCTCATTGGCTTTTTGAACCTCTTTTGCAAGTTGAGTTAGCCTATTTTTCAAGTTGTTATTTTCTTCAGCATTTTTTTGGGTCTCCTTTAGCAAGGTATTGACCCATTTTTCATGCTCTTCTTGCATCTCTCTCATTTCTCTTCCCAGTTTTTCCTCCACCTGTCTAATTTGATTTTCAAAATCCTTTTTGAGCTCTTCCATGACCTGAGCCCACCGGACATCCACCTGGGATGTCTGGCATACAGAGGTCCTGACCTCCACATCTTTCCCTGATGGTAAGCATTGTACCTCCCCATCAGAATGAAAGGAGGAAACATCTGTTCCCCAAGAAAGTAGCCTTCTATGGTCTTATTTTTCTTCCCTTTTCTGGGCATTTTCCCAGCCAGTCACTTGACTTCTGAGATTCCTGTCCACCCCCGCTTAGATCTGTCCAGCTAGTACTTGGGGTCTGAGATTCAAATGGGCTTTCCGCAGCAGGTGGGGCTGCTATTCAATGTGAGCTTAAGTTCTGGTGCTCAGGTGGGGGCAGGGCCACCTCCCAGGCTCAGTTCCCTCACAGGGTTTATGCAGAGACCTTCAGTAATGGCCCTGAACTTCTGCCTGCTGCTTTGGGAGTCCTGGGCTGCCACTGCTGTCTCTGCCGCTCCCTCTGCCGCTTCCTCCCGAGGGGGCTCAAGTCATGGAGACACCCTGCTCCCCTCTTGGCCAGCCCAGATGTCTCTCTCACTGACCTGCAACGTCTGTGGGTGGAGGGACCTTCCCGGCCGCCGGAGATTCCTTCCCTGAAGCCTGCTTGGATCTGCTCCTCTGGGGCCCTGCGGCCAGGGCAGCACAGGGGTGGGCTCCACTGGCTGGAGTGGGATGGACCACTGGGGATGGCTCTCTAGGGCTCTGTGGAATGGAAATATTTTCCACTGTGTTTCTGTGTGCCTTGCAGTGTTCCAGAATTTGTGGGGAGTTCTTTTTGCAGGAAATATATGGGCTGGGGTTTGGAGCTAGTATACGTGAGTCTTTCTACTCCACCATCTTGGCTCCTGCCCTTTTCCTTGTAATTCTTAACCATAGGTTTTAATGTTGCCTTCTAGGTATTCATGAAACAAATCTACTTTTCTCTATACCCCATAAGCATTAATTCCTAGACTTAAGGGGGAAAATAGCATAGATGGAGATAGAAGTCTATGAAAATCATTCAATCCATATCATCAGCAGGACCATGGGAATTTAGTCAGAAGGGATGAGAACCATGGGTCTGAGTAGGTAGAATAAGTATTTGGCAGCTTCACTAAATATGTCTGAATTAAAGTTTAGTATGGTCACTTCTAGGTAGGAAGACATAGGCAGATATTTTCTGATCAGCTTGGCAAATAAGGTTTGTTAAGGCAGGGATCAGGAGTTCAGACTTCAGAGTTGTACATGAGTCCTGGAATCTAAGCCCTGTATATCTCTTACCTGAGAGGTCCTAGAAGGATTGGGGCACATGATGGAGCATTACAATGAGATAAAGTCACCACATGACAGAAGTTTTTCCTTTCCAAAGTCCAGAATTTATCTTGGGATGTAGCAAGTGTCTGTACTTCTAGGTGGAAGCAACGTGGCATGTTTAGACAACAAGATATTGAAGGGCAAAGTCCCTGGCTGCCATCTCTTCTGTTGACATACTGTCTAGCCTTGAAGGTCCAGCTCAAATGAATTCTCCCCTATGAATCTTTCCCTTATTTTCTAGGCTGAAAGTGATCTCTCCTCTTCCTTTGATCTCATAGGCTGTTGTCCTCTATTTATTCTTTTCTCAATACTCTACATACTATTATCTTTGTATGTGTCTTGCTGTCTGATTTGCTGAGGAAATTCAAAGTAATCTGAGCCACTCACTATATCTAGGCAGACCCAGACCATGCTTCACATCCCATTAAGTTTTCTGGTTCAGTCATATTGCCATTTGATCTTGCACCACATACCTCCCTCCACTCCTTTCCTTAGCTTAAAAAAGCCAAAGTCTCCCACTATATCCAGGGCCATCTCCAGTTGTCCAGATCTATATCTTGCCACTGGACCCAGATGGCTTCAGAGGAAAGAGTGAGACTGGTGACTTTGCACAGCCTCCCCCCACTTAAATCCAATTCACTTGCAAATCCTGGTATCACCTTCTTGATGTCACAGTCCCCTTCTAGAAGGAAAGGCAAACAGCAATCAGCAACTACAACAGATTCAGTATTACAGTAAATTCTACATTCTGGAAATGGTGAGACAATCAATTTCCCTAGGGCTATCCTGTCCATCTCAATGATTCCTCAAACCAAAGATCCGTCTTCCATGGCCACTCCTCCTCTCACTGTATTGTCTGCTCCATTAGAATATAGGGTCCTTGAGAGTGGAGACTGTCTTATATTTATGTCCCCATTTTCTAGTGCAGTTCCATAAACACTTAACATATGCATTTTCATTCATTTCATTCATTCTTGCCTTTCAATTCCCCACAAGGCTAAAAGGTTCTTGAGGATGGAGGCCATGTTTTCCTTATCATTGTAAAGAGTCAGTATAGTATAGTAGAAAGAGCCTTGGATTTGGATGTAGATAGCTCTGGCCTTGACAATTGGTAACCCTGTAAATATAAACAAATTAACTAATCTCTGTGAACATTAACTTCTTCATTACTATATAACTTTGAGCACATACCTTAAACTCTTTCGGCCTTAGTATATTCAACTATAACATGAAGTTAGATTACATGATCTTGAAGTTTTCTCCTAGCTGTTAACCCCATTACTCTTAAAAGAAGAATGATATCACTGCTCTATACATCACAGGTTTGGTGGGAGGAAAGAGGGGTGGTTGGTACAGTGAAAAGAGTCAGCTGCAGAATTAGCAGACTTGGATACAAGTACTATCGCTAAAGCTTACCCTCTGTGTGACCTTGGGTGAATCATTTGATCTTCCTGGTACTCAGTTTCCTCATCTGTAAAATGAGGAAGCTAGACTGCATGACCTCTGAAGTCCCTTTCAGCTCTAGGTCTATGATCCTTTGTAAAATGTAAAACATAGAAATGGAAATTATTACTTGATCTTTGCTAGCACCCAGGACAGTGCATCAACTATGCAAGATTTTGTTGAATGGATCAATGAATGAGTCAGAAGGGTTGGGAATTTGTAGCCCCCAGGTCACACATGGCCCTCTAGGTCCTCAGGTGCAGCTCTTTGACTAAATCCAAACTTCATAGAAGAATGTGACCCTCTAGATCCTCAAGTGCAGCCCTCTGACTGAATCCAAACTTCACAGAATAATGTAGCCCTCTGGGTCCTCATGGGGTCTTGGGGCCACAGATTCCTTATCCCTGGTAGGGCAAAGGAAAGCATATGTTGCCTCCAGACTCCTGACTCCTGTCATCACCAACAAATCTTTCTCTAGCAACAGGCATCCCGTATTTTTTTTCCTGAAAAGGTAGTCTCTTCGTTGGGGAGGCTGGAGGTGGGAGTGGGAGAGAGGGAGAGCTGGAATGAATGGAAATGTCCTCTGGGAAATGGTGGCCTTTTCCAGGGGACAGTTTAATCTTTTAGAGACAGATGAATATAGGGCTCAGTAATCCTGTAATACCATCAGGAGATGAGGGGAGATGGAGAGAATTTCAATAGAGGTACTGAGAATCTCATGGTGTTTCAACAATTGCACTTTATCTGGGACTGGGGGTTCCTTTGAGACATATACATGGAAATAACTGCCAGGGTTAATGAGGAGGGAATTTGTTAAGGAGCAGGATGAGGATCACGTCTGTCTCACAGTCATGTCCATTAGACAAGTGCCTGGAGGTTGGCAGGCCAGCAAAGAGCCTAGATAAGCAGTTAGTGGTTGATGGATGGGGAGGACAGCAGTTAATGCTAACTCCATAAACATGGGCATGGCAGGCATGGAAGCTGCCTTCCTCCTGGGCCCTAGCAGCTCTCAGTCATGTTCTCTCATGTGAAAAGGTTCTTCCATCTCCTGC